>MCFL01000010.1:0-602005 GCA_002102555.1 Catenaria anguillulae PL171
TGCCGCCTTTTCGAGCCCTTCCGCCTCCGAACGCTTTCTCAGCGTCGGAAATGCGCGCAACGGCCGTGTCAAGGGACTGGACAGGCTTATTGGGCAAGCATGCGGGGGGTGGCTGCGGCTCCGTTGACTGCATGGTGAGAGGTGCGCATGACGGTGCTAGGACAGATGCAGGCCGGGCGGTCGAGGCGGAAGGCGGCGGTTGGTGCGGCGTTGGCGGTGGACGCAAAACGGATGGCGCCAGGGGAGCTGGAGCCCCTGCTATATCTGCGCCGGCACGTTGATGGCGTGTCGCCTTGGGTGTGCCTGCGTGTGGCCGTTGGGATGCGGGCGGCGAAAGAATCGACGGTGATCGAGCCGTTGGCGCCGAGGTCGGGTTGGGTTGGATGGGCGGGCGAGCGAGAGGAACAGAACTGGACGTTTGCTTGGTTGGCTAGATGCAAAAAAAAACAAGTGTACATGGTCATTTTCCCGTGTGAGAAAGCATTCGACAGGGGCGAGGAGACGAAAACCGAATGCGCAAGAGTCGTCCGTACCGCGTCGGTCCTGCGAACAAATGGCTGGGCATGAACCTGCTCCTCGTCGTCGCTACTTGAACTGTCGCCCGTGACCCCATCTTCGCCTGGTTGATAATCAGAGTCCTTGAACCCGGAATGCGGATGCAATTCCGTCTCCGACTCATGACCCGCCTGGCCCGGCCGCGAGCGCAAATGGCGACTGGTGAAATCAATGATTGCCGACGCGGCTAATCCACGCAATGCTGCTGGGGTCGTTGCCTTGCGTACCTTCTTCACTGTTGGTGCTGGCGGTGAGGAGACACTCGGGCGCTCATCGTCGATGCGATACGGACATTTGAAATGATGGATCCAAACTGCCCACAACCAGTCAAACACTTGATACCATGACATGGACCGAGACTTGGAGGTCTTATGCCGCTCATGGTTACGGCACTCAACATGGCCATGGCGCAGCTGATGCATGCGGGCATGAATGGCAAATCTTGGACCGGCAGGCATCGCAGCACCAGTCAAAGCCAATTTGGCACATTTTTCATGCCAGTCAATGACGGCAGCCTCATCACATCGGCGGCACCTTGCATACCGCAGCATTTCCCGAACCCATTCATCGAACGACAAGAAGCCATGAGGGCAATACAAACCGTCGCGCGCCAGTGTTTTTGCTTGAACGTATGCATCCGCTCGGATCTCTTTGCAAGCAACAGGGTCCGAATCAACAACAGCAACATACCCAGCATCACCAGCATTCAACAGCGGAATCTCCACTGATGGCGGTTTGTGGCCGCAAAAGTCAAGATGAGCCGGGTGAATGGGCGGAGTTGGCTCTGGTAGCATTTGGCCCTTTTCCAGTATCATGAGCGGATCAAGAGGCCAGCAGTTGCCATGATCCCCATCAAACCAATACACCACCATTGACTGCTTAGTCAAGACTTTCTTTGGTCTCCAAGTGGTGTACAAATTGTGACCAAGCAATGCACACAGGTCAAACCAGAATCGATAGTTGTCGCCATGGCCCAAGAACTTTACGCCTCTTCGTTGACTGGTGACCGAGAAAAAGTGTGTGAAAGCATCCAATGCTTGCTCGGCACGGCGGACATAATCCATGACGGGCGACAGTCGGACACTGAGCGAGTACTTTGAGGCATCAATGTGACATGATTCGCGAGCAAGATGCTTGAGATCGCGAAGTGGCGACAAAGGAGAGTGCCATTCGTCACTTGCCGAGTCACTTGATGCTGCTGTTCCCACCTTTCCAACAGTGCCTGCCACCTTGTCTTCGTCATCACCAGCCTTGGCATGTGAAGCGGCCGCAATCTCGAGCAAACGATACCACTGGCGGTGACATTCAAATGGCAAACCATCTGTAGCTGCGGCAGATTCGAACTGCATCCACAAACCATTCACAGACAGCAAATCAAACACCTCAACGGGCGACGGCACCCCCTGTACTTTCACCTCAACACGGTAGCCGCCAAACTCGTCTGGGTTTGCCTTAATGGCCTCCAGCAAATGCCGAATGTCGCGAATGCGTCCAGCCGCAGAAAGTGCACTTGATGGCAATCCAGTCGTCAGAATTGCCTTGATGGCATGCTCCAATCGAGTGTAAATGCACACTTCAGCCTTGACACAGCCGCGGCGGGCGCGAGCGTCGCTGAGCTTGCCTGAGCGCGGCAGCCAGACTGTGCCCGACAACCAACCAAACCCAGGGTCATCTGGATCCAAAGTGGGGTGCGTTGTGAATCCATACTCAGACAATTGAAAACGTACAATGTCTGGGCAAATGACCGAGTATCCAAGCGAGCAACCATTCCCACTCACACCCGTGACCGATCTCAAGCCCAATGCCTCTGCATTCTCGCGGAAAAACCCCAGATACGAGCTGCTCAGCTCGCCTTTGTTTCCAAAGTTTTGAAACCAGATTGCGTCAATGCCAAGCTTGGTGAGCACAGTCACGAGCGAGTCCATCGTGATGGCTTGATAACCACTTGACAGTCCACACCCGTTCGGCGGGTCGCTCAAGGGCGGAATCGTCATGATGCCCTCGCTGCGCAACGCACGCAGGAACCGCTGTTGGGCAGCAACACGCGCCTCGGCATACGGATCCTCGTCGACATTGGCATCGGAAGCAGCAGCGCCTGTCTTGCGACCCTTTGCCTTGAGCGTTCGTCTCGGCAGGCTTGTTGGAATGAGCTCGGCGACTGATGGGCCAAAGGCGGCAAGCGGGATTGCGAATTGTGGATTTGTTGAAATGATGAGCGCATCGGGAAAGGACGAGTGATTCGCGGGCTTGTACCGATTTGCGATGTGAATTGAGCTGAGCACCCCGAAACATTTCTACGGAAACACATTGAGTGAGAAATGGGAGCGCACAAATGTATGGTTGGTGAAAGGAAATACCACGACATACAAGAATCGATCGGGTGGGAAGCTCAAACAACTCCCAATCGCGGTCGGCACGCACAGTCGCAATTGACTTTGCAAACTGTGGCGAGTTGAATTCCTGCAAACCGCCACTGGTCACAAGCCGGTCGTTCCGTGTTGGGTTTTCTTGCGCCACCAACAACTCAACCTCCTCGGGAAGGGGACCAGCATACACGCTTGGAATATCGCCATGGGCTGCCGCCGCCGCCGCCAGCAATAATGCCCAGCTGCCTTTCTTGACACCACCAGTCAAAATGTCACGGCTCCAAGCGCGGCCAGAATCCACCAATCCCTTGTCCACATCCTTTGCGCCCAAGGCCGCACCAGTGCCGATACTCGGAGATGTCCCAGCCACGTCACTATTCCTGGCAGGCGCTGCCACTCCCGCCGCCGCCGCCGCCGCTGCCACTCCCGCCGCCGTGATGGCCAAATCCCGAGACGAACCCAAATCAAGATCCGATTGCGCACGCGTGAAGCTGGAAAGTCGATCTGTCAGTGAGCCACCATTCACAAACAAATCATGCACCGACCTGGTGCCATAATTCCAGAGAACACCATGGGGATCGATCCGCTGGTACACCACCACAGCTGGCTCCCAGCAGGGATCCATTTCAGAGAGCGAATCCATGAAATAGGGTGCATGATGATCATCCAACCTCAACCAACCAGTCATGCCATCAACCTGATGAGGAACGCAAACAACATAATGCCCAGCCGATCCATCACCAGCGTAAAACACAACCGACTCCAGGCCATAATCAAAGTAGCGGATGGAAATGCTGGGATCGTCGCAGACTCCGACTTGTGAGCTTGCCAGTACCTGGTCGATTTCCAAGCGAGGAAGCATGCCACTGCGTCGATCAGGCGATGAGCGAACAATGTGAACCACCAATAACGGATTGGCCAGATCCAGCAACTCGCCAGGTGAATCGCCAAGTTTCTGCTGAATGAGTTCAGAGAGAGAAAAGGCGAGGCGCTCACAGGAATGCTGTACCTGCAACCCAAGCCAAAGAGTGCTGTTGGCATTGGACAGCTCGCGCTCGTGGGGGCGTCCAAAGAAAATGAGGGGAATGGGCGTCAGCGGAAAGCTCCCTTCGAACAGACGGAAAACGCACTCGAGCGACATGAGCTCTCGATCCAACTGGCCAAACAAGTTGACAAAGAATTCAAAGGAGCATTGATGACGCCTCATGGATGCGCCCGACCACTGACCCGAGTTGATAAGGTGGGCGACAATGGGTCGCACATTCAATGTTGCTGCACCAGTGACGTAGTCGGATACAAACTGACACACGAGCAGCAAAAGTGGAGCAGCATGGTACACAAGAGCCAAAGAGGTGTCGTTCAATCCATGGATCGCGACTGCCATCTCCACAAAGAAATGGCACATAATCTGATTATTCAGCATGGCCTGAAACAGAGAGTTGGCAAAGCACATGACGGCTGGGAGATCGCCATCACGTTCGTTGGGTAACGGCCGAACAAGCGGAGGTGAGAACGAGCGCGGGTACGTCTGCTGCAGTAAACCAAAGGAAAAGCGGGCAGCTACGGCCTTGAGTGAAGCAGTATCCGACTCGGGACCGCTGGGCGGCGATGCGATGCGAGGTCGCTTTGCTGGGGGCCGTGCCGAAAGCTGCGGCGCGGCGGACCCAGTTTGCCGTGGAGGAGAAGTAGGTGGCTTACGTTTGCGATCGGCCACGTTGGTGTTGGGTGGTTGAGCGGCCGCGGGAGTGGAAAGAGACATGATTGCGTTGGTTTGATTGAGCATACGACTGTTCATTGTTCGGCATTTGACTCGGAGCGGTTCAAATGAAAGGGACATGCTTGATGGTTGCTCGTTGAGAAGCGGCCGCGGAACTCACAAGGAGAAGGGGATGGAAGTGTGTGGAAGCAAAAATGCATTCAGCCACACGTGATTCGTCTCCACTGGCATGTTCTCCGTCATCGATGCAAAGCGCCAAGAGGCGCCGTCATGATGTTGGGCCTTCGATCCGTGTTTGGAGGCAGATCGCCCAATTGACCAGTCCGCTTGCCTCCCACCAAAACATCGGACTGGACACAAATCACTGCATAAAATCGTGTACGGGACACTGAATCACTCAGGATTTCTCGCACAGGGCGGTGATACCCGGCTTTCATGTTTGTGGTGTTTTTCAAAGGCACTCCAGACTGCAAAAAACGGCCCAGATATGAAAACATGCGTCGTTGACCAGCTCATCAGCATGTTCACCACTCGTGTTCGCGTCTGTGGCCAAACATCAGCAAAAAATTAAACCTTGCATAAAATCGCAACCAATTGTCAGATTTCACTTTTGACAACAGATTCGGAATCGACACACACCCCACTTTCACAATAAACCCTAAAATCAAAAATCCCAAAATTTACCTATGACAATGAAGGAAGCGCTTTGAGGAGCGCTTGCAGGGAGCACGGTGGGCGACAGCGAGCTGGCGACTGGGTGATGGACAGCCGCAACCGGTGTCATTGCTAGCGTGCGACGGTCAACATGAAGTTGGGTTGTTGTGTTACATGGCAGCGGAACTGAGGTCGAGAGCGAGAGCCCGTGTGAGCGATTGCGATGCCGGTTGCGCCAAGGCTGCTGGGTCAATGTAAGTGCTTGACGGCGAGCGGCAAGGGGAGTGATCTGGCGGACATTGTGACAACTTGACTTGATGACGACCGTGAGAGAATTGGTGGATGAGCAAAGGCAGTGTCGTCGATTGAGTAGGGGTCACATTGCGGCCATTGATGCACTGTGTTTCATTGGATGCGGTCATAAGTACTACTACTACATACATATCGGTGGCAGCTCTGACATCCATACGTGACCAAGAGCAAAGCTCGAGTGAGCGAGGAAGTGAGAGTGCGGCCAGCATTCACTGCAGGCAAAATGGCTGGTGCGCGTGTGATTCAAGTTCCCAGTCTTCCTCGATTCTCTCCTTCCCAGTTATGGCCTCTTGACTCACGTAACTGTGCATGAAAAATCGGTTAACGTATTCTACTCATTCAGGGCTTTCTATCCATGCCAAAATTTTGTAGATTGGACAACTTTTATGTTTTGGCTCTCACAGACGCACGGCATAAACATCATGCAGCAGAAAAACAAGAAAATTCAAAAGACGAAGTAAGGGAAGCAGGGCAAATCAACAGCAAGCATAAGAGGACAAAGGAAGATTACACCACAATGCAGGGCGCTTTACATATCCTGAGTTGCGAAGAGTCTTGTTGAGGTTGGATAGGGCAGTTGGATTTGCTGAAGCATTGTCCATTGTGAGTGCAATTACCTTGTTGAGGCCAACGTCAAAAGAATCAAGAACATCTTTGAGCAATTGAGCAATATCAAGACCAGTCTTGGCAGTAATTTGCGTCTGAATCTGAGTGTCGAGTAATGGTGTGTCATTGGAAGCGTGTGTGAGAGACTGGTTCGAAGGAGAATCGTAATGACAAATCAATAACACATACACCTCGGCAGCATAGGCGACTTAAATGCGATCCACCAGTATCCTCAAAGCGCTGGGCCGATCGTTGAGCGGAATCAATCTTGAAAGAAACGGGATAAAGTGGTGTGAGTATCGACGACACATGCACAGCCGCAGCAAACGCAGGAATCGGAACATACATGGCTGCCTCAAAAGAGAAGTGTGCCAAAAAGCCCGGCAGTCCCAGGACGACCGTCCCTTGGCTCGCAGCAGTAGGTGTGGACGAGAACACACGGATTTCGTGTAGGCGAAACTGCGGTCGCCCAACAGGGGACTGTTGTGGTTAGGTGGGAGTGTTGACCGGCGGCGCATGCTCAATCGCGGGTGTGACGCCCTGTTGAACAATGAGTTGCTTGATTGTCCATGACGTTTGATGAGCAATGGTCCGGTTTCGCGAGGTACATTGGTGTCATCAGTGCCTGTCCGGTGTTGCCATTGTCGTACGAATCGGCTGGTGGTGGGTTCGGATGGGAGGAGCGGATCGCCAATCATTGCATTCTTCCTTCATGGCTGGTCATGTGATTCCCATTGTACTCGATTCTTTCCTTCCCAGTTATGGCCTCTGAATTCACGTAACTGTACTTGAAAAATAAGTTACCGTATTCTACTCATTCAGAGCTTTCTATCCATGCCAAAATTTTGTAGATTGGACAACTTTTATGTTTTGGCTCTAACTGGATTTAATGCGGGGCGCGGTATGTACCTAAGTACATCGGCTGCTTGTATTTAAAAAAAAAAAAAAAATCTTGACTGGCAGCTCGACTGAAGACTTGAGCCGACGCAAGTGTAAATCGTTGAATGCAAGAACCTGGTCGGACTCGCGCAACAAGGCCATGAACCCGTCGCTCTCGGCCGGCAGCAGGTCAGGGCCAATATGGACAGGGTGCTCCAAATTGGGTGTCAACCGGGGCTCGTCTGCCTTGGGCATGTGCGGTCGATAGTTGTGCCGTTGGGCTCGCTGCGGAGCGTCGCCAGAACCACTTGGGCGATTGACTGGGTTGACCTTGTCGTGGACACGCTTGTGCAGCGCAGCACTCGAAAATGTTGGGTGGGTGGCCCAACGACTCCAAGACAGTCGATTGGAACTCGTTGCTCAAATCCACAGCGAATGAGCCATTGTCCCAGATGGTGCCGCTTGGTGGCGGCGCAGAGAGGTCGTTGTTATGGCCGTAGGCACTTGGCAGTTGCGTTGATGTCGTGGCCGTGATGAACTCGGCAGCAGGCTGCTCGTCGGCGGACGCGGATTGCCTGTCAATCTCCGTTTGGCTCGCCGCTCCTTGCCGCGCAAATCAGAAACAACTTCTATGTAAGGTGGAAACGGTAAAGCAAACTTTTTTTTTGGGGGGGGGGGGTTCCGGACTTGGGTGGAACTGAAGGGCCTTGGTAGGAGCACGGTGGGCGACTGTGGCGGGCGGCTGGTTGATCATGGACAGCAGCAGTCGGTGTCATTGCTGGCGTGCGATGGTCAACATGAGGTTAAGGTTGATGCGTTGCATGGCAGCGGAACTCAAGAGGAGGCGAGCGATTGCGATACCGGTTGCGCCAAGGCTGGGTCCACTTGAGTGCTTGACGGCGAGCGGCAAAGGGAGGCTCTCAGGCTGAGCTGACGCATTGACAACATTGTGACAACTTGACATGATTGCGCCCGTGAGAGAAGTAGTGGATGAGCAAAGGCGGTGTCGTCGATTGAGCAGGGGTCATACATTGGCTGTTGATGCTTTGTGGTTTATTGGATGCGGTCATTAAGTATTAATACTTCATGTACTGGTGGCAGCTCTGACAATGTTTTCCATTCGGCGGCCAAAGACAGAGCGAGACATCGGGATTCTGGAAGCGAGCCAGCAACACTTTCAAACTTCAAGTTGAGCAAGACACTGGGCAGGCAAGAAAGAAAGTGGTGCTCTGGTGCATGCGCGATTCCCATTCAGGCTATGGAACTCGATTGTTGTTGATCGCAAACCTGGGAACTGGGCCAGGTGTTAACGTTGGGATGCTCAGTGCATGGGTGATCCACAATGAGAGAAATGCACATGCAAAAACATTAGAGTAAACTGGCGTGTAAGTCATCAAGACATCCAGCCACACACAACCTCTTGCCACCATGACAGGTTCACGACTCACGAGCCCATCAATATCCTGTCAATGTCCCACTCCACCATCCCAACCGCAGACTCGTGTGCCGCCTTTGCTGCATCTCCAATTCGCCGCGACTCCGTTCCTGTTGCGCCGTGGCTTGCGCTGTGTGGCGCCGGTGCCGTATTCTCCTTGTCGGCGACCCATCCTGTTGCCACCGGCCCACTGGACACGGACGATGGGGCATTTTGTGCTGATCCGCCCGTCAGCCAATCCAACGGGTCCCACTCTGGTGCCGGGGTTGCATCCCTTGGTCCTGATCCACAATGTGCAGAGGCCGCCGCCACCGGCGCATGGTGATGTGCGTGTCCTTCCCCTTGCCCAAGAATCATGTCCACAATTATGGCTGCTGCTGCATCCGACTCGACTTGAGGTGTGCCATACACGTCTCCCAAAACAGCATGGTCTGCCAAGTGCGTTGACACGGCACCGTGAGCTGGAGCTTCAGACGCCGCCAAAATGCTTGGTTGGTGAGGAATGACGCCGCATCCGAGCAGCATATCCAACTCGTCCACAAGTGACGACGATGACGTTGACGTTGGCGCACTCGCCCGCGTGTTCTCCGCTGATGCTTGCTTGACGCCGCCCGCTGACAATGAATCACCCAAGCAATCGACGCTCAACGACTTGTTCTTATCCAACGCTCTTCTTCTCCCAATGCCCTCCTTGCCAGAGGCAGATGTCGCCGTGCCCGACAACCCACGCTTTGCCCGCGAGGCACTGGTCATCTCGTCATCCTCATCCAACGCAAATATGTCCAACCGCACGCCCTTTGTTGGCGTGCCCGGCGCATTTGCGCTTGCCAGCGCCGCCGCCGCCGACAAGGATGTCGAGCTGCTTGCATTGGCCGTCGTGGAAAGCAGCCCACCGGCCCCGCCACTGGTACCGGTACTGGCGCTGCTTCCCGAGTTACGCGACGACTTGGTCGCCGAAAGCGGAGGTGGAGGCGCCTGAGCATGTGCGCGAGCCGCGGTGGGGTGTGCCGGAGTGGTCGAGGAAGGACGGTCAAGTGACGAGCGTTTGGCGAGCGATGCTGGAGGCGCAGGTGCAAGTTTGGCATAAGGGTTGGGTCGTGAAGAAGGTGGAGGCAACGGAGGCGCCGAGGTGGATTTGGTGGATGCTGGCGGGGCGCGCCGTGGAGGGCCGGCGGCCGGATAGGCAAGTGACGAGCCTGTGTGTTGGTTGCTGAAGAGCCCGTCGTTGTAGCCGCCGTGGACGATGAGGATGCGGACGGAAACACGGATCTGGCCTTGAGCGGATTGCCCGCCGCGCCTCGCATTGGTGGAGGCACTTGAGCTTTGGCTGGTTGCTGCTTGCCTGTTGAAATCACAACTGGGCTGCCGTTGGCGGACTCGAGCGCTTGAGCAGCGAGCGGCTTGCGAGGCGGAGCTGGTGGTAGGGGCTGACTGGTTTGGGCAGCACTCGGCGGCGGCGGCGGCACGTCAGTTGCTTTCTGGGTAGCTGCTTGAAGGGCCGTTTTCGTCGTCATTTGTCGTCAATTGAGCAGATGTCGCAAAAAGCGGTGGTTGGCGGGAAACTTGCGAGCTGGTCACGGGCAATGGCGGATGCAGGGGCCAAAACGGAAAGCCGGCTGCTGCAAATGGGTTGGGATGCTGCGCCAGGCACGGGAACTGGATGCCGGTAATGGGGCAGATGGATGACTTGCGCATCGACAAACGCAAGGGCAGGTGGGGCCGGGGTGATTGAGGGCGGTGTGCTCGAAGCATGCGACGCAGCCATGGCCGCTGCCGCCGCCGCTGCAAACGCATTGATAATGGACGCAGTGAGTGGACCGGGCGGAAGCGACGACGCAAAGTCTGTGCCCGCTGGCATCGGCAGCTCGGAAGGAGGCGGCGGCGGCGGCAGGGAAATAGGCGGATGAAGTGGTGCTGACGACGGTGCTGCCAGCAAGGGCGGTGGGGCCGATGGAGCGGGCGTCCATGGGTCCAATTCGACGCTGCTGCCCACGATCCCATTCACACGTTGCTTTCTCGGTTTTTGCGCTTGCTGGTGAGGACGATGCGGCGGCGGCTGTTCGTCATCGACAATCATCATGTCTTCCTCATCCGTGTGATCAGTGTTGAACGGCGTCACGGCTGCGCCAAACAAGGGAGAAAGCGAAAAGCTTGATTCGTGCACCTTGGCTTGGTGGGGTGGCCGCTCGTCGTCGTCGTGATCAATGTAAATGGGTGAGTCTTGACGATGGCGAGGGGAGGGAACGAGGGCCGTGGTGCGGCAAGTGGTTCGTGAGGCTGCTGATGCTGATGTTGCAGGTGGCCATGTGGATGGCCATGGTGCATTTGCATTGGCGACTGTGCGAGTTGATTCGTCGATGACACCGCTGACGAGACGGAGCCGCCGTGTTGCTCCGGTAACGCCCTACGGTTCGTACTTATTGTTGACGACCCACGCAACGAAAGCAATGCATCTGCGACATCCACGGCACTTGTTGAATTATCCATCATCGGCCCTGGCGCAGCCATACTGCGAGTTGGCTTGGCCCGAGTCCGTGAGCTTTTCCGCTTGTCAGGCACGGGATCGACCACCATTCTTGCTTCATCGTCGCCGTAGTCATGACTGTACCCGTTGGTACCCTCCGTCGGAGCGGTACCAAGTGATCCGCCGGGGCAGTGCTCGACCCGTGCGCCGACCTTGACAAGGGCTTGGACAAGACGCGTTCGGCATCTTGCATGCTGCGGCGAGCCTTTGCCCTTGTGATGAGGTCGTCGTACTCGATACCTTCCAGAAGGAGCGCTTCCTTGAGCGTCTTGAGCTCGTCGGCTTGGCTACGGGTTGTTTGAATGTGCTCGAGTGCTAATTGAAAAAGCAGGAAACGGATCACAATGCGGGCGTGTGAGCCAGGGCAAAATGCGCAAAACGAGGAAATGTAAATGTACCGTGAGTCAATACAACCAGCATATTCGCCTGCCTGGGCAATCCGACCGCTTCGCCCAACTTGCGTGTCGTCTCCTTGATCTTCATGCGCCGCTCTTGCTCGCGGTTCACTTTGCGCTCCTTTCTCAGCTCTTGCTGGGGATCGGCCGCAGGCATTGGTAATTGAGCAATTGGTTGATGCGTATCCGCAGATAGGCCAGTTCCATGGACGTCGTCTTCGTGGTCACCGTCGCCGTCAGCATCCACGTCGCCTTCGTCGTCGTCGGCAACGATGGATTGGTGGTTTGAGCCGAAGTGAGGCTGTGAGGCCAGATGCGAAAGCTGATGGGGCGGCAGAACATGGTGTGTGTGTTCGGACGGGGTAGGCATTGCCGGTGGGGTGACAAGCGGCGGTGGTGGAGGAGGAGGAGGCCGAGCTCTGGGCAATGGCGGTGGAGGTTGATGTGCAGCAGGAGGCGCCGAGAGATTGGCGGGCATGGGCGGAGCGGCAATGCCGTGCATGTCAAAGACCGTCCGCCAAATGGCGAGTGCAACATGTGGGTCGGTGTCTGCAGGTACCGAGGGAGCGTGTAGTGGTGGGGTAAGAGTGCCGGGAGCAGGTTGTGCTTGTGACGAAGGCTCGATTTTCACCGCAACACATGGCGCTGTCGAGGGCGGCGGTGGTGGTGGCGGCGGCGGAGGAGGAGGGATGTGTGACGGCCGTTGACTTTGGGCAGCAACTGAAGCTGGTGTTGCGGCATGTCGATTCACACGCTGTCGGCCCTGACTGGCTGCAGGCAAAGACGAGTGAATGAGGGGTGATCTCGTTTCGGGGGTGGTCGCACTGGAAGGTAAGGTTGATCGGCTGGCAGCAAGCCCGCCATGACTCTGACTTTGGCTTTGAATCTGACTTTGCTCGCGACCGTGAACCTGGGTGGCGGGGGTGGCCGACGATCGAAGCGTGGCTGACAACGGAACACTCGAGTGCGGATGGTGATCGGTGTTTCGTGAAGCAGAGTGCGACGGCTTGGTCCCATTCGATGGAGCGGGCGAGCTTGCTGGGGTCGATGAAACGACCGATGATTTGGCCCGCAGCATTCTTGCGGCAGTGGCGGCCTGGGTTCTTTGTCGTCTTGCAGCGGCCATCGACGCAGCACTTTGCGGCTTTGGGGCGGGCGCCGGCGTCGGAGCCTGAGGTGGATTCTGATTCTGATGGTGCGTCATTGGGTGATGTTGCTGCTGCTGTTGAAGATGGAGAAAGAAGGGCAAGTATGGATGGCCGATGGCGCCAATGCCGAGGCCGAGATGATTTGGGACAGCGCCGGTTGTGCCAGGCATTGGTGGATACGGTATCGGGATCGGGACTGGGAGAGACGGCTGCGCTGACAATGACGCAGGCGGAGCGCCGGTACTTCCGGCACCGTTGCTGCTGTTGCTGCTTTTGCCGTTGGGTGGCATGGCTGGCGCAATCTTTTGGTGGTCGTCTCAAGTGTCGGGGTCGTGTGCCGTCGAGCCGATCAAGTGCTATCATATGATAGCGCGGGCCGGGCGGATCAGGTGCAATACGATCGGGCGGGATGTGAGAAATGAATACGAGGGGCGGATCGAATGGATTGCAGACAGTGGTGTGCCCTGTTGTGGTCACGGGCGATTCATTTCAAGGCAGCTCGCCATGGCAATTGCAATGACATTGAACGATCATCTCAAGCAGCCGATCGTGGTGGTGTGAGACGTGAGACGCGTCCTGCGGTCAACTCACGTGCCACTCACGTGCAAGGTCACATGTCCATGCGCACGCAGTCCAGGCTGGCCATCGATCACTTGATCGCGAGGAGTTGCGCCAGCGGCGTATAGACTCACTTCTATGGATATGCAAATAGAAACAAAGACAACAACTCGATGCAATCTGCTCCTGGTGTATGGAATAACCGGTCTCTTGGGCTCGCCGCTGCTTTTATGTCACCCGGGCCCATCATTAAGTCCCCATGGCATCTGTCGTTCCCACCAGTTCATCAGCAGAAAGCACCGCAGAGGGAGCTGCGAGAGCTTCGGTCGGCATTTGGATCCCTTGCACTTGCGCCTGCCCCACTGAAGCACACGCCGCCGGCCAATCCAAGTCGAAAACCATCCTCGTGCGCATTACTCCCATTGCCATTGCCGAATCCGACAAGAGCATCAAGGGCTTTCGTGTCCATCTGGCTGACCCATCCTCAGGCAAGGTCTGGGTCGATGTCGTCGATTCCATTTCGCTCCTCCGTGAACGCAAGTCCGCTTTTGCCCCTAGGCTGCTCATTCCTCTTGACAAACTGGCAGTCACGTTGGCTCAAACGCTGGCCGATGCCGCAATCACCAAACCATACAGCAGCACCAACGTCAATTGGAGGAGCAGGAACGCCCTTGCCAGCAGCAGCAGCAGTAACGACATCAGCAGCAACAAGATGCTGTTGGATGTCGAATGGATTGAACACCAGCAGCAACAGCAAGATCAAGAGCCAGACCATTCTCAGGCACTGGTTCACCTCAAATGCACCCAGCGGACCGCCTCAGATCAACGATTCTCGTGGACCTTTATCGCAACGCAAGTGGACCCATCCTCGGCCGCCCAAATTCTGGCTTCCGATCTTCTTGACCCAATCTTTCGCGTTCTTCACTGGCAAATCTTGGAAACCAATCATCTGTCCTTTCAATTGGACCAGGCAAAGCGCGACCTGACGCTGGCTCGCTCTTTGCTGGCCGACCCAAACGCAGTCCGCGAACGCGCCTTCCCACCAGCGTCCATTCCCAAGGACCGTCGCGACATTGACTACACAACCGTGTTTAGCAACCAGACTCGCTGGTCTCAAGCGCTTCTCATCACACACCCCGCTGCTACTTTCGACCTTGTTGCAGTCCAATCACGACCTCCACCACCAAGCCACGCACAATCGCAACCGGTCTTTTCCGTTTCACACACCATGTCTGCCCCGTCGCTTCCTGCCCCACGAGCCGTCCATTCTTCCCCAACCCTGGGACCAGCCAATATACCCTCAAGCGACATTGGGCAACCCCCACCCAGCATTTCTCGACTTCCCCCATCTGACCAAACCCGAGTCGGGTTGCCGGCCCGGCCGCCGCGCACAGCCCTACTCGACTTGCTTTTATCCTCATCGCAACCTCACCCGCCAAATCAATCCCAATCTCAATTGCAAGGTCCAACTTTGAACTCGGACCCTTTCTTGCCTTCTTCCGATGTTGCGTCGCCCTCGCCCTCGTCCACATCCGCATCCTCATCGTCTCATCGACCAACCACCTCGCTCTTTGACAACCTTCTCTCTCGCACCGGCTCAAATCCGTCAACCCTCCGACCGCAGACCAAGTCGCCCATCACCCTTGAACTCACCGACAGCCAATCGCACTCTCAAGCTCAACCGCAATCCGAATTGGTCGTACCCGAGCCGTCACCAACACCTCCACCTCCCTTATCACCTCGGTCGTTGCTTGCCTCGCTTCCTCCCTCACTCGTCATTCCAAGCACCGTGCCTGTTCCCATTGCAGCGCAAGGGCCACTGTCCAGCCAACGGCACACGGTGGCGAGCTCGTCGTCGGCCACGACAACGCAGTTTACCGCACCCAATTTGCCAGCATCGGCGTCTCGCGTAGTAAAGAGGGCAAGAGAGGATGAGAGCCGGGCGGGTGCAGGACAAGGGGAAGACAAGTCAACGAATGCGAACGGTGGAGCAGAGTTGGATGCAGCTGCTGTGTCAAAGCCGAAAAAGAAGAAGCAAAAGGTGAAGGGCTTATTTTAATTGAGTTTTCTTCACTGGCAAGAATCGATTGCACTTTGTTTTTCATCAATCCTCGGGATAGAATACCACCAAGAAACGAAACAGCATGACTTGTACACACGCTCAATACTGGCTTGAACTACAACATTCACACAAATTACTCAAGCAACATACGTATACACATTGGAATTAGACTCGTCTCGCACCAAATACTCGCGCTCCATCAGATCCTCGATCCGCTTCTTGATCAACGCGGGGCTCACGGCAAACCGCTCCCGCAAAATCTTTGTCACCTCCACCACCAGCTCATTGTGGCTCAGTCTCTGCCGCGACTTCATGACCCTCACAATGGCCGCGTCACAAAGGCCCTGGCGCTCTTGCTCGACCTGCGCCAGCGTCGCCGACCGCTCCGAATCCGTGTCAGCCTTGGCCACAATGGCTGCAATCTTGATCTTGGCACGCTTGTCTGTGAATGCCTCATTGAATGTAAACACATCCGTGGGCTGGACGCTCTTGGGCACGGGTGGGTGCTTTTTGAGCACACTGACTTTGGCCACCGACAGCGACTGCACGGTGCGGACGAGCTCGGCCTCGGGAATGTTGGTTTCGGCGGCAAGCTCGGCAAATGTCCACGAGTCTTGCTGATTGAAGAGCATGAGCACAATCATGGCGTACGTATTGACCGACAGTTCCTTTTTGCCCTTGGCAAAGTAGGCAGAAACTTCGGCAGATCCCAACTGCGGCAGCCACGTGAGGGCACGGTTCGAGTGGATGCGTGAGTAGAACGATTCAAAGTCGCGCATGAGTGGCGTGACTGATGAGGGAAAGTTGCACACTGTGGTTGGCACCGCGGCACCTGCTGCACTCGAAGCACCGGTAGATGCACCCACTGATGAGGACGATCCATCTGCCTGCACGGGCCACATGGCCGCCGTCAGCACGCTGATCGAAAACCCTGGCTGGCCCTTGACTGTATCCCTTTCCCTGCGCCACGCATCAAACTTGCCTGCCAGCTCGAAACTGGTCGACATGTCCTGGACCATCTTTTCGAAACGCGCCGTAAACTGCGCCCCGCACATGGTCCGCAAATCGGCAATCACTTGCTTCTCGAGCTCGTCCGACGACGACAGCTTGCGAAGTAGCCGGCGCGCAAGGTGCTGGTTGTAGAACCGGTCAAACGTGTCCCTGCTGTCGACAAACTTGAAGACGCCAAGCGCAGACTGGATCGCGGCCTCGAGCTCGGATTCCGAAAGTTTGACGGTGCCGCGCTTGAGGTGGTGATCTAGGTACACGGACAGGTACTCTGAGGATTTGGGTTCCGAGTTGATGACCACGTTGGTGGCATTTTGCATGCCGCGCTCGAAATCCGGATCAGAGGCAAAGCAATGCTTGAGCAGGTGCGAGGTCAGATGCAACTGCGAAATGATGTGGTTGACCCATTTCAGGGATTCGCCCACAATTCCCGAGGGAGCCGTGTCGTCGGTGGCGGTGGCGGTGGCACTTGTCGCTGTGCTCGTCGGCGGTGGTGGCGAATTCACTTGGCGCCCATATGCCTCGACGGCTGCAGCAACGGCCTCGAGCAACTGCTTTAATCCACCGTCGACGGTCTTGAACATGTCGTACGCCCGCTTGACGGTTTCGCCCGCCATGGCCGTCCCGCCGCCAGCCTTGACGGAAACGCTCCCACCCGAGCCGCCGCGGCCTCCTGCGCCACGAGCGGCACCTGGCGCTTGACGCCATCGAGCAGGTACGCAGCGTGCGCAGAAATGAGCTCGTGCCTGGCGATCCGCAACAGCTCGTCCCTGGAAGTTGGATGGACATATGCAGCGCCGACGACGCGAGCATCCTCGCTGGCAATCCACTGTTCTGCCTGCGCGAAGTACGCGGGCGGGTCCACTGCCTGGCGCAACTGAGCACTCTGCATGCGGTAATGCTCGCGCGTGGCGTCAAAAAACGCCCGCTCAAAATCCGCCACGTATACGGACCCAGGACCCACGTCCTCGTCAAACACACGCCCAGGGTGCCGTTGGCCAAGCGGGTCGGCGGTCCCATCGCCCATGTCGACGAGCATGGCAAGGATGCGTTTCATGAGTGTGCGATTGATCACGTCGCCGGCGCGCTCGGCGGCAATTTGCGCAAGCAAGCACCGCCGCATCGTGGGCCTTAGTGGCACCAGTGTCGATCGGAGCACTTGGTCGCGAAACAGGAGCAGGCCAGTATCCCAGCTCGTCGGCATGCGGCGGTCCCTGAGGTAATTCTTGTCAAAGTACATGAGCACGTCGCTGACGAGCTTCATGGCCATGGTGAAGTGGTCCCACACGCCCACGATCCGTTCGAGAATGAGCTGCCCCTGGTCGCCGCCCAACGTTGCATTGTCGAGTTGCTGGGCATCCGTGATGAGCGGGCCGAGTTCGGCAGACTGGATGCGTTCTTGGAGCAGGTCGCGGATGGTGGAAATGAGCGATTTGTAGAGCAAATCGCCGCGCTTGTGCAGCGTGAGAAAGTAGGCGTTGCGGTAGATTTCTTCAAAGGAGAGGAGCGAGGCGGATTTGCGGTAGATGACTTGGACGGCGTCAGTGACAATCGACAGCGATTTGGTGAAATCCGAGTCGGTATTCTGTTGTGGTTGGTTAAGTTGTCCCACAGGCAGCGAAACAAGTGAGTCATCAGTTGGGTTGTTTCGTCTCATTGGGCATGGGCATGGGCATGGAGGAAGCGTACTGCACGCGGAGGGCGAATGCGGATCTTTGGGCGAGCGTTGGCCCCACCGGCAGAAGCAGCAGATTGACTCGAGGACATGACTGTCGATTCAGCGTTTGTGTCCGTGGTGGGTGGTTCGGGGGACCCAGGAGAACAACTGAAGAAGCGACGCGGGGCGGCTTGGTGACAAGAGCCAGTGTTGGGGCGGGAGGAATGTCGGTCGAAGGCTTTGACAGGAGCAGGGTATTGCATCAAGTGGTCATCATCGTTTTGTCACTCAAGTCGCTCCATAGTTGTTTCTCTTTAATATGTATCTCTCGGCCCGTCTCAATCGATATGATATGTTCTGTCCAAAAGGTCGGATCGGCGGCTGTTTCGTGCCTGCGTCCAGCCCAGTCCAGCCCAGACGCCTCATGGCCGCTGCCGCTGCTGTGCTCGTGGTGCTGGTGGATGCACGGCGCTGCATGACGATGGACAAGAACTGGACTTTGGGGCTTGTTTGGATTGGGAAACAACAATTCAGAACCCCGATCAGTTTCCGTCGTCCTCTCGAGTGGGTTCATGTTCGGCCGGTCATTAAGAACGAGCAGAGGACTGCCATTGCCACTGCAGTGTTGAGTGTGCTCGCAGCATTCATTCAGGAAGAAGGGAAGCAAAGTGAAAGCGAAAGTCACAAGAAAACTCAAGAGAAACGTTCACACAATGTGGGAAACACAGCAGAACCAAGAGATAAACGACAATGAAACAGCACACATCACAGCATGAAGCCAATGTCCAAGTTCTTGCGCCCGTTCCGACATAGACGCTCGCGAATCCACCATCAACAGCACTCGCAAAGTGATGGTACCCGGGCCAGTTCAGGTTGGAAACAATCACGGCCATAGGCCGATGCTCCATGGTCCAACAGCCTGTGACATGCCAGTTTGTCGTCAGCTTCCGCACACGGATACAGATGTAAGCATCATCGATTCGGAAAACAGTAAATATATAGCAACAAACCTTTGGGCTGATCGCTTCAATTGCATCCAACACATCCACGGCCTCTTCAAAATCAGGCCGTTGACCATTGGCAATCCCGGCAGTCGGCTGACGGAAATGCACGAATGCAGACAGTTTACCCAGCTCACTCGGACGCAAGCCAGGAAAAGTCGCGTTGGGAACAAGTTTGCCCAGGTGATCGCGGACGTAGGCGCCGCGAGGAACAATGGCAGCATCGCGCTGGACAAGGTGGACAATGGCAGTGACGCGCTTGAGTTCTGCGAGCGGTGGGCGTGCGACAGGCGGCGGTTGCTGTCCATGCATGACAACAGAGCAATGGGATACATTAGTGACAACAGGTCCACGCGTGACGTTGCCGCTGTGACAATAGTCACGTACACTATTGGCCTGTGCAGGGGAAATGGCTGCGGAAAAACGCATTCAAATCGTCAGTTTGTCCAAGATGACCCAAACGCCGACAACAAGTGCCGTGGGAACATACGCAAGTTATGCTCAAACGCCGGATCACCCGAGAATGGAGCGCGCAACTCGGCTGCCAGCTGAATTTCTTCACTTGACACGGTAGGGGCTTGCACCCAGCTCAGCGCGTCTTGGCTGTGTACCCATACACACCGCGGTCGGGTCAGCAGCGGACGTGTCGCCTTACATGCGTGTGATCACTGGATTTGCGTACCAAGTAAACACCGTGAAGGAAAACACATCCTCTGCCTTGCCGGCAATGGCGACAAAATAGTCCTTGGATGCATCGGCAGTGCGCACGATTCCCCAAAACTTGACCCAGTCAAAGTGCTGGGACGCTTGCAGCGACAAGAGCGACGACGACAGGCATGTGCGATCCTCGGCCGAGAGGGCAAGACCCTTGGCAGAAAAGTGGTCGACAGGCAGGCGGGTGGCGGCGGCGTGGAGCATGATGCGGTATCAAAATGTTGCCGATAGTTTCATTGAGTGAATGCCGATACTTTCTGATGTGCATTCGGGCATTGAGTTGGTGAGATTAACTTTGTCGTGAGAGCCAGTGACAAGTAAACGTGAACCACCAACCAAAAACGCGTCTATGTCTGATATGGACAAGAAATGAATTGCCGTTTCCCGCGTATCGACGATAGCGCCATGTACGACGACATAGACAGCAAGATTTGTATCAGAATGTTGTGAGTAAGGAAGGGACACTTGAAAACTAATCATCAAGGCAAAAAATAATGGATCACTGCAACATGCTGGATGGAATTTGGTGGTGTGCATCTAGTCCATTGGCCCCATTAAACGTCAGCCTTGTCGCGGATGGCTTTATCCGTGGTCCGTTGCAGCAACCGATAGCCCACAGGCTCTCACAACACCAACCGACTCGTGAGCTCCTTGTACAACTCCTTGAACGCCAGCGAATCGCCAGAAATCCTCTTGAACCTGACCCCGTGCAAGTTGAGCAGCCACACCTTGCACACCTCCACCTCAAACCGCACAATGTGCTCGGCGGGCTGCAATGAGCTCGGCGGCCGAGCTCCACTTAATTCTGCAGCTGCTTGCGTTGGACTCGTCGCGCTGGAAATCTCGCTGGCCGACATGCCGTCCGACTGCTGTCGCGGCGACGTGTTGCTTGCGCTTTCGCTGATGGCACCGCCTCGCATGGGCACACTCACATTGAACATGTAGTAGCTGTCGTCACGCGCAAACGTCAGTCCTGGGTACTGTGTCGCGAGTACCAATAGGCCACGGTGCAACTCTTGGAACACGGCTGATGGCGGCATGGATGACGTGTTGGTTGAGGTCAGCGAGAACCGGATTGCACGAATAGATTTTGGTGGGCGGTGAATCATGTGCCAGTCGGCAATCGCTTGGGACGAGGGCTTGGCGAGCTTTTCCGGCTCCAAGTCCATGGCAACAGCACCTGTTCCGCCAACAAGGCCGGCGGTCGTTCCGTCGCATGTCGCTAGCCCACCATTGGGACCGGGAACCAGCGGCTGCTGCAGATTGTACAAAATGGAATCTCCCTTGGTCACAAGAGACAGGCGGCGGCTGTTCCCCTTTGTCGGTGTGGACCCAACACTCGCCGACCCGAGTCCCATGTGGCCATGGAAATGATTGACGCTGCCGGCGACATGTCGTTGGCCACATTGGCGGTAGAGTCGCCAAAACTGGGCAGTTGGCGTGTTGCTTCATTGAATGGATCGAGGTTGCGATGCACAGAGGCAGTGGATTGACCGGAAGATTGATTCGGTGTTGCGAAGCCAGAGCCGGCTTCAACGCTTGGATTCCCATATGCGTTTGGCAATGGAGGAGAAGTGGATTGCGATTCCGTCGTCGAGTGGAATGACATGCGCCTGTTGCGGCGGAAATCCATGGAGCGCGACGCAGAAATACCACCACTGTTGGTCCCTGCAGCGCTGCTGCCGGGCGCGGGAGTCATGGAGCGAGAGCCACCGGCATTGTTGGCTTCGTTGATTGCATTGAGTGGAGCCAAGTGACGCGTTGGCGACGTACTGCCGGCCACAAGCGACATGCGCCGGCCGGGAACACCGGCCGCAGTTTGTCCCGGCTTGGTCATGTCGATCGTGGCCATGGGCGGCTGACCCGGACCGGCGCTCGCTGGACGCAGCGACATGCGCCTTGCAACCGTCAACGACATTCGCCTGCCCAGTGTTGCACCCGATCCAATCCCGCCCTCGGAATCTTCTCCCGGTGGGTTGATGGATCCTCTCCTCGAGCCAGTACTCGGATTCACGCCGGCAACGACAACGTGAGACAGAATATCGGTTTGGTAGCGAGCAAACGAGAAAACAGTGCTTTGGGCATCCTTGTTGATGGACAAAATCTGGTCCATTCCAGTATCGCGCAGTGTGTCATACAGCGGTTGAATCTTGAGTGGGCGTTCGATTTCTTCGAAATTGACCCAGCGATCCTCATACATTTCGGCCATTGTAATGCGTTGGGCTGGGTCCTTGACGAGGATGCGAGCAAGCAGTTGGCGCAACTCTGTTCCCACAGTGCATGTTGGTTAGGACTGAAGTAACCGGTTTGTGGCACACTCAATCACGACGAACCAGGTGT
The DNA here is from genome assembly GCA_002102555.1 of Catenaria anguillulae PL171. Classification (NCBI taxonomy): domain Eukaryota; kingdom Fungi; phylum Blastocladiomycota; class Blastocladiomycetes; order Blastocladiales; family Catenariaceae; genus Catenaria; species Catenaria anguillulae. The sequence goes on from MCFL01000010.1 coordinate 21,932, forward strand.
GAAATGATCCGGGCAAGTGTACTGCAGGTTCATAATCTTGTTGTACAAACTTGGAATCGAATGCCCATGGAACGGCGGCTTGCCCGAGCACATGATGAAGAGAATGACGCCCATTGCCCACACGTCCGTGTGTACACCAATGTACGGCTTGAATGAAATGAGTTCGACGGCGGCATAGTTGGGAGTTCCGCAAAATGTCATCATGAGGTCCTCAATGTCACTGCGAAAAGTTCGGCCCAGGCCAAAATCGGTGATGAGAATGTCGCGTGATGCAGACAAGAGCAAGTTTTCGAGCTTCAAGTCTCGGTGGACGACACTAGCTTGATGGCAATGGTCAATGGCGGACATGATTTGCCGAAAGAAGCGGCGGGCTTCCTTCTCCGACAAGTAATCCTTGGCTGCAATGTAATCAATAAGCTCGCCACCCGGCGCGTATTCCCTATCAAGCGCAAGGAAACAGTCAACGTTTCAAATCGGATGGCCAAGCCATGCCATGCATGAGCGTACATGATGATGAAGCATTCATCGTCAGAATCGATAACTTGATACAATCCGATAATGTTTGGATGATTGAGCCTCATGAGCAGCTTGACTTCGGCATACAGCGAATCCATGAGTGTCTTTGCACCGTCCTTGGGTGGTAATGGGGAAGAAATGGGTGAAATGACGGGTATGCTGTCGCCGCGCGTTACGGGCACCGGTGCTGACGGCGGTTTAGTTGCCCCAGATGCAGCCGTTGCTTCTGACGTGTCCGACTGTGGTTCTGCTGAACTGGCACGGTCACGCGGTGATTCCGGCTGCTTGGGGACCGCCCCATTACTCCCGCTCCCACTGCCACTGTTGGTTGCGGTTGCAGCCGCGGCGGTCGCGGCAGCATGGTTTTCCTTTGCAGCCTTCTTCTTGGCAGCGTCATGTTTCATCTTTTCCTTACGCTTGGCCGATTTGGTAATCTTTTCCGCCATGAGCACTTGTCAATGATCTTGATTGCAACCTTTTGTCCAGTTTCCTTGTGGAAACCAAGCTTGACTTTGGAAAAGGCCCCTTGGCCAATGGTCTTGCCCAGCTTGAAGTCGCCGATGCGGTACTCATTGGAGAGCCGTGACTTGGATGGCGAAGAGGGCGTGGATGACATGATGGAAATGCATAGAGTGCCGCATCTGCCGCGGTTTGGTCGTCTACATTCAAAGATGCGTGTCTTGCAGCGTTTGCTTCAGCCAGTGCATAGTATTGACCTCTCCCCTCAGATCGAGGCGCAACGATGGGAAGGGTAAAGTGCGGACAACGTCGATCGACGCGTTGACCCATGCCTGAACGGGAGGGCACACGCTTCTTGCATCAGGCCGGTATGAAGACATTGTCCTTACCACGACACGATTGAAGCAGGCACAGGAGCATTATCCCCAAGTCTCCGATCGCCTCTTTTCTCAGTTCTCAATCCATCGATTTTGAAAGTGTCATCGAGCGCCTTGCCTTGGTGGAGGCACATGGAAGAAATTGAACCTGAAAAGAGTGCGAAAAAGCTCGGTACTGACCAGTCAGCACAGTCGGTGGGAGACATCGCTCTCATGTGTCAACACTTTTAAACATACGTCCTTTTGCAGTCGAACTTCGCCTGTGTGTACATTGTCCATGGCGGAACAAAGATGCTTCTGAATCCGACACGACCTGGCACTCAGCACTCAGCGAAGCGCAGATCGGCGGGGTTGCTATGGAAAAAGAACAATGTTTCAGATTGTGGAGCATTCGCACGTGATATTTCCTTTCGGGCGAATTGAACAATGGAGTTACCTGCTCGCGGTCCGCCGATCTGTCAGCGCCACTCTCGCATCCACCCGCAACACTGTCATCAACCAAGTCCAGCCAAGCGGGGCGAAAGCCGTTAGTGTGTGTGTTCCTTCTCTCACGTTAATTCCTTGAGAAGTATTTCAACATGGCTGATTCCAAGGAGCGTCTTTCTCTGCGCCACACCCTCGAATGTATGCACCATGACCATGTATCTGCCCGCCAGCGAAACCGTGAACACCATTTCGCTAACGGATCTCTCGCCCACGATGATTTGACTCATGCCTAGCCCACAAGAACTGGGTGACCTCGATCGCCACCTCGGCCGAGGCTCCGGATTTGCTCTTGTCGGGCTCGCGTGACAAGACCTTGCTCATCTGGCAATTGACCCGCGACTCGCAAAACTACGCCATTGCCCGTCGTGCCCTCACTGGCCACAACCACTTTGTGCAAGAGATTGCCATCTCGTCCGATGGTCAATTCGCCCTCTCTGCCTCGTGGGACAAGACCCTTCGCCTCTGGGACCTGACCACTGGCAAGGCCACCCGTCGCTTCATTGGCCACACCAACGACGTGCTCTCGGTCTCGTTCTCGGCCGACAACCGTCAAATCGTCTCGGGCTCCCGCGACAAGACCATCAAGCTGTGGAACACTCTTGGTGAGTGCAAGTACAACATCGAGGGTGCCCACACCGAGTGGGTCTCGTGCGTGCGCTTCTCGCCCAACCCCGAGAACCCCATCATCATCTCGGCTGGCTGGGACAAGCTCGTCAAGGTTTGTTGCTCCTTTTTGCTTTTCTTTGGCATAGCGCATCGTCTCGTTGCATCGCCTGCAAAATCGCTCTCTCGCACGCACGCACGCACCATCTGCACCGGCTGCTGCTTCTTGGACCCACACCATGCCGCTTCAACCGAGGTTTGTCAACGATCGCGCGAGGAGGAGCTGGGATATGATGCTCTTTGAATATTTGCTACTTCAGATGGGGGCCTTGGTGGCTCCGATGAGACAGAAATCCCACCGTGGTATGACTGATCCAGCTCCGCAAATCCTCGCATTTTCGTTTTGCGTGTCCACCGCCGCCGAACCGCAGCAGCAGCAGCAGCCATGTCGGGTATTCTGAGCGATTTTGCATTCCGACTGCGGCAAGGGACGATGCGGCGACTTCAGAGTCTTGCATCGTGTGCTGACCTAGTCTTTTGTCATGAATTACAAGGTCTGGGATCTCTCCAAGTCCAAGCTGCGCACCAACCACATTGGCCACAAGGGCTACATCAACTCGCTCGCCGTGTCTCCCGATGGCTCGCTCTGCGCCTCGGGCGGCAAGGACGGTATCCCCATGCTCTGGGACTTGAACGATGGCAAGCACTTGTACTCGCTCGATGCCGGAGAGGAGATCCACGCCCTCTGCTTCTCGCCCAACCGCTACTGGCTCTGCGCTGCCACCACCTCGGGCATCCGCATCTGGGACCTCCAAACCAAGGAGCACATTGACACCGCCATTGTCTCCGAGGAGGACGAGTTCGACATGGGTGAGGGCAAGAAGAAGTTTGTTCCCCCGACCCCCTTGTCGCTCGCTTGGTCGCCCGATGGCCAGACCTTGTTCGCTGGTTACACCGACAACAAGATCCGCGTGTGGGACCTCGTTCGTACTAAGACGTGTGCCTTTGCCTTACCGCGATTGGTTTCGACGGGTGAGTGTCATGATTGAGTGTTGTCTCGTTGTGTGTGTGCTTCTCCTTGTCACATTTGCGATGAAATACATTCGTCTGCCTGTCTGAAACGGTGTTCATTCGTTACATTCCAGTGCACTGTCATTCCGCAAGCATTCACAAGTTGTCCAATGATCCCAATTGATCCGCTAAGAAACGCATGCCGGCACTGAACGGCCAGCCAGCTCGCTGGAGCTTGGGCCCATCACACACGGACGCGGAGTGGAGCGGCGGAGCAACTTCCGGTCTTGGTGAGACAACGGGGTATACGGTGAAGGCTCTCGAAGGCCCGGAACTCGCCCACTCGTGGGATGGCCTGATCTGGCATGCCATATTCACTCGTGCGTCGTCAGTTGTTTGTTAAATTCTTGCATAAATACACGCGCGCGCGAAGCGAATGACAAAGTTGGGAGCTCTGCACTTGGCTTGCCGGACTGCAGTCTGGCACCACGTTTTGTACAAGCACACACACATGAAAAACTTAAGAAATCATCACCCCGTGCATTGCAACACAGCTCGCAGTGCGAATCTGGCAAAGCGACCCTCCAGCTCAATCAACCATGCCTGGTACGTGCGCACGCGGGGCCGCCCGCCATCCATGTCATGTGGTGATCTGCTGCCTGCTCCCCGCCGCCATGATAACACTTGATGCACCTTTGCACAGGTAATCGCAACTCACAGTCCGACGAGCGGACGCCCATTTTGCCGCGCTCAGCCCCGAACGGCGGCGTAGGCGACGCCAACGTTGTCGAGGACCACTCCTCACCAACGCTCAAATCCTCGCTGTACGCGACCGCCCACATGTCGCCGCTCAACCTCATGCTGGTCTTTGTCCCCATTGGCATTCTCTCCGGCATTCTGCAATGGGGACCAGTCACAACTTCTGGCTCAATTTTCTTGGAATCATTCCGCTCGCGAAAATTCTCGGGTTCGCGACAGAGGAACTCGCACTTCGCACAAACCAGACGATTGGCGGCCTGCTCAATGCCACATTTGGAAATGCCGTCGAAGTGCTCGTGTCTGTGATTGCGCTCAACAACGGCATGGTTGGCGTCGTGCAGAGCAGTTTGCTGGGGTCCATCCTGTCAAACATGCTGCTCGTGCTCGGGTTTTGCTTCTTGTTGGGCGGGGCCACCCGCTCGCAGCAAGAGTTCAACCCGACCGCGGCCAATACGTCGTCGGCGCTCTTGTCGATTGCCGTGCTGTCGCTGCTGGTGCCTGCGGCGTTTGTCAGCTCGTTGAAGGACAAGGAGAGCGATGTCATGGGGTCCGTGTTGACCTTGTCGAGGTTGACGGCGGTCATTTTGCTGGTGATTTATGCCTTGTTCTTGTTCTTGTGCGTTTTCGTTTTTTTTTCCGTCTTCTCCCCACCCGTTGGCGGCTTGGCCTGACTTGCCTTCTCACAGCCAACTTCGCACGCACGCTCATTTGTACGAGGAAACCAACTCGGAGGAACATGAGGTGGAGATCCCAAGCGTCACCGGACCGTTTGCCGTCGTTTTGCTGCTCTCGTCGACCATTTGTGTTGCGGTTCGTCTCCTTTGCGGCAGTCCACGAACAAGTATCATTCCACGGTGACCTAATTTCCACCTGTAGATCAACTCGGATTACCTTGTCGCCTCCATTGAGGGTCTTTCGCATTCATGGGGTCTTTCCCAAACCTTTGTTGGTCTCGTCCTACTCCCGTGCGCACTTTTGTCGTTCTGTGACTCTGGTCTTTCACTTGTCACGCTGACCAGTTCATCAACTTGCGTAGAATTGTGGGCAACGCCGCTGAGCACGTCAGCGCCGTGACTTGCGCCATGAAGAACAAGATGGAACTTTCGCTCGGCATTGCCGTCGGCAGCTCTACGCAAATCGCCCTGCTCGTGACCCCGCTCCTTGTGGTCATTGGGTGGATCATTGGCCAGCCCATGACGTTGTTTTTCGAGGCATTTGACACGGTCGTGCTTTTCATCTCGGTGCTCATTGTCAACTACCTGATCAATGACGGACGGTCCAATTGGCTCGAGGGCGCCATGCTGCTTGCGGCATATGCGATTATTGCCATTGCGTATTACATGATGCCTTGACGGAATTGATCCTGTTTTATTCTTTGTCCAGTCGCAGAGCGGATTTTGCTTTTGTCGCTCCTAACTTCCACGCACTCTCTACGATATGATCTTTCTTCGCTTCATTCCTTCCCGTCTCATGTTGGTCGTCCGGAATCTCGGTAAAAGAAAGCACCCACTTTGTCTGCATTTGCGCATCAGGGTTGATACAGCGTTAAAGTACAATCCACTCGATATGTTGGTGCACTTTCCACCAAGCAGAGTGGATATGGAACGAAATAACGTTAACGATCCCATTCACTTTTGGCTCCGAGTATTCGCACTCGCCACAGATCCCCCACCAAACTCGCTCTTCACAACCGCCTCCAAATGCGTCCGAAACACGGGCAGCAGATTGCCTTGCATGTGCCTGCCTGCCTCTTTTCCCAACATGTCAACCAGTTTGGTCGGCACTGGCTGCTCCTGCTCTACGACACCACACTCGAGCAACTGCTTGCGCAATGCGCCCGACAAGTTGAGCGACGTTGGGCTGCTTGGATTCACGTACGCGTCAATCAGCGCCTTGACTTGCGCCTGGTCGAGCTGGATCATGTCATTGTTTTGCGACTGGGCGCGTGGGCGCGGCGTACGTTCGGTGGCTCCCCCAGATGTCATGGGGGGCGGGTGGTTGGAGAGCAGGCCGGGGACAAAACCGGGCTGTGCGGACTGGCGCAGCTGCAAGTACTGTTCGTAAAACTGGACCGTTTCGGGCATGAAGTGTTGCTTTGCACAGTCGCGAAAGAGCGGCAGGAGGGCGGGCGACAGCGACGTATCTATGAAGATATCGCGCAGGGTGACGCTCGATGGGTCTTGGATGTTTGCGAGCGGAGAGGTGGGTGTTGCGGATTGATCTGTTTTCTCGTAGATAGTGTCAGGGATGTGACGAATGTGCAAAACGTGTGGGAACAGAGCCAAAAATGCCGACCTTCAGCTTCACTGCTCGACCGGCTCACCTTGCGTTTCAGTGCGCTGAAGACCTTGAGCTGCATGATGGCCGCTGTGGTTGGACACTACGAGGGCGGTGCGGAGGGGCGACAGAATGAAGAACGAGCAGAACCTTGAAACGGCACAAATGGCAAATGGGTTTCGCTTTCTCAGTGATTTTAAGCAGAATACATGAAAGGCGCTCAATTGAGTGCTAAGTCAGGAAAGGATGATTTATGATGTGTCGTCTACCAAGAGAATCGGCAATCGCACGATCGGTTAGAGAGTGTCCTTGACGTTCGCACCAACCGACTGGCGCGTCACCGCGACAGACTCGTCACCGTTCGCGTTGGCCTGGAAGTTATAATGAAATGAAAGCAACAAAAAGACAGGATGAACCGGCTTTCTCAACCTCAGAATACTGCTCGCAATATTCAGGGTAAGCCCACTCTGGACGGAATCACCTGTTCCCACCCCTTCTCTTGATTTGTCCAACCGCATCTGTTTACTTGAGAGCACACGAGCCAGTCCCAGCACTGGAGTACCAGTCCGTGTGCCTTGAAGCCCTGACTGTGGCATCCTATCAGCGCAAACCCGACGTCCACGATAATGCAGATGTTCATGGACGATGGCAGAACCCCCCCACGTAACCATCTGTCGTCCTTTTGCTTTTCGAGATGCGTGATGTGTGTGTAAGTCTGGGCCACTGTTACTGGTGGCCACATGGAGCAATCAAGCTCGATGGTTCTGGTCAGAATGACAATTTGGCTCAAGGTGCCTCCTTGTAAAACAAAGCAGTAAAAAGCAATTACCCTCATTAACTGGAGTGGCGTGGCCTCTCCGGCTACTAGTACCGCCATCTTGCTGGTTTATGTCGTTAACCTCAGCATGCAGTCTGCCCAGCATATGAGGCGTGATCCATCTGTGCAACTGGGTCGAGTGCAACGGAAATGGACATGCCTGTTCATCGCTTACTTGCAAAAAGATGTCAGGGCGGGAAGTTAGCGTCACACAATCCAATTGACACACCTCAGTTTGCGTCTTTTGGCATTGGAGGCGAGCGCACTGTGTGCCCCCTTCAAACACCCCCCATCGATCCGGTGTAATCTCCTTACCACACAGCAAAAGGCAAAAGATGCGACTCTATGAAATATGATCCAATTCATCGAGATTTCCCGCATAAGACCAACACACATTTTGATCGATAACCTCAAGATTCCATCACCAACCTGATTATGACTTGCACTTTCGCGTTGAACCCCGCAGCACGGACGAAGCACAATATGCCAACCAACATCTGGCTTATGAGCGCAATAATCAGCTGCTTGGCAATGCTGGCCCTGAGTGTCAGCGCAGGTGAGCTCCGGCTTGCTGTGCACCTGCCTTTCCTCTCAGTCCAAGACTTGCCAAACGTGCCCGACATCGTCGACGCGATAAAGCTCGTCCAGCCCGGGCTGAACCGTCTGCATCCAAATCACACCTTTTCTGTCGACTATGTCGCCACCAACTTGAGTCTGGCTGAGTCGTCACGGGCATTTCTCGATTCGGTGACCAAGAGAGGTGCACTGGGCATCATGGAGATGTACGCGAATGATCTCCAGTCCTGAGCCGCGACGAGAATTGCATGTTGCTTCGTTTCACGCGTGATGTTCCTTGCACATTTGTTAGTACTATAGCTACTACACGGAGCCGCAAGCGTTGACGGCGACGTACTTCAAGACGTATATGTGCAGCGGAAGTGCCGACGCAGAGTCTCTGTCGTATGGCGACTATCTGTACGTGCGTGACCCATCGAGATGCGTTGGATTCCCATCGTCCTTTCTGACAACTGCTTTTGCTGTCTTGGTGATGTTCTTCCAGGTACTTTTATCGAACCATCCAGGTCCGTGGCCAGGCATTATCCTCTCCATATCGCAAAGCGACTCATTCCGTCCACTGACGTGACGATTGCCATGGAAATTCAGGACGCTCCCGCTCACGGTATTGCTCTCGTTCGATTTGTGAAAGCTATGGGCTGGGACCGGGTCAACCTCGTCTTTCATTCCGGATCACGTTCGGGTATGTTTTCTTTCAGAGTTTCCTCATCTTTCCCAGACTCGCTAGCGCTAACATGGCCGTCCTTGTTGTCAGTGGCGGACGGTTCACTTGGTCTGCGCCCGACTACAACATTACCATCTCAACTACGCAAATCTTCTCCACCGATTCGCGCGACTTCAAGTCCATTACCGCCAACATGTTTTCAACGGGCACTCTCATTCATGTCCTTTGCGCCGACCCGTTCTACTCGGTGGACTTCATTGCGGCTACCAAGGAAGCTGGTCTTGTTGGGGCAGGCAACGTGTGGATCACACCCATGGCATTTTCATCTGCTTTCGATGCAAGCAACACAACCGAGTGGTACAATGCACTTGAAGGATTTATCTATGCATCGCCTCTCGAGGACACTGGGAACCAGTACGCGACCGAGATGAAGGCATTGTGGAATCAGCAGTACCCCGGGAGAAAATTTCCGACCTACGGCATGTTGTATCGAGGTATGGGACATTGTGGACTATTGTACCGACGGTCCGAAGTGAACTCACCACTGTTTTTTCCTTTTGGCAGATTGCATGTACTCAATGGCGGAGGGGCTTCTCAAGGTACGTATTTACCTCGGCAATTGGTTCAATATTGTCACGATGACACGCTCACCACGACACTATTGACTCTTTCCCGTGCGCGTGCTTAGCTTGTCGACCGCCATGGCTACGACCGGATCATTGCACGAAACTATTCATTCAATCTCTTTAACCTTGTGCGCACATTCACCGGAGCATCCGGGGCTATCACGCTCGATGACTGGGGGGACCGGCAGCAAGACTTTGTCTTCAAAAACATTTGGAACGGCACCGTCCATGACACCTACTTGCTGCCTGTCGAGTCCACATCTCTTCTCACATTGGACCAGCCACTCCGGTTCCCCGGCGGCTCGACGGAAAAGCCGATTGACCACGTTCCCAAAGTGCTCATCAACGAAATGTGGGGCACAATCGGCGGCACCATTCTCGGAGCTTTCACTGTGGGCATCATGTCCATCATTTCGGGGACCATTGTATACCTGGTTATCCATCGCGACGTCCCTCAGTCAAGCACCTCTCGCTTCCTTTCCTTTGCGTGATTTGCCTTGGTTGCTTGCTCACCTTGGCAAGTACTGTGCTCTCCTTGCTACTGCCTTCAAGTACGGACCTATGCCAAACCAACGCTTGGATCTTCAACTTTGGGTTTGAGCTCGTCGTTGGCGCAGGCATTCTCAAGACGTACCGCATCGCCACCATCTTTGCCAACAAGTCACTCGTCAAAGTGTCAAGTATGCAAAACAAGTACTTGTTTCTCGGGCTGGCCTTCATTTTGGCCATTCAATCCATCATCATGGGCGTCTTTACGGCCCTGAGTCCAATGCAACCCTCGTCCATTTCTGGCCGTGACTGGATCTTTATGACGTGCTCGAGCCAGCACAAGCAGTGGGAAGTGCCCATCATTGTCACCAACCTCGTTTACAATGGGCTGTTGATGCTCATATTTCTATTCCTCGCATTCAAGACGCGCAGCGTCAGCAGCAACTACCGCGAATCCAAGTTCATGTACCTGACTGGGCAATCGGTCGCTATGTCGTCCATTGTCGTCATTGTCTTTAGTCTGTTCAATTTCGGCAAAGACGGACCGACGGCCTTTTTGGTCAAGCACTGGCTGATTGTCCTTACCGTTGCGCTCGCCTATTATTGCCTGGTCGGTCGCCTGGTTGTGGACGTGCGCGCCGAAGCCAATCGGCCAAAAAGCGTTGCTGGCGCCAACAACACGAGTGGCAACCTCATTCGTGGCAGCGCCCGGCCGCAGTCCAACCTCATCAGCCTGGATGCCACCCGGCCATCCGGTATGCCCACATCCCATGGCGGATCGGCGGAAATCAGGGGTCCAGGCTCTGCAACGCTCAAATCTGTGCTTGCTGTGCGGCACGCTGGCTGGTTTACGCGGTGGGAATCGTACAAAGTGCACGTCTTCACAGGCGACGGGCTTTTGACCATGGTACCCGACACGCCCGGGTCGACGCTGGGCCGCACGTTTGACTTGACGACCGCGCTCGTCAATCCCAAGCCCGCAGCAAACTTCAACTGCGTCGAGTTGTTCGCCGAAGGAAGCTCGTGGGCCATTCAGTTTGACTCTGACAAGGACCGACAAAAGTGGGCAGATGTTTTGACGAGCATTGCCACCACGACCACCTCGACGGGTCGCGGCATCATTTCATCCACGTTTGGGACTCGAAGTGGCAACAGTGGCGACGGGGAAAAGAGTACCAGCACCCGAAAGAAGGTGCCCAAGGGGCTCAAAAGTTTGACGGCGCAGATGAAGTCGTCGGCTGTGCTGTTGACGCCAAATGGCGGGGACGCGAGTAATGCCTCCTTGCCAAGCGAGGGCGGTGGGTCGAAACATCATACCGGGTCGTGACACAAGGACTAGGCGGCCGGCTGATTGAATGGAACGTAGCGCTGGCAGAATAGTACTATTGGGTTAAGTTATACAGTGCACCATTTTTTTTTCATTTACTCGCTTGCCAAGTCTTGCCGTATGTGCATGGAATACACGTCGGATTCTCTGCAAGGGACATCGCGTCCTGACATGATGTGGACAGCCGTTTCTCCCTTGGCGCTCAAGCCTCCCCTCAAAAATAGTGTCTTGCCCGTTTGGTGACGCCTCCCCAAACACATAAATTGTTCGTGCATGCCAAAAGACTCACAGAGAGTCCAAAAGGATGTCTATTCCGACTCGCTGCTGCTGCTGCTGCTGCGGCCAATGCTGCCATTCGTCGCAAGGGGAAGCGGCCTCGTGCGGCCGGCGGACACAGTATGGAACGCACTTGCCCGACAGCGTGCAGGAGCCATGCCCTGGGGTCGAATGTCAAAGAGGCATTGAGGTCGTTTGGCATCCTCAAAAGTCAACCATCAGCCACTGGAGGCACTGTCCATTCTCCGTATTACGATTGTATCATCGTCTTTGCGAATGAAATGCACCGAACCCCAGTCTGAGCATCCGAACGACAACCTTGGCCTCTTTCGAGTGCTCGCCCATGCCTCGAGCCCCGACTCACACACATCTGCCTCGACATTTTGTCCGCACCGTTTGCTCTCAGACGCCAGACAAACGCTCGTTGCGATCGACAGCCCCTGACTGCCCCTGTTGAAATTGCTGGCGTGCGCCGATCAGCCTTTGCAACACAATTTGAAACCAAACGCCCAAGGCGCCGCCGCGCGTGCACGCCCCGCCCACCGATACCCTCACCGCAAACGAAATCCTGTGCCGTGCGAGTGCTTCTTCGACGATCGATCAAGCAGTCCGGGCCAACTCGAAGCTCTGTTGTGTCCCGACACCTCTGAGCTCTCCCCCCCCCCCTGCTCGTGGTGGCCAAGAGCTCAGGATCCTCCAGCTTACCGCCTGTCTTTCTCTCCTCACATTGCCCGCTCCTGCCATGTATGTCCGCATCGGCCGGTGGCTGGTCTTGTCTCACACCTTGCTTGCCTTGCCTTTTTGGCACCCAACCATGGATTGCTTTTCTGCGGAACTTGACGTTATTGACATTCGCTCGACTCATTTGCCTATATCATTCCCACTTGCCCGACCGACGCTTTGTATAGTTCCGCCGTTGCTCTGTATTTTATTGTCTTGAGTGGCCTAGCACCGCCGACCCTGTTGAAACCGAAACGCAGCGTCGAGGCGTCAGCACTTCTTTCGTACTTTTCGCCGTCGATTGCCTAGGTTGTGTCGAGAGCCCTGTCCTCATCGCCTGCCCAACAACCTCTTGCTGCCTCTTGCTGCTGCGCCAGAGGACGAAACAAGCACGCACGCCAGCGATTCCAACCAAGCGAGTAGGCCCTGGCCGCTTCAGATTTCTCGCTGCTTGTCATCGTTACCCTATCGCCATGTCGGTCGTCGGGTCCAACGTTGGCAAAACCGCCCCACAGTTTGCCATCCAAGCTCGCGTCGATTACAAGTCGAGCTCGCCGCTCGTGCTCTCTTTCCGGACCGGCGACTTTTTCCTGTGCACGGATGCGTCGCCTGCTTCCGCCCAAGCACTTCCCCCGCCACCACCACCTCCTGCTCACCTTGCGCCGTTATCGCCGGGATCACCCATCGCAGACAGCCCATGGCTCGAGGTTAGCGACCCCGTACGCAAGGTTCGCGGCCTGGTCCCAGCCACGCTGGTGCAAATCCTGAGCAAGTCAACGCCAAGGCAAGAGACGCTCATGCCGACGGCACAGGCACAGCAGCAGTTTGGTCGGTCGCCGCCGTCGGACGCCGGGTCATACTTTGATTCGCGCCGGCCGTCGCACCATCAGCAACAACATCAGTCGTTCCCGACCCGTGCCCAGTCGCAGCAGCCGCCACATTCGCCCGAGCCTCCACTGCAACAGCAGCAGCACCGGCAGCAGCCACCGGCCGTGTACCCGGCGACTGTGCTGTTTGACTTTTCACCCGAGCAAGACGACGAGCTGCCCGCCAAGCGAGGGGACCATGTGCTTGTGCTCGCTCATTCCGGGCACGATTGGGTCGTGGCCAAGTTTATCGGCAAGCTGGGGGATCCTGGGTTGATTCCAGTATCTTATGTTGAGAGTACGCTCGATTTGCCTCACTTTCCAGTATGTACGAGCCGTTGTTGACCTCGGCTGCCTTTATTCAAACAGTTCGCGACCCTGTTTCGAACCGCCCAATTCGCGACTTCAACTCAATCCTCGCTGAAGGCCGCTTGTTGCCGCTCAAGCAATGGAAAGCTCGCCAGCAGGCCATGGCCGAGCAAGCTGTACCCCTCTCTCCGTCGGCCAACTCGGCACACTTTCCTCCACCACGCACATCCATGGCTTCCACCGGCACAGCCCCGACAAGTGCAGGCAATCTGACGCCACCCCAATCTACCCGCAGCGCCAACGGATCGAGCGGGCTGTCGCCGCGCATGAATGCAATGGACTTGCAGGCGGGCCGCCCTGCAGCAGGGCCAAGGGACCCGTCGCCGTATGCGGGTGCACGGGCAAGGTCGGCGGATGGCCGCAACGCTGGTGGCATGGTTGGATCACGCCGACCTTCCGTGGATGCACGTGCTGGCGGCGATTCTGGCTATGGATATTCTTCTCGCAATGGCGGCGCTGCTCCTGCACGGTCGACATCGCGCACTCGCCAAGATGACCCTGGGTTCGCCGTGTCACCTGGGCATCCGCCAATGCCAGCGTCTCCCGTGCGGTCCGAATTTTCCACGAACGGGTCGGCTCCAACTGTTTTGTCAATGAATGGCGGCGGCGGTGCGGCCAATGGTGCAACGTCGCCGCCACTTGCCCCTCGGTCACCCATGAGCCTCGGCAATCCAGGCGGATTCCTGGATCCTCGAGCGCCCATCACCACCGTCTCGATTCCGTCATATGAGGACCGTGGCCGAACTGCTCCAGTTCCATCCGGCGCTCACCCAGACGACACCACCTGGTACTCGATCCATGTTGGGCGGCAAGACAATTCACGCTCGGTCCTGATCCGGCACCATCAAAATCTCTACGACATGCAAATGGAACTGCTCGCAGCGTTTCCTCGCGAAGCAGGTCGGACGGGCGGACCCACATCACCCAGTGCGCGTATGCTCGGCGACGCGGCCTACCTCGACGGTGGCAACGGCCGCTCGCAAGACTCTGGTCCACAACTCCGCGTGCTCCCTTACCTTCCAGGCAAAGTCACCAACCCAACCGACCCGGGCGTTGTATTCACGCGCCGCGCCGAGCTCGAGTCGTACCTTCGAGCACTCATTTCGTGCCCACCCTACATTCTCGCGCACCCGGCTGTGGTTGCATTCTTTCGGCCGCGTGCCGGCGACAAGTTGCGTCGAGGGTCCGCTGTTCCCTCGCCAACAAGCGCTGGGCGACCTGGCGCGGCAAGTGCGCCACCACCGCCACCTCCGCCGTCGGTTCCGTTGCCCCAAACACCCACGTATTCCGCAGGGAATGGCACCGCCATGCGCGCATCCCGGTCGTCCTACGGGTCATCCACACACCGGCCGCCATCGTCGGCCGGCTCCAATCCCACGGGCTCGCCCACACATGGCGCACGCGACCTGCCCGGAGGCGGGAGTGGAAATGGTGGTATTGGCCGTGCAAGCTACGGCTCGCCACACCTCGCACCACGCGACTATTCGGATGCTCACTACTCGTCTGCCCGCCCTTCCAACCGCCCGCCATCAGGCGGCCACCAACGGTCCATGGTTAGCACGCCCGCAACCACGCCGCGGTCGCCCAACATGCACCACGCGCGCCCCGAAACCATGGGCACAACCGCCTCGGGACCGACGGCGTTTTCCAACCCGTCGGCGCTCACGCTCAAGATCAAGATTGTACATGGACCGATGTCATGGCCATCCGGTGCAACCCAAACACCATCAATCATTCGTCGCTGCTGGCCAAGGTCGCTGACAAGTTGTTTGATGGCGACTTGGGCGCAATCACTCGGATGCTGTGGCGGCGGCCCTCAAAGTCCAAGGCAGAAGGTGGCACGGGCGAGTTTATTGATTTGGACACGGAGGAGGCGCTGGCCGACGCCGTCAGCCAGGCCGGAGACAAGATGGTGGTTTACATTCAGTAGCCGTTGGCGTCTTGCGCTTGTTTGTGTGTGGTGTGCGCGTGTGTGTTTCTCCCAGTTATTGCTCTGCATTTGCATCCTCCCTTTGCCTCTTGTTTCTCAATCGTCGACTTCCTTTTTCTGCCCCCCCCCCCCCCCTTGCAACTTGTGCATCTTACAACCCAAGATCCTCCCTCTGTGTTTCGTCGCTTCTACCTATGCCCTCATCTTCCTTCTTTGTACGTAAACGAGAACCCTCCCTTCATTTCGTTTTCCATGCTGGCCGTTGCCCAAGTTGTCCAAGAATGTCGTAATGTGTCAAAATCATTCCATTGCTCCGTCCTGCTCGTTTGCCACCGGTACGATATCGTTGAGCTGAGGACGGGCCGCCGGTGCGGCCCATCGACATGCGGCAACTCTGAAGGACAAGAAGTCCATCACATGCAGTATCCATGCATCATTGTGAATGACTTCATGCGATACTGAAGATATGGCGATTTACAATACAAGACTGCCTACAAATATCCAAGCCACCTCGGCCTTCGGAACACACAGCACACTGGCCATTGGATTTACTCCTCAGTCCCATGGTACAACCCGACCGACTCTGCAATCGACAACAAACCAGTCTCGACTTTGTTGATGACATCCTCGGCTGCATGCTTGATCGTCTCAACGGTCCCCTCAACCACCACGGGTGCCAACGCCTCCTTTGCTTCCTCTGCACGGTGATGCACCGTGTCGCTTGCATCGACCTTCACCTGCTCGGCCGTCGTGGGAATCGCCAACTCGCCTTCCGACTTGCGAATTGTTTCGTAGACATCCTTTTCCACGTCGCGCGCCGCCTGCGTCATTCCAGCTCGCACGCCGCGCGCAAAGCTCGCCGCATAATCGAGCCCCTCACCGAGCGTCGTATCAATCGACGAGGACGACGACAAGGACGACGATTCGCTCGCAACCAAGTCAACCTCATTGTGACCGCCGGCCGTGAGCTGGTCAATCGACGCGCGCGCCTGCTCGAGAATGCGCTGCGCAACCGCGGGTGGCACAGCCTTGGGCTTTTCGTGCTGCAGCGACTTGTGCGGGTAATGCGTCGTGCCAGCCGCCAGTGCCGCACGCACCGCATCTGGACCAATGCTTGCGGCCGACTCGTAGTTGGCCAAGATGTGCTCGGCACGATGCGCCGACGCGGGCGTGGATTGAGCGAGCTGCGGGCCACTTGATGTCGTGTTCCCACCGCCAGACACGCCCGTCGTGGCCGGCTGCGGCTCACTTGTTTGCTTGCGTACACCCGCCCCGCCGTCGCCACCGCCATACTTGGCAAATAAATTGTCTGCCCTGGCCTCGGCCGCCTCCTCGGGCGACATCTTGTGCCCGTGGCTCGTGGCTGCAATTGCGTGTTCCTTCGCCGGTGTCGGGCCCGTGGATCCACCTACCGACCCAGATTCCACCGAAGACGAGCCGGCGGCAAGCGTGGCGCGGACGGCATCGGGCCCAATGGCTGCAACGTCTTGGATCTGGTCGAGCAATGCTTGTGCGCGTTCGGCGTGCGACAAGGGCTTGGCGTGCGAGGATTCCGTTGCGGTCGAAGCGAGCAAAGTCGACTTGACCGAGTCCGCGGCCGATGACGCGGTTGACGTCGCAGAGTCATAGGCCGAGTCGAACGTGGCTTTGGCGTGTGCGGCCGTGTCAGAAATGGAGGCCGATGCTTGATCCGCGGCCGCCCTTGTCGATTCCGCAACCTTGGACGCACCGGATGCAACGGCCGACGATGCACTCGACACGGCCCCAGACACGGAATCGCTTGTCGGCATCACGTCCTTTGCCTTGTCCATGACTTGCGCCGCCGTGACCTTGATCTCATGGGTACTCGGCGGGACTGCCTGCTTGGCCTTGTGCACGGCGTGCGTCAGAGCGTGCTTTGCGTGATGCACGCTCGCCTCAGGGTCCAGCAGAATCCACTGGGCTTCACGGTCGCCATGCTTGCCCGCCGCCGTCGAAGCCGTCATGGTCTCGGGCAACATGGGCACTTGGGCTTCAGCGCCTTGCTCACCTCCGGCCGTTGGCGACGCGTCCAGTTGCGAAATGGGCGTCGGCGGCGGTGCGCTCGTGCCCGACGCGTGCAAGATGCGCTCCTGGGTACCAGGCACATACCCGTGCGTCGCTTTTTCAATTTCCGACGGACCGCTCGGCTTTTCTTGGGCACCCGATCCCTCGTCGGAATCGATCAACTCGGGCTGATCGGCCGTGGTTGCATACTGCTCGGGCTCAATCTGTTCTTGCGTGCCAGGCACGTAGCCGCCCGTGGCCTTGTCAATCACCGACTTGTCGTGGGCTGCAGTTGTAGTGCGAATCGGAACGTTTTGCTGCGTCGCCTCAATCACGCCCAGCTGCACGGCCGTGCCACCACGCGGCGTTTCCGTCATCGGCACCACGGGCTCGGGCGTCTCGATCGTCACATTGGGCTCTTCTTGGTTCCTTGGCTCAATCCTATCAAGGTTACGCCCGAGATCCGTGTCCTTGACGGCAGCCGTCGATTTCGCCAAGTCCGTGGCCAACGCTGCCGATGCCTCTGCGGCCGCGGCCAACGTGTTTGCTGCCGTCGCGCCTTGCTTGATGTCGGCCGATCCGGCCCCCTTTGTGATTTCCTCGGGCAGGGTGCGCATGGCCTGCTGGGCAATGTCCTCGTCGACGAGTGGGGCGAGCACGGGGTCCACGTCTTGCGGGTCGTGCGGGTTGGCCGAATGGACCGATGGAAACGCGGCAGAGCGCGAGTCAGAGCCAGGGTCGGATTCAGCAGCGTCTGTCGAGGAGCCGGTCCCGGAGCGGACCGTGGCTGCAGAGACGCGGTCAATGACTTTGGAGACGGGGTCGCCGTGGCCGTGTGCAAACTTGCGGGCCGAGGTCGAAAAGGACGCCGACGAGGCAGAGGGAGTCGAGAGGTCGGCGTACGACGTGTTGGGCGGCGGGTCGCGTGCTTGGGCAGTGGCATGGCCGCGTTGGTGGTCGGGTGCTGTTTCGGGCAGAGTGTCAGCCGAGGCAAAGTGCGAGCTGAGACAGTCTGTGGGAAATCTGTATGTACCTTGACCCGACTCGGACTGGGACTTGCTTGGAGTCTTGACGACATCGGACCACGAGCTCGCGCCCGCGGTCGGCGTGGGTTGCTTGGATTGCGACATGTTGACGACAGAGTAAAGATCACTTTGATCGATGGAGGGGGACGTTCCGGAGAAGCAGCTCCAAGGGCTAAGGAGGGGACGCCGCAATGTATTAGTAGTCATGGAGGACGGGTGAGACCAAATCAAAAAGGCGCACCAGAGCATGAGACTGAGACACTGAAGCTTCGGCCATTCGCGTCCCATCGATATCGGTCTCAACACGCTTGAAAACGATTAGGAGAAAAAAGTATATCGTCACACTACAAGGTACAGGAATACACGAGGGGCTAGAAATCGTCACAGGCACGGCTAGTACATCTCCTTCAGCTTGAGCTTGTCCTTCTTGCTGTATGCCACAAACTGCACATTTGGCGGCAGCTTGCCTGCCGCTTGCTGCTTGGTAAACCACGCCGCCACCGGGTGCTTAACCACGGGCTCTGCCCCGCTCGCCTCCTTTGCCAGCGCCCGCAAGTCCCCCACGGTCCGTGCCTTTGTCATGTCCGCATGCGCCAAGTGCACCCGCGCCTCGCAGACGAGGGCAGCAACCAGCTTGCCCTTGAGCGCCAAATCGTCCAATGCAACCCGGTTCTCTTCTCCCACAATCTTCTTGCTGAGCTGCTGCTGCTCATCCGCAGTCACCTTGACAATGCCCTCGGCCTGCAACACGGAACGGATCACCTCATCCACCGACATGCTTGGCGGCAGTGCGGCCTCTGCCTCCCTGCGTGCCCTGGCCTTTGCCTTTGCCCGCTCAACTGCGGCAATCTTTGCCTCTTCACGGGCCTTGCGCATGACGGCTTCGTCCGAGGCGGCAGGCGTAGGAGCAGCCGCCGCCTTTTCCTTTTCAGCCTCCTCACGCTGCTTTCGGCGGGTAATCATGGACTTGAACTTGTCGAATTGGTTGGCAAACATGTCGGTCAAGTTTTTCCCCGACCCCGTTGCGTACGATCGGTGGGCGAGTGCGGGAGAGACCATCTTGGACATGGTCATGGTGGTTGATGGACCGCAAGTGCGGGCGGCAGCCAATGTGGCGGCGGCCGCGGCCGAGGCCGAAGCCGGGCGAAGGCGGGAGACGGTAGAGTACATGGCGACGGTGTGCATCGAGTGCGTGAGCGTTACTTCATTGTTGCCAGTGCGTGCTCTTGGGACCACCATGCATTACTATTGCTCGTTGATTGGCAATCTTTTGGAAGTCTGACATGGTCACGCATCACGTGCTCTCACACGCTCGGCATCAACACCTCACACCCGCACTCAGACATACCTCCATCAGCGCCCGCCCGACGACATTGCAGCAGTTGCCACGGAAAATGATCCCGTAGTGACTCGGAATGAATCTTTTCAACTCAGCACAATGACAAAGCCCATGTCTTCACTTCCCACGGGCGGCCACGCCGCTTCCTCCTCCGGCTCTGCCTCTGCTTCCGCGAGTGCCAATGCCAAATCCAAATCCAAGGAAAACATTGCAGACGTCGTTGCCACCATCCGCACGCTGGAACGGTCACTCATACTTTCGCAAGCAAACATCAACAACATCCCAAAACTCCTCAAGTACACTGCTTCAACGCACCCGCATCGCGTCATTCATGCTGCCCTCTCGTCCCTCCGGCGCCTCTTTTCGCATTTCACCGACCAAGGCGCTCTCGACAAGGTGCACCTAGCCTCGGAAAAGGATCATGTGGCCCAAGAGCTGTGCAAGTGGCTGCGCAAGCACCGCGAGGCCTACGTGACCCGGCTGGCCGAGATTGCCCAGGAGGAGGAGTCTGCGGCCGAGGCCGTCGCATTGCAAGTGACGGCTGCAAAGCTGCTGCTCGACCTGTCGCTCGACTACTCGCGCGAGTTGCGCAAGACGTCGCCCGTCAATGTCTTTGACAATGTGTTTTTCTTGACAAAGGTGGTGCAGCCCACGCTGTTGCGCGCAGAGTGGAGCCCCGTGTTTGCGCGTGATTTCACTCAAGTGTTTGTGGAGAATGCTGATGCACGGTTTTACTTGTACAAGGCCGTGGCTAAGATCATTGCTGCGCAAGTGGATCTCGCCACCAAGGTCGAGGCTGAGGCGGCATCTGCGTCTGCCGGGACGTCGGAAGGCACAAAGTCAAAGCAGGCCAGCAAGCGCAAACGGGCGCAACTCGAATCAGACGCCGACGCAGCCGTCACGTCTCTTCTGCGTCTCGCCACCAACGCCTTCCATTTACTCGAGCGACTTCCATGTGCTCTTCCCAACTCGCCTACTTTCCTCATTGACCGTGCCGCGATTCCCGACAACCACCCAGTCACACAGGCAAAGGAACACAAGCGCGCCTACTCCGAGTTTGTGCTGCAGTACTTGCGGCTGCCAATGACCACAGAACTGTACAAGAAGGTGCTCATGTTGACGCCGACGCGGCTCATTCCAAACCTGACGGATCCGCGGCTGCTCATGACCTACTTGAGCGAGTCGTACGATCAGGGAGGCAGTGTGGCTCTGTTGGCATTGCAGAGTGTGTTTGTGTTGATTGCCAAGCACAACCTGTACGTTGTGACCTAGCCATCTTTCCTTGCTTTGCACTTGCTGACAAACCCTCGACTCGGTGGTATAGTGACTATCCGGACTTTTACAAGAAGCTCTACACGCTCTTTGATCGCAACCTGTACCACGTCAAGTACCGTTCTCGCTTCTTTCGCCTCTTCACCACATTCATGTCGTCGACCCACTTGCCCGCATACCTGGTTGCTGCATTCATCAAGCGCATGGCCCGGCTTGCCCTGACTGCCCCGCCCGCCGGTATTCTCATCATGATCCCCATGGTGTACAATCTCATCAAGCAGCACCCACAATGCTTTGTCCTGATTCACCGGACCTCTGGCGACCTGACCATTTCGGCACGTGACGATCCGTTTGACATGCAAGCGGAAGATCCCGCAAATGCAAAGGCCCTCGAGAGTTCCTTGTGGGAGGTGGTCACGTTGCAGGGGCATTATTTCCCCAATGTGGCGAGTATGGCCAAGGTGTTTACGGAAAAGATGAGCAAGCCCAGGTTTGAGGTGGAGGATTTCCTGGATTACACCTATGGCAATGTACGTCCAACCTTGCTGCCTCTCTTTCCGAGTGTGCAGTGTGCGTGTGCATGAGCGCTCACCGACACTTTTCCTTACAGTTGTTTGAAACCGTTCATGTGCCCGTCATGAAAAAGGCCCCGCCATTGAGCTACAAGGTGCCCGAGACGCTGTTCCCTGTGGGTGAGGCGGCCCACGAGTCGTTTGCGTCCTTGTTTGATTTGGCGCCGCCGCCAGCTGGTGATGAGGAGTCGGAGCCGCAAGTGGATGGTGGTGAGCAGGCTTAAGGCATCTAGAGGTGTACTCGTTTGGTTAGATGTACATATAATCACGTTATCAACTTGCACGCTGCTCTTGCACGTCGTTTGTGTTGCGTCTCATCAAGAATCGGAATCACAAGGCGGTTTGGATACATGAAGAGACAACAATTGAAAGAAGCGATAAGGAGTAGTATACATGGATAAACATAAAGAGACAACGAGGAGTAGTATACATGGATAAACATGGATTAAGAGACAACGAGGAGTAGTATACGTTGAGACTTGACGGCGCCTCACTTTTTCCCGACATTCATTTCAAGCAGAACACTGACCAGGACACACCACCTCGACCGTCATGTCGGCCGCCTTCTGCTCTTTTGGCAGCGACATGCCGCCAAGCAAAAGCGCCGCCGGATCCATGCTGTCAACATCCAAGTCGTACTGACGAGCATATGCGCGACGGTCGAGCAGCATCTTCAGGTACTGCGCAAAGCCCTTGGCCTCGGTCTCATCCGTAAAACAAAAGGCTGCAGTGCGCCGCATGCCGTTTCCAGACGGGGTCGACGGAAGATAGATTTGCATGAGCGAGAGACAACGGCGAGCCAGCTGGAGCATGTCCGAATTGGATACGGATGGCCCGACATTGTGCAGCAACACGCGAGGAACTGAGAGGTCAACGCCGCGATGGTCGACGGGGAAAATCATGGACACTGGCGGGAGCGGGAGGTCCGCAATCGAGTCCGAGTTCGAGTCTGGATCCGCCTTGGCCATGCGCATAAAGTGCTCATAGGGACCAACTCCCGCCTCAGAAACCGTTTCTTCAGTGTCCCCCTCAGTGTCCTCCTCGAACTCCCCGACCTCCTCACTCGTCACTGCTCCTCCACCTTGCTTGTGCATCTGCGCCTGCTTGACAGCCGCCATATGCGCTGCCATCTTTTCGCGCTTCTTTTGGTCCGACATGGTAATAGTCAACTTGGTGGGCTTGGTATGAAACCCAATGCCCTTGACTCCACGGCGCTTGGCCGCCTGCACGTGTGCCTCCGTCAGCCCATACTCGGCCTGCAACTCTTGGCTGCGTACGCGTAGCCCCGTGCAAAAGTGGAACGCCTCGGCCTTGCTCTCAAAGAAATACGTGGCTGCGCGGCCAACGTGGAACGTCTGCGCAAACGGTGGAATGAAGAGTTTGACAAAGGACTTGGCGTCCTTAACGAGGGCAAGGAGCATATCGGCCGTGACAGACGGCCGAAGTGCGCGGAGCGTGACGTGGTACGGCGCCGGGCCGTCGCCCGCTGGACGGTACGTCGTGACCATACTGGCGGGGAACGGGTGTGTGGGCGGTGGTTGCGCAGCCGTAGCGGGGGCGCTTTCGGATGCCGTTACCGACTGGGTCGCCGCCACCAAGGCTGCCGGGTCCAACTTGGCAGAAATGGCCGGCTCGGCCGACGATGAACCTGCTGAGGAGGTTGGAAAGATTTTGGACTGGGCCCTGCCTTGCTCTGAATCTGTTTGCACCCAAGCGTCGACCATGGTCGGCTTCTTGGCTTGTACTTCTGCAGCTGTAATGAGTGGTGTCGCTGCAACAGTGAGCACCAAGTCGGTAAAGGAGAGGGGTCGACCCATTTTGTTTTGGGTCTCGGCCACGACTTGCATCAAGTTGAGGTTGACCATGTTGACATTGCTTGGGAGCAACACAAGAACTTGCTGCGGCGGCACCGGCTGCTGCAAATGCTGCTGTGCCGGGTAGCTGCCAGAGAGGCCCAACCCCGCAGGATGATGACCCAGATAGGAAGCGGACGGCATTGGCAGCGACGGTTGGCTGCCGAGAAAGCTGGCCGTATTGGCTGATGGCTGCCGTTGTTGCTGGAGTAGGTACATATCCAGCAAGGCGCGGGTCTCTGCCGCAGTCATGTCCGAGCTCGGCATTCGTACAGGAGGGGAATCTGACTCCAGCTTGGGCGACGAGTGGGAAACAGGCCATGACGCTGGGGCCGCGGACGCTGGCTGGGGCGAGGTCGAGTTCATGTTTGGCAAGTGGTCTGGATTCGTCATCAAATCAACCATATGTAATATGAGAACATGAACTGAGCAGCGAGTGCGTCAGAGAGACAGAATGCAGACAGCCTGTCCGGGGTGACACGTCAACGCTTGTTCGCAGCACAAGAAATCCAGCCGCACGAGAAACAAAAGCATGTCGATCCGACCACAACCCACAGCCCTGGACACGACCATGCAAGATGAAAAGAAGACGAAGACAGGAAAAAAAAGGAAAGGAAAGTAGTATACATAAGCTTTTCGATGGCCGTTTACGGGCCTCCTCCTCCACCCTGCAGTAGTATACGTAGGCATATTGTTGGCCATTAATCCGAAGACGAAAGATCCTCATCTTCCTTGTCGTTGTCCTCACTTTGCAGCACATCGTACATGTTCGATGGCTTCTTATGCACTTGATGTTCCTTCACCCGACTTTTCTTGGGCTCACTCGTCCTTTTACCTTGCCCGGAAACATCTTGCTGTTCAACCTCCATCTTCTCCAACTGCCACGCCCGCTTAGCATTCCTGCTCTGCGGGTCCGACCACGAAATCCCCAAGTTGGACTTGTTCTCCTCGATCCGGTACGGCCCCTGCGCACCGCGTGCTACCGCCTCGGCCAACTCCACATCGTTCAGCCCGAACTTGGCCTGCATATCGCCGCTGTACATCTTCATTTTCGTGGTGATATAAAAGTGTTTAGCCTGGGCTGCGTTGGCGAAAAAGTAGGTTGCCGCGCGTCCAACGTAGCGGGAAGAAGTGTGCGGCGGGTAGTACAACTTGACCAGATCGGTGCCGGTGGCAAGCGCAATGAGGTCAGAGTGCGAGACCGATGGACGGAGGTAGCGGAGCGTCACGTGAAACGGGGCCGGGCCGTCACCGGGCGGGCGATGCGGCGTCACGATATCGGCTGGGAATTCATGTGAGGGGCTCGAGTCGGGCAAGCGGGTGATGGTCGGTTGAGGGCCAACGTTAGCGGTGGCGGCAGGTGCAGTACGTTCGGGAGACGAAACGGGCCAGGTGGCGATTGTTTGCACGAGGGCATGCTTGCGACGTGGCTCTGGGTCGTTTTCACAATGGCCGATGCCCACTTCGTTGACAGGGGCTTGGGGGATGAGCGGTGCATCCGTGTCGGTATAGCATTGGCGACGGCACGCAAGACAGTTCCTTGCACGTTATTGTTGTCGTGAATGCGGCGACTTGAGCGGCGTCAGACTCAAGTTCCTGGACGGCAGGCAACTCGTCGCTGGCGGAAGTGACCGGAGCGTCGGCGCACGCAAGCACAAGGTTGCCAATGGAGATGGATGGATCGATAACAGCCTGCGCCGTGGCCAGAATCTGCTGCCAGTTGAGGCTAGATTTGGTGCTGCGATCCGACTTTTCGACCAAGACAAGGACCTTTTGCTGCTTGAGAGTCTGCTTGAGCTGGTGCTGCAGCGATTGGATCGTGAGACTCTGGCTCTGGCGCTCGCTTTCGAGCATTTGGACCCTTCTCTGGAGTTGGGTCAAGAACTTGAAGTGCTGCCAAACTGCACGTCGGAATCATCGTGAAAGCCTGGCAGATGCGAATGCGGTTGCGAACACTGCGGCTCTTGGGAAGGGAGTGGGTGCAGCGGGTACTCCCCCGGAGACGAGCGGGGTGCCAAACAGTTGCTGTGAGGTGGTAGACACAATTGGAATGGAGTTTTCGTACAAAGCCAGGTTGCCAATGCTGGTGCGAGTGCGGGCGCGAGACGAGCGGGCAGCCGCAGAGTCAAGAGCGTTGGCAAGGCCCATCGTCATCGGCAGAGGTTGGGACGGCATTGGCATTTCATGGCCAGAGTCGGAATCGGACCAGAGATCGAAAGGAATGGCGTGGTTAGCCTGACGAGTGAAGCTCGCCGTATCGAGGTCGAAATCGTTGTTCATGGTTAGAATCTGTGAAACCGCCGATAACAAGTCAGTGCGGTGCTTGGGCGGGAGAGAAGGGACATTCGCGACGGCAAAGGCTGGTGGGCAGCTGATCGACCTCGCACACGTCCTTGTAGAGGACAAGAATTGGACTGACGTGGTCAAGGCGCTGTCACGATTTGGACATGGCAAGCTCATGTCGAGCGTTGACAGATTCGCAAGTCACCTTTCGGAAGACACAGGCAGGTGCTGATTTGGAGCGACTACCGTGCATGCAGACACTGAGATCGGTCAAGTATCAATGAAAACAGGTTGTATTTTACAATTGGCAGTGATTGACTGCACGCCATGAGCGCCTCTACGCTGGCAACCACAGACGTACGACCGAGTGACCGAAAACCATGAGTTGCCCTTGATGATCGATATCGTCATCACCCGCCTCTGCCTCATCATCATAATCATCATCCCCCCCATACATCCTTGGCAAACATGGACGACCCGGCCTTGCCACCGGCGCTCGCCATCCAGTTGAAATCCTCCTCCTCGCTGGCTTCACTCGCATGATCCTCGCCGTCATCCTCTCTGTTGCTGCCACTCAACCCACCAAGCATGACCTTCATTCTCACGAGCCACGTCGCAAACGCGCCTCCGGCCTTCCCACGCCTCGTCCTGGCCTTCATCTCATCCGCCGCGCGCACCTCATACATTTTGCGCATCTGGCCCTTGCCATCGCGAATCAGCTTCTTGATATACTCAAAGAACCCGCGCGCCTCCAACTTGTCGTCCGAAAAGAACATGGCCGTGCGCCCGACACGGTCACTCTTGAGATCCACGGGAGGATAATAAATGGCGGAAAGCGACGTGCAATGGCGGGCAAGCGCCAACAGATCCGTGGGCGAGACGCCCGGGCGCACGTTTTGCAAAATGACGGTGCGCGTGTCCGGGTCGAGCGCCGCGGGCGCGCTGGATGTGACGAGCGATAAGGGATGTTTGGTGTTGATGGCTACCGAGTCGTGCTGTTCGTCGGCCGCGAGCATGCGGGCAAAGTGCGCGCGGACAACTGGGTCCCAGGTCGAAGGTGAAAAGTCGCCCATACCGTCGTCGTACGCGTCATTGTCATCGTCATCATTGGGCTCGGTGTTGCCTGGAGGTTTGGTACTCGACCCGCCTTGCAACCATGCGCGCACATCCACGACGCCCGACGGATTGGCCTGCTCCTTGGCCGCAAAGTACTTTTTCGTCATCTCGTCGCGCTTGCGCTCATCCGACAAGGTGATTGCCAACTTTGTCGTGCGCTCCGTAAATGTACCATCTGGCCCATCGCCCCTGACCCCGCGCAGGTACGCATCCTGCAAATCGCGGTCCGTCAACCCAAACTTGGGCTGCAACTCGCCCTGATCGTTGCGCTTGCGCAATCCTATGCCAAAGTCCCTGGCGTCTTTGCCGTCGGCGAAAAAGTAGGTCGCGGCACGGCCCGCGTGATTCTTTTTCGCGTACGGCGGGTAAAAGAGCAGTACGAGCGAGTGAGTGTTGCGCGCGAGTTGCAGCAGGTCGCGTGCCGAGGTGGTGGGCCGAAGGCATCGGATGATTACGTGGAATGGCGCGGGGCCGGCACCGGGTGGGCGCTCGGTTGTGACGATCGATAGGTCATAGGTCGGGGTCTTGGGTGGTGTCTCCGACGCTGCCGGGGACGGAGGAGTAAAGGATTGGAGCCCAGGACCGAGTGCGGGCGGAGCGCGCGAGTGTTGGATTGTCGAGGCGGCGTTGGTGATGACAACGGTGGGCTCGGGCGCGAGGATTGCGGGGGCGAGTCAGGAGTAGGCGATGGGAGGGAGAAGTGAGTGTCGGATCAGGCCAATCGTCGAACTTGTCCCAGTCGGCCGGGCTCGCGATTGAAGAACCGACCGAGGCCGACGGCGGGGCGGACGGGGTCGAGGTCGAGCGGGGTTGCTGCTGTTTTTTTTGTACATTGTGTTTGTACGGAGGCACTTGCTGCGGCTTCTTGGCAACTGCGGCAGGCGGCGATTGCACAGGGGTGTCCGTCGACAAACGAGACTCTGTTGTTTGTGTCGACGCGTCGCTTGTCAACACCTTGTTGCCCGAGTCTGGGCCAGAAAAGAGCGGAGTTGCGGCGACGGTAAGAACCAAGTCGGCAAAGTTAATGGGCCGCTGCATCTTCTTTTCGGCCTCGGCGACGACTTGAGACAGGTTGAGGTTGGAAATGGATACAGAGCTAGGGAGCAACGCGAGAACCTGCTGCTGCTCTCGTGACAATGCCATAGTAGGTTGCTGTTGATGTTGCATACCCAGCAGCTGATAAGACTGCGCCGCGGCGGCATGATGCTGCTGCTGGCCAAGGTGTTGAGGATGGATTGGCTGCAACCGGTGATGTACGGCCGAGGCCGACACTGGCAACGGCTGAGGAAACCCAAATGGAGCCAAAGTCGACGTGGCGGCACTAGAATGCAATGAGGGATACTGCAAGTCTTGGTGGCCGCTTGGGCCCGTCAGAGAGGCGAGACGCGCTGCCAAGAGACCGGTCAGTGATTGCGTGTCGGCCAACGGACGGCCAGGTTGGTTTAGGGCTTGCTGTTGGGCCTGCTGGAGCTGGAGCTGCTGCTGCTGCTCGCGCAGCAGGTGCTGGAGCAGGGCCTGCTGGTCTTGGAACGAGGTTGCAACGTGAGAAACCCCTGGCGACCGCGTCGGTTCCTTGCTGCCGCCGGGGCCGCCGCCGCCGCCGCTCGAGCTGCCCTTGTCGGACTCAGAAGATTCCGATGCGGACGGATAATGAGTAGATGACATGGCGCTTTGTGCCTTGTGCCTTTTTCTGTGTGCCGACGGTATTACTGCAATGTGTCCGTTGACGTCTGGTAAATTCTTACATCTGCATGTCTCCGAGTCTGTCTCGCACCCACCCATGACCCTTGCCCTCAAAGCAAATCTGACGGGATTTGATCAGAAAAGCGGACCGAATACGGACAACACAACGAGTCTGATCACATTAACTATTCATATTTTCGATCCACAGAAGAATCCACAGATCCACATCATGTAGAGAAGTGGGTGAAGGTTGCCTGGGCAAAATTGGTTGATCTGAGATCGCTGGCCATGGTTTTTCCGGTTTATGAAAGTTTTGTTGTCGATTCGGTCAAAAACTGACCGTGTCGCAAGCTCGCCTTCACCTTCAGTACACTGCTGAAATGCACTCAAGACTCCATGGAATACAATCTTTGATGCATGGAAACCAAAACTATTTGACATGGCACACTTTGTTCACCCTCGCCATGAGGGTTTGCGGGTAGCTTTCTCTGAAGCTTTCGCATGAAAGTAGCTCTTGAGGGAAGGCGCAACAGAAATACGTTATCGTGAACCGGAACGACGCAGCTGGATCGGCATTTGGACGCGTGTGGGTTCAGAAGGAAGCAGAGTATCGGGATACAGGTTCAAGTGGTCCAGATTCGAACGAGGGAAAGTCATGGAGAATGGCTAGAGGCAAAAGAGCGCCCATAGTCGTAGTACGTGCGCGCAGTCCTATCATGTGCGATGCAGGTTTGAGTCCCTTGCGGTCCAAATGGAAATGACAGAGACTGCTGTGGTGGGAAACATACCGGCGGCGACGAGGGGGACGAGTGTATTGATCGGTGCGACGGCGGCAGGTTGTCAGTGGGGCCGCCGCCGCACCGATCGGCCAGCGCCGCAGCATAGCGGGGTGGCCCTTTTGACTTGAGAGAGCTTCAACTCCGTTTTCGGGTCTTTCGTGGGTGTGTTGTTGCGAAGTTGAGAGACAACATTAGGCAAAGACAGATCGGCGGCCCTCGCACGTGCCTCCGATCAGACGCGCTTGCACGCTCATGCCCGCATGAGTGTGACACCTGTGAATAGAATGGATACACATGGATGGGACTATGCCACATTTGCAACCTTATTCCCCACCTTATTATGCTTCTTTCCACCAACCCCACGCCACTCTCCCACCCCATCCTCCTCCTCCCTGTCGTGTGCAACCGAATCGTCCACCGCCACCACTTGACGGTCAATCGTCACCGTCACCTTGATCTTGACCTGCCACGCCGCATACTTTGCTCCGTCGCCCTCGGGCTTGACCTCTTGCTTCCTCGCATCCATCTCGCTCTGCCGCTTGACCTTAATATGCGCGCACCGGCCAAGTTCCACTTGTTGCTTGACAAATCCGCAAAACGCAAGCGCCTCGTGCTTGTCGTCAAAGTAATACATGGCGGTGCGCCCCACAATCGTGCGCGTACGGTCCAGTGGCGGGTAATGTACGCCCGTGAGTGACTTGCAGTACCGAGCGAGCGCCAACACGTCTGTGGGTGTCGTTGTCGGATCAATGTTTTTCACCGTGACGAAATGTCGGCTTTCGCCAATGGCAATCAGGCCCGCGGCAGTCGTTGAGACGAGCGACGACGACAGGTGCGGAGGAACCAGAAGCGATGTGGGAATGTCGCCATCCGTGTCGGCAGCCGACTGCATGCATATGTACAGCTCGATAGCTTCAGTGGGCCAACGCGATACATCCGGCTGGTACGCCGATGTTACACCCTCGTCGTCGTCATCATCATCATCATTCGATGCATCCCTATGATTCGCCGTGTGGTCCCACTCGACACGCCGCGACGGCTGCCACGTGCCCACACCCGCGTACGGCGCCGCCTTGGCCTCCCGCGTCATATCGGCATTGTGGACGTGCAACTCGACCTGGCGCGGGGAAAATTCGCCGCCGGATGACTCGCCCGCGACCCTACGACCCCGCGCTGCACGCTTGTCAGCGTCGGTCAATGCGAAATCGCGCTGCAATTCGCCCGTGCCGAGCTGCTCGCGCAATGCCTGGCCGAACGCCCACGCCTCTTGGCGATCGGCAAAAAAGTAAATGGCGGCGCGGCCAACGTACTTGTACACGGAATGTGGTGGGTAAAAAAGCTGCTTGAGGGACAAGTACTCGCGCGCAAGCACAAGCAGTTGGTGCTTTGTGGTCGAGGGACGCAGGCCGCGGATCGTCACGTGGTAGGGCGCAGGGCCCGTGCCGTCGGGCCGGTCGGTCGTCACGATCGAGTGGTGGAACGGGTGGTCGGGCGTGGCCGGTGTGGGTTGCGGAGCAGTATAGGGCAGGATGGCCGGGATGTGAGCGAGGGCGGGGAACGAGGCTGACGCGCCAGGTCCGGACGGCGGGTTGGTGCCCCACATGGTGCCTGCGAGAGCGAGCGTCTCGATCGAGTCGTAAGGGCTGGGCTTGCGGGCGTGGTTGACAACGTGGACATCCGAGCCCGAGTCCGAGTCCGAGTCCGAGTCTGAATCCGAATCTGACGACAAGGTCGACGCGTGGTCTTGGTCATCTTGCACAACCTCGGAATCAAGACCGAGGTTGCTCTGGCGCTCTTGTTGGACTGTGGTGGTCAAGGGCTGCTCGTCATGCAAATCACGATCCAACTCGTGGGCCGCACCAGCAATCATGACGTCGGCGGCCAACGAAACGCTCGCCTTTGCCTCGTGCATCGTCATTTCGAGCTGCCGGACGGTTGAACGATTGCTAGCGACCGACGCCGACCGTGACCAGCCGTGATTGGCGAGGGCGCAAGTCGAGCACGCTTTACTTGAAACCGAACTCGATTTCGACAGTGGCACCGACTCGGCGCTGGCACTCGACAGCGTCGACGCCTTACAATCCATATCCGCGACTTGTCGGACAATGACATCTTGGCGGATCGTCACGAGCGGCGACTGCGCCACCGTCACGCTCACGTCCACGAGCGACGCGGGCCGGCCCAGGAACTTGCTGGCTTCGGCCGCAACCTCGGTCAGGCTGAGCTTGTCGACCGAGACGGTGCTGGGCAACAGCACGAGCACACGTTCGCGCGGGGGCGGCTGCGACTGCACTTGTTGGAGCTGCAGCTTGAGGCGCAGGTTTTCTTGGGTGAGCTGCGCGAGGAGCTGGTTCAGCGGCGATGGGTGCGAGACGGGTGGGGTCACGGAAGGCTCGGCGAAAGGGTTTTGTTGAAGCTGGTTATGTTGTTGTAGAGGTTTCTGCTGCTCCTGCTGTTGCAGGAGGGCGAGGAGCTGCTGCATTTGCGGATCAGGGCCGGGTGCCAGCGTCGACGCCGCCGCGGCGACCGAGGAGGCGGCTTGTTGGTGCCACTGGAGCAGCTGTTGATGATAGTGCTGGGTTTGATGGTTCATTTCAGCGACAATTGCTACAGTACCTAGTACTCGCCGTGGCAAACCATGGCCAGTGACCAGAGCTCAGCGGGTGACAAACGCCATTTCAAGCTGATTTGCGAACGGGTCGAGTGCGGACATTGTTCGGACACAGCTTGTGCATCTGTCGGTGACTCAGCCGCGAAAAATAAGTCCAAGTGTTGTCCAAACCAAACTCAGTCGATAGCCGAAACAAGTTTGTGTGTAAACATGATACTTGGATAGGAAAAGTCAAGCGTCAATGACACCGACAATATTACACAAACAACATTCCGTGGCTCACACAGTTCAGTCACAGACATGACACGACACAGTCGGAAGACCTCCTGACTCGCACGACGAGGAAACACAAGCAGCACGGCAAATGCCAAGAAGAGAGACACGGCCGGACCGGTCAAAATGAATGGGCGGGATTGGGGCTAGGAGTTGGTATTGTTGAAGTTGGAGGGAATGCTCTGCTGTTGCTGCTGTTGCTGCTGAAGCAGCCGTTGATAGTGCTGGGATCGATGCCTCATTTCTACGATTGTTCGTCACTGCCGCAGCTCGCCGGAGAGGTCCAGTGGGCGGCAAGGACCTTTTTCACTGTTCAAGAGTCCCATCGTCTGCCAGGTATGGCCACAATTTGGACACGGCTTGACTTGACCTCAAGCTGACCTGGCGGTCCGTGAACCAGGAGTTCCAAGCTGCTGTCGGCCACCAAAGCTGACGCCAATCAGAGTCGAGGAAGGTCCATTGCGCAGCGCAGGCATGTCTCACCAGACTAATCATGTCAATACACATTCAGTCCGGGGGAAAGAGATCACCAGCATTCAAGTTCCTCACGATTATTGGCGAGATTTTGCGGCGGAGTGGTGGATGCAAGTGTTTCTCGGCCGCGGCTGCTGGCCGAAGAGAAAGGCACTGACACGCCGCAGTGTTGAACGGAGCCGCTGGGGATTCATGGTGGGTCGCAGCTGCGGGAACGCGGGCAGAGCCAAACTCGACCTGCATGCCGCAACGTCAAGTGATGATGAGATATGCTGCAGTAGCCTCATCACGTTGGCCAGTAAACCTGCTTTGGCCTTTGTCTCGACGGGGTTCCGATCTCAACGCTACCCAATTGTTCCCTTCATCGTTTTTGGGAGCAAGAGTTATACATACACTACACTGTTACCATTCATAACAGGCATTTGAGACATGTCACATGTTATCGTCACAGCAAACTACTATCGCCCGCGACGTTGCTTTGCGCCTTATCGTCCACGTCCTGACCCTCTTCATCGCATGCGTCATTGTTCTTCGCCTCCGTCGCGGTTAGTGGAGGCTTCGTGAGCCACACAGCCATTTCTCGTGCTTGTGGGCACAGGCGGCTGGCGCTCGATACTGCCCATCCCCCTGCACGAAGCCATCATATCTGCCATTCGTATGCTCAGGTCCACCTGCCGCAGAGAAAACGCTCTGCCCTCGGCCTCGCCCCAAACCCCATTGTCGCGCGCTCGCTGCTTGTCCTCCTCGGTCAACGCAAACTCGTTGCGAAACTCATCCGTCAGCCTGCGCCGCCGCAATTCGAACTCAAACTTGCCCGCGTCCTCGCGGCTCGCGAAGAAATAAACGGCTGCGCGACCCACATACCTCCGTGGCTTGTGCGGCGGGAAAAAGAGCTGCTTGAGAGACGAGTAATCGCGGGCAAGGGCGAGAAGCTGGTTGGCTGAGGTTGACGGCCGCAGGCCACGAATCGTCACGTGGTACGGCGCAGGACCTGTTCCGGTTGGACGTTCTTCTGTCACGATCGAAGGGGAATGGGAGGCTGGGATCCGAGCTGATGGCGCTGATGTCGCGGCGGATGCCCGGCTTGCGTCGCAGCCAGTACCTTGGAGCGCAGGTTGTTCCATCAACTCGGGAGTGTGGGGCCTGTGCTGGTGGTGATTGGCCTGCACGTCCCGCTCAGATTCTGAACCCCCTGTTGCCGAGATGGTTGTTGTTGCTTGGTCGTCCTCGGTTTGTACAATACCGGCATCCAAAGCTTGGTGTTCGCTGATATCGCCATGCGCTGAGGCCACCGTCTCGGCATGAATGTCGTCAATCAGCTCGCAGGCCGCAGCACCACCAATCACCATATCGGTAGCAGAGGAACAAGTTACCTTGGCGTCGGACTGCATGATCTTGGCTTGCTCTTGATGAAAGGCCAACCACGTGCTTGCGGCCGACGTCGATCGCGACTGAGGACTCCTAGTGACCGCATGCCGAGTTGATTGCGCTGCACTGACAGCCGGCGTTGATCTCAACTGCGGTGCTGTTTCGGTACTCGATGGCGTCGACGACCGGCTCCGGTGGGCATGTTGGGCGGCTGCCTGTTGGGGAATAGTCACAAGTGGCGACTGCGCCACCGTCACGCTCACGTCCACGAGCGACGCGGGCCGGCCCAGGAACTTGCTGGCTTCGGCCGCAACCTCGGTCAGGCTGAGATTGTCGACCGAGACGGTGCTGGGCAGCAGCACGAGAACACGTTCGCGCGGGGGCGGCTGTGACTGCACTTGTTGGAGCTGCAGCTTGAGGCGCAGGTTTTCTTGGGTGAGTTGCGCGAGGAGCTGGTCGAGCGGCGATGAGTTCGGGAGAACGTAATGTTGAAGTTGGAGGGGTTGGTATTGCGGTAGTTGCTGCTGCTGCTGCTGTTGAACGAGGGCAGCGAGGAGCTGCTGCAAGTTCTGATCGGTCGTGGTCGCCGGTGTCGCAGCATCCGAGTCTGGGATGGCCGCCTCGGCGCCAGATACGTGCTGAGGCTTTTGGGATTGATTGTTCATATTGAGAATGGGCATGCATGTGCACAGACTTTGAGAGGCACTGATTGACTTCAAATTGAGCAGGCCAAGGAATCGGTGGGCGTCTCTGGCCTTTTCACGGTCCTATGTGTGCGGTTTGGACACGATTTGGACAGCCCATAGACGAAGCGGCGCAAGACGCCTCTGTCCAAATCGTGTCCAAACCGCGTCGAATGGAAAAAGTCAAGCCGCACAACCGCTTACCTACAGGAAAACAACAGTGATATTGACTGACGTTGGACAAAAACAATCTGCAGCTTGCACTCGGACGTGACACGGTACAACCTGCTGACTTTGACGCTAGGAGGAAAGACAAATAGAGGGCAGGCTCGGCCAGGCTCACGTCGTCGCAGCGAGGGTAACAACGAGAGCCGAGAAGGGCGGTCGGGACAGGAAGGGATCGAGGAAAGGGCTGGGCAACAGACGAGAAGGTCAAAGAATGGGGAACGATTTTCGTGTTTTCGAATGGGTGAGAAAAAGAGTGGAAGAAAATGATGCGCAAGAGGAATGCCGGAAAGCTGAGCGAGTGGGCGGGTTAGCTGTCGGCAAGTCCAGACGACGAGCAAGGAAAGAGATCAGGGCGGGTGAGTTCGTAGCGAATGCAGACGAACAAGAACCTCGCGCAGAGAAAACAATGACACGGATAACAAGTATAGTGCATGGAGGAGATGAAAATGTGAAGACAAAAAGGGGGAATCAAACCAATCAATGAAACGAGCAATAAAAAAATCAACTCAAAAAAAAGACCTTCCTTACATTGCTTGCTTGCGTCAAACACCTGGTCCGCCATTAGGTGAGGGTATATCCGTCATTGACCGTGATCCATCGCTCGTGCATGTGCTTATGCCTCGCATTCCTCAAGCAAGCCCCTCGCCATCGGCTTGGCCGCAACCTGGGATGACGATGAACGTGATGCCATGGGTACTGGCGATGGCGATCGGGATGAGGATGACGTGGCAATCACGCCAAACAAGGAAGACGATGTTGGGCGCGGCGGAGAAGACGCAGTGGTCGGCGACGACGCGTACCGAAAGTCAGGGTCCGGCGCCGCAGCCTTGGCTTGCTCGGCGGCGGCATCGTCCGCATTGCAATGGACGGGTGATGGAGACGGTGACGGCATCATGACCTTGGCCGCAGCCATGGAAAACTCGAGCGACAGAGGCGACACGGCGCGGCTCGGTGCTGATGGTGACGATGACCTGATCAAAGATGGTTCCTGCTTGGCACCAAACGGAATCATGACAAACTCGATCGGGTACTTTGGCGGTCCGCGGTCGGAGCGGGCAGTGTCCGGTGCCACGAAAAATTGATTTGCTGTCGGCGACGTGGGAG
Source organism: Catenaria anguillulae PL171 (assembly GCA_002102555.1). Taxonomy (NCBI): domain Eukaryota; kingdom Fungi; phylum Blastocladiomycota; class Blastocladiomycetes; order Blastocladiales; family Catenariaceae; genus Catenaria; species Catenaria anguillulae. Next base: position 57,768 of record MCFL01000010.1, read on the forward strand.
GCACCGAAGTGGCGGTCGACGACACGGACGTGCGACGTTCTTGCTGCTCCACGAAATCGGCTGCAGCAACAAGCAGGTCAATGCTGACGGCCGAGGTGCCCCTTGTGCGCGACGGGCTGGGCCCACCAAACAAGACACTGTCTGAGGGCATGGTACCAACCGCAGGCGACGTGGGCGGTGACATGATGGAGCTGGACAACACTTCGGCCATGTCGGCATCTTCTTGTGCTCGTGCTTGTTCTTGCCCTTGACCCTGCTCCTCTGGCTTCAGTACTGGCTCCTCCACCACCTCTTCGTCCACATCCATGTGGTCTGCATCCTCGGCATCGTCCATGGCAGCGGCACCAGGCACATTGCACCGCCACGTCGGTGTGGGTCGAGCCTTCTTTTCGCGAGTCGCGCCAGCGGCAGCACCGTGCAGCAGGGCAGTGGCAGGCGTATCTGGAGGCGTGACATACTCGTGCGTGTCACCATTGGCGGTGCTCATGCCCGATGGTCGGCGTGCGTATGGATGGAACCGGAGCGAACCAGGTGCCGACGAGGACGACGACGACGCCAACGATGCCAGTTCAACGTCACGATACCGGACGCCCTTGACAGGTTTGCTTACCTGCGGCCGGTTCTCATCCGCCGCCGCTACGGCGGCATCCGTGACGGGATTGCCTAGTAATGGCGACGCGGCCGCGGACGATGGCGACATGGCCGGGGCGTGCTGTTCCTCCTCTACACCACCCGAGTTGACATCGACCGACGCAGCATCCAAAAAAAACTGAATCCCATGCTGCACCACAAGCGGCATGGCCCGTTCCACGTCCCTTCGCGTGATGCCTTGCCGATGCCTTGCATCTTGCTCGTTGCCTTGGCCGAGGTCACCATCGTCGCCTCGATCCGTGGCCGAGCTCGTCAGCAGCACGGCCGACCACAGCGCGCGGCGCGCGCGGCGCGACGGGCCCGCACACTTGTGGACGGCGCACGCCACGTCCAGCGAGAGTGGGAATGGGACCAGGTCAACGGGATCACGAGGCGTGGCGGAGAGGTCCAGGATCACTTGGGCAGCGTGCAGGATGCGGGCAAGCTGGGTGCGCGAGAGGCGGAAGCGTTGGGCAAAGTATTCCTGCAACGTTGTCAACAACAAGCATGGATAAGTGATTGATCCAGTGTGTCTTTGTGGGAGTGAATAGGGTGGGAAGCGACGTACCTGAACAGACGCACAGGGCTGCACCACCTTGTACAAGGCCGACGTGGCCAAATAACTGGCCGCCAAGATGCCATAAAGCTTGATCTTGTCCATGTCCGACCCGTTGGGCGTGCTTCCTAGTGTCAAAGCGGCAGCAATCGGCGTGGGTAGCCGCTCAATGGTCTCGACGCGGCAATCAAAGTCCAAATCCACGTCATGGTCGGCCAAGTCTACATCGAGTGGATGTTGAGAGTGGCCCGATGATGTCGGAGGAGGCGATCCCAGTGACGAGGCGGATGCGGACAAGGACGACAACGGGCTCGTGGGCGTGTCGTTGTCTGCGGTAGTCAGTGAACTTGTGGATGCAGCGGAAGCTGCTGATGACTTGGCCGCGCTTGCCCTGGGCTTCTTGGCCACTGCCGCCTTTCTGCCACGGCCACGAGGCACAGTCGCTGTTTCGACAGGGTGGATTGTTGGGACTTCTACTACAGTGATTCGTGAAGGTGCTGGGGCGGGTGTCGGGAGTGTTGGTGGCGACGGGGCTGCGAATTGCGATTGCGGCTGTTGTGGGCGCGTCCGTGCGGGCGACACGACAGACAGGTACGTGTCAATGCGGGCCTCTAGGCGCCACAGGCGCATCAGGTCGTTGGTTGCCGAGTTGAGCACCTCGACCGTGAATGCGGCCGGGGTCAGTGGGAGGATTGGGTACGTCATTGAGTGTGTGTGTGTGGGGGGGGGGGGGGAGTGGAGGAACGGACGGGGCTGAGGGACAAGGGTTTGGGCAGGGAATGGAGGAGAGATGGGCAGTGCCCAGAGAGTCCGCAGTGATTGACGCCAAGAAGCAAGTGCTGACGATGGCGACAAAATCAAACGCACAGGCCAGCAAGCGCAAGAAAAGTGGGCGTGCGGACGCAAGAGGGAAGAGGTGAGAACAAAAAAGCGTCGGACGTGTTTGCGGCTTGACCAACCAACAAACGGGGGGGCAAAAGGATCGGCGGCGCGCGGATGGAATGGACAGGCGGTTCGTCAGCCTTTGGTCAGAGCCCTCGCCCTTCTTTTTGGCAGCCACAGCCTGAGCGCGGACCAGAGCGCGGACAAACAACAACGTGACACACCGTGCGTCGACAACTTCGGACTTGGCCAATTCCGGAGAACAACAGTAAAAGGCCAGGATCCTGGATCGCACGCATTGTCAATTGTCAGCGAAGGCAGCCGTCAACCAAGGAGAGGGAGAGGGGGAGCGTCCCGTGAGAACGGCGCAGGATACGAAGGTGCGAACGCGGCGGGCGGTGCAGCCGACATGGTGTGCCATCGCTTTTCGCTGTTAGACATTGCCAGCAGCATACTTTTGGACATGCTGGCCGTGGCCACGGGAGCGCCTCACGGATTGAGGGAGGAAAACTAAGCATACCGAACGGACAGGCAGATCACGGCAGGCAAGCAAGGCACAAGTTGAGCGGGCGAGCGATCGCTATCGAGGGAGAAATTGCTTTGGTGAGGTGCACTATGCTTGACCGGCGAGCAGTGTGGTGAGGTCGGTGCAGAAAGGCGAATCGATTTCAATTTGGGAAAGAGAGGAAGCGAACACGGACAGCTTCCCGCGTCGTCGATCACGTCGACGTGCCTTGAATTGCTTTCCCAACGGACTCCAGAGAAAAAACACTTCACAGCTGCAATAGCCCCGAGCAATGACATGCATACAGTCAATAGTCACGTCATCCAACACGTTTTCGACCACTTGACTGACAATGACAGCGGCTACTCTCGCCAACAGAGCCAACGGCTCGCCGGCCCAGTTGACGTCTACTCAGGCCTAGCGTCGGCGCACACCGGGGCTTGAATCGTGAGTGAATGCGAGCGATTTGACGGAACGGCATCCCAAATTGCAGCTACTCAGGCAGAGGGACCACATGCCGACCGGCGACGAGCCCCGGAACGGTAACGGTATCACAGCCCGGGCCTGGCCGCCTCGGCCGCTGCTGTAAGTACATTCAATGTTCCAACGCCCAAAGACGGTGACCAACAGGACACCTTTGACACGGCACTGCCACCCCAAAGTCGCTCATAGGCTATGACGTCCACGAGCCACGAAATGTGAGCGACTTACAGCAGATGACCCAACCGGCCATGTTCGCGGTGCGACGCGTGCTGGACATGTGACCATTTCGTCAAGACCTAGGAGGGCCTTCTCGCTCCCTTGGGCGAAGTCGGGCAGGGCTCGAGGTTGAGGTTTGGCCGCCCTATGTGGCAGTTGCGGGAGACTCATCTGTATCTAGGCGAGCGGCCCGGATGTAGCAGAGACGTGTCCGCCGATCCCTCTCATGTCTTGAGTCGGAATAAACTGTAGGGCTGCGAGTGTAAATGTTTACTGATAAAGATGTCTTTGCCACACACGCCCAATGTGCCCTGAGCAATTCTCCTTCACGCACGTCTGCCTACCGCCGCACCGCTCGTCCCTTGCAAGCAAATGACCCCCCCCCGCCGCCGCTGCTGTCACCTCGCCCCTCAATACTGGCTTCGCGTTCATCCCGCCGGCTCGAGGCCCAAGTCACGGATATGGCGTTTGGATACGGCTTGGAGGTTGTGGTCGTCAACTCGCCAACAGGCCAACAACAAGTTCAGCAAAATCTCGCCTTGAACGGCTCCAAGGATGATTCGCGACAGACGCTTATCAACCGAACAATGATTGCGGCTGCCAATCGATCCGAAAACCAGATGGCAAGCGAGGGCAGCAAGCACATCCTCGTGGATACAAAGCGTCTGTTCGAGTATGCCGAGCTTTCTGTGACTTGGTTTCTGGGTTTCTGTTGGTTCACCAAGGCACACGAACGGTCAAAACGAGCGCGGCTTACTCTGCCTGATGATCGGTACGCGATCTCTGGCTTTCTGCACTTTGAACTTGCTATATATTAATAATGAACGCTGCGCCAGTTTTTCACGGAGATACAAATATCAGAACCTCCCGCCTCCAGAACGACCGTTTCGTCCATATTCTTACCAACACTGTCCTCCGCCGACATCCTCCCCTTCACTGCCTCTCCGCAACCCAACTTTCTCCCCGCTCAACCCTGTCGCCATGTCTGTCTTCCGTCCCATGACCAACTTCTGCTTCCACCCAAGCTGCCAGGGGGGCTGCCACCGTCGCCGTCATGCTGCGTATCGGTGACCTTATTCTCAACGGGATTCCCACCCAACGCACGCGTCGGCCGCCACCAGTACTCCGCCACCCACTCCGTCACGGCAGACAACGGCGACATCATCGACGCCGCCGTGATCGTCTACTCTTTCCGCCGCCTGGATGGCGACGTTTGGATCCACGCGTGATGCTGCATGGCGTTGCCGTCCCGGTCATCCTCCTGTCCGCCACCGGCTCCATCCGCGTTATGGCCGGCCCGACAACGGGTCAAACGCTCGATGGCCAGGTCTCCGTCGTCACGGTCGCCACTGTGGTAGACAAGGCGGCTGGGGAATTGGAAGATGGCACCTGGGCTATGTTGCTCACTTGCGTGCCTCGCCCGGGTGCCATTGGGGGTGTGGTAACACGTCGTGGTTCCGGCCCCGAGTGGCGTACCTTACCCAGGGGCTGGTCATGGTGAGCCCTTCCGGCAGGTGGGGCATTGCGTGGGAAGTGTTTGCCCCTAACCCATTCCCTGCCCCTGAGCTCGATTATCCCCACGGGCCTTCTGGCACTTGCGGGCCGCCCGTCCCCTGGGCCAACCAAGGCCCGCAAGGCCAAGGGATTGTTGGGCAAATCCGCGTAAATGTCATGTTTTGTTTTCCCCATTTCTGTTTCTTCTTTTCCAATGGGGCATTCCGTCGCTGGTCGAGCTGGCTCCCTCTCGTTTTCCCTTATGTGTATTGTATTTCACCTTCAAATTTGAGCATATGTATCATGTTTGTGTCCATGTTGCCAGCGTTGGGCATGAACCCTCGCGAACATCGAGACAAGGTACGCAGGCGACGATTATTACCCAATTTGCATCTGATCTTCTTTTCGAAATTAATCTTGACTAACTGGGTTTCGTTGCATGTTTCAAGGGCCGTCCAACGTCGCCGACCTTTACTCCAGCTGTTTCCGCAAGATGCCCCGATTCCGTTGCTTATCCAGCAGCTCCTCGCCCAATTGACGAACAGTTTGCCCAATGACCAGTAATGTGGCCATTGTCAATGCCTCGATCATGCAGTACCCAATTGTCCCTGCGTGTGCGATGACTTGCCATGGGGTCCAAGGTAAGACACTTTCTTCCATCTTGATCGCCGATACTCGCCCAAGTGAAGTGACTGTCTCCCCACAAGCGTTCTACGTTGCCTTGTCTCGTGTGCGGACGTCTGCTGGCGTGGCACTGGCCGGTGCTCCAACAATGGCCGACTTTGAGGCTTTTGTCCCCAAGGAGAATAGTCTAAACGAGAACAATCGTGTCAAGGGCTTGTCGGAAAGCACCATTGCTCGCATGAAAAGGCAGGCAAAGACGGGCATGGATCTCTTGACTGTCGTGATTATCATGCTCTTGTTTACATTCACATTTATCGACAACATGAAAGGGATTTTTCTTCCGCTCTTCCGTTACCTACTGTCCAACTGACTCATGGGAATGCTGCTGGCAGGTTGGCTACTTCCGAAGCTGGACATAATTCCTAGCGGCGACAACATGCATGAGCCTGAGGTCATTGAGTAGACGCGCTTTTGGGTTGGAAGCACTCCCCAGAATCGGTACGTCCGCCATCTCGCGTATGCCTTCGCTTCAGCGCCGCGGCCGCACTCATCTAAATGACGTCCAACCTCAAATGCACACAGCAGCAGTGCGCCACCAGCAAGCTCGCCATGGCTTGTTAAGCGGGTCTGCCTCCCGCTCGTCATCACTGCTCCCGTCGCCAATTGACACCCGCATGTATTTGGTACCTGTGACATTAGCATGAATCAAGCTTGCGTATAAAAATGTTTGATTGTCCAAAAATGTGCAAACCCATTATCGATACAACATTACAACATGTTCATCCAAGGCCCACTTACTCAACCCCGAGGCAACCTTCCACGACACCACTCCAACACGGCTGCCGACCCGCGCTGCACCACATCCCACCTAGGCACCCTGAAACAATTACCCTCGACCTTGAGCACCTGCAACCCGGGCACATTAGCCAGCCTAGGATCCAGCTTACCCAAAGCATTATTGCTCAAGTCCAAGCACACGAGCCGCGGAACCGTTCGCATTGCGTCGTCGCCAACGTCCACGTCTGTCAACTGGTTGTTTGCCACAAGCAGAGTCGCGAGCGACGGCAATTGAGCAAACACACTGAGCGACAAAACACCCGACAATTGGCATGCGACCAGCGTGAGTGTGTGCAAGTGCGGGGCATTGCACAAGCCGTCGGCAGGCAGGCGCACGAGCGGGTTGTGGCTGAGATCGAGTGTGGCGAGCGAGGTTGGCACGGGCAGCGACGCGGGCAGGGACGTTAGGTGGCAGTGCGTCAGCGACAGGTCCGTGAGCGAGGCAAGTGGCGAAAGGTCTGGGAACCGACCCAGGGTCGCGACACGTGTCAGCGTGAGTGTGCGCAGTGGCGACCGAGGGTTGGACGTGTGCGCAAGGGCAAGCGATTCAAGGGTGGTTGCCGTCAGGTTTGGGTAGGTGGACATGTCGGCCGTGAGGATCGGGCCGCCATCAGCCATGGTTGCGCTTGTCGTAGCATCCATGCGAGTTTCCTCCTGGACAGAGTCAGACACTTGAGAAACCATGGACATGGTGGATGCGCGCTTGTTGGACACAGCGGGTTCGGCCGCGTTGCCAAACAGGCCCATGGGCGACATGGCCACGGCCGAGGGCTTGCGGCGAATGCGCCGGCCAGACGGCAGTGTGATCCATTCGTCGACTGGCGGTTGCTGCTGTTGTTGCTGCTGTTGCACCTGTTGTGGAGCGGGTGCACGCGAAGGCGTGGGTCCTGCTGGCGCTGGAGCCGACGCGGGCGCGCGTGTTGGGGTTGGCTGTGGAGTGTACGGATCGCTGGCCAACGACGCCGGCCGGGCACGCGATTGCTGCACTTTGACGGGTGATGGTGGCTTGTAACCGGGTGCTACATGAATCCAACACGCGCGTGAGTTGAAAGGAACAAATCCCTAGTACGCAGAAACGACAGTGAACGTACGCAGCTTCTCCTTCAACCACTTCAACAAGGCCACGGTGCCTCCCGAACGCGGCACGCCACGGACCAAGTTTCCCTCGACGTTGAGTGCATGCAGTGGCACAAACCCTAGCTCAGGCGGCAGCACCGAGATTGCATTGTTGGTCAAATCCAACCGCTTGAGATCAGGCATGGCTCCAAGCGTGTACACCTCCTCGGGTACCGACTCTAGCTGATTGTCGCGCACATCGAGCAGCGCCAGCTTGGGCAGAGACCCCGTGGGAATGTCGAGGCTGGCGATCCGGTTGGACGACACGTAAAGCTCCTTCAAGGTGGGTGCGCCGGCTTGTGGGATGTGCAGGGCAGCGAGCTTGTTGCGGCGCAAATCCAACACCTCGAGCGGCCAAGAGGCGCCGCTGTTCAAGACAAACTCGTCAATTTGGTTGCCCGAAACATCGAGCGCACGCAATGTCGGTGGCACCACAGCGGGTGCTACGCGCAACCGGTTGTTGGCGAGCTTGAGCGTTATCAATCCTTGCATGTGCGACAAATCGGCCGATACGGATCCCAGCAAGTTGTCGGAAGCATCCAGGGTCGTCAACTTTGGCAAGACGCCGGCGGGCAGCGCGAGCGAACCGGCGATCGAGTTGTTGTTGAGAGCCAGCGTGCCCAGGTTGGGCAACACGGTAATGCATTGAGGCACCTCGGTCAGCCGATTGCCGGCCAAGTTGAGCACCGTCAAGTTGACGAGTTTTGCCAATCCTTGTGCATCGCACAGTCCCGGGTTGGTCAGGTGATTGTTGTGCACGTCGAGCACCTGGAGTGCGGGAAACACCTCGGCGAGCTTTGGGTCCAAGGACGTGAGCTGATTGTCTGCGAGCAGCAGCTTGGTGAGCTCGACGGCGTCCCACCACCGGTCGTTGGCGCTCGTGTCGAGCGAGGCCGTTGCTGACGTCGGCGGCTCGTACATGGACCAGATGGCGGGTGGAATCGGGCCAGCAAGGCGCCGGTTAGACAAATTGAGTTTGCCGTCGGCACGGGCGGCGCGCAGAGTGAGAGCCAGGGACTTTGCCGACAGGGTCGAAGATTCGCGGGTGTCATTGTCGGGGGACGCCGGGCGACGACGGTGAGGCGAGAAAGGTGGGGCGGGATCGGGTGGGGCGGCCGCGGCGAAAAAGTTTGGGTTGGCCTTGAGATGAGCGGGCGGGCCGCGTGCCGGGCGGCGGGCAGAGCCGGCGGACGCGGACGAGGATGAGGAATCAAAGGACATGCTGGTGCGGTTCGTGTTGCTGGCCCGTGGATCGCCGTTCATCTTGTCTTGATTCAGCAAGTAATACTGTAAGCATGAATTCATGCACTTTGGGGACGTGGCCGGCGATGGATCAGGATCAGAGTCGAGAGTCACAGGCGGTCGTCTGGTGAGTGTGGCGACTCGTTCAAGTGATCGTCGATGGTGATCAGCGATTGCTTCAAAACCTGTTCAAAACGCACAGCCATGCGCTGCGTTTGGTCGCTTTTCTTTTTCGGGTCTTTTGTCATTTGGTCGTTTCACCAAACCATCCAAAATCCGTTGTGCTTTTTGGAAATTTCAGGCTCGAGAGCTCAATACCAACGCATCCGACACTGCGACTCTCGGGACTGCCTGCATTTCAATTCACTCCATTGTGTGCACTGCCCTCCTGTCTTTTGGCCGTCCCTCACCCTGGAATCATCCAGCAACCTTCGATTTTGCTCACCTACAACACTTGGCCGTCTGGTCTCCTTTCCTTTGCTGGTACGCACACAAGCCCTACACTTGCTCCTTCACAGTCTGTCGGCTCTTCAAGGTTGTCGTCCTCGCATGTCTATGTCTGTTGTGCTGCTTGTCTGCCCATCGGCCTTCCGCCTCATTTCGCCTTGCACCTCTTGGTTTGCACGGTGGTCGTCCGCACCGAGTCCACATGCACTGGCCATGCGTCGCCGTTGCCGAGCCTTGGCCATCACTTTCCTTCCGGCGCGAGTGCTGGCAAGGTCCCCGTCCCCCCAGCCGGCCGTCTTTTGCTAGGCAATCGATCGTCTCTTTTGCTCTGTGTGATCCCAATCCGTTTTTTCTTCGACAGACACGAGTGCCGAATGCCGATCCCACCTTTACCTTTACCTTTCATGAGCACCAGCATCAATCGCAAATCGGCAGAGGCAGACATGTGCATGGACCGACCAAAACCACAAACGACCACAAACGACCACATACCCAACGCAACGCAACGCAACGCAACTCGATCCCTTTGACCATCACTGAGACCGAGACTGACTCTTAACTGCGTTCCTGCGTTATCGCTCTACAGCACAGCAGCCAACCATCATATCATCGTCCGCCCGCTTCCTTTTCTTTGCTTTGCTTTGCTTTTGCCGTCCCCTCCCCGTTGCCGTTGCCGTGATCAACCTCGATATCCATTTCTCCTTCATTCAACCCCCAACACAAATCACATCACGCTTCTTCATTTCCGCCATGACGTCCCGCAACGATGTACGCATCCTCCACCCCGCTCGCTCCTGGCTTTGGATTGGATGACTCACTCTCTCTCTCTCGCATGCTATCGCATACCCGCACAGACCCGCTTCGCTTACAACCGCCACACGGCCGCGCAGCTGCCCAACAGCAACGAAAATGCAGGCAACGACACAACGGCCGCTGGATCGGGCGCACCGCTGGCCCCCGTCCCTATCAAGTCCCTGGCCCCTGCCGCCGGCCCGGCAACGCGTGCCGGAGCTCAAAAGATCCATGCCCCACCCAAACCCAAGCCGGCGGCCGTCCCCACACGTGCCACGCGCGCAGCAGCAGCGGCTGCTGCCGCAAATGCAGCTGCGCCGCCCGCTGCATCCGCTGCGGCCGTCCCCACCAATGCCAATGCCAACGCCAACGCCAACGAACACGGCCCCGCCGGCATCAAGCGCACGGCTTCGCGCCAGCCAAAGATCATGAGTCGCCAAGAACAGCAGCTTGCTCAAAAGCATGAAGTCAAGGTGGCGCCTGTCCCCGTCAAGGCCGGGTATTACGAGTCGATTGCTGAGGAAGTGGTGGTTGCCCCCGCCAGCAAGGCGCGCAAAACGACAAAGATGGAAACGGCGCGCGTGGCAAAGTCGGCCGCCGCGGCCAAGCAAGCTGCGCGCGTGGATTCCGCATCCGAGGCACAAGCCGACGAGCAGCAACAAGATGTCGAGTCACCACGGTCCAAGCGGTTGCGCTTGTGCGAGGAGGTGGCCCGTGAGATGGGCGTCGACCAGATTGTGGCCAGGAACCCTCGCACGGGACGCTTGTGCTTGATTGAGGATCCCGATGAGGAGGACATTCATGATCCGGCCATGTGTGGCGAGTATGCCCAAGAGATTTTGGATTACCTGGTTACGCGCGAGGTTCGTTTCTTCCCCTCTTTAAGGTTCCGATTGAGGTTGCGCCGTGTGCAGCTTTGCTCACTTGCTTTCTCATTCTTACAGAAAATCTTCCAACCCAAGGCCTACTACGTGACCCAACAGGGTGACATGTCATGGGGCATGCGGTCCGTGCTCGTCGACTGGCTCTTTGAAGTGCACAAGAAGTTTGAATTCCTGCCCGAGACCATGTTCCTTGCCGTGAGCCTCTTGGACCGGTTCATGTCGCTGCGCCAGTGCGACATTGGCAAGTTCCAGCTGGTCGGCCTCACGTGCTTGTTTATCGCAGCCAAGATCGAAGAGGTCAACCCGCCGCAAATCGGCACGCTCGTGTACATGGCCGACAATGGATTTGCCGAGGCCGACATGATTGCTGCAGAATCGTACATTTTGAAGACGCTCGACTTTGATCTGTGGGCGCCTGGGCCTTTCTCCTTCATCCGCCGCATTTCCAAGGCCGACGAGTACGACTTGCACAACCGCAACCTGACAAAGTACCTTGTGGAGGTGGCCCTTATGGACCACCGGTTCCTCGCGTACCCGATGTCTCAAATTGCCGCTGGCGCATTTTTCGTGGCGCGGGCGGCCAACGTGTTTCAAACATCGTCAAAGACAAAGACGGTCACCATGGCCGCGGGCGAGTACGCGGCCGAAGCGCTCGAGTGGGGCGTCTACTTTGTGCAGTCGTCTGGGTATTGTCGCAAGGAGCTTGTGCCGATTGTGGCGCTGTTCAACGACTTTTTCAACGTCAAGGTTCCCCAGTCGGTCAACGAGTGGGCGTTTTTCACGTCCAAGCTGACCCACAGCAAACGGTACCGCGACTTGGACTTGCGCATCAACGCCGTGGTTGCTGCCTTGAAACTCGAGAAGGAGTGCGACGCCGTTGTCAAGCAGCACGCCGAAATGGATGCCGAGGCGATGCAGGAGGCCAGATTGGGTGCACAAGCGGCAGAGATTAAGGCCACGGGCGGCGTGGCGCCGGCATTGCCCAATGGTGGGCGGTTGGGCGTTTGGAAGCCGTTGCCCGTGGCTCAGATCGAGTAACGTCCCTCTCCGCTTTTGTGCTTGTTTTTTTTTTTCTCTCTGTTGCCCCGTTTCATGATCGCACATCTACCCTGCTTGATAAAAACCAAAACCCTTGATCTACCCCCCTTTTGCCGTTTCTTTCTCACCCTCGCTCTCGTTGAGGCTCTTGTTTGGTTGTCGCATATTGGATTTGCAACCACAATCTCTCGTTTCCACCGCCCACCTTCCACGTCAGCCGCCAAGCATCCTCGCATGACCCCATTCCCACCTTCTCCTCTTTCTTTAGGTTCACTCGGCGACATGGGCTCGGTGGTTGTGTGTGCTTGTGGATTGGGCTTCGGCTTGTTTGGATCTGGTTCTTTTCTTTTGTTCTTGTCCGTCTTTCCCGATACCGATGCTGCGCCAACACTTGATGTTGCTCGCCTGCGCTTCTGTAGTGATTCTATTCCTCTTTTCTTGTCCCTTCCCTCTACTGATGATTGTTGACTGTGAGTTGGATTTTGCCATTGGATGGACATCAGGATGATTCTAAATTGATCTTTACTCTTGTCGCTGAATATTTCCTTGCAGCTATCACCTTGGTCACTCAAAGCGAATGCCAGTGCTCCATGTTTACTTGAAGCGCTAACAAACAGCCCTCCGTTGGCACTGGTTGGTGACGAGAGGGGCCATCAGACCTGTCCAACTGAATTTGGGCATTGAGTTGCCGGGAAGAAATGAATGCCCCGCTTGCCCCCCGCGCGTGTCTTGCCACTGACACAGACGACTGAGGCGAGAAACTTTCAGCAGGCCACTCCACGCTCTCGCCGCTCTCGCTCCTCCCACGCACAAGGCAGTCAAAGCCCAAGAGCGGCCCAGACGAGAGATAGAAAAAAAAAAAAAAAGAATGTACATTTACAAGAAGCAACTACCGACCCAACAATCCATCCACCCTTCATGTCCTCTCACCTTATGCCTCATACTCTGGCGTAAACGTGTACTTGCCGTGCTGAATCTCGTGCTGGAACTGCAGCATCATGTGATCCGACATGTCCATGACAGTATCGAGTGCCCGGCGGAACGCGTCGGCGGGCGTGATAGATCCGTCCGTTTCAATGCGCAAGTGTGTTTCGTCCACGGACGGGTGCGGGATTGAGTACCCCGAGAAGGTGACTTCTGGGCTGTCAATAGGAAACCACGCGTGCAGCGAATGGGTGTGTGGGCGTCAGTTTGGGGGGTGGCACGGAATGCATGGGTAGGGAACATCAGCAGCAGGAGCCGGCGGCGTACAATCGGTGCAGAATGTAGCGGAGAAGCCCAGACATGGTGTGCCCTTCCTTCTTGAGCACAAATGTGCATGCAGATTCGTCGCCCGGTTGGTCGCCTTCGACGGGAAGCTACATACAAAAGAAAGCCAGGAAAACGCGGCGAGAGAGGAGAGGTGGTGGTTTTTGGTGCTTGTTCCGTTAGTGTCGTTCGTTTGTCATTGGCCAGCTATTCAGGTAGGATGTGGTGGTACTCACGATGGAGATGCGCTGCTCAACGGGCGCCTCGGCGGTACCGTCAATTTCCATGGGTGTTTCGTGCGTTGACATTGCGGTTGGTCTGTCGAGTGTGTGTTTGGCTGCTTTTTCTGTCGCTCAGGTTCTTTGCTGCCCCGCGACGGTATTGCGACGGTATTGACGACAGTTATTGGCCAACGACGGGTTTACCGTCAGCGCTCTGCTCACGCGCAGTCACGTGACCAGTTGATCAGAACCAGTGAGGACGCGAAGGTGTCGGCAGCCGGGTGGGTGGGCTGTGGTTCCCATAACCCCTTTATGTCGGCTCTTTGAACGGTCAAGGATACCTCATGTATGACGTATGGTATGAAAGCAACCCAAAGCACACCCCCGGCATTTCACTCCCAGTCGATCATGGCAAATTTATCAGCCGAAGCCAGGTTGATACCTGCACTGATTGGCCGGCTCAAGGAAAAGGCATGCATTTGGCACAATGCAGAAGCGACAAGGATATGCAATTCTTGATGCAAACACTCACAAACTATGGTCGACCGAATCATTTCAATAGTTTCCGCTGCAGGCCATCGTCTCCTTTGGATCGTCCGTGGAGTGCTCCCTCGACAAGGATGGCGTATCTGTGCTGCGAACATTGCGGGCACTTGCCATCAACGATGACCATGGATCTATTATTGTGCAAAAAGTGTTGCATATGGCCATGGACGTTCACGAGGTTTGTCGCCATCCTATCCATTGTTGATGTGAGTGAAGTTGAACACCGCGGTTCTGTTGTGTGTCATTTCATTCAGGTGATGGAAACCCGCGGTGCCACGTCCGACATATGCCTCAGCTTGGTGGTCCTCATGGAAATCATTGCCGACTTCCTGTTTGCGCGTTGGTATCCAGATGGGTACGGCTTACGCTGTTCCTTGCGCCTTTTCCATGCTGGGTGGGTGCTCACCGTTCCAAGAAAGGATAGGCAAGCGTCCATTTCACCACTCCCAGCCGAACCACCCCACCCACTCAATGCAGGGCTTGCCGACGCTCTCCTGCAATGGCTCCGAAAATGCCTCATGCTCCGTGGCGACCCAACGTCGGGGCTGCTGACGCCCTACTTTCCGATCGAATCGCAACTCAAGATCCAGTCGACCATCATGCAAACAGGTCGCTTCTTCTCGGGCGATCTGGCCGACAGCTTGCTGCGTGCCGTCGGCCGCGTGGCATTTGGCTTGAGTGCATCCAACTGGGAAACCTTCTACAGAGATGTCCAGGTGCCGCTGCTGTCCACGAGCGAAAACGTGACGGCGAGCCAGGAAACTATCTCGAGCGCAGGCATTCCCATGGGCTCCTTGTCGCTCGACGTGTCCATGTTTCTTGCCGGCTGGGGTCTGTACGATTACGCCCGCGTGCGCGTGCTGATTCAAGAATTGACGCGTGTCCTGGGCAAGATGAAGCGTGACCGACGCAACCAGCTGTTGCAGGTGACGCACCACATTCTGTGGTCGTGGATCGAGCTGTACACGGAAGATTTCAGGGCATTGATTACAGTGGGAGCTGGAGCGGCCGCAAAGGAGTCGCCCGCTTACGACGACATGGCAGAACTGTTTGGGATCAAGTCGGACATGGATGCTTTTTTCGATGTCCTCCAGCAGCAAATTGAAATCAAGAAGAAGCCTCACGTGTGGCCACTGGTATTCTTGGTGCTCGTGTTGAACGCGGAAAAGGTGATGCACATTCATTCCACGGGCAAGTCATCGTCAAAAGACAAGGACAAAGAAGGCGGTTCTGGCGGTGGAAGTGGAGGTAGCAGCGGCAAGGACAGGTCTGGCTTGGAGCGAAGAGCCGCCTTTTTGGAGCTAATTCAAAAGGCATTACGCAAGGACAAGAACTCAGTCAGCAGCCAGGAATCACTTCCCATTTTGGTTCTTGACATTCTCAAGTTTCACACATTGTTGATTGGGACGCCCGCCGAGCAGTACTTGGCCAATTTCGTCACGGATGCAGCGGCCATGGGCCCGGCACTGGCCAAGGAAGTCGTGGCATCGGGACATTTACCAGATTCCCCACCTGACATCGTCAAGATCGAGTTGCTCACCATGGTCATTTCCAAGGTTGGGTCAACCTTTTTGGATGCATGGAGGGATACCGCATCGCCAGAGTTGGTGGCCCTGTCTTTGACATGTCGGGCATTGGCAAGGTTGAAGAAGGTGCATCGGAGACGACTGTCGACAGACCACCAGCGCGCAATGAATGCGTACTTGAAGCCGTACATTCGCGTACGTGTTCGCCAGGGCACATGATTCGTCTCAAGCTCACAATGTTGACTAATTTCTTTAATGTATCGGCACAACAATTCCAGCTCTTTGTCATGGAAGACGACGCGCACAGCGAGCATGGCTCGTCAATCAGCTCCATTTCAAAAAAATCCAAGCACAAGGAGTGGTCTGCGTCCGAGTTGCCCTTCATTGACATGTTGCATGCACTCGAAGTGCACAGTTTCCTCACGGATGACGCCCAGTCCATCGAGTTCCTGTATCAAGTCATGACTCGTTGCATCCGGCCCTTGCAGCACAAGGCCGTTCAAGTGTTTTTGCAGCTGACGGTCTCGCCGCAAACAACACGTGAGTCCATGGGTCATCTGTCGACCGTGCTGCAGGCCCTGCAGCGACTTGTGGTTCGATCCGACGACGCATACATTCAGGTGCACGGCATGGACGTCTTCTCCCAGCTTTTCGAGCTGCACACCCCGCGGTCGGACGCCGGTTCGCAGCAGTTCAGCACAATTGCGAGTACCGAATCTCCCGCATCGATCAAGTCCTCGGTTTCCCATACATTGTCTCGCACGGATTCCAACGCAGCTTCCATTAAGGTCAGCGAGCGGCCCAAATTGGACTGGGTCATGATTCACTCGGAGCTGGAAGCCATGCTCATGACGTGTCAAACCGCCAGAGAGCAGATTCTTGTTCGCGAGGCAGTCAGGTGTTTGCAGGCTGTACTCAAATGGAACGCAACCGCCGAGACGCCGCTCTTTTCAACGTCGCACAATCGGGTCACGTATGCGAAGTGGAAGGAAACGAGGACCTTGGAACAATTTTGCCAGGCCTTGACCGAGTTGGAACCAACAGCTCAGATTCAAACAGCCAAAGAAGCCAGTGCGTCCTTGTTTCCTTTCACTCTGTCCCCTTGATGACGCAAGAGCACTCACTCTGTTCCGTATTGATGCCGCAGTCTTGGAACGACTAGCTACAAGCAATGACAACGATATGCATCGGTACACTTGCTTCCTGCTCGCATCTCCAAGTAGCATTGACACTGTGACTCGCGCCTTTCAATGCTTTCGATTGAATCGCGTCCATCCATCGGTGTTCTCGTACATCCACCCATCCAATTTGTCGCACGCACTCAACGTCCTGCCCACCATCATTGAACACTATGACGAGGAGAGCCTCGGATCCGTTTTTACGGCGATTTCGTCATACGATTTGACGTGCGTCACTGCCAACCTCAACTCCTTGTTCTCGGGTCTCTTGCCTCGTGTCTCGGACCGGCATGCTGTACCGTTTTGCAGCATGCTCACCAAGTCATTCAACCAGCTGTGGTGGGACACGACGTTGTTGGACCCATTGCTCGACAGGCTGGCATCGTGGATTGATATCCCAGCCTTGACCCCATCGTGCATGGCTGTACTGGAGAACGTATGCAAGGTGACAAGGTTCTTCTATCCAACTACGCCGACGGGGCGTGCTCGCTTGCAACAGCTCTTGCCGTACATTATCACTTCGGAAAGCCATGCAACCAATGCTCTCAAGTTTGGCCACGTGCAAGACTTTCTTATTGCCACTGGACGCCTCAAGCACCCCGAGGCATGGGTGCTGCCAATTCTCGATCGGCTTCGGGATGAGAAGGGTGCAAAACTGCCCAACGTAGGGCAGCTCTTGTCAAGCTCTGTGTTGCGTGCACTCAATTCCGTCGTGCCTCTGCAAGAATTGGACGACGTCGCGGCGTCTCTGTACCACTTCACGGCGAGCGAGGGCCGCGAAGTGGAAGTGGTAACTTGGTTGGTCAAAGCCGAGCTCGATGTCACTTCTCAGCCGCAAACGTTCTTACGCAGCAACGGGTTTGCAGTCAAGCTGGCGTCGCTCGCTGTCAAGGATGCAGGCGCGGGACTCTTGCTTTCCGTGCAGCGGCCGCTGGCCAACGTTGCGGACGAGGTAATTGAATTGGATCCGGGCAAGGAGCAGTCGAGTACGAGCTTTGATCGCTTGACGAGTATTTGTGAATCCGTCATGGCGTCCATTCTCGACTCCGCCCATACTGTGGCCCCAAGGCTGCGCAACATTTTCAAAACCATTGCTGATGTCATGGCGACAAAGTTCCCAACGTATCGTTTGGTTGGAGTCGGCAACCTCGTCTTTCTGCGCCTATTGTGCCCCGCCATCATGTCCATGAACGTTCCGCTCAACCAACGAGCAAGGACTTTGGTCGCAAAGTGCATTCAAAACACTGTCAACGGCGTCTACTTTGGCGGCAAGGAAGAGTACATGGCACCCATGAATACTTTTGTTGCCAAGTACCTCCCGCGTATTTCGCCCTTCTTGGAAGAGTTGTGCAATGCGATTCCCATCTCTGAGTCGCCCATGCCCATGTCACCGTCGGACGACCAACCGTCCCTTCACTTACCAGCCCTCGCCATTGATACCTTCATGACGCCCTCACCAGCTTCATCACTCGCGCCACCTCCGCTTCTCGGAAGTGCTGTACGGTCCATGTCAAAATCATCGACGTCCTCGGCGCTTGGCAACGGATCGCTGCACATTTCAACAGCCGACGGAGCAGACATTCGCTATTCGCACATGATCCACAAGTATCGAGACGCCATGCTGCCCGTTCTCAGCCCAGGCGACCGCGTTCAGTTTGTGCAGCTCATCAATGCGCTGCCAGTCAAGGAGCCTCACTTTGGGCCGCCGTTGGACTCGGCGTCATTGCCGCCTGTCATGGCCCAGGATCGGCTGCAACATGAGGTGACTGTTTGTAGCGCGAAATGGTTCTTCAAGTCGGGAACGAGTCGCGTACGTCCATGGTCTCACTCTCTCCGTTCGTCGTCACCGCCCTAACAAGAATTTATCGTCAACGTACAGATGCAACTTCCTGTCTTTACGCTCGTTCTTCAACACGTTCCTCTTCATGTTCCAATCCAAACCTTGCTGACCACAATGTACCACGAACTGCGGCATTCGCCAAGCGTCCCGGTTGTTATTGTGGTTGACGCGAGCTTTAGTGTTTCGAGCGTATCCACCTCGCAACTTTTGCAACATTTCTTTACAGATTGCTGCATTATTATCGACAAGCTCGTGGTTGCTTTTTGCACCGAGCAAGTCTTGCAAGCACTGGAATCAACCGCCTCGCTTCCGCCCATGGTCCTCGCTCCCAAACTCGACACGCTGCAGGAACACGTCTCGATCGATTGCCTGCCTCCGTCTCGACAGATATTGCTTACGGAGCTCGCAACGAAGCCTGTTCACTTGACAACGCTACCTGTTGGTCAGTTGCAACTTGCTGGGTCGCACATCATGTTAACTCGCGCCATGCGTGGGAAAGCGGTCCACGAGCTGTATCATGTTTCCGAGCTGGCCATCACAAGGGCCAACTCGGCAACAACAGCAGCTGGGCCATTGGCTTTGGCGTCATCCGGCGGTCCAACACCAACGTCGCACGGAATCCTGTACGCGCCAAGGTCCAACCGGTTTGCCATCTTTCGGTTGGCCACACCGCATCGACACTCGACCGTGACCAACTCGAGCGCCAATGCCGAGTCGCCAGCCGAGGTGGTCTCCTTGCTCATGACAACCATTGCCTCAGGCAACGTCGTTCCAGATTTGGAAACATGCCGGGCCAATCGCACATCGGCCGCCATGATAGAGCATCCAGCGGGCATGCTGTATCACGTTCTCTTGGGTCAAGCTGCCGGAGGCGGATCGCTTCGGAGCAGCATATCAACAACTACTGCTATCCCGGAATCCTTGTGGCCAACCATCACTCAAGAACTCTGTGCGCACGTGGTGCTCGCCACCAGCGCACGTGAAAAGCTTCTCTGTGTCGACCGACTCTGTGACCTGGTCGTGACCATTGTCCCACCATCCGTGTGGGCGCGCCAGCTCATCAGCACGCTCGTATTTCTCAGCATCGCCGACCCAGCCGTGGCCGAAGTCGCACAGCGCCAGCTCGCGAGATCCACGCACGGATCCACGATTCTGGAAGAGCTGTTGCGGTCGCTCGAGCTCGGATTCGGCGCAGAGCACGACATGCTGATTGAAACCGTCATGGCCAACCACATCAAGCTCATGAGCTCGCACAACGAGACCGTGTACGAGCGGCTGTCGTCGACCTTGCGGCACCTTTTTCGGCAGCACAATCCGTCGGCCAAGCTCATTGTTCAGCAAGCACGATTCCTGCGCACGTCGCTGTCTGTGATTCCACGGGCATTGACAGACCCTGCGCCGTCGCTCATTTGGACGTTGTATGTGTCAACACAGTTGTCGACCGACATCATTGCCGAGTCTGTGCGCTCAGATCTGTATGCACAACTGTGGCATAGCCGTACGCACGGCGACTGGACGTCGTTTCCGGAGCAGACGCGGGCTGCGCTGGTGGACGTTTGCCGGGATCATTTGACGAGCGATGGAATCGCGTTTGTGCCAGCACTGAGGTTGCTCAACTTACTGGCGTGTTCGTCGGCGAGTTCCTTCATTTCGCATGCAAGTCCCTCAACGCCGATGGTGGATGAGACGGTTATCGAGTCCATCTTGGTCGTGCTGCGGGATCGGACCATAGGTAGCACCCTTGCAGAGTTGTCCACAGATGTGCTGGATTTGTTGGACGCATGTACGGCGCTCGTCAAGCACATGGATGCGGATACGGCAGGCAAAGAGGGCGGAAAGTACCTGGTACAACTTGCCGGGATTGGCATGGCGGTGCTTGGTATTTATGGGGCCAACACTGGCGTGACAGCACATCGACTTGTGGAATCGGCCGTGCAGCTTGCCGTGCAAGCGTTGCAAGTGATGGACGAACAGGGCATGTTGGTGGAAAATACGTTGGAGCGCGTCATGGCCGCCGATGCCGCCGGCGTGTTGGCGGCTGCGGACAAGGCGTTTGGCGTCAGCACGCAAACGCACTTCTCCATTTCGATTGGATTGGTACTGTCTAAGGTGACGCTGAACAATCGGGTGTTGTTGGAGCCGCTTGTTCGATTACTGGTCAACTTGGCCAAGCCGGGATCGATTCCTACTGTCACATCGTCCAGTGTGTCTGGGCCAGCAGCGGAGGGAACCAGTAACAGCCACCCCACAGCACCACCACTTGTCATTCCCGACGCACTCTGTGGCTACTTGTTCCCGATCCTTGGCTCGCGCCAGCTTGCGACCCTGCTGTTCCCGCAAACGCAAGGCCCACGTTCGCTTCTTTCCAGCATGCACCTGGTCACCGCATCGCGCGTGCTCATGGTGGCGCACTTGCTGCAACAGCTCGACTTGGCCACGGTGACTGGTAATGGTGACGCCGCGCGTTGGGTCTTGGACTGGCTCGAAGTTGTGTATGCCGAGTCGCCCACGTTGTTTGCACTCGTCTTGGAGGCGTTTACAGAGTGTACCGAGCGCCTTGTGAGTGTCAGCAGTGGTGCGAGCACGGTTGGTGCAGGTGAGAGTACCAGTGGGGCAGCCAAGCCTGCGGCCATCAACGCATTGAAACGTCATGCAAGCCATGGCGGCAGTTCGGGCAGCTTGCTCGCATCCACGCTTGCAAGGTCCGCCGTGGCAGCAGCGGCTCCGGTAGCGGCAACATCCCCTGTCGCGCTGGACGCAAGCGCCCTGGCGAGCTTGCAAGAGGCAATGTGGCGTGCGTGCGACCTCCTCACGACGCTATTGAGCGATACAACGGTCACGGAAAAAGTGCGTGTGCTGCGGGAAACATCCATCGTGTCCCAGACACCCTCGACCTCGACTGTCTCAACAACGGCGGCCCCCCGGCACCAGTAGCCCACAGGAAATGTCGCTTGCAGATGCCATTCGCATGCTTCCGCCGCCGCCAGAGCCATCAGGAGGTAACAAAGTGCCCGTCATTTCTGCGCCGAGCATTCCACCAGGATCGAGCTTGTTGGTGAGTTCATCTGCAACTTCTACCACGGCAGCCGCAAACAACAGCTCCACATCGTTGCTTGCCGTACTCGAGTCGCTGCACTTCCCCAGCCTGATTCCTCACCATCATCATTCGCCCACCCACCGCCCGGCCGGGAACGGGAACGGGAACAGCGGTGCAGACCAAAGGCCAAGTGCTCGGCAGTGTGCTCGTGGCTGTTCTTGGACCGAGCGCGACTCTGTCGTCGTCAGCATCCTCAGTCGTGGGCAAGTACTATGCACAGCCGCACCACCACGGCCTGGTGGGGTCGCCGTCATCGACCGTGACGGGGCCATTTTCGAGTGCAGTCAGCTCGCCAGTCATAGATGGGTATGTCGCTGGTGGTGAGCAGAGTGTTGGGGGCAGGGGAGCAGCCATGTAAATGATTATTCTTGTTCGTTGTGCTTGCCAAGTGATGATGCTTTTTATCTATAAGTTGACGACATTCTGACGTTCAAATTTGAATTGGAGGGCAACTAGCTATTAATACTTGCTTCATTTCATCAACAGGCAACGCAACACATGCATCAATATCCAAAAGCTACTTGCGGCTGGATCGCTTTTCCCGCTCACGTTCGCGGTCCTTGTCCTTCGAGCTCCGGTAGTCCCTATCCCTATCCCTGTCCCGATCCGATCCCTGTCCCGATCCCTATCCCTGTCCCTGTCCCGCTCTCTGTCGCGATCCTTATCCCGCGAACTCCGATACTCCTTGTCGCGGTCCCGTTCTCTGTCGCGATCCCTGTCACGCTCCCTGGACCGCGACCGCGACCGCGTCCTTGCGTCTTTGGCCCGACTACTGCTGCCACTTGCCGCAGCCGCCGAACTCGACTTGAACTCCTTTTCCCGATCACTCCTCCTGTCCCTGTCGCGCGACCGGTCGCGGGCCGGCTCGAGCTGCCCGCCGACACAACAGATGCCGAGGTCAATGTCCCAGGCCGACTCGCCACCAATGTGGACGATGCACTGACGCTCGACACGACACTCGATTCACGGTCGCGCGCCGGTGTTCCGGGGCGGCTGGATGCGGATGCAGACGCAGACGCCGAGGACGGCGTGGCATTGCCTGCGGCGAAGGTGCTGAGGCGGATGTGGAGGCTGGAGGTGCGGTGGATGCGGATGCGGATCCGCTGGCCGATGCATTGGCGAGCAGCAAAGGGTTGGTCATGGGCATGGCGAGCGGCTGGAGCGAGGGTGCGGGTGCGGGTGCGGGCGCAAGCGCAGGCATGGGCACGGGCCCGGGTGGCGGGGTTGGGCGTGCGGCGGCGGCCACGCGTGAGGGCGAGATGGGCAGGTTGGCAGTTGCGGGCGCCGGCGGCAGCTTTGTCGTTGGTTGAGGTGCCGGTTTGGGCAGCGCCGCCACGGGCGGTCCGTTGACGGGTGCGGCGGAAGCGGGTGGTGGGCCGCTGGCGCCGCGGAACTTGAGCCTGCTTGCCAAGCCACCGCCCGTTGCCGGTTGCTGTTGCACGGCAGACATGGGCGCAGCTGCAGGCACGTTCAGTGATCCAGAGGTAGGCGTGGGTGCGTGTTGCATGAGATGGGCGGCGGGCGGGCGTGGGTATCCTGGGGGAGCCCCATATTGGTTTGGGGTTGTGGACGTGTGTGCATTGGGAGAGGCGGCGGCGCGGGTCCAAATCCGGGAGGCGGTTGCATGGGTGGCATACCGGGTGGCATCCCAGGTGTCATACCGAGCGGTGGCGGAGGAAGCGAAGCAGGGAGACCCGTGCGCGGGATGGGCGGGAGTGACGGGTGGGGATGTTGTGTTGGTGAGCAAGTTGATGTTGGGTCGGCATGGGTTGCATTGGAATGTTCTGCATGCAACGACAAGGCGAGGCGAGTGAGTTGACATACATGGAAATCGAAGGGCAACACTTGAAAACAAAAAAGACATACCCCACCAAAGCGACGCCGCAATTGCGTCTGCTCCTCCCGCAAGGCACGCTGGCGATCGCAATACATTTTCCACGTGTCCTCGTTGAACCCAAAGTTGAAGTAGTCGGAAATGTCTTCGCCAGGGCGGCGCCAGGGCTTGTCGTCAAACGACTCGATGGGCACCTCGGTGATGGGTTTCCCGTCGTACAGGGCGATCTGGTGGACTGTGTCAAAGTTGACATTGGCCAAGGTGGTGTTGGCACCGGCGGCCGTGGCGGTCGACGCGGCGGCAGAGCCGTTGCCACTGGCAGGTGACTGCGATTGGTTGGCGGTGGCAGCCGAGAGGATGACGGAGGGGCAGTGGTGGACGATACGTTGAGGAGGTTGGACGACGACTTGCTGAGTTCGCCACCACCGCCGCCTGCACCAGGCTTGACGTGACGAGGGATTGGCCGGCGGGAAGGGAGCCGTCGAGCACAATGTCAATGTCGTCGTCATCATCATCGTCGTCATCGTCGCCATCGCCAACGCCGTCTTGAATGAGGCCGCTTGGTCGTGAAGGTGATCGCCGAGTGCGCTGCCAAGGTCGTTGTCGACTTGGGCGGGCGCAGAATCCACGTCCATTTTGTCGTGATTGAATGTGGATGGGGTGCCACCAGAGTGGACGGCGACCTTTGGAATTGCCATGGCCGTGGCCGTGGCCGTGGCCTTTGCATTGGCGGCGAGGGCCGGGGCTGGGGTCGGTTCGTCGCCGTACAGAAACTGGTCGAGATCGTCCATGTCTGTGTCCATGGCTATGGCTATGTTATGGTTGGTGTTGGGATGGTGATCACGACGGGGCGACCGGGGGTCGGGACTCGGAAGTCGAGGCAAGTGTCAGGCTTGAGTACTGGGATGTACGGTCGTAGTGCGGTGAGTTCGAATGAGTGTCGTGAGGCGATGTATTAATAATGTTGCGTGGGTGTTTCTGTTTGCCTTCTCATTGAGTTGTATTTCACGTTGAGAATGGAGGCTGTCAGTAGAATGGTGATGGAAGGACCATCGAACCGCTGTCGAACACGCGAACAAAATGGTGAACCGTTGCCAACCGCGTTCACATTTGTTTCTTTGTCACTTTGTCACTGCGGAACGGAACCGCTGGATAAAAATAAACACCAAGTTGTCGTCGACGTCGTCTCTCCCTCTCACTCCCTCTCACTCCCTCTCACTCTCTCACACACTCTCTCTCGTCTGCACTCAGCGCTCATGGATGATGAATCTATGCTCATGTGATCATATCTGACCAACAGCCATGACCTCCATCAACACCCACGTCTCCGCCACGGCCAAGGACACGTCCAACGCCAATGCCAATGCCCGTGCCAACGGTGCACGCTCGGCCTCCCCAACGTCTCCGACCCACACCCACGTCCGCTCAAAGTCTCCTCCGCCCCTCCAATCCCATATCCAGCTCGCCCATGCCTTCATCCAGCGCTGGCTCGCCCTCCCCACAACCCAGTCACACATCCACATCCGCAACCCCGCCGACTTGGCCGAAAAGCTCGCGCGCATCTTTGCCGACGGCCCGCACCACCTGCACATTGTCTCGGACTATGACATGACCATGACAAAGTATTGGATCAACGGCGTCCGCGGGCCCTCGTCACATGCCGTTCTCGAACGCGCCTCGGTGGTGTCGCCCGCATTCAAGGACAAGTGCAAACAGCTCTACACTACCTACTATCCGCAAGAAATCGATCCAAACATTCCGAGGGACGTCAAGTACGGCATCATGGAGCAGTGGTGGAGGGAGGCGCATCAGGCCATCATGGACGAGGGCGTCATGGAGCATGATTTGGCAAAGATGGTCAAGGAGACACCGATGACGTGGCGGGACGGCATGCAGGATCTCATTCACTTGACGGCCGAGATGGACGTTTACTTTTTGGTGTTTTCGGCAGGCATCAAGAGTACATTGTGTTTTCTTCCTGTTTTTTTTTTTCTGATTGTACACTTTGTTTGCTCACTTTATGCCCTTGCATACGCCCCAACAATGATCCAGACCTCATCAAATCCATTCTCGAATCCTCCAACCTGCTCCTTCCCCACGTGCACGTCGAATCCAACGAAATGTACTTTGACCCGACCACGGGCCGCGTGTCGCACTTTTCCGAACCCATCATCCACACGCTCAACAAGGCCGAAGTGGTCTTGGCGTCGCCCGATTTGCCGCCCGACTCACCGCAAGCAAGGCACGCGGCTGCCATCAAGGACCGCAACAATGTGATCCTCATGGGCGACTCGCTTGGGGACGCAAACATGGCCGATGGCATCACGCACTCGAGCTGTGTGCGTGTTGGGTTTTGTAATGTCAATCCAGACATTTGGCTTGACGAGTTTATGGACACGTTTGATGTGGTCGTGGTGGACGATGTCGGGTTTGATTGGGTTTTGGATTTGCTCAAGGTACTCAAGATGCAAGCCTTGGACGACAATGCCAAGGACGGCGACAAGGCGGACCAGCATTAGATGTTGTGGTGTTGGGATGTCCGGGTGGGGGGAAATGACACAGTACCCGTACAATCCCACTTGGTCACGAAGCCATGTCGGTGAGCCAATTTCTTTCTTATTAGTACCCGTCAATCCGCACTGTCCTTGTCGGTGGGCGAAATGCTTGATTCTTCCGGTACCCGTAAACCCGTATGCCGGCGTCTGGGCGATTCATCGTACATATCGCCAGTTATCCATCCCGCACTTGTCTATCTCGTCACTTTGCATGTACAGATCCAATAATTCCTCCACACGGTCTTCTTGTTGTTGTTTGTTTACCTCCCGATTATGACCATACATAGCTGTTTCATAGCTGCGTTTTGGACTTGCTCGGAGGTCTCGAATGAATCCATGTGTGTGTATTGATTCCAGGGCATCCCAAAATGAACTTGGGAAAAGAGATCGTGAAGGGGGGAATATGACAAGGGCACTGCAAAGCTAAGACCAACAAAAAAAAGCAGAAAAACACGAAACAACAACAATGACAATGATAACGACGAATGAAATCAAACGAACGAAATTTGAGAAGAACGAGGAGGAAAGAATTGGCATGAACCCCAAGGATCGAATCCAAAGACATTATGTAACTCAGTGTCTACTCACCCATCCCGCCGTTGTGCACCGTGTCCAGTCCCGCTTGCATCTGGCGGATCACCGTGCGGCTGACCTTGAGCCTGAGGGAGCGCCTGGCCCATTGCATGATACCGCTTGGCCGCCTCAGACCCCGACCCTTGAGCCCTCGCCCCGGTCCCTGCACTCGCACTTGCACTGGCCATGGCCGCACTCAACGGGCCGCCCAGGGCATGGGTGACGGGGGGCACGGGACCGACGGCACTGGCGTTAATGGCGCCGGCACCGGCTGCCTGGGCGGCGCGCATGCGCAGCAGGTCGGCAAATCGCGACGGAGGCGCCGGCGCGTTCGGGGCAATGGGCGGCGGGGCATAGGTGGCGAGGTGGACAGAGGACAAACCGGTCCAGGTTGCAGATGCGGACGTGCTGGTGGTTGTGGGTTGTGGGTGCATGTGATGGGGCAATGGAGCTGCGGGTGGGACAGCGGCAGCCAGGTTCGATGTGGAGGAGGAGGACGCGTAGACTGCGGCGGCGTGGCTGACGGGCATGGGATACCCCATGTGCTGTTGCTGAAGATGCTGAGCGTCCGACGACGACGCCGACGGCCGCTGCCGCTTGGCTGCCGGGTACACCGTGTCGTGATCTGCGCCCACGGCGCCCATGTCACCGGCACTCCGCTTCTTCCTAGTTTCCAACCCTGACCCGACAACCCCTTCCATGGGCTCGCCCTCGTCCTCATCCGACGCCGACGTAGCATGTGCCTGGCGCACCGCATCAAACGGCACCACCACCGCAGGCAAGCCGCCCGCAACATCCGACACGAGCGAATGTGCGCTCTCTGCGTGCACAAAATGCGCGCTTGTTGCGTGCAAGTAAGCCGCGACGACGCAAGCGACCCGGCCGACCCGGCACTTCCGGGTGTGTTGTGCAGCGAAGAGCCCGACGAACCTTGGTGCATAGGGTGGTAGTGAGCATGGGTGTGTGCGTGGACGTGCGCGAGGTGTTGGTAATCAAACCCTGTGGGGACCTCGTCGTCCGGGAACGCGTGCATGATGGCGGCGACTCGATCCGCAGATCCCGATCCGCCTGCGCCGCCCGACCCGGGATGCCCAGGCCCACAGCCACTGCCGCTGCCGTGAATCACGTGCTGGACACGGGACTCTGCACTTGGTGGGGGCATCACGGGCGTCGTACTCGCGGCGGCAGACGTCGATCCGTGGGGACCGGGATGCACCAGGCCCAAGTGCCCGCCCACAGGTGCAACCGCAGGGGCGCCCCCCGACGACGTGGATGATGTGGACGTTGGCAAGGGCGATCCGCCACTCACGTCCTTGTTTTCAGGTGAAAGGGTCTCAGTCGCCGGTCTGGCACGCATGTGACGCGGAAGCGAGTCGCGCAAGTTGACGGCCGAAGCCATCATCGAGTGCGACATGTACCCCATGTGCGGCGCCCCCGACACGATAAATGTCGAGGGCGAGCCCGTGGCCGAGCCCGAGGCCGCGGTGGCCGCGGCCAGGGTCGCAGCAGTGGCGGTTGGCGGCGGATACGGGAGATTGGCCGAGGAGGCGGGCGTGGCAGATGCAGCGGGTTTGTGAGCGGGCGACGCGTGCGTCGGCGGATGTCTGCGTGGGGCCACGGGTGAGCCCGAAGGTGGGGCCGCCGGGGCGGGCGACTGGGCCGATGCAGGCGATGCAGTGCGCGAAATGGGGCGTGACCCGTTGGACGACGACGGGGCCCCCGCCCCAGATGAGCCTGAGCCGGGGCCAGCAGACGATGGCGGCAGGAAATCAAACGCCAAGATGGCCTTGTGCGTGACGATCGCTGACACGGGCGGTGGTGGGGTCGCGCTCGACATTCTGGACTGTGGTCGAGAAGTTGTGGGTGTACTGGCGGCAGCCACTGAGGCTTGGCGCTGTGCCGCTTGCGCTTTGGCCTGAGCTGCAGCGGCCAACTGCTCTTGACGCGCGTGATGCACTGCGTTGATGTGCGATACGAGCAACGCCGACCAACGTGCAAACTTTGCTGCAGAGACAAACAGGCCATAGTCCATTGTGTCGAGAAACTCGCGCTCGTTGCGGTTGATTTCAAGGGCAGTCAACCCAGAAATCTTTGCCCAGGCCTTGTTGGAGTAGTTTTTGTCTTGCAAGTACTTTGCCGCCAAAATGAGCGCTGCGAGAAACAGCCGCCGCCCACAGGTTGCCAGTGATCGGACGCCCGGTGCGCCGCCACTTGATGATGCGGATGGGTCGGGCGCGGAGCTGATGTGAGACTGAGGATCCTGCTGCTGCTGCGGAAGAGGAGGAGGGGCAGGATGCATGCCAGTGGCCACCATGGGCGAAATGGGTGGCGATTCGTCCATTGTGGGCGGCGAGGGTAATGCCGAGTCTGTATCCTTGGCGGCGGCAGCAGCAGCGGCAGCAGCAGCTTGCAAGGCAGATCTGGTAGCGGCTTCATGGGCCATGCGACGCATGAATGCTGCACGGTACTTGAAGAGGTAAAAGAGGGCGAGTTGGAGCGTTGAGAAGGACGATTTGGACCGGCGAAGGATTTCGGCGATGAAAGTGGGCAGAGGAATGACGACGGTTGGCGGGGTTGGGTACAGGGCATCAATGATTTCGGCGGCAGTCGCTGTTTTCATGGGCGTGTGAGCGTCAGATTCAAACTGTTTCATTCACGTTCATTCCAACTCAAGAAAAATATAAAGGAAAGAGCAACGAACCAACAAGTGCTTGCACGAAGTCGTGCCTCTTGAGCGTCTGGGGCGTTCGCTGCACGGGCACCTGGCCACCCTTGCCGCCACCTGCCCGATCGTCCAAGTTGAGGCCAGCTGTTCGCGCAGAGTGCCAGTTTGCGGCCAAGAAACGGGTGGTTTGCGCTGGCGGTGCACTGAGCACGCTGGCGTCTGCAGGATCGAGATGCGGCGGGTACGAGTAATGGTGGTGATGGTGGTGCAATTGTGGGCCGCCGCTGCCACCCGCAACGGTGGATAAAGTCGACGAAGCGTGTGGTGGAGGGGCACCTGGAGACGGATTGTGATGATGGTGGTGGTACGACTTGGGGGCTGCTGTTGACATTGGGTCGAGGGTCAATGGGCGCTGCGAGAAGCCGTAGTGCGAGTGTGAGTGTGACGGCGGCGGGGCCACGGCAGTGAAAGCGGGTGCGACAGTTCCCGCTCCCGCTCCTGCTCCTGGAGGCACGGGTCCCGGCGGCGGCGGTGGTAAGGAAGGCGGATGGTTGAGGTAGTAGGACTGCGACGCATGCGACGGGTACAGAACTGCAGCCGCGGGCTGTGGTGGGGGTGGAGCATAGGCATAGTGTGAATGTGCATGTGACTGTGACTGTGACTGTGACTGTGCATGTGATTGCGAATGCGATTGTGACTGCGATTGCGATTGCGACTGCGACTGCGACTGCGACTGCGGCCGTGCATGTGGCTGTGGCTGCGGGTGCCAGCTGGTTGCTTGCGAGTGAGCAGGCGCAGGGTGATGGGCGAGGGGCCGGGGCGACGCGGCGGACGATTTGGGGCGGGCAGGCGATGCCGTGGACAGCGGGGATGCCATTGCGCGGGGTGCCGTCTCGAGTTGTGCCTTGTGGTTGGTGCGTGCGGCGTATCGGTACGACAAGCTTAAGCTTAAAGCGTTTCGCAAGTACGATGATGAAGTACGGTAACGGACGAGAGATGATGGAAATTTTGAGTTTTGGTTTGCCGTGCTGTGCTGTGCCGCCGTGCCGTGCTGTGCCTCAAAAAGGCCAACAAGTCAAGAATCAAGTCCGGAATCGGCAACAATAACAAAACAAACATGGAATCTTGTGGAATCTTGAGATATCGATACTCTTGTTCGCACTCACACGCAGTGCGCAGCCGTGGTGCAGCTTGATTCTTTTATACATGTGGATGATGTGTCGAATCCTTGCAACGGTTTGTGCGAGTCGTAGCTCGGCCAGTGCCAGTGCTGAGGCAAAACAGGGGATCCGCAAGTGAACTCAAGTGAACGTTGAAGGCAGGGTAGCTGTCGATGGCATGCGCAACGCGAAGACAACCATCGACCTCGACCAAGTTATAAATGTCAAAGGTCCCCTTGGATTCAAGGGATGATGATCACCCACACCTGTATTAAACGATGGCGATGAAGACGACGACGATGATGAATGCCTCGACTGAACGGTGCATGCAGACGGTACATAAAGAAGAGATTGGTGAATGCGATTTGGCACGCTCCAGCGGCAGGGGACACAGAGCGAGCATAACGACAAGACGAGAAAAATGCACCTGCGTTACAGTCTGGAATGTTGCAGCCTTGAACGAGGGCAGGCGAACGGGCAAAGAATCAGGTGATTCCGTACGTGCAGATCACAAGCGACGGCAGCGTCGGCAAGGTTGGCAAGGTTGGCAAGGTGTACAATATTTGATGGTCAACAGCTCTGTAGGTCTCGAAGAGGGTCAAGGTGAGCAGCGACGTCAACGCAGCTGTGATTGAAGCGAGGGAGGGCTACACTCAAAGGACACGCACAGGGTTATTGAGGATCATCACATGCACAAAGCTATGTCTGTCTTGACTTCCTCACCTAAGAGTTTTACCAACTGCAGGTAGCCAAATGATAGGATATTCAACTCTTCTACATAAACTTTATTTTCCTTGCTGTCGCATTTGGAAGCATCGGCAAACAGATCACAGTTCAGTGGCCCTCTGAACCCGCTAACCAGCAACGCGACATTCTGAAGCATCGTTAGCCTTGGCTTCAAGCCGTCTTCCAAAATCAATTGGCAGGGCACTGCAGTCTATTCACCTTTGCCTCAGCTTTGTCGTTGCAATAGCGAGGCCGGCCGAGGCTCTGGGCGGCGTCGACACGATCGAATCCAGCCGGCCCACGAGTACACCTGCCAGTACACTACCATGTGCCCAGGGAAAAGGTTCGTCCCAAGCAAAACAATGCCTCGCATTTCCTCTCATTCGCATTCACGACTCGGTCATTCACGTCGTTCCATGCCAGTTCCCCGCTCCTGCGATCTGGACGGTCATGGGTCAGAAGCAACTTCAACTCCACGCTTCACGCATTCTTAGCTCCCATGATCGGACTTGGACATTGTCCATCTCGATGATCTTCTCAAGGGCGCTCTGGCGTGGTCGCTGGACGTGACTCACCTGGCGGCCACGATCGAACCAAAAAAGTGCCTCGTCGATCGGCGCAGCCATGGGCTCAATTAGAGTTGCTGAAATGAACCAAACACGACACGTCACCACTCCAGCCTCATGTGGCATACATCGTGTGCAGAACATCACCACATGGCAGCGCATACAGAGAGCGACAATATCCTCCTTTAAACTAGCGGGAAAGACAAGCTCTGCTGGCTGCCGACGAGTTGTAGTAGTGTTGTTTTGATTGCCACTGTCGACTGCCTGCGCAAAATTAATAATTCCACTGTGAGTTGCCTGCACATTTGGCGATTCATCCCCTAGGTAACCGCCTTTTTCCTTCTGTCGATCAATCATGTTTGTTCACCACGCTTGAGTCAAAGATGCAGGATAAATGAAACGATTCTGACTGGAGCGAAGGCCAGTATAACTTCATCCATCCACACGACTTTTCATGGAAAATGACAGGTGAAGCCGGCAGCTAGACGGGCAGCAACAGCGCCAGAATGTCGATTTAATGCCAGAAAGGCAAATGCTCGGCTACTGGCAAGAGGACAGGGAAAGTTTGGTGCAGGCGTCTCAGATATGTTCGCACTTTGCGGCAAGAACGCCAATAGGATAACCACACACATTGAACGCACAAGCCAACGAAAGCAGCACCACAGAGGCTCATTACCTGATGCAATACATGCGAAAATGCCACCAATGATTATCTGTCTTTTCGCCATAGTCGTCCTGACGTTGTTGACGCGGGTCCACACCCAGCGAAATGTGCTACCTCTTGCCGTCCATCTCCCGCTGTTGAACACTGCACAGTTACCAAACGTTGGCGGGATCGTCCGGGCATTACAACTTGCTGAGTCTGGGCTGGACCGATTACACGCAAACTACACCTTTCAAGTGTCGTATGTGGCGACAAATCTGACCTTGATCGACTCGTCATGGGCATTGTACGAGTCGATACAGAAAGGAGCGTTGGGAATAATCGGCGACGTGCGTCTCCCAATCTGGCTTGACTACCTCTGAATAAAGTGTTGCGCAATGCCGTGCTCATTTCCATTGTTCTACCTCGAATGCTCAGTACCTTAACGAGTTTACAGAGCCGGCCGCTCTGCAAGCAGGCCTGTATGGGGTTTACATGTGCTCAGGTTCAGCAACTGCGCAGTCCTTATCAATGCCTGATTACCGTCTGTTTTATCGGTACAGACCAACAAAAGCTACCAGTACCTGCTAGCATGGTGATCCGATTGCATGATACTCACTCGCTTCCACCTCAGCACAATCGCAAACGCTGAACAGCATGGCCATGCCATTGCCAAATTTGTTCGTGGCATCGGCTGGTCCAATGTCAACCTTGTCTTTCACACAGAGTACAGGTCAATCGCTGAAGGGTTTACTCGCTCAGCCACACTCCTCGGCATTTCCATTTCAACCACCCAAGTCCTTTCAGCAGATGTGATGGATCACGAACCCATTCTTTCCGCTATGCTCCAGACTGGAACGCTCATTCACGTATTTCTCGGATTACCAGCAGTCTCGGTCGAGTTTCTGCGTAATGCCAAGCGTAGGGGGCTCATGGAACCGGGCAACGCTTGGATCACGCCAGATAGTTTCAGCACGGCGTTGGATGTGAGCAATACAACGGACTGGACCAGGGGTATCCTAGACGGCTTTCTAGTCGCTGCTCCACTCGAAGACGCAATGAATGCGCAAGCTGAGGAGTTCAAGCAGAGATGGGCGTTTACGTATCCCGACCAGCCGGTGCCGCCATATGCCCTGCTGTTTCGAGGTTTGGATACATATATCGTGCCGTTCTCTATTTCACATTGCTGTCACTCATACTCACACTTTGTTATACCACCTGTTTTACAGACTGCATGTACTCGATGAGCGAGGGGCTGATTCGTCAAAGCGAGCGCTATGGCTACGAAAATGTGATGGCAAAGAACTATCCCATCAACCTGTTTGCACTCGTCCGGTCCTTTGTCGGCGCCTCTGGCGAGTTCACGCTCAACAACCGCGGCGACCGTGACCAAAACTTTGCCATTCGCAATATCTTCAATGGATCCATCTCCGACTTTGTCCATGTACCGCAAGGGGAGAACGCGACCTCACTTTTGTTGATTCGGCCTGCCACATTCCCTGGCGGCACAACTGTGCAACCGGCAGACAAGATCACCAAGCAGTTCATTCATCATTCGTGGAAAACGGGCTCGGGGCTCGCACTCGGCTCAGTGACCGTGGTTGTCATGGCCGTCGTTCTGATATCCATTCTGTATCTCTTCAAGCACCGCTCGCTGGGAACCGTGCGACACCTTTCATTCCCATTCTTGGCCGTTATTTCGGTCGGCTGCATTCTCACTCTGCTTAGTACTGCCCTGTCGCTTGATCCAACGCCAACAAACTGTCAATCGGCAACTTGGGTGTTTGTGTGGGGCATTCAACTCGTTCTTGGAGCAGGCATGGTGAAAACCTACCGCATCTGGAGCATATTTGAAGTCAAGAACCTGGCTAAAGTGGCTGGGATTCATAACAAGCTTCTGTTTGCCATTCTCTCGGGCATTCTCGTGGTTCAAACAGTCATTCTTATCGTCTTCACGGCACTCGACCCATGGATGCATCACTCACTCAAGTCCGGTCGCACCTGGACCCATGTATCGTGCGCGATCCAGCCGACGTCGCCGTTGCGTATACCGTTTGTTGTGACCAATCTCATTTACTCTGGCCTGCTGGCCATTGCGTTTCTATGGTTTGCGTTCCAGACGCGCAACGTGGCCGCCAATTATAACGAGTCCCGGTTCATGTACGTGACTGGACAGTCGGTGGCCATGGCATCGATTGTCGTCATTGTGTTTGCCTTGGTCGAATTTGACGAGGCGGCGCCCATTGCGTTCTTGGTCAAGCATTGGCTCATTGTGGCTGCCGTTTCGTTTGTATTTTACTGCATGGTCGGTCGACTGGTTCCGGACGTGCGCGCTCAAGCACGGTTGCCAACCCCAAGTGCATTGGGTATGAGCAGCACGGCCGTGGCGCGTGCAGCGGGTGTGGGCGGAGGCGGCAGCGCAGGTGTGAGCGACGCAAAGTGCGGATTGCAGGCTCTGCATTTCAAGTCTGGCAAAGCGTCTGTGTCACTGACTGGGTCGGCAAAGGAGGCAAGCACGTCCATTCTCAAGGGGACGTTTCCGGTCCGATCCACGTCTTTGTTTTCACGCTGGAAGTCGACGCACGTGCGTGTGATTGCGTCCGAGGGAATCATCTCGTTTCTTTCTGCGATGCCGTCGGCGGCGGCAACAGGCATCACAATAGACCTGTCAGTTGCATTGGTCAACCCCGCCGTGACCTTGCCGCCCGATCTCATGTGCATTCAACTGTTTGCAAACGGTGAATCTTGGCTGATTCAGTTCGATACAGAGAATGAGCGCATGCATTGGGCGCAAATCATTGCGACCGTTGCCAGTGCGACGTCCGCGAGCGTGGCGAGTGCGATTGGGCTGGGCAAATTGCGCCGGGTGGCGACCAAAGGCAAAGGAAGCGGCCGGACAAAGCCCGCAGCGGAATCGTCACCAAAGAAGCAATCCGAGTTGGGCTGGTATCGCGATGAAGAAGTAGGGCAAGAGTTGAAGAAGACTGCATTGAGTGGATCGTCAGCAATGCTACTGGGAATGGGAGGAGACGGCACTGGGAGCAATGGGCGGCTAACGGTTGGAGGCAGTGGGCTGTTGACTGGAAATGGGCCGGCGAGTGGGTCGCGGGACATCTGGAACGGGAAGCCCATGACCGATCTCGGTCAGTCTGAGTTCTTTCGTTGAAACTTCAATACACCCTCGTTCGATGTTGATGCCTACAGTGTCTGCTTCTTGGGGTCCGCCTTGGCGTGCAGTTGCTTAACCAAAGTCCAAGGATTTGGGGGCGGTCACAGCCACCATGAATGCCCACGTCCTGCAAGTGTGGACATGTATTGTGGCGGCTGCTTGGCCGTCGGTCATGAGGTACGTGATCAAGAAACGAAATCCACTGTGAGACATACCAGCCTCATCAAGCGATCCGGTGACGACCCCAAGTTAACGCGTCGCGCAATGAACTGTGTGGCTCGCAAAATCTCCCTCGCTCTCTTCACCGCTTAAGTTGGCACAGGCGTCAGCCCCATGCCTGTGCTCATACTAATCGACAAGCCTGGCCGTAGCTCGGCAGGTCAAGCCGACCTTGATGTAAATCGACACAAACATTTCATTTGGTGCCATTTGCTTTTGGCCGTTGCGTTGAGGGTTGTTGAGGCACCTGTGACGAATTACCTGTGTGACGTATGTGAGTCCTTTTCTCCTTTCTCTTCGGCTCCATGACCGGGGTAGAGGACAATATGAGGGACAAAAAAACCGTCAACAATGTCAATGTTGATGGGACGCAAACAGTTAATTTGGCTCATGCTCGAGTTGTCATCTTTCGAGCAAGCAACAGTGTTCCCGCCACCTCCACCTCCGCTCAAATCAACCTTACCCCATTCCCTCATAAACCGCCAGGCGTCCCTGAAATCCTAAAGGCGGCACATGTTCCCACTTTCTGCCGCCACTTTTTCCCACATACCCACCTCTGCTTCCCGTCGACACACCTAGACTGCTCGCTTGCTTGCAAGCTCAAGACTTGTCAAACCCTCTTTATTTGTACATACAACATCATTCCCTTGCTCACCATGGCTCGCAAACTCCTCTCCACTCTGTTCCTGGTTTCGCTCTTCTTGTCCCTTTCTGCCGCTGCGCCGACGACCGATCGCAATGCCAAATGTTCTCGCATCCGTGTCCGTCGCGAGGTGCGTGATCTGAGCGATGCAGAATGGAATGCATATGTTGCTGCTGTCAAGGGTATGTTGATGAGCATTGTTACTGTCTCACGTTTCCGAGAGGAAAGCTGATCACTCGTGTGTCTCAATCCACACAGGCTTGCACAATGCGCCAGCTACTCGCTCAAAATACAGCGCACGTGGATTGTCAAAGTACGACGAGCTTGTTGCCATTCACAACGAATTCTCTGGCCTTTCGCACGCGGACCCGCGCTTCCTCGTCTGGCACCGTGCCTACCTCCTCGAGTTCGAAGATGCCCTTCAAGCCATCAACCCAACCGTCACGATTCCTTACTGGGCATGGGCAAAACCCGAGGATGCAAACGCCATTGAAAAGTCGGTCGTGCTGTCTGCAAAATACTTTGGTAGCTCTCAACCTGGCCAGTGTATTCCCGATGGTCCGTTTGCCAACTGGTCGACCAAGGTGCAGCAAAACTCGCTCGGCCAATCTGCCTGCGTCCGCCGTGGGCTCTCCACCAGTCGGCCCAACACCGAACGCTTGGCGACTCTGTCGGAAATCGGCAGCATGATGCGTCAGGTTTCGACCTTCTCCGAGTTCTCCTTCCTGGTCGAGTTCAACACTCACCCCGGGCTGCACGTCCTCATTGGCACCGACAAGAGCACCAACCGGTTCCTCGACATGGCGACCATGATTTCGCCCAACGATATCATCTTCTTCTCGCACCATGCGTTCATGGACAAGGTCTGGCACGATTTCCAACTGCTCAAGAACGTCCCGTACGATGGCCAAAGGTACCTGTCGTCGCGGTCAATCTCCAAGGCGGTGCAGCTGTCAGATCCGTTGACTCCGCTTGTGCAACGGGACGGCAAGCCGTGGACCGTGGGTGATGTGTACGATTCGGACGAGATTTGCGTCAAGTACCTCAATCCCGGCGACGTTGTGCCCGCAGCGGAAACCACAACGACCACGTCCTCGGCCAGTAGCACGTCGACGTCGAGCGCAACCGCCACTTCATTGTCGTCTGCAGCCTCGACCACGGACACGACTACAGCGTCTGCCACAGCCACTACCACAGCCGAATCGGACAGCACGACCGCAACATCTACGACGGCTGCATCGGACAGCACAACAGCCAGTAGCACCACCAGTACCGAGTCGGCAACGAGCTCCACGGGTACCAGCGCGGCGTCTTCTGCTTCCTCGACGGCAACTTCAACTGAAATTTTGTCGTCGTCTGCGACGGCAACTGAGTCGGCAACCAGCACGGAGACAGACACGACCATCACTGCGACTTCAACTGCCTCATCCGCCACAACCGATGAATCGAGCTCGACCACCACCGCTTCGGCCACGACGACAAGTGTTCCCACACCAGCGCGCAACCCAATCATCGACCTCGGCCCCATCATCACGCCGATTATTGGCGGTGGCGACAAGCCGCGCGAGCCGGAACCGCCAATCATTCTCCCGCCCGTGATCCGTCCTCAACCCGAGCCGGAACCTGAGCCGACCCGCCCTCAACCTCCCGTCCAGACTCCCGTCATTGTCGTTCCGCCCGTGATTCGCCCCGTTGAACCGACTTCGACCCGCCCACCCGTTGTCATTGGCCCGACTGGCACGGCTGTTCCTCGTCCCCCAGTTATCAGCTCGATCACGACGAGTGCAACCGCAATTGCCACTGCAACTGCCTCAGGCGGTGCCAAGCCGACCGAACCCCCAACGCCCGCCATTCCCGGTATTGGTGGCGGCGACAAAGGCGCCTCGCTCACGATTCCTACGGCAACCATCCCGGCTCCTGCCCCAACCCGCACGTTGGTTGCTGTTCCTGATGCATGGCGTCAGCTCATGAAGCTGCCCGCGGAAGCCGTCAAGGACGCGGAAAATTACTGGAACCAGGTCGTCAAGGACGTGCAGGCCAAGAAGATTGCACTCGAGCAAGCCGGTGGTGCCAACGGTGGGCAGCATGCTACTGGTAGTGATGGCACACCGGCGGCAGGCGGCAAGTCGCCTGGATCGCTGGACTACCCTGCCCCAGACACGTCCGAGGTGATTCGCGAGCTGCGCCGCCAACAGCAGTCGGATGCCGTCAAGGCGGGTCACTCTACCGCCGAGGAGCAGTCGTCGTCCGCAGCTCAGCTAGCCAATGGCTTTGCTGGTTCGCTTCTCATTGCTGTGGCGTCTCTCCTTGCCCTGGTGTTGTAAAGCATTCTTCACGTGTACATTCACACTTGCTGATTTTGCGTTCGTCATTTTTGATTTCTGTGACTCTCCCTCCATCCATACACATAAACGAGCTGATTCGAAAACAAAAGAAGTCCTTTTCCATACATACATATGCACGAGTCTGCGTTTATCGCCCATTCCCAATGACCCCATTGCCCCCCAACGTCAAAGTCTTGACCGATATGCATTGACTCTTCTGAAAGGTGGATCCGCCTCCCAACTCAGACCCATCCAGCGTCACGTTCGAGAATCGCAAGGCCTGTTTCGCAGGTTGCTGCGAAGGGACGCCCGTTGCCTGCCACTGAGTGCTATCGGGCGCAAGCTGAACGGCTGCTCGTGCTGCTTCACGCTCGTCCTCTGTGACAATTGCCCCGTCAATGCGGGTGACGGCCGGCATGATTTGTTGAATGACTGAACGGTAAGCAGCGACACGAGATATAGGGTTGCCGACCATGGAGATGCTCAGGAGGGTTTGACTCTGTTGGAGTGATGGCGCAATGGCTCAGTCGCGAAACGACAGTAGGCTGAGAAAGCGGCAGAGAACATACTCCAACGTCGACGAGCTCGGTCACTCGGTTGCGGTCCGCGTACAAATACTTGAGCTTGGGCATGTGCTTGACAAAGATGATGGACTTGATTCGATTGTCGCTACAGTGTCGTACAGAAACCAGCGTGAGTATCTGACCTTGTTGAGAGGCAAGACAGGATACAAGGGTAGGAATGCAAACGCACTTAACTGACAACTCTTTGAGTGACCGCATTCCCCCGGCAACATCCACGTCAATGCTCCTCACTTGATTCCCGTCCGCGTACAGCTTTTGCATGGTTCTGACCCGCTCCAATCCATCGAGCTTGACCAGCTTGTTGGCGCGCAAACTGAGAATGCGTAACTCGAGTGCAATTGACTCGGGAAACAAGTCGGCAATGCGTTGAAACTGATTGTGGTCTAGGTAGAGCTCAGCCAACGACGGCCACAAGAGTCCCAACGGTCCGCCGTCCCTGTCGGTCGAAGAAGACCTCGCCATCCCTCCGGCTTTCCCGGCCCCTACACGGCCAGGAGAAACGACCTTGGCGGGATCTGGAAGCGACTCGAGCTTGTTGCCGCTGACGCTCAAGCACCGCAACGCTCGCAAATGCACCAGGTTGGAGATGTCAGACAATTGGTTCCCATCCAGGTTGACAAAGGCCAAATGCGAAAACTCGCCTGGTGTGAAGCATTCGATCCGAACCAATCCACATGCACGCATGTCCAAACACGTCAAGGACCGCACACTCATGGTATCCAAGCGGTCGACAAGCTTGGTGCGCGTCAAGCATCCGACGAGCAGCTGCTTGGCGCAGGCAACCTCGTCGTCGGACACTGGCGCGCCATCGAGGACTTGCAAGGCCGGAGAGGTGTAGATCACGGTGGAGCGATAATTGAGAAGCGATGCAACAAATGGATTGCCGCGCATGTCGAGGACAATTAGGTGATGTGCACCGTGGATGGCGTTGACTTGGCCGGCATCCATGATTTGATTGTGAGCAATATGCAGCTCTTGCAGCTTTCCAAGCTTGCGGACAAAGTCCAAGGTCTTGACCGAGTTGCCGCAAATGTTGAGATGGGTCAGTCGTGGAAACACACGTGAGTGGGAGTGAGACGCTGAGCTGGCGGTTGAAGGTGCAGAGGGAGAATCACTACCATGGCCGCTCACGCTGTTTGCCGTGCTGGTGACAGGAATCACCTCTGAAATCCGATTGCACGCCACGTCCACCACGTGGAGGGATGGTAAATGCACAAGGGATGCCAGCGAGGTTAGCAGGTTGCCAGCCAAATACACGTGCTCCAAGTGATGCATTCGTGAAAGTTGCTCGATGGACGACAAGTTGCAATTACGGAGCGACAAGTGCTTGACGTGCTTGAGTCCAAGCGACAGGTGAACAGAGTCAAGGATCGAGGAAGCGAGGACTTGTGGATGAGGATGCTGGCCGACTTGATCCAGTTCAGGTCGAACGGTCGATGCGGGTGGGAACAAAAAGTAGTTGTTTGGCAATCGCAACGGTTCCTCGAGCAAATAGTCGTCGTAGACGACCTCGTCAATTGAATGAAGCCATTGGACAAGAATGTCGTAGCATTCGGCTCCGAATCGGTTGCCCGATGCATCCAGAAAGGACAGGCTTGGTGGGTACGAGTCGGGTAAGCGAGTGATTTGGTTGTATGACACATCGAGCCGAGTCACATTCGGAAACACCGCAAAGATTTGCTTGAGGTCGTAAAGAGAGTTGAATGCAAGTCGGGCTTGGGTGACATGCGGCAGAGTAAGCGAGGGGAGCGAGCTGATTCCCATATGGCTCAGGTCGATTCGCGTGGAGCTGGTCTTGGCTGCATCGTCAAGAAGCGATTCGAGCCGCTGGCGGTTACCAGACCGAAAGTCGCTGTAGTCCTTGGAAACAAAGTGAGGAATGGCGGATTCTGGACAGTCGTCTTGTTGTGAAACCGGCGCCGTAGATTCAGCACCATGGAAAAGGGCGATTGGTAGCCGGCCACGCGAAACAAGAAACAGGTCTTCGTGCACGGGCGTCACAAGCAGAACGCCGTCGTCCGGAGCAACAAACGGAAACTCGATCGCCCAGGCTTCACATTGGTCGGAGTCGCCGAGGAATCGGTCGAGAGGCACACCCAAGGCAACGATCGATGCCGAGTCGGTCGGGGCAAATGTGACGCCGCCGAGATACGTGCACATGAGCCTCAACTTGCACTGCTCGAGAACGAGAGACCGAAATGACCTAGTAGTACCGCCGTGGTTGTCCTTGATCCGAGCCAAAAGGTCCGAGTGTAGCCCGAGCGCTCGCTGATCCAAGGCAAACCCTGTCGTTTCGGCCCAGTCCACGTATCCAAGCACATACGATAGTGGCGACGTTGACCGTGCAACCAAGTCACGTTGTGCGAGAGCCGTGCCAATGTACTCTGACACAGCCGACTGCCAAGCGATTTCGTAAAAGCGGCGCTTTTTGCGCTGAATGGATTGCGCTTGGGAAACCATCGAGTCAGTAATAAGCTTTTCGTTGAGCTTGGCAAGGTGTGTGCAGTGGCAGAGCACTGCAATTTCGTAATGTGGGATGTCACAAAGTGGATTTGAGCCGTAAAAAGAGTGGTCCAGAATGAGAATGGTAAGATTGGGGAGCTGACCAAGCGTTTCGAGGACATCAATGAGGTAGAGGTTATTGCCCGCAATGTTGACACTCTGGTCACGGAAGGCAACAACAAAAGTTGTCAGCGACCTTGGTTGCGATTGGTGTCGTTCCACATCGAGTAGGTACCTGGAGGTTGGAATTCATTGTGATCCCCGGCCCAATGTCAAATATCGCATTGTTGGCCGCGCAAAGCTCTTCCAGCTCGCTACAGCCAGCAAGGCATGAGATATCGGAAATGGCTGAGGATGGCAAATTGTAAGAAACCATGGTGATTGTACGCGGCTAGGGCATATCGGCATACCGTTGTCATTCACCCACAATCGCTTCAGCTTGCCCAGTCCACCAAGGGCTGCAATCGATTCGATTTGATTCGAATATCTGTCGTAGAAAGAGCACGAGTTGTTCAGCAAACACGGTGCCAGCTGCAGGCACCAAGGGTCAACGTACAAATACAATTCAACCAATCCTCCACAAGCCGCCAGAGGCTCCACATCCCGGACGTTGGTTTCGCAAATCCACAGCAGCTCGAGCTGCGGGCACTGCGACAAGTCCCCAATTACGTCGATATCCTGCGCCAGGATCACCAGTTTGCGCAGGCTAGTGCCGACCGAAGTTAGGTCGGGAAAAGTCGTCAGGCTATAGTGACAGAGCTCAAGGTCTGTTGGGCTATTTCCATCGCTTGGTAGCACCGTCTGATCATCGGCGCCATGATCCGATGCATCTTCGCTCGGGCTCGGGCACTGAGAGGCTGACAAGTTTGTTGATGACACTTCAAATTCAGACATGATGAAGTTTCAATTGCATCGAGTATATCTTAAATGAAACGATCGCATGACAGAAAACAGCGGACTGAAAATGCGCAAGAAGATATCAAAACTCACGCGACCTTGGGCCAGTGATTCCCACACAGCTGGCTCAAGCTGCTCCTTGCAGCATTTCTAGGACGGATGCTTCCATATCGTGGAAAGCCTTCTCAAGCACATCTCCCTCCATCTGAGCGGCCCCTCCACTCGTCTTTCCTGCGTCCTCTGACGGAGCACCACCCTCGGCACCTCCTCCCTCCTTGGGCTCGGTGGAGCGCATCTTTTCTTGGGCCCGAAATGCGCGCCGTTCGGCAACAAATCCCACGCGCTTGATTTCGCGATCCAAGAGTGCTCGAATGAATGCTTTCTGGAAAGCGTCGCGCAGTGATAAAATGTCAATGATACACATTAGGGCAAAGTGCAGGACTTTATCAGCACGCACCTCGTTCTTTCCTGCCCTAAACAGGTTTCTGGGCACTTCCAACACATGCACGGTGCCATCGTCGTCGCCAATCGCAATAAACTGGTGCGTCGGATGCCCCTTGCTGTAATACGTCTGTACACTTATGGCACTGATGGGGGCACTTGACACGGCCTGGACCTGGCTCGCCTGATGCGTTCGGTCCAGCATATCCCAAATCTCGACAAGTCCATCTGCCCTGCCAACGAAGAATACCCCCGGTCGAGTCTGGCTCCAGACGCCACACGTGAGGTTAACGTTGCCCACTCCGCTTGCCACCAGCGGTGTTGCACACTTGTCGGTCCACACATTGCATGACCAAGCGCCAACCGAAAGTAGCACGTCCGGAAAGATGGGTGACCGGACGACATCTGACACGGGGCCATAGTGCACGCCAGAAACGAGACCCACACGTGAATTGCCCTTTTCTGACCCAGCCGCCGCGCCTCCCCCTCCGCCATGCCCGTCCTTGTCAAACAACCAATCCGCCTGAATCACATCACCCTCCTCGGTTGCACACCACACGTGCGACGTTGGCGCGAGCCCCGCAGCCGTGCTGCCAAACTTTGCCCCTACGGCCGCCGCGCCACCGCCGCCGCTATTGACCAGCGCCGTGTTGGACGCAACGCTGGCGGCCGCGTCGAGGGCCACGCGCGTCAGCCCATAGTCAAATGTGCCGTCCATGGCGAGCAGTGGCGCGCGAAACAGCGGGCGCCATACTTGGTCAAGCGACTTGAGGTCCTTTTTGTACCGCAGGTCCCAAAACATGAGTGCGCCGTCCAGCCCGACGGACACGAGTTGGGAGATCATGTGTTGTGGGTGGTCGGCATTGTCGGCAGGCACGGGCGTGGTGTGGCCGTTGGTGGCAGATGCGTCGGCGGCTTGGCCCTTTTCCGAAGCATGTGTAGGAGGTTGGTGAGTGGCAGTCGGTTGTTGCTTTTGGATTTCGCCGTTGTGGTTGACTTCGGTGAGTGACCAGGTCAGGTCAGAGACGGCCCCGCGATGCGAGTGTTCGATGGATGAGACGGCGACCGGTTTGATCACGTCAATGTCGACATGCTTGTTTGCGTTCCCTGCCGACGACGATGAGCTGGTTGCTGACGACGTGGATGGGCCAGACGACCCGCCTTCTCCATCAGTGCTTGCTGAGCCGTCCTCACGCCTCTTGTTGCGCATTTTTTCCTGGAACTCTGTCACAATAAATGCACAAATCTGGGGTGAGCTTTGTTCCCTTTCTGGTGCTGGAGATGGGTGAGGAAAGACTCGCACCAGAGATATCCCACACCACAATCTGTCCATTGACACACCCGCCCGCCAAGATATGCGGCATTTGCGGATGGAATGCAAACACGCCGACATCCTCATGTGCCTCCAAAATCAGTTGCGGGTGGATCGGGTCGTAGAATGACCACACGAGAACCAAGCTCTGCTTCGAGCGAATGGCAAACCCGTGCGCGACACGCTCCTCGAGCGTGGCCCGCTGTGTGC
This sequence comes from Catenaria anguillulae PL171, assembly GCA_002102555.1. Taxonomy (NCBI): domain Eukaryota; kingdom Fungi; phylum Blastocladiomycota; class Blastocladiomycetes; order Blastocladiales; family Catenariaceae; genus Catenaria; species Catenaria anguillulae. The sequence goes on from MCFL01000010.1 coordinate 102,193, forward strand.
AGCTCACGGCTAGCACGCCCTTTTGGCTCGGGTGCCAGGCTGCACAGGCAATTGACTTGTCTTTTGAATACTTGAGATCGGTAAAGGACTGGTATTCCTGCAAGGAAGTGTTTGTGCCTTGGTCGAGCGCTTGGTCTTCGTCGCCGAGATGCGCCAGGTCGTTGCGAAAGATGTTCATGACATTGTTTTGCTCGAGAACCTTTTCGATCTTGGAGGCGGCGGCGGCGAGGGTGGTTGGAGCTGGCTCCGAGGCGAGCAGGTCATGCCGCTCAGCATCTGAGAGGGTGCGCGGTTCGTACTGAACTGACGAATTGACTTTACGGAACCTGGAATGTGCAGCAAGATGTCAGCACTTTGGCGAGGAACAAGAACGCAATCACATGCAACGTACCAGGTTGTTTGTGCACTCCCATCCGCAACTGCACTTACAGCCTGTACTCCCTTTTGTAGCTGCATCCTTGCAACGGTGTGTGCAATCACTGGATTCGGCTTAATGTCGAGCGTGGCCAATGGGACTTCAAAATCATTGAAGTGAAACTCTTGGCCAAACTTGCGGCGCTTGCGTGTGAGTCGCTGGAACACGGGCTCGCGTGTGGGAAAGACTCGTTCTTCGTCGATTTCGCGGTCGCTGCCAAGGCATGTCCAACCGGCGGGGCGCTGCGGTTTCAGCAGCTCCTGATGAGATTGGAAGGTGGCAGGGTCGGCGGAGTCGGGGTCGGCGACCTTGGGCTGGAAAGGCAAGTAGAAGCGGGGTCAAAAGCTGTATGTTGGTTATCAAGGCAGAGCGATGGCGCACGCACCATGGTCAAGAACTTGTCCCTTGCGTCTTCCGACAAGCAGATGATGTAGTTTTGGCCAAACTTCCATTCGACATCTTGCACCAGCAGCACCTCATCCATGGGCATTTCCTGTATTCCAATCAACGTATCATATGAGCAAATGCACAGATCCGTCACCGACCCATAAAACGCACGCACATTGAGCAATTGTTTGACCACACTAAAGTCTGACACTGCCGCGCGATTAAACAAGTCGGCCAACAGCTCTGCCTTTTTCAAAAATGTGTACGGCTTGTCTTCGGTGCACAGCTGCTTAAGATGAAACAGTTCGACTGTTGCCGTTGACAAGAAGATGGGCATTGGTGCGACTGGCGGTGCGGTCCCATCGTCGGCCAAGGTCTCTGGCACTGAAAAGAGCCATTGCGGCGGTGCATCAGGGAACGGCGGATCACCGTTGGTGACATTGGTCGCAGACGCTGCGGTGCCCGGCTTACTTCCGGTAGCACCGCCGCCGGAGAGCGGTGATTTCTTTGGCGAGCTGGATAGTCGGGCGTTGGAGGCGCCGGTCAGCGAGCGTTGGCTGCTGCCGCCCACCAGGGAACGCGACGAGGAGCGGACGCCCGCAGCCGGCCCAGTGTTGCTGTTGGCCGAAGTGCCGAGGCCGACTCGGGAGCGGGACACTTTGGTGGATGCGGATGGCGACGAGGACATTGCTTGAGCGTTTAGAGTGGGTCACATGGCATCAATTGCAAGCCGCAAGCACTCTGGGAATTGGGAATTGGAACGCTCAACTTGAACTTCAATTGTGGGCAGCCGTGTGTGATCGCATCGCATGATGCACTTCAACTTCATTGCATGCGTTCGGTCGCGGTCGATCGATGCGTCCATGATATACCCAATTTTCTCGAATGCTCATGATTATTAGCTAGGCATCAGTCTTGGCAATACAATCCTCGACCGCTTTCTTTCGTACTTCCTGACCCTCGGGCGGCCCAAGACGACTGGACCGACCAGACCAGAGCTCGTCCCAGGTGTCCGGTCAAGGTCAGTGGTGAGTGCGATCGTCACCTTCATCGCCCGCCTTTCGCCCAAATCCTCATTATTGTGCCACTTGCACCGGGAGCATTCCCATTCATCGATTTTTTCCTTGCACACCGGGATTGCTGCCATCATGAGCAAAAAGAGTCTGCTCCACGATCGAACGGTACGCCGAGCATCCTGGCAGGCAGAGTATTCCTCCGCAGAGTTTTTCGAGTCCGTCTGACCTGTCTGGTGTCTTGATTTGATTCAATCATGGCAGTTCCTGTCCAAGCAAGTCCCAAAATCCACAAAGTATTCCCACGTCGGCCCATCCATTGACACCGGATCTAGCACCCTCAACCATCTGCGCAAACTCAAGGACAACCACGTCCCACACAAGTATCTCGACAATGAGCTCTTTGTGCGCCTCAAACCGGTCCTCCTTGGCCGCCTCATTTACGAAACGCAAATGGAGGTCGACGTCTCGGCTGTGGAGGATGCCATTGTTTCGCGCATGACTTGTTCTACTTCTCTGGCACACCAACACCCAGCACAGCGCCAACACCTTTCCCTGGAGCAGGAGGCGGCCGACCGATTTATTCTCGAAACAACCCGCACCCGATGCACTCTGCCGATTCTGTTGGCGCCCTCATGGCCGACCATCCCACACCAACACCAGCCGCCTCTGTTTATGCACCGTTTTCCAGCACCCCAATTCCATCTCATCGCCAGCAATACGAACCACTCATCAGCGGATCCATCAACGGCTCGCGCTCGGTTTTGACCTCATCACACGCCAGTATGCTCAGCGCTCCCGGCCAACATGGCCAGCGGCTCAACGGAAGCGCCGATTCCGGGTATGGTTCGCGCGTGCCATACCTGCTCCTGGACGTGCGCGAGGCGAGCGCCTGGGCAAAATGCCACATTGTCGGTGCGCTGCCGTATCCGGCCGTGTTTATCAAGCGAGATCAGATGAGTCGAGATTTGGTCATGTATCGGAATCGAGAGGACAAGGTCATCGTATTGTATGATGATGACGAGTCGTACGTCCAACTTGTTCTTTTGAGCCACGGTGGTGATTTTCCTCAGAAAGCACGGAGACTAACATTCGCGCTTGTTACAGAATTGCGGTCCCTGCGGCGCAAACCCTTGCCGAGCGCGGTTTCTCAAATGTCTACGTCTTGTCTGGCGGCATCAACCACCTTGTCGAACGACTGTCCGGCATTCTCATTGGCGACCCACCCACTCCACCCAAACTCAAACGCGCAACCACCTCCACAACGTCGCTCCCAAAAATCCGCACTGCAGCATCGTCCGCATCCGCATCATCCACTTCGACATCCTCGCCCGCATCTCGTCGCTCATCATCACTTGCCGCTCTCGCACCACCCCAATCCGACGATTCCATCCCGCCGCAATCCGGGTGTTTCAACATGCACGATCTCGAACGGTCCTTGCAATACCACGCGCTTCGGTCCGCGACCCCCGCTTCAATTGCCGGGTCACAGCTCACGTCACGCGCGTCGTCCAGGATGAGTGTTGCGAGCACCATGTATGCAGGGCCTATGGCGGCAAGCGGGCCACGACGCACAAGTGGTAGTGGAGGTGGGATGGTGTCGGCCGATGTGAGACGTGGACCAACGCCCGCGGGGAGGGTTGGCGTGGGGAGCGGCAGCGGGGCGAGGGGACCCTCAAAGCTTGGGCGGAGTTGACGCTGGATGGGCGGCCGGTGATTGGAGAGATTCGAAATGTTTTTGCCGCAAGCTGAGGCATTCGGGTTCTTTGTTTTCATGAACCCAAGTGCCGATCGGAAACTGTTAATACATCGAAACCCTCATACATTCATCAGCCGTGCGCTGATTGGCTTTCGCCATTTTCAATATCGGTAAACAGAGGAGCTGAGATTAGGTTACCGCGGCCTCTCCCTGGCCGCTTCTCGTCCGAAAATCATCCAGCGATGGGGCCCTTTTCGCCTGTTCGAGCTCCAGATCGCTAACCGAGGCCTGCGTCCTGTGAGGCTGGTCCGCCGGCGGAAGCTTGATTAACCGTTGATTGTCGTGATCGCGGTCGGACCAAGGTCAGACCCCCATGATTTCCCCGCCCATACCCCGCCCCGCCCCGCCCCACTGACCCTTCAGTATCCCGATGCCTGTGTTCACCCAGGTTCTCACCTTGCTGGATTTCGAAACCTCGCGTTTGTTTCAGATTGATCTAGAATCTTGTTCGTCATTTGAGACAAGGATCGGTGCTCGCACCAGCATATCGAAATGTGCATGGATAGAGCTCGCACGCAACATTGAGCCAGTGACGATTTTGACCAGGGGTACTAAATTGTCTACCTCTGATTTTGACAATGGGTTTGATTAAGTTACAGATCTAAACCTGTATCAGCTCTTTGTCTGCAGAATCAAGCAAACTGCCTGTGTCAATTCTTTCACCATGGGATGCCGGATTCAAAGGTCAAACAGGTTTCAAAAAACAATTACCGTTGTGCTCCTCTCAGTTGGCATACACCTGGTTAACCAAGGATCACTCAGGAGTCACAGCTTTGGGCACAAAGTCGCTAGAGCGGAACAACACCTGCATGATCGCCTCAAAAAGCTCTTGGCGACCCTCCAGCGGGGGTGCTGCCACAACTGAATTGCCTAGTTGCTACTCCATCCGAGTCGCAGTTCCCGCGAAAATCCCAACTTCCACCTCACTCCGACTACCAACCAGACCAACCGTCCTGTCGCTTGAACGCGAGACTGATCCAACCTGAGGCCATCATGTTTGCCACCATGACGGACTGTTCCCGCCAAGCCGTGCGGCTTCATGGCGCTGGTCTGCCCACCATCCTCGTTGCCATTGTTCTTTTCGCCAACGTTGCCCTTGCCCAAGACTGCCGTCCGTACACAGTCCAGAGCGGCGACTATTGTGATCTGATTGCCAGGAATGCGGGTGTTTCAATCAACGATCTCGTTTCTTTCAATCCTGTACGCAATGGCTCCGTTTCCTGTCTCACATGAATGCGCCAGGATCGGATCAACGGATACTCATCCAAGGTGCCTCGTAGGGTCTGAACTGCAACAACTTGTGGGTCGGTCAACGTCTCTGCCTGAACAGCGGCACTCTGCCCAAGCCGCCCTTGCCACCTGCGAATCCCGATGGAACGTGCAAGGTTGCCATTGTCCGCAGTGACTACTTGTGTGATGCCATTTTCCGAGAGTACGTCTTTGCATTCTTCCCAGCGACCGTCCTCTTCTCGCGTTCTATGTCTCATCATCAACGTTCTCGCCATGAAAAAAATCCGAACAGTGCCAACCTTGTCGACGCTGCTCAACTCGCTCTGCTCAACCCGGGTCTCAACTGCAATGCTCTCGCGGTCGGCCAGCGGCTGTGTGTCACGTATGGTCGCCTTCCCCCGCCTCCGATTGGTCCTGCCGATGGGAATGGTTTTTGCCGCACTGCGACGGTTCGCAGCGACTATCTCTGCGATGCGATCGCCCGCGAGTACGTCGTCGCTTTGCCGCATCCAAGACTTAACATGATACAAGCAAATGGGTTCTGACAAAAAGCTGATGTATGTATGTATGTAGTGCCAAGCTCGATGTCGCGCAGCTCCCTCAACTCAACCCGGGGCTCGACTGTGGCAAGCTTCAAGTCGGACAGCGCATGTGCGTAACGTACGGCCGCTTGCCGCCGCCGCCTGTGCCCGATGGCAACCCGGACGGGACATGCAAGGAGTACAAGATTGTCGGTGGTGACGAGTGCTGGAACCTCAACGACAAGTGCAAGCTGACCCAGGAGGCATTCGATTTTGGCAGCGTCATGGGCGCACGCCTTGACCGGATCATTACCACAGTGGCCACAACATGGGCCTGGAATCGAAATGCGGTCGTCTGCTGGGCAAAGTGATGCTCTGGTCGCCTGAAACCAATCAAGACCGAGAATCGTGGCGAATAAGGGTGACTCAATCACAAACATGTCGATAATCACACATCCTTGGCAATGGAATGCACCACGGTACCGGCGGGCTTTGGCTTTTGCACGGGCCCAGCGAGGAATGTCCTGGACGGGGATGGGCGCGAGCGGCTTGCGGCCAAACACGTATGTCCCACGCTTGCCCACACGGAGATTTGGCGACGCACCATCCTTTGGAATGGCAATTGTTGCACGCACTTTGTGAGTGACTTGCCCGCCAGCGACGGGTCGGCCGTCAATACCCCGGAGCGAGAATGGGCGCGAGACCGGAATCTTGGTCATGTTGAGCGATTCGGCAATGGAGCGGTCAATGAACGATATGGGCGCACCACAATCCAACATGTTGCCCAGCAGCGCCGGGCGGCCGGCTCCACCAGCATCTGCCACAGCAGCTCCCAGGTACAAATGGGTCCCTTTACGCTCTACATCAAACACTGAGGCAATGTAGTCAGACAGCGGGGATACATTGTCGTCCAAAGGAACACAAGAAGCGGGACACGTGTCCTGTACAGCAGCAACAGAATCTTTTGCAGGTTTTTTTCTGCGCCTACCGCGGCGCTTGTCTTTTCCAGACGCAGGCACCTGCTCGCCTACGCCTGGATCCCTTTTCCCGAATGCTCAGACGCCAAATCAGAGCCACACCGTTTGGCCACGTGGCCAACACCACCACAACGGCGGCACTTGATGTGCGGCAGGGCAAGCGTGTCGGCGGCAAAGGCGCCAATGTCCATGGGGTCGTCAAGGGTCTCGTCAATGCTTGGCGCCGGTGTGGGGTTGGGGGTGCGAGTGACCAATGCATCCTCGGCAGCCAAGAATTCGACCACCATCCTTTCAAATGATCCCGAGCGCAACTCGAGCGTCAGACGCGAGCCAGCACGCTTCAAGAACGCCTCGGGGAGCGTGCGGCTAAACAACCAAGCGGCAATCCACGAGTCGCGGGGCACCTCTGCGCGGTCCAATGCCGCACGAAAACCAGACACAAACACTGACGGCATCGACTTCTTGGGGTTGTACCGCATGGTGTCGAGCTCGCGCAACGCCTCCAGTACCGGCGGTTCGCCCTGGGGCTTGGTACCGTTAATGGCGGCCTCGTACTCGGCAAAGGTGGTGAACTTGCGGATCTCGTCCGTGGCCAGCCAATTCCGAATGAACTCGGCATGCTTACCCTGGGCCTTGCGAGCGTGGCTCAAGATCTTGAAATACTCGGGCATGTCGACAATGTACTCGTGCAGGGCCTTGTGTTGGCGGAGCGACGCCGCGATCGAGACCGGCGACTCGCCAAAACTGGGCAATTTCTCGAGCGACTTTGTTGCGAAGTCGGATTGCTTTTCGGTCGGTGGTTTGGCGGTGGCAGGCGGAAGCGTCGTCGTCGGGCCTTGCGCTTGGGTAGGGGCGGCGACGGCGGCGGCCTGCGCGGACTGGGCGAGTAGCGTCTGGTATTTCTTGTTGGTGTCCCGCAGATCGGCGTTGACGGTGGACAGGTCATCTTGCGCTCGGTCTAACCTTGCCCGAGTCTGCGAGAGCGACAGCTCAAGGGCCGCAGCCTGCTGCTGAAGTTGAGCGATCTCTTGCTGGGCTTCCTGGTGGGCGGCAGCAGCGTTCGTTTTGAATCGGTTTTCGCTTTGAATTAGCACGGCAATGGGGCGAGCCGAGAAGTCGGCAGCGTTGGCGACACCGGAGGCGGTGAGCGCAGCCGTAAAGGCCGCCGCTCCCTCTGCGCTGGCCGTGTCCGAGGGGGTGGGCGTCTTTGCCACCAAGGCGATGAATCGGGTCTAGTGTGCGTTGAGCTGGGCCATGGTTACCGGGTCGTGGGGTTTTACGGCAAGACAAACTGTAAAGAACGAGGCGGTAGGGCCGAGCGGAAGCAATGCATAGAGCGGTAGACTGTAGGAGAAGATGTATAAAGCGTTGTCTTGCAAAGAGGACACAATACAATCAGCATTGAAGGTGAACAACTCTGAACAATAACTCCAACTCCAAACACCCCAAACACACCTGTCACGCATGGTCGTGACAGAATCCCGCGGTGCATACACATGTCTCCCATTGTTGTCTCATCATGATGTGCTGGTCCCACTGAATGTCATATAACATGTAATGAAAACAGTTATGTACCACACTACCTAGACGAACAGCAATGGAATCCAATTATCTGTCAAGTCACGCCGCCGCAGCCCTGCTGTGTTGGGATCTTGCAGCCCCATTCGACCCCCTTCTTGATATGGATCTGCTCGCTTCTGGCGCCACCGCATCCTCCCCGGCCGCCGCCGCCACGGACTTCCTTGCTCAGGACCCCTCCGCCTCATTTGGCCCCACCGTTGCCACCATGGCTGCTCCTGCCCCTGCTCCTGCGACTGATCCTGATTCTGCTGCCGTCGCCGCCAACGAATCCAACGGCCAAGAGCAACAAGGTGATGACGACACATGGGAGGCGCTGCGCCAATGGATTATTCCCAGGCTACCTACCCGCCATCGAATACCCCAGCGATCGGTCGCTGCCTTGGACCTCACCCAGATCTTTCCGTACTGAAGTGTTGGACGAGCAGGCACACTTCAATGGATCGGTGATCACTTGCCCGCAATTGCAAGAGGAGCAGATCGCGGCCATTGACTCGCCCAAGGTGCGAGAGGGCAAAGTTCAGCGCAACGCGCTTTGGGCCTCACTGCGTCAACTCCTTGACGGGTGCGGCTTTGCAGGCTCTGACGTTGTTGGCGCGACAGTGTCTGTGCATTCGCCGCACATCATGCAGGCCAAGTACGTCGCACATCTTTATCGTGTCCAGCAGCATTCTTGATTAATGACCGTGAGCCCCCAAATGCCATTTCAGCTTCCCGGCATTCGCCAATCCCACCTGGCCAATGAAAAACGCCTTCTTGGTCTACCTTCTCGCCAAGTCGGACGGCCTTGCAACGGACATCGCAAACGCGATGGGCTTTGGCAATAGCCATTTTACAATGCGGCGCATTTTGCTGGCGGCTGTTGGCAATGGCAACATCCCGGCAGGGGCAGTGGAGTTGCTTGCGCATCTCTTTTGCAATGGTACTTTACTTCTTTCGCCTGACCCGGTTGTTGCCGATTTAACGCTAGGCGATTCTTGTAGGTTTTGGGCCATTGCAATTCGTTCTGCAGCCTGTCGATCTCGACAACCGCGAGTCGGCCGCTCGTTGGGTCAACTTCCAGCGGGCGTTTTCGGAGCGTGTGAGGCGCCTCAACTCGGTCAAGTCGCAAGGCTTACAGGTCCGGTCGTTCACTTTTCTCAACTGGTCGTCCATCTTTCTCACAGCATGCTTGATGCTGCCATTTCGACTTTCAGGAATGTCTCTCGCGCATTGTGAAAGTGCTTGGCCGAGTCCACAATGGGGAGCACACGACCCTCGATTCCATGGTTCGCGACCCCGAGCTCTTGGATAAGCTCCATGTGGCCTTCACCCGCTTGTTGCCCCAGGTTGGCGGCTTTCCCAGGCTCAGCACTGGTGGGACCCTCTTTGTGGTGACCGTGCTCGAGGTCATGATCGCCACGGAGAAAGCAAAGCAGAGTCGGCAAGTCCGCCCGCGTCGTACCATCACTGCCGGTGCCATCTCTTTGTCAACTGACAGTTCCCCGCTTCGCCCGGCAACCGATCCGCCAACTCACCCACTCGCCTTTGCGCCCCCGCCCATCCCAACGCCTGCCGCGTTGCAGACGACGGCCGAAAATAAGTCGTTCTCGAACGTGCCCCGCCCGTCTTCCCTCAACGCATCATCAGTCAATGGTGGCGCAACTGCCACTGCTGCTGCTCGGGCGACGACCAGAACCCCGCTTTCGAGTGGTTCGCGCACCAGACAGCCCGAATCCTTGGTTCCGAGCATGGGCTTGTCTACGCTGACTTCCGCGCCAGCCCCGTCGTCACAGGCCGAAATTGGGGCATTGCGGAATGCGTACAAAGTCGTCCAAGGCCAACAAAGGGAGCAGCGGCGACTGCTGACCGCTGGCAAGAAAAAGCGTGCCCCCACCGTCGCCGCTCATCAGCAGCAGACGCCCGCCGTCGGCGCTCAGGTGCACCACTACCACCAGCAGCTCGGGCATTTTTTTTGCTGCCGCTCAGCAACTGCAACAACAGCAACAACATCACCATCACGACGAGCGGCAGCAGACGCCTTCCGTCCGCGCTCAGCAGCAGCAAATGCCCGCCGTCGGCGCTCAGCGGCAGCAGACGCCCGCCGTCGTTGCTCATCAGCAGCAACATTACCATCACCACCAGCAGCAGCAGACGCCCGCCGTCGGTGCTCAGCACCAGCAGCTCTGGTACGCACAGTCCCAGCAAGCCCATCAGCAACAGCCGATGCTTGTCGGTCCCCAGCAGCAGCAATACCTGCCGGCAAGTTCTGCACGTCACCCTCATCAGCCGACACAGCCCGCGGCGCACCCGACTGGTTTGCTTGGCTCACGTCAAGGGGCCACGCGCCCACTTGACCGACCTGATTCACCTCAGTATCACCCATACCAGGCTACCAGCCTTGATTCCATCCTGTGTGCGTCTTGGGTTGTGCTGTGTTTAAGCCTGTGTGCTTTTGCTTTCAGTTACTTCAATGCGTGATGTGTAGAGTGCTTTTCCTTTTCGACTCTTTCCTTTTTGTTCTTTGCACGGTGAACTCTTTCCTTGGCCCGATTCAACTGTACCTATTCTTTGCCGTAATTGATTCACATGCATGCCCTTTCAAAACGTAACGTGTCCGCGCTATGAACTGTGTTGATGGATTGTGATTCCTTTGCATTCCTTGGTGTTGGCTTTCCTGCAAATTGATGGCCAGGTCGCCGGCTCGCTCAATTGCATGCATGATTGCTCGAGTGAGCCTTCGCAACTGCAAAATGCAACGCATTTCATCGATGTTGATCAAGCGCACAGGTAAATATATGTAGCTCCAGGTGGTGTGGCGCTCATGCATCGATCATATGCATGTGGGCAGATCGTGTCTGGCCCTGTAAGATAATGTCTGATTGGGTGTGCGACTCTTGTTCCAGAGCGCGAGATTGCTTTTTCGGCGTCGTGGCTTGCCCCGGCCCGCCAAGGCCTGTCGAGCAACAAGTCCAGCCGACCTATGGTTTCATTCACGTTTGCCAAGTGAGACAAACGCATAAGTGAAACCCTCATGATCAATGACGAGAGCAATTATGCACCAGCTTGACTGGCCCCAGAGCCGGTGTGGCAAGGTGCCGAAACTGTCCCCTCGGCACCAAGAGAGGCGCTTAATTTGAAAAGAGTTTCTGAAGGGAGCTCAAGTTATGCTTGAGTCCGCCTCCCCCTTGACTCCACCTCAAAAGCCTGTGTGTCCCGCGCGAGTTTGGTGGCGTGGTTTGGTTGCGAACCCTTAGCTCCACATCCGACCCGTCATCTGGAACTTCCTGACCATCTTGTGTCACGACTGCTTACCACAATCACTCTCGACCATTCCTGATGTGGTCTTCCGACAGGCATCACTCGGGCACGATTCGTGCCCGCAGATCCGCTCTGTCCACCGTGGTGCTCGTTGCGCTTGTGCTTTTCGCCAATACCGCCTTTGCTCAAGACTGCCGCCCGTACACGGTCAAGAGCGGGGACTATTGTGACCTCATCGCGAGGAATGCGGGTATTTCAACCAACGATCTCGTTTCTTTCAATCCTGTACGCAACTCATGCTTTTCGCGATTATGTCTCACATGAAAACAAAAAGAGACGGAATCGATGCACAGACACTCATTCTCTTCCCTGTTGGCTTTGGATAGGGAATCAACTGCAACGGCCTGTGGATTGGTCAACGGCTCTGCCTGAGCCGCGGCACTCTGCCCAAACCGCCCTTGCCACCTGCGAATCCCGATGGAACGTGCAAGGTTGCCATTGTCCGCAGTGACTACTTGTGCGATGCCATCATCCGAGAGTACGTCTCGCACGCACTCTTCCCATCCGGAGCCGTCCGCTGTCTCAACATTCGCGCTCTCGCCATGATTTCCCAACAGTGCCAACCTCGTCGACGCTGCTCAACTCGCTCAGCTCAACCCCGGTCTCAACTGCAACGCTCTTTCGGTGGGTCAACGACTCTGTGTGACCCAAGGCCGTCTTCCTGCACCTCCGATCGGTCCTGCCGATGGGAACGGCTTTTGTCGGTTTGCGACCGTGCGCAGCGATTACCTTTGCGACCGTATTGCCCGCGAGTACGTCATTCCTGCCCACCATGAGTATGTGTCATGTGGCGAGATTTGGTGCTCACCAACAATCATTATTTCCTCCGTCGTCGTCATCCACAGCGCCAACCTCGACGTGGCTCAATTGCCGCAGCTCAACCCGGGTCTCAACTGCAACGCTCTCGCGGTCGGCCAGCGGCTGTGTGTCACGTATGGTCGCCTTCCCCCGCCTCCGATTGGTCCTGCCGATGGGAATGGTTTTTGCCGCACTGCGACGGTTCGCAGCGACTACCTTTGCGATGCCATCGCCCGTGAGTACGTCGTCGCTTTGCCGCATCCAAGACATGATATGGCACAAGCAAATGGGTTCTGACAAAAAGCTGGTGGATGTATGTAGTGCCAAGCTCGATGTCGCCCAGCTCCCTCAACTCAACCCGGGGCTCGACTGTGGCAAGCTTCAAGTCGGACAGCGCATGTGCGTCACGTACGGCCGCTTGCCGCCGCCGCCTGTGCCCGATGGCAACCCGGACGGGACATGCAAGGAGTACAAGATTGTCGGCGGTGACGAGTGCTGGAACCTCAACGACAAGTGCAAGCTGACCAAGGAAGCATTCGACTTTGTGAATCCCGCGGTACATACACATGTCTCCCGTTGTTGTCTCATGTGCCGTGATCAGTGATCACGCACTACCGCCAACTTGATCCAATCACGATCACCTCATGAACCAATGCTCACACTGCCATGCATTTTGGAACCCTTCGCAACCTCGCCATCATAATGCCGTGATATCCACAGCTCGACTGCTCCAAGCTCAAGCCGGGCAAGCGTGTGTGCTGCTCCAAGGGCACCCTCAAGAACAACCGGCCCAACCCTCTGCCCAATGGCGAGTGCTTCCACGTCAAGCTGCCCAAGGACGGCACGTGCGATGCGCTGGCCTCCGAGCACGACGTGACGATTGACGAGATTGAGCGGTGGAATACGCTCAAGTCGTGGCGCTGGGGCGGGTGTGCCAAGCTCATGCCCGACCAAAAGGTGTGCCTGTCCGACGGCCGGGCGCCGCGGCCTGACCCGTTGCCGGCCGACAAGGTGCAGTGCGGTGCCGAGTCGGAGGGCGACAAGAAGTGTCCATTGAATGCGTGCTGCGGCAAATGGGGTTGGTGTGGATTGAGCGACGACTTTTGCCGTGCCGAGCCAACATTGGCCCCCGGGTTGGGCTGCCAGTCCAATTGTGGGACAGAGCCGGCGCCCGAGATGAGGCAGTGTGACGGGACCATGCGGTATGCGATCGGGTATTACGAATCATGGTGCGTTTTTTTTTCTTTCTTTATCTGATCTCCAACCTTCATTTCGTGGCCGAGGCTGACTGGACTGTGTGTGATTACAGGGCCGAGACTCGCAAGTGCATGAAGTTTGCGCCGACCGACATTCATCCGTTTGCCTACACACACATCCACTACTCGTTTGCAATTGTGGACAGCGATGACCAATTGGCCATCACACCTGGCCAACGGGATCAGCTCGTTCGCATGAAGAAGCATTTCGAGGATAACCGCTCCTCGACCAAGATTGTTCTCTCTGGTGCGCACAAGTTTACCGTCGCCTCCGATTGGTGATCCCGTCGCATTTACTCACTCCTTTTTTTTTCACTTTTTGATGTTCATGACGTTGTGTAGTTGGTGGCTGGTCATTCAACAACCCTGGTTCGACACAGCGCCGCTTCACCGACATGAGCTCGACCCCTCAGCGCCGTGCTCGGTTCATTGATTCAGCCATCAACTTGTTGTCGGATCTCAGGCTCGATGGCCTCGACATTGACTGGTACATATATATCCCGCATCTATCGTGACTCGTCGAGGTCGTCATGTGTTCAATTCCGCCGCTCATTCCCGTCCAATACCAATTTTAGGGAGTACCCGGCCACGCCTGACCGTCTCGGCGTCCCCGAAGATACGCCCAACTACCTCGCCCTCGTTCGCGAAGCTCGTGCTGCATTCCGCGCTCGCAAACCGAATTTGTCTCTGTCGATTGCCGCCCCGGCCAGTTACTGGTTCTTGCGCGAGTTTTTGATTGCCGACATGGCCAAGGAGCTCGATTACATTGTTTACATGACTTACGGTACCTACGTTGTTCCGACATTGGCTGTGACGATTGCATTCCGCTGACGCCATTCTCCTTTGGCAGACATGCACGGCAACTGGGACTACAAAATTCCGACGCTCGGCGGCAAGATCAACTCGCATGTCGATTTGCGCGAAGTGGCGAACGCAATCAAGCTGATCATGAAGGCCGGTGTCCCGTCCAACAAGATCCTGATGGGCATTGGATTCTACGGCCGCTCATTCAAGCTCGCCAACCGTGGGTGCACTGAGTATGGTTGCCCGTTCGTTGACCCGAAGGGCATCATTCCGCCGCCTGTCGACAACTACGAGGTCACCGCCCAACCCGGCCCGTGCACGGAAGCTGGTGGCACTTTGGCGTATGGCGAGATCTCGTACATTCTCGAGGAGGGCTTGTACGTCACTTTATGGTCGCACACTCTTCCTACTCACATGCCGCGGTCGCTAACTCTCCTTTACTCCCTTGTCTGCCAGGTTCTCGGACTCTTGGACTGATGCGGAAAGTGCATCGGAGATTCTTGTTTATGGTAACGGAGATTGGGTTGCGTATGGTATGCTCATTCTTTCGCTTCCGTTTCCCGCAATCGAGCTCATTCTCAGGTAATTGAATGCCGATGTGCCCTAGATTCGCCGGCCACGCTGCGCCAGCGCATGGACTACGTCAATGCGAACTGTCTCGGCGGTGTCGTCGTCTGGGCATTGGATCTCGACAATGCCAACCTTGATCTCACCAACACGCTTGCCGCTGGCCGTGGACTCATGCACTTGAACGAAAACTTCTTGTCCAACTTCCTCTCCCAGTTCCACACCATCAATTTCCGCATGCCAGACAATTTTTACGATGCCGTTGCCGACAGCGTCCTCGACATTGCCATCACCCGCTCCCTTCCAGGTATCATGACCAAGCAGCTCGTGCTCCATGCCCAACTGGCCATGCTGCGCAACCTCGTGTCCGACACGCGCTCGCTGTTCCGAGACTCGCAACTTGCCCCTGAGCGTGTATGCGTATCCATGTTTCCTTCCCCCATTTTCACCACCTTGGCTGACCGCTCCTATTCTTAATCCGTGCAGGGCGATTTGAACAAGCAATTGCTGGAGCTCATGATGGATACTCCTCCTGATGTTTGTCGCTGCACTGTGTACGCCGATTACCGTTTCTTGTGGTTTCACCAGCTGCCTACTGACCATCATTTCCCGTATAACAGCGACTCGGCTGATGCCCCATGCCCACGTTCCCGCCGTGGCGGCCGCGTGCCCGCAACCACAGTCCGCTGGAACTGTGACGAGGGCAAGTTCCGGTCGCTTGCCTCAGCTCGTGGGATTCCTGTCGACATGATGCGCCGCCGTGACCAAGATGTCTCGATTACCGTACCGTGCCTTGGCCGCAACGACCCTCTCTTGAAAAGCATCCGTCGTCCCAACTCGTCCACAATGCGCAATCGCCGCCCGATCTCGGCGCCATCATCAGGACCAATGTTTGTTCCGAGTCGTCGCAACATGACCGAGGCCTCCACGGACTTGAGCATTTCGCCGGCATCGCCATTGACGGCTTCGAGCGAGCTTTCTCGCCGGGCAATTTGCTTTGACAGCGTGCGTTGGGAGGGCGTGTTTTACATTGGCGGCACGGCCAAGATGAACTGTACGCTTCCCATCTCCCTGATGGGGTGATTCCTACGTACTTATTTTTGGTTGACACTCGTGTGTGTGATAGACTTTTCGCAAGATGGTTTTCGTCGCTTTGCCGATTTCTCTGTGAGCGACATGAACAGCCAGGTAACCGCCCCGCACGTCCTTGACACATTTGCTCATGCCATGCCACGTCTCACGCCACAAATTCTTCATGCTGGTTATGTAGCTCCGCAAATGGCAAATCGACAATGCCAATGCCCTTTTTGACTGTGGGGACTTGTCCTGCACCGAAGCCATGGATTCTGCGATCAGTCGCCAAACCGTTCGCCTCCGCCGTCGCAACGACAGTGACTTCTTTGCTCAACTCGAGGTTTGCCTGCTCCATTTATGCCGACATTCTCAGCCTGTAGCGTATCGCTCACACGCTTTCCACGTCACGTCAGAAACTGTTTGGTTTTGCTCCGGCCGATGTTCAACAACAGCTCAATGTGAACGCCGTGTTCGTCATTCCCTCAGCTGGTACGTTGATTGCTTTGTTGTCGCTTTGCTCTTTATATCTGACCTTGCCAACCAAGCAGACGCGGACTCGTGTGGTGGTGGTGGTCACCACGACCTGGGCCACTCCGACACGCAAACCACCAACGCGACCCGTCTTGAGGCTCGCCAAATCCGTCCAGGTTGCGGTTTTGCCTCCGTTGCTGGAGTTGTGCAAGTGATTCCTGGCAGGTACCCGCCCGATCCAAAGCCCATGGCCGACGAGTTCCTCAAGGATATTGACAAGACCATTGCCGGCATGACTGCTATCGCCGAGCAAGGATTTGCTGAAGACGATGTACGTTTTCCACACATGAATGTCCGGATGATCCTTCCATGATCTGCTCACCGTCCCGCAAACCTGTTTTGTCGCCAACCTCAAACTCAAAGGATGTTGTCGCTGCCTCGTCGATTGCCATTGGCCTGCTTACAGTGGCCGATGCGTCCAATGCCGCCATCACCAACTACATCGCCATTGTTGAACAACAGCTCGCCAAAGAGGAACAAGAGGCCGCTGCCCGGAATGCCGTGATTGTTGCCATCATTACGTTTGCCGTCGGCATGGTGTTCACGGTCATGATTGAGGCTGCCGGTACGCTCCCATGTCTTGTGTGTGAACTGGAACTTGCGACCACTTTTTTTTTCGATACTTACTGACTCTGTACTTGTCGAACCCTTTCTTGTTGCAGTGATCGCGGCATTGTCAGCTGTGTTCAATGCGCTCCGCGCAACCGCTATTGCTGCACGCCTTGGTACTTTGGCCGCCAACGTCGGTCGCGTCATTGGCTCAACTTCGGGTGTGCTGCGTCTGGGCGCCGCTTTACGCCGACTGGCTGGGTCGCTTAGCAAGAGTACGTGCATGGTCTCAAGTTGACTGATTTTTTTCATTTGTTCGGATCTCCCAGCCATCATGTGCTCACAAACTGCAATACTCAAACCACAGTCAAGTTCATTCGCCGCGGCTACATCAAGGCCAGCAATGCATTCCAAAAGCTCATTCCTTGCTTCCGTTGCTTTGTCAAGGACGCATCGCTGGAGGTTACCGCCGGCCTCATCACCGACGAGATCATGAGCGCGATTGACGCCGAGGAGGGCAACAAGTTTGCAAAGCGTAGTGTGCCTGCCTTGCGTCTCTCGGGGCCGACGCTCCAACATTGGCCGAACCCATCGCCCGCTACTGCGCTCCTCACGCTCGATGCTGCTCCTTCAGCAGCTCTTTCAGGCTCCGATTCCGTCTCACATTTGCACAAGCGCGCTTCATCGGGTGAGCCTTGCTTCTTCAAGGCGCGCAATCGGGATGACATGATTGAAGGTGCATCTGTGACCAACCTGTGCCGGGCGCAAGGCAACATTTTCATCCCTGGGCTTGCGGATGTTGCGGTCGAAATTGACGCTGCTGAAGCCAAGCAGATCAAGGATAACCATCCCAAGCAACCGACGAGTATTCTGCAGTGCGACCATGCGTTAGAGGTGCGAGCCATTTGCCCATTTCAAATGTTTGCATGGGCCGCTGACACTGACTATAACACCCGACCGAACGAATACATATGTACATACTAGGTTCAAGAGATCAAAGACTGGATTGCAGCAAAAATCCGTGACGCACACGGCTGGTCGACTGTATGTTTCATTTCTTTCTTGTGCATTCTATCGATCCTTGGTTCTGTGTTTACTCACCAACAGCTTGATCTCATCTGTTTGTGACATCAGGACAATGACGGTGAATTCACGGGTACCGACGACAAAAAGAAGCAGGCAAACGATGCGTGCCAAAAGTTCAAGGATCACAAGGAAAAGCTCAAGGCCACCATCAACAGCCAGGACAACAACTTGCGCTTGACCCAGCGAACCGGTATGTCTTGGTTTCCTGGTCTTGCCATGTATACATAGATACCATCGCTTACTGACAATCACCTCCACTTTACCTGTGCCATTTCCCCGTGTAGTCAACGTTGTCAAGGTATGTTTGATTCTTTTTGCATGGTCCACACGCCTTGGCCTTTGTCTCACACCTGTCATGTCCGTGTACATAAATAGGGGAGCATGGTCGATGGCAAGACGTCCAACTACGCTTGGCCGGACCTTGAGCCGCGCAACAAGGGTCTTTACGATGCGCTCGACAAGCACATGGAAGATATCAAGGAAAACCGTCGCAAGACGGCCGATGCTGTCACCAAGGTCATGGACAAATTCTTTGAGCAAAATCCGACCCTGAAGCCTGGTGCGTGTCATGATTGTCTGTCGTTTCGCGTCTCGTTTTTCGCCTCGAGTCTAACAGTGCCTTGGTCATTCATGTGTGAATTACTCAGGTAATTGGGACGCCATCAAGACCGACTTCAAGGCACATGCTGTGGATTACGACAAATTCAGCAAGGTTCGCCGTTCCCCACACTGCCCCTTGATCCTTCCTTATTGTCGGCATCGCCAACTCACTCATCCACCCTTTGCATTCACTGCAACAGTGGCGCCAAGGCAAAGACCCAGCAGGCAACCCGCGTGACGCGCCCGATCCCAGCAAGCGCCTCGTGTACGAAGCACCCGACAACCTAAAGATCCGGTTGGGCAAGACCAAGGAGCAGCTCGAGAAGGAGCGCAACGATCGTGCGGAAGAGCACTTGAAAAACCTCCAGCGGCCACGTCGGGCGGGCAATCTCGAGTTGCGTGCAAAGATTGGCGCATTGGCAAAGCAAGAGATTGAGTCGGCGGCGTGTCAGGCAAAGGTGTCGGGGATCAAGCGCAAGAGGAACGAGTTGACTGATGATGAGTTTGGTGGAAAGTGAGTGGGATCATGTTCAAGGGATAGGTTGCGCGATTCGAGAGTCACAAGTGCTGCATTGAGTGAGTGGCTCTGGTGCTTTGATATCATGTTGGACTCGCTCATTGCACTTGTATCAGATAAGTTTTCTCCTGTGATTTAGAAATATACAAATATGGCCCATGTCAACCAAATCGAGATCGATGTTTTTGGATCGTGCGAACCCAATGAAATGTGTATAACAAATGAGTAATGAGGTTACAAGCAAACGGATAGACTGAAACCATAATGAGGAAACTCGCTAAATCTATCGATCTCCAACCTCCACAATGAGCTCGTCACCACGCTCAACCCCCGGTCCGCGACGACGATGTGAAGCTGACACTGCAGGCCATGAACCAGCGTCTGGAATCGGCGTACCTATTCTTTAGGTTCAAGAGGTGAAGGACTGGGTTGCGGACAAGATCCGTGAGGCTCACGGTTGGGAATTTGTCCGTTTCTGTTTCCTATCTTTGTTTTGCCATATCCACGTCTTGTTTCAGCCCGATTGACCCCGCATCCATTCAGGACGATGACAAAACCGACTTCAAGGGCGAGAAAGATCATGTCGAGCAGGCCAACCAGGCGTGCGAAAAGTTCGAGGCATACAAGCAAAGGCTCAAGGACGCCATCAACAACAAGGAAGACAACTTGCGCTTGACGGAAAGTAAAGGTGTGTATTGCGCGTTTGGGTCAAATCTGAACAACCTCACTTCGTTCGCCGCACACTTCCGCCGCGCCGCACACTCCAAGCGCAACCTGAACAACCCGGCCGCAAGCACCCATTCACAGCCCATTTTGCTCTCCAATGTGAAATATTTACAATATTTACATAAATTCCATGGATGGTTCTTCATTGACTACATGCAAAATCGTTATTACATCTACTCAACTCACTCAATCGAACTCCACGATGGCCCCCCGTTCCCTTCGCCAAACCGTTACGCCCTCGGCCACACAACAAAGAACGCCCCAATCAGAAGAAATCCACCACCAAGGACCCGCAAAAAGCCATGTTCCGTCCCATCATGCCGTCCAACATCCTTTTCAAGTTCAACATTGGGCCACAAAAGACACTCGACGACTTCAAAGGTCTGGGCATGGAGGCGATCGGACCTGCTCTGGGCGGTGCCGCTACTCGCGCTCAACCTTCGGAGCCCTCACAAGCAACCGAGCAATCCGGCGATGCTGCCCCGCCTCCAGCGACTACCACTGCCCAATCGCCCACCACTCCACCGCAACCCAAATGGAAGGTGACGCCTGCGTCGCTAGTCAACCTCGACACATTTTTGCCCTGTACAAGCATTCGCAAAAGCGCTTTTATTTCCTTTGGGGAGAGGAGCAAGAAAGTCACCAAAACAGTACGTTGCATTGTGCCATGTGTCCATCCATGTTATGTTTCTGATTTCCTCGATATCAATGTAACAGATCACATTAAGCTGACTGTCGACAACCTGTCCGCCCTTGCCACCGCCAACGAAACCATTCTTCTCGTCAATTTCCGTTTCGGCTTTGCATGCCTAAAAGTAGGCGTAGAGGGCGTGGTAGATCACCTCAGCAACGGCGTGCTTGCCCTTGACTTCGGTCAAGATGCTGACCATGGTGTGAGAGCAATATGTGGGCGTTTAGATGGTATTGCTGAAGGTTTTGAGCAAAATTGGAGATTATCATGGGTTTATTGGAGGTTATCACTAACAGATATACAGGATGTGATGTTGCGGTTGGCGTGTGTGCGCTTCGGTTGGCGTGCGCTTGGAATGCACGCGACCTCAATTTTCTCGCGAACGGGCAATATGCTCACCCAGACCTGTGTTGTCGCAATGTTCATTCACTGACATCCAATGGTGCCGGCATTTAGTCAATGTCGTCAAGGTCAGTTGGCACTTGTCACAATCGCTCATTTGACGCTCGCCCTTACATGTTGACCACGCATCACATCCATTTCTCCTTCTAGGGTAGCATGGTCGACGGCAAGATCTCAAGCGATGCGTGGCCCGACCTTGAATCACTTAACAAGGGATTGTACGACGCACTTGATAAGCACATGGCTGCGATCAAGGAGAACCGTCGCAAGACGGCCGAGAATGTGTTGAAGGTGCTGGACGACTTTTTCGACGAGCACGATGATCTGAAGCCTGGTACGAGGAGCATTCTTGATGACTGTCTTTCGTGTTTGTCCATGCTCATTGTTGTTCACTCACTTGTAGAACATTGGGAGACCATCAAGACCAACTTCATAGCTCATGCCATCAATTATTCGACAAGTTCAAAAACGTACGCCAGCTCGATTTTTGCTGACTCTGTCTCCTCACCTTCACGCGGCTCATCATGTCATTCTCACGTGCGTGTGTGCTTAGTTCCCCTGGTGTGTGTAATGTCCTCAGTGACTCGAAGGCAAGAACGCCGACGGAACGCCGCGCACTCCTCCCAAGCCGGGCGACCGGCTCGTGTACTCTGTCCCAAACAATGTGCGGCTGCATCTCCGGCGCACACAGGCAGAAATCGACCTTGAGCGCGAGCAGAAGCATATTGAGCATCAGAGAAAGCTCAACCGGCCCGTTCGGCTCGCCAAGCTCGAGGGCAGCATTGCGAGTGCGGCTCTTGCCAGGAAAGAGGTCGGCTCACCCGCGTGCCAGGCCAGGGTGCGCAAAGCCAGGCGCAGGAGGAGCGAGTTGAGCGATGATGAGTACACCCCGTAGAGCCGTAGGTAGATAAGGTGCTTGTTTTGATGCGTGTATTTTGGCAGTGCTTCAGTATCCAGCATGCAGTTTCGCGGTGGAGCAATGAAATCGGACTGATGGCATGGATCACATCAAGTGCAGGCCCACTGGCATTGAGAGTCCAATGATTGGGAAAGAGTTGTATACGTGCAAGTGGAGAAAACCCAAAACCAACAACAACCAGAGGAAATAAAGTAAAGGAGTAAAAGACTATCGAGAGGATGCGTGACCCAACAAACTCATCTACTTGCGCTGCGACCGTGTCTTCTTCCTCAACTTGCGCAACTTGTGCTTGTTCATCTTCTTCCTCCTCTTGCGCAACACACTGGTCATCCAATACTTTGTGGCCTCGCTCCTCTGCTGCACGCCGCCATCCGCACGCATGCGCACGAGCGTCGCGCCCTCGGGCAACAAGCCCATGATGCTCGCTGGCGACGTGGTTCCCGGCGGCGACATGACCTGCATGGTGACCATACGTGGCTCGCCATCCGCCTCGGTTTGGGCAAACTCGTCGACGTCTTGTTCAGCACCGAAAAACTCGTCGGCGCCCTTTTGCCTGCCACGATCGCCGCTCGGCAGCATGGGATTGCCCGGCGTCAAAATGTACGGCATCGAAGGGTGGCCAATCAGCCTCGTCATGGCTTGCCTTTCGCCCTGTGCAAGGTGTGCCTCTGCATCGGCCGACGAAATGGTCAAGTGGCCAAATGTGGTTGCGAGTGACGTGGGCGACGAAAAGGGCGGAAGCACGCCAAAGTCGTCCGTCATGAGCGGGTGGTCGGGAGCAAACAGGGGAAGCGCAGGGCCCGTGGGACGGTGCGAGGGGATGGCGGCGGTAGCAGCCGTGGGTTTGGTGGATGAGGACGTCGAGAGCGATTGCAGGAAGAGCGACAAGTCGGCAGAGTGCGAGAGCGATGCCGTTGCGGCTGCGGGTGCGGCGGTCGTCGCGAGCGGCGAAGAAACAATTTCGGTTGCTGTTCCTTCTGGAAATCGCAGATCGATGCACATGATCGTCAATTCCCTGAATGAGGATCGCCGGCGTGAGAGTGTGGAGCGGCAGCATACCAAGCACAAGCTGATCGTCCTTGACATGGTCCACAACAACAGCGCTCGGGCGCACTGCAGCAGCTGCGGGTTGGGTGGCGGCAGCGGCACCAGATTTGGCGGGAGACCCGTTCTTGCCCGACGAAGAGGACGAGTCGGATACAAAGCGGGCCGGCATGATGCGGCGGCAGGCGGCCGATGATCGGGTCACGGCACCGTTGGCAGCAGCAGCGGCAGCGGCCAGCGACCGGACAAGTGGAGCCGAGCGAAACATGTTTTGTTGTTGAGGTTTCCAAGTGAGCAAACCAGACCGGAACCGAACGGGATGGCGGGCAGACAGGGTATCAGCGAGCGAGGACGGGTACGAGTCGGACAGTCAAGTGCGCAAGGTCTGCTGACGAGTGCTTGATTCATTCGCTCAGCTGCATGGACGCATGAAAACTTCGAACAACTGATTGATTTTAAATAAGGATTTGGTTTCGAATGATTGATTGGCCGATCCAAGGTGGGTCGCCGATCCATCCGTCGATGCGGTGAAGCACAAGACGAAAACACGGAGGAGGAATTATTTATGGATCGATTCTTTTCATGTATTGAATATGTATTTACTACGTTTACGTAGAAGAATTTGTTGCAGAGGCATTGCGGATAATGACAAGTCAAAAGATGGGGAGAACCAGTTACGAGGGAAGCAAGAAACGAGGAAACAATAGAAAAAAAAACCAGATTATAGAACAACCATGCTGATTCAATCACCGACACCAGGCACATGCTTTAGAAGGCATGGTCCAAGGTGCGCTCGTTGTTGGGCCTCGTGTTGACGACATTCGGGTAGTTGAGCGACAACTCGGGACTGCCATACACAATGCTGTCGGCGGCCTCGACACCCAACATGAACGAGTGATCCTGGTTGCCAACCTCGTACTTCCACGAGCCAAAGCGGCCGCGCGACCAAATGTCGAGCTTGTTGAGGGCGGGCAAGAGCTGCTTGAGGACGCCATCACGCTCGAGCGTGGGCGTCGGGTACCCGTGGTAGAAGCGGCGGTGGTACGTCGACACAATCTCGTCCTCTGGGTGCAACAAATCGGTGTTGATGGCGCCCTGGATGGTCTCGGCAATGATGGTTTCAATGTTGACGGGCTTGTACGACGACTCGGACACTTCAAACATGAGCGACCAGTACGGGCCCTCCTTTTCCGTCTTGGTGTCGGTGGCGCCGCCATCAGCACGTTGGATCGTGCGCAGCTTGACGTGGGATTGGGGCTGGTTGTAAGGAGAGTAGTTGGAGAAGATGGTGGCACGGTAGAAGGGGCAGTCGTCCTCGGGGAAGTACAACCAGCACTTGTCGTCAATGCGCTGCGGGCGGGCACCGCGAATGCCAATGCCAATCACGTGGGTCGACGAGAAGTAGAGGCCACGGGCCAAGTCGGCGAGCGGCGAGTACTTTGGGCCAAGGGCAACCGTGAGGTCGTCCACGGGCATGGTCGACAACATCTTGTTGTAGCCAAACGTGCGGCCGTCCTCGAGCGTCACAATCTTCTTGTCGGCGTCCACCGAAACCACCTTGGCGTTGAAGCGGAACTTGGATTGGGGCAACGTGTTGGCCACGGCCTTCCAAATACCACCGGTACCGCCGTGCGCGGGGAACTTGAAGGTGGCGTTGGGGCCCCAGTTGCCCGCCATCTTGCCCTCGACCACGTTGGACACGACCAGCTTGAGATCAGGTGCCGCCACACGCTCGCCGAGCCACTCGCACTGCATCTTGGTGGTGGGCACGGCCCACACCTTGAAGTTGTAAGGGCGCATAAACAAGTCGGCAATGCCCTCGCCCATGCACCGAATGATCCATTCGTCAAACGACTTTGGCTTTGTTTGCGAAATGGCAGAGTCCAAGTAGGCATCAATCATGCCCTTGAGGCACACGACTTGGTCCTCCTTGGGCAGGGCCGCAATGTTGTTTTGGTACGGGTAAGGGATCCACCGCCCACGCTGACGCACATACGACACGCGCTGGTGCGTGAACCAGTCGTCAGGCTTGGGCAGCGCCTCGTGCAGGACATCGTCAAAGTACTTGTAGTGCGAGAAGATGACGTGGCCGCCAACGTCGTACAAAAAGCCCTCGGGGGTCACGTCGGTCGAGGCAAGACCACCTGGATGGACATGATCAATGACGAGTCGAAAGGCATGTGAGCAACGAGGGAACAGGAGGAGAGGAACCGGGGGAGCGGGCAAATGCATGACAATGACGGACCGGCTTCGGTGAAGGCATCAATGATGAGGTACGACTGTTGCTTCATGTGCTCGAGACGCTTGGCGGCGCCAAGGCCGGTCGGGCCGGCGCCGATGATGAGGATGTCGACTTGCTCGTGGGCGGGCATGGCTGTATCGGTCGTTGGAGGTGAGGTAGGGAAGTGACTGACGTGGCGGGGCGGGGGTCGAGTAAAGAACCAGAGCCAAAGAGAGAGAAGGGGAAGCGGATGGGAATGGGTGCTTCTTGTGGGTGGGCGATGGATGGTCGCTTGCTCGATGGAAAACGTGTGCACAGTGGAAAGGTGGTGGGTGGCACTGAACTTGAAAACACGTTGCCGCCTCACTGCCTCTGACGCCGCCGATCTGAGCTCGCCATTCGCCAACCGCTGCCCTTGACCTCTTCCCTCGCCCAAAACCAAAACTTGTCGTTGTGGTGAGCGGCCTTCGAGATCGCCGATAATGGCGGTTTCTCGGAGCACGTGATCAGAGGCCAATCAACGCGGTGCACGTGCCAGACCCTGATGAAGTGGCGGTGGCTTGCGGTGTGAACAGGCAAAACTGCGTGCACAAGTGACAAGTGGGCGGTTGTGGCGATCAGGATGGAGTCAAGAGAGGTCGAGCGAGACTATGAACATTGGTATCATGCGCATGAGCAATGGTGGTTCTGGCCATGGTGGGCGGCGTTAGCTGAGGAGGGGGCAGCCGACCGCGGCCGCGGCCGTGGCGACGTCAGTTGATATTGGAGAATGCTTGTGCGGCAGGGTGCAGAACAAGGCGTGGGAACCCTCCCAATCATCCGGATCCACAACAACAACAACAGCATCATCATCAATCATGATTGAATCAAGCAACAACTTGAAGTCGAACGCGTCTCCGCCCTTTGGCCATGGACTTGTTTTCGTACTCTGCCGACGCCCACGCCAACACCCGAGTTGCCCGCCCATCCATCGATGGACGCACGCCGTTTCTTCTCTTTCTCTCTCACAAACAATGAACGGCTCCATATCCATGTCCATGTCCATGTAAGTCATTCCATCCACCCTGTCAAGAACACCACCGTCCACATCAATCCACGGCGACAATCAACGCGCCGGCCCATCCATTCCATTCCAACATTTTGCCCATCCCTCACAACCAACCCGAAGCCCGAAACCCGCACAACATGAAGGCCCTCATTCTCGTCGGTGGTACGTCGTCAGCCATCCCAATGCCACTCCCACTCACTCCCGCCTGCCCGCCTGTTGACCTCATCCCATCACCACCGCCTCACAGGCTTTGGCACTCGACTCCGCCCGCTCACGCTGACCATGCCCAAGCCCTTGGTCGAATTCGCCAACAAGCCCATGATTCTGCACCAAATCGAGGCCCTCGCACAGGTCGGCGTCAAGGACATTGTTCTGGCCGTCAACTACCGCCCCGAAGTCATGGTCAATGTGCTCAAGCAGTACGAGCAAAAGTATGGCGTCACCATCACCTTCTCGGTCGAATCCGAACCCTTGGGCACGGCCGGTCCACTGGCCCTGGCGCGCGACATCTTGTCAAAGGACTCGACCCCTTTCTTTGTGCTCAACTCGGACGTGATTTGCGAGTTTCCCTTCACAAAGCTTGCCGCGTTCCACAAGGCACATGGTGGCGAGGGCACCATCATGGTGACCAAGGTCGAAGAGCCCAGCAAGTATGGCGTGGTGGTGCTCAAGCCCGGATCCACGTCCTTGATTGACCGCTTTGTCGAAAAGCCAAAGCATTTCGTTGGCAACCGCATCAATGCCGGCATTTACATGTTCAACCCCTCGATTCTCGACCGCATCGAGCTGCGGCCAACATCCATTGAAAAGGAAACCTTTCCCGACATGGTTGCCGACAGCCAATTGCACGCCATGGACCTGGAGGGCTTTTGGATGGACGTGGGCCAGCCAAAGGATTTCCTCACTGGCATTGGCTTGTATTTGAACTCGGTCGCCAAGCGTGATCCGGAGGCGCTCGCCACGGGCACACACATTGCGGGCAATGTGTTGATTGATCCGTCCGTCAAGATTGGCGAAGGGTGCAAGATTGGGCCAAACGTCACCATTGCCGAAGGCGTCGTCATTGGCGATGGCGTGCGCATCAAGAATGCGTGTATTTTGAAGAACTCGAGGGTCCGGGATTTCTCTTGGATTGAGCGGTCGATTGTCGGTTGGAACTCAACCGTGGGCCGTTGGGTATGCATCTTGCCCCTCGTTGCTTTTTCATGGGTTTTTGGCTGACGCAGTTTCCACCTCCACAACATAGACACGGCTCGAGGGCGTCACAGTGTTGGGCGACGATGTGTCCATCTCGGACGAGATTTACGTCAACGGCGGGTGCATTTTGCCACACAAGTCCATTTCCACATGCATTCCTGAACCGCAAATTATCATGTGAGTCGGGCCGTCCTCAACCCATGTGTTTTTTTTTTCTCTTTCTTTGGTTTTCGGTGCATTGACCCTCGTGACTGAGGATCCTTCTCGCTCTGCTCCCCCCATTTGCATTTTCCTCTCCCCTTGGTTGCTCGCTGCCCTTTTGCCCTGCCAGACATGATATCCATCGGGGTCGTCGATGAGTTGGATTGCATTCCATGCTTGCTCCTTGTCTTTGTCACTAAATAATACATGAATCATTCAAATACACACACTTTTGCAAACTGGAGTCCTCGATACTTGAGTCAGGGGTACCCCTGCTTGAGTCACATGGGCTGAGGCATGATTCATTCGACTTGGTATACTGTGGAGCACTCATGTCAAAAGTGAGGGAATTGGCGAGGTGATGAAGGATCCCAATCAAGCGCCATTCTCTATTGACAATGACATGGACACGACACGGCTCTGAAACTCACGACAAGTGACACATTCAAATACACGGGCAGTCGCCTTCTTCAGTTCATGTCTTCATTCGCCAACCCATGCCACAGCAGTCATTATAATTCTGTATCTGTATCTTCACCATGGACAACAGATCTCCCAAGGCCAAGACGGACAAGCAGCTGCGCGACGTGATTGTGTTTGCCGTCGACGACTCTGGGTCAACATACACAGTCGCGTCCTACTGGTCCAAGGTCCAAGAGCAATACGACGCCTACCTGTCCCAGTACTCGCCCGCCAGAATCATTCCCGTACTCTGGAACTCGAAGCTTACCACCGTGACACACTCACAACTCGCCGAAACGATCGCCAAGCGCGCAGGTGGTGGCGGCACCCGTGCGTCCAATGTAGCCACATACCTCACGACCAACAACGGCCACTTGTTCAACGTCAACAAGGTGTGCATCATAACCGATGGGCAGATCTCGACCGCCGAGGTCGAATTGTGTGACCGTATCTTTGCCGACGGCGTGGCCAATGGAGCCCTCGCCGTACCCGAAATCGAAGCATGCTTGTTTGGCCCCTACAATCCAGACTTGTCGGTGGTTGCCCCGTTTGCGCGCGCAGCAAAGTTCACCATTCGAACCAACGACAGTGTCTTGGCCGAGGGAGATGCCACGTTGGCCGTCGAGTCGAGCGGATTGCTCGATGAGATCAAGACGCCCGACGACTTGTTTGAACGGTTCGAAGACCTCAACCGCATCATTGTGGTACAAAATCTCGGCAAGACCAATCAGAAACTTCGCGATCGGCTGCTCGAGCTGCAAAAGCGGCTCATGGATTGGATCGCTTGGGACAATCGCCGCAAACTTGCTGAACTTGCGGCTCGCGGCGGAGCTAACGACGAGCTGGGCGATGGCGTCGTGTACACCAACCCGATCCACCGTGCACTTGCCGCGGGCGACTACCAAGCTGCCGTGGACGCCACACGTTCCATGATTGACACGGTACTCGAGCACGGTGACGAGGCCGTTGAAGACACGGGCAAGCGCGTGGCGCGCATGATTGCCCGGTTGGTAGATGCGTGCACGTTGGGTTCATTTGCAATTGGCGCGCTGCAGTCGCGCCGCGCGCAGAGGGCCACGTTGGCGGCCGCGCCAGATTCGGGTGTTCCGGCAGCCGTCGTGGAAGAGAAAGATGACCCAGATATGCCCTCCAAGTTTGAGTGCCCCATTATGTTGGACGACACGCAGGTGCCCGTGTTGCTCATCACGACCAACAAGCATTACCACGACGACTACTCGATGCCTGTGGACCCAAGCTCGGACTTTGATTCGGATGCGGACGAGACGGTCCAGGCGACAAAACCCGCATGGACCGCCGTGTTAGACGGCGCCGACCAGTTTACACTCGACGACATTACAAACTGCCCACTCAATCTGCTCAAGTACCCTCAACTCGTATCTCGCCTCGCTTCGCGCCTTGACCACGCCATTGGCCTCGACGCATTCACGGGCATGTACAATGCCCAGTACGGCGTGGACCTTGTGTCGCCCTTTACACGCCAGCCCATTCTCGGATGCATTCCGCTCGGGACGCACCACCAGCACGCGCACCTGGGCTCGTTTGTGGTACGCCGCATCACCACCAAGGGCGCCGTGTTGGGCAATGCACATTTGTGGGTTGCGGCCGTGTACCTGGTCATCAAGGAACATGTCCCGCGCCTGAGCCAGAACGCGGCGTTGATGGCGGCGTTCCGCAAGCATCTCAAGTATCGCTTGTCGACATTTGAGTCCAACCTGGCGCTTTCTGGGTTGCCCGGGTATCCCATGTTCAAGGTACCGCTGGGCGTCGGCCTGTGGTATTGCCTGAGCGGATCGACGGCGTTGTTTGCAGAGAATTCAGAGATGCAGGGGCAGGAACGGTTGCGCCAAATGTGGGGCGTGGCCAGGCATATGGGCGAGTTGGTGGAGGGAGTGTGCGGGTGGCCCGCGGGCGACGCGTGGCAAGAACGGGCCGCCGTGATGCGCGCGTTTGCGTACTTGATGTCGCGCAAGAATGACGGTGACAAGATGTTTGCCGACGTGCGCAGGCTGTATCAGGCGTCGGTGGTGGTCAGCAATAAGCCAATCAAGTGGACCCCGTATGATATGGACGTGGACGTGGACCCGGACAAAGAAGAAGGGGAAGTGGTGGTGCTTGTGGACGGGCCGCCGACGCCCGACATGGTCCAATCAAGTCCCGCGGCCTGGCTGCTCGACATTTTGCCCTTGCCCACCATTGTCAAGTTGGCCTCGCTCGTGGATCCCCAGTGCAAGTTTGGTGATGTTGCTTTGCTCCCTTCATCGCTCGCCAACCTCCCAACCCCGCAACCAAAGACAAACTATGGTTACAATTACTCGATTCCCTGCACGGACGGCCCAACACCCATCTGCCCCGCGACCCTGCGCCCGTTTGTCCAAGATGTGCGCGACCGCAAGCTGTGGTCTGACCGCGCCGCAGACGTGTATAAGTGCCCCGTTGACGACCAGTTGTCGGCGTACAGCTTGTTTATTGACTTTGTCGAGACCCGCAAGGCGTACCCGCGTTCTGTGGCCGAGCTGGTCGAGTATTATGCCGTGCGCGAGAGTGGCAAGGCTGCCGAGAATCGGCCCCGGGACACATTGCCGAGGGATGTGGTCGAAATTGCCGAGGAAGTCGTTGCAGCGTATGTCAGGGCATTTGACTTGGTGAGGGAGCAGGATGGCGCGAGTGCCGTGATGGGGGTGGACCAGTTTAAGCGGGTCGTGAGCAAGACGTACAACAAGGAGAAGCGGAAGGAGATGGAAGATGAGTGGGTCAAGGCCAATGGCGGAGTCAGGAAGGTCAAGACTATGTTTGTGTTTTAATTCCGAGTGCGTATGTGTTCGCTCTGATGCGTTTCTATGAACAAACCATGTTCTTTGCCTGCAATGTTGAGACGAGAAAATGACATGTATACTACTCTCCATATACTACTTGCTCCTACACTGCATCTGGGTCATAGGGCCGGTTGAATGCCTTGGCCAATGCCTCCCTTGTCATCCCCATGGTTGACGACGACACTTCCCCATTGCTTCCGAGCGCACCCACACCATCCTCCTCCTTGTGTGCCATCAATGGCGTCATTGGACTGCTTCCAAGCAAGGGCGCCGTCTTGAGCCGAACCATCATTGCCCCGAGCCCCATAGGCGACACGGGCTTGGATCGATTCTTGTCCCCACCTCCGGCTGCACCTGTGTTGACGGCCAGCGAGCTGCCGGGCGTCGCACCTCCGCTTGTCAGTGACCGGTCGCTGCCCAAATCTTGGCTGGATCCGGTGGCACTACTCGACTCCATCGTCTTTGCCACACACCCGATCCGCTCGACCCACACCTTGTGCTCTTCGCGTGAGACACATTGGATGAGCCACGACCTGCCATCGCAAAACAATTCGAGGCAATTGGGCGCATGAGCTGGGTTTGGGTTGATGACAGAGCGGTTGAGCAAGATGGTGGTGGCGAGCAAGGCCTCGGTCGAGTTGGTCGTTGGCGTCATGGTGAGCAAGGCTTCACTGAGAATGAGCCACACACGCATTTGAACCCAGCGCGAGGTGAAATACAAGAAGCGTTTTTCAAGCACGGGAAACTTGCCACGGAAGAGAACAGCATCGGTAGCGCCAGCGAGATTACTCTGAAGAGCTCAATCAGGTGTAAGTTGTTATGCGTTAGAACAAGAAGCTTGCTCGAGGACATGAAACGGACATTGGATCGCAATCGGTTCCTGGACGGGCTCATTGCTATCCCCACACCACCACCACCGCCGAGTTTTTCCTCAGACAATGACTTGATGGCCCACTCGTCACCTGTTCCTTCGCCGTCAGGGGATCCTTCATCCTTCATGTCCCAGTACACTTGGACCGCGAGCCGACCAACAAGGTACATGAAGACAAACGTGACGGCACTGAGGATCAGAGCATGCTTGGCAACAAATGCAGACCATGTAGATTGGCCAAAATCAAATACAGACAGAACCGTGACCACAACCGAGGACATGGTCACGGTTTGCGCGGTCAGGTGGAGATATTTTGATTCTGAGAAGCTGCTACTGATGTTGCGCGTCTATCCTTACCCAAGAGAAGTCGCGGAGGCGAGTGAGTCTTTGGTACTTATGAAAATCGGGCACAGACGCTGCACAAAAAAAGTGTACTTTGAATGCGAGTAGCTCAAGGGCCAAAATGAGCAATCCATTGTAGGCCGTGTTGGTCACGATCAACGGCAACCTGAACGTTGACTCGCGATTCTGGCATGCCACATACCTCCAGTCCCGCCCCGAAATGACGGACGGCTCCAGTGGGCTCACCACAGAGAACACGAGCAAAATGATGGATTGGCCCAGCAAGATGATACCGAGCCCGACAAACAGTGTCTGATTCCGAATCGGCATGATCTTTGCCATGGTCTTGTTCTGAAATATGGAAAGAATCCTCCAGGCCTTGACGATGGATGCGCCGACCGTCAGCTCGATACCATACACAAATGCCCATGCACTCAGTTGGCATTGAGTGACGGTTGTCGGTTCGCCGAGCGACATGAGCGTGCTGGCAAGAGTGACGACGCAGCCACAGCTAATCACACACAAAAATGGAAACGAAAGGTGCTTGACTTGGGGGACTTCCCGGTGAAAGAATAAGTAGAGCGTAGATAGGACGATTGTGGCAATGACGAGAGAGGTCACAGCACCCAAGAGGGCACCACTTACCGATCGCCAGTCGACGTTGAGTGGCGACTGCGTGACATGGTCCTTTGGCTTCGCAAGAGACGAGCCAGGATACACGACAGGAGCGAGTGGGACGAGGGTGACTTGACCCGTTGCATTGGTGTTGCTGGATTGTGGTGCCATGCTGACCCGAAACACATCGCGCACTTGATTACCGTCAGCAATATTGCGGATAACAAAGCTCCTACGCCAACAAAGGTCAACATCTATGCGCGTTCCCATGACACAATACCCGGGGGCAAGCTGGCGTACTGATCTCGGTCTCCATTCGCGTTGACCACAAACTCACCGGAGGCACCGACAAAACCATTGACAAACTCGACTGGATTGATGGGATACTCGGATTTAACTTGATCGTATCCGTGTTGGTCGATGAGCTAATGCATTCGACTCTCACGTTTCAGCTGCTTTGTGACATTCCGTCCAAGCATTAACATAGCCTCGGCGTACTCGAATCAAGCCATGCGCCATGGAGAACATGCAATCGCGAAACAGAATCGCATGAACAGGCAAGGCTTCTGTTGGATAAGTGCTTGACCACAATTGCTTGAATTCTTGTGCAACCGAGTTACCCGAGTCTTCCATTGGAGCCAAGTACAACATGCCGTCCAGGATCGAATGCCAGCTGGTGCTGTTGTCTGCTCGGAATGCCGACTCAAAGGAGCTTGTTGAAACCTCCATGCACCATTGCGTCAGTAGCTGATGGATTGCGTTTTTCGCTACCACATTTATACGAACCCATGTGTTTCCAGTCCCCGTAAGTCCAACGTTTTTGGCCGCCTTCAGAATTCCGAGTGAGGAGGCTGGCGTTGCGAAAAGGACATGCACGAGTGTGCCTGTGTTGATCAATGCACTCAAGTGAGAGCTGAAATCCGAGCGGCTGTCGACCGAAAACGTCTGCGTTGTCGAAACGGCGATTCCGAGTTGATCTGCCTGCTGGATAAAGCGTTCAGCGGCTGTATTGAACAGAGTAAGCATGCGAGGTCGACTTGTGTTCTGGAGCGCAAAATGACATATGTACCACTGCGGTAGTCTGGATGGTAGACGAGGTTGACTCGCGTCCATGCCATTGCTCGAATGAAGAAGGCAAGTGCAACCCCTTGCTGGCTTTCGCTAGCTATCGAACGGTAAAATGACTTGTAACCCGGGGTTGACAGGGTGTCGGATGTGGCGCTTCCGCTACACATGTACCGTCGAAAATGACTTGCAGACAGCGCTTGTGCAATCGTAAACTCGTTTGAATACTGTTCTTTGACAATGGGCCATGTGCACGTGTTAGCATTGAATCCCAGTGACAGTGAGCGGGTTGAAGAGCAAACGAACGTCGCCAATGATTCCCAATGCGTTCTCTCTTAAAACCGATCGGAAAAGGGCATCCGAAGCGTCAGGGAGAGCATTGTTGGTTGGTACGTATTCTATTTCAAAGGAATAGTTGCTCCGTAGTTGATCAAGCCCGGGTTGTGCGAGTTTCAGCGCTCGGACGACATCCGCGACGTGAGGCATGTCCGCATTGAGGTACGGTAAATGCACAGCCAGTCGAATGGTGGTGGTGGCCCAGACATACTGGCAGACTACAATTACAAGCACCACCACAACCAACGACGTATTCGCCCTCATGAACATAATAAAATTGCATCGAGTTACTGAGCGTTTTCACGGCACAGGAAGCGCTCATAGCACTGTGGTTATTCCGTGAACTCAAGGACAAGTGACGGACACATGCGAACATGAAGTGGAAACGTGTGAAAATCACCGCGTCGACACGGAAATGAGCGGCAAGCCAACGCCGTCCTAGTTGCCAAAGCTGACCGACTTACGTCGGTTCAAGCTGCTGCCAGAATGGGACGAATGGAGACTTGGTGAGCGTGGCATGAGTGAAGCCCGGCGAGATCCAATCGATCCAGAGACGGACGGTGACTTCTTGATGGTCAGGTACTCTGAGCTCTCTGGGCAAGTCAGGTGTAGAACCGAGTTGTAGCCACTGGGCATACGGCATAGTTGACTATCGGTGCCGTAAACTTCCTTGATCTGGTTTGCGATCCACACGCGCGGATTCCCATGAATGACTTCCATGGCTTCAATTGGCTCGAGCTTTGTCAGCGCAAGGAAGCGGTCATAGATCTGCTGAACCTTGGCTGGCCGGATGACTTTGGGCTTGTTGATAGAGTCCAAGGAGCCGACTGGGTACAAGTGAAAGTCGATAAATGTTACCAGTCCGTGGACATCCTTTTGCAACGCCTCAATCGCCACTTGCAGATCGTGTTCGCCAGGTCGCACGGCTTTTCCAACGTCGAGAATGACCAACTGGCGAAAGGTTGCGCCAGTCGGGCAAGATGACTCGACAAGCATACTCATCGCCTCCAGCCCGCACAGATCTTGATGGAAGATGTTGTTTACATGTAAACAAGCGAGGCCCTTTGCAGCGGCACTCAACCATGATTCACGTTCAAGATCGGTCACTTGGCCACACACAGCCCTGGTTGGCCGGGTGCGGCAATTCTTCAAGTCGAGGAAAACCCAAACGCATTGATGCCTCAGGTCAAGTGCCACGCCAGTGTATCCGGTCACGGGCCACTCGTCGTAGGCAAGAATGTTGAAGTGTAGCACTGCCTCCTCGCACGCCTGCTTGAGGCTCGCCATTGGGTCAGTAAGCTTGAGATCGAGGTCGATTTTTCTGGCTCCATGTACTTTACCCGTTGTTGCATTCTTGGCAAAGTGGTATTGACCTGAAAAGGGCTGCTCTTCAACGGTAAACTCATCCAGTGCACACATGAATGGAGGATCGAGCCTCTGAAAAGCCTGTGCGAAAGCGGTTGCATCGACGCTGCTGCTGCTGCTGCTGCTGCTTCCGTCGGTTTTGTCGATGAAATCCATTGCGATGCGGGTACGAGTCGGTCGGCCAGCTTTTGAATCGTGGTTTATGGCCGCTTCGGTGCTTGACTACTTCAAGGAGGGTGGAGGGGCTCTCCATCAGCTGCAGCCGCTCCTCTTATTCGTCCCGTCGCCAACACCCATTTTCCGCAAAGGGGGTATCCATTTCAGGCCGAATGAGAATCGATTCGATCGCTTCTTTGTGTTGGCAGAACGAAGCATGGGATGATTCTGGGCCGTGTAGACAAGCGTGGATCATGGCAGTTCAGCCGGTTCTTTGGACCTTGAAATCGTGAACGGAATCCGCATATCCAAGGTATCCTGGGTCGTATCGTGAATCGTGATAGTCGTTGGTTCGCACTGTCTGCAGGAGCAGGAGCGCGTCGACCGTCAGTTAGTCAGACCACGACCACGACCAAGACAGGAGCGGTGGTATACCCCGCCACGATTCAATTTTCTGCACAAAGATGGCGCACTGATGAGCTGAATTGCACGACTTGCGAATCCCCCGGAAATGACGAAATGTGATGCTCTTGTGCATCATGGTTCTGGACATGCAGGCGCTGGCCGGTATCGTGAAAAATGTGTATACAGCTTGGAGATGGGCGAGAACGGAAGAGTTTCAGCACTATTTTTCGAACCTGTTTCAAGTGAATACCTGCAGTCCCCAGGAAGTTTGCAAGTTCTGCTATGTAGCTTCAAGCTGCTCTTGATCCACTTCTGGCATGTGTATCATCGCGTTTTGCTTCTAAAGCGGTTTCAAATGCACACCGAGTCACAGCATACCAGTTGACGAGACGGCGAGATGGCGGTGGATCCGAAGATGCCAAGACTTGAGAGAGACCTTTCACCTCCGCTATAAATTGGATCTTTCCCCAGATGCACCCGATAGTCCATGCCTTAGGTTGTCCTGAGCCCAGTCCTTGCCCGCCCGTCGCCCACCGTATCGCTATGCGTTTCTCAATTCTTTCCCTGGCTCTCTTGGCTGTCGTGGCCGTGGGCGCTCCAGCCGTTCCAGTCCGCAACAACCACACCACTGCCACCGCAAACCTCCAAGAACGTGGCATTGGTGACTGGCTTAGCGGCAACGTTGTCGAACCGCTCATTGATCAACAAGTCGCCCCGGCCATGCGTGCCTCGTTCGACACCATTTTCATTGGCACAAAAAAGGCAATCGTTTTTGCTCTCCCGCGTATCGTCAACGACACTGTCGCTCAAGCATTTGGTCTCGAGCCCATTGTTGCCAACGTTGTCAAGTGCCCCTGGCCCATGCAGACATTGTGCAATGCCGTGTTTTCGCCCATCGATAAGATTGGCGATGCCATCAAGTCCCGGGTCAAGGCCACGATCGACTTTTCGCTTGATTTGACCAAGAATACGATTACGGACATCACCATTGCCGAAATCAAGTACCGTTTGCTGATCGAACAAGACGAGGCCAAGCGACAAAAGTGGGGGATTCACGGGTGGTACAAGACCAAGATTAACGAGTTCGTCAAGACTGTGCAAACCGCGCTCAAGACTCGAGTCCATGGCTCAATCGAAACGGCCACCAACGGGATGCTTGTCGTTGTGCCGGCAGATGCAAGTGCGGTCTTCGACACCTTCTTGCCGGACGGCTTGTTCAAGGGAAGTGTCGTCGCTGAGGTGCGAGACAAGGCCAACGAGCTTTTCAAGGGACTTTTTGGATCCGTTCGTGAAAAGATTCAGGGAGTGATGGGTGGTTTGGAGGCCAAGATCATGGTGGCGATTGAGGAGACGACCAAGAAGTCGATTGCTGCCGCGATCCCGTTCTTTGACGAGACCGACATTCGCGCAAGGAGAAGGATGTGAATGTATTGTACGATGTTCTTGTTGCCCTCGGGCCGACTCCAGGTCATTGAGAACGTGATACATATCAATAGCATCATTTCTTTCGCCACGGTACATAATCCCACACGTGTCTCACAGGTGATCGCTCTTCATCCATTTTGTTCCTTCAAGATAAATACGGGCGGCAATGAAGATCGAGAAAAAGTCTCCAAGCACGACCTTTGCTTAACCATACAAACCCACACAAGAACATGCACAAGAAAAAAAAAAGAATTCCACACAACCTACCTATACCTAATAAGCCTAAACCTAACCAACCTCACCAACCTCACCGACCTCACCAACCTAAACCAAACGTAAACTGACCTATACCCAATACCTCACCTACAGACTTGCTCGACGACGCCTCGCCCGTCAACTTTGCGCACATGCCCGGCCGCACATGCTTCTTCAAGGCAAGAACGATCCCCGCGTCAAGGTGTCCAAGTCGAAACAGATTGTCAATGCGATTGAAAAGAGTGGTGTCAGCGTGTACTGTGGTGGCTTCATTTTCGTTCAAAGTGCTGTCATGGTTCAAAACAACAGCTGACGGTCTATGCTTGGATCCACAGTCCTGTATGAGGATGAAGGCCACGGCTTCACTCTCTCGGTGAACCGAGTCGATCACAAGCAAAAGATTGATGCCTTCTTGTCAAAGTGTTTCGGAGGCAAGACTCGCGGCCAACCAGGGCTCAGGATGGTGGACAATGTTGTGGGCTCGAGCGCACAAGTTCGGGTCGCGGGTCATGGTTTGGATTGAGTGAGTTCGGTCAAGAGGAGTGCATGTACGACTATTCCAAATGTATTTGTTGTTCTTTGGATGTGAAACCAAGTCAATTGTGTCAGCCAGACCTCGCCACCCAACAATCCCAAAGCTCAATTGACCTTGCCCAACTCAATCTTCCTCGCCAACGCCCGTTCTGTCCGATAGACTGCCGCATCAATCATGCTGGCAACCGTAATGACGCCGCCGACCACGGCACACACGCTCGTCAAGAAGGTCATGAAAGACTTGCGGGTCTCGACCATGACCACACGCATGGGCGAAATGTCAAAGTTGAAGAACAGACCAGGCAAGGCCACGTGGCTGATCCCGCCGGGACCGCTGACATCGCGCGCGTGCTCGGTGACGCTGTATTGGTTGGTTTTGGTGATGGATTGGTTGAGGTGGTGGTAATCTGTGCCAACGACTGTGAATGCCAAAGTCAGGTGAGCATCCTATCCGAAACGAGGGCGGGATGAGATGAGGTCAACAAGGCGGACAAACAAACCTTTGAGAAAGTACTGGACAAGGTGGCTGTGTCCGTTCAACACATTGAGTTGTGTGCCATCCAATGGATTTGGCGGCATGCCAGGAACGGGAGGGCCGAATCGCAGGTAGTGGATTTCGTGGGTAAAGTCGAATTGGCGGTTGAGCAGAGCCATCATGTCGTGAATGTGCCCCTGCCCTTGCTCGAAGGAGCGGCCGGGTGCAAAGTGGCTATGGCCATGATCATCAAGGTCAGCAGGTATGTTGAAATGAGGAGACGGTGGATGTGACCACGTACAAGTTGCCAGCGACTTTGTTGACAGACAAGTGTCCGTGCAAGTTGCATCCCTCGGCTTCCTGCGCCTTGAGCTTGTCGACGTATCCCTCCCGGACGCACTACAAGAGTGGCAAGCTCTTCTAATCAGATCGCTTCCTCTGTTTGCCAGAATGTTCACACAAACGCACCTGCTCCATGTTTTCAACGCCGGTAAACGACCATCCCTTCCTAGCATACGCATCCTCAATATCTTTGCAAGTGTAGCAACACCCGCCCGACCCCGCGGGCGCATCTGCGCCATAGCATGACCCGCACTTCTTCTCCACCTTGGCGGCGTCCTTGGCCGCGGCACCCTCCTTTTTGACCTTTTCCAAATCCGCCGCCTTCAACGCCCCGCCCACCTTACCCTTTTCGGGCACCGCATCCACCACGGGCTTGCCCGATGCATCGAGCCGGACCTTGTAAATGTCGTGGCTGAGATCATTCAAGTCATGGTGCTCGCCCGCAACGTCCATCACGTCCAAGCTGAGCAGCACGCACGGGATCTTTGGCAGCGTGATGTTGAAGTAAATGTCCATCTTGGCTTTTCGTGCAGAGTCGACCAGCAATCGTGACTCGCGCACGGGCGTCATGTACTCGATCCATTCCGACACGAGCAGCAGCAGGATCAAGGCGCCGGCAATCACGGTGAGCAGGCCGCCCGATTTCGTGCGGATGCGGAAGTCGTCAAGCGTTTTCGCAAATCCGTCAAAGCGGTGCAGGGCAGATTTGGCCGACATGGCGATGATTGACGGCGGTGGCGGTGGCAAGGGCGCTCGGGGTTGGTCGCTTTGGTCGCTGGGGTATTGATTGGGCTGGATGCGGGTGGAGGATGGATCTGATCGGGAAGTGGTTGCATTGAGCACATTCCCTCATTTAAATTCATTGCACATTGGATAAGAGAGGGAGCTGCTAGCCTACTATTTTCTGTCTGTCGCTTGGTTGAACTCGATGGCGGTGGCATTGGCATGAGAGACACGTTCACGTGCGCTCACGCTTGACGGCACGGCAAGGTTGGTGGGCCAAAAGCACCAAGTGGAGAACAACAAGATGCAAAGAAAGAGAAATGAACATGAATGATAAAAGCATGGATCGATTGTATATCACATGAATAAAGGGACGAAATGCACCTGGGCAAACATTAAATGGTATTGACGGGTGGCAGAAATGGACAGAGGGGAGGATAAGAGGGGAAGGACGCCTGCCGGAGAGCTTCGCGCCAGGACATGGATCACAGAATCGTGAGGTGAGAGGAAATGCGAAGGAGTGAGCAGCCAGGGGAATGCTGGGCGATGCCATGGTGAGCAGAGGCGATGGGGCTTGGAAAAGATGATATATAAGGCATGTGTAGCAAGACATGAGCAAAGAAGAGAGGGGATATTGGAGGATCAGGAGATCAAAGTCACTCGGCAACGAAAAACAAGTACACAAAACAAAACAATGACGTAACGATAAATAGTGACGAAAGCTAAAACTGAAACTAAGGGGAACTGTGAAAAACATGAAGGGTTCAAAAGCAGTAACAGGTATGTGTGCAACGACGGGAAACCAAAAAAAAAAGAGGAAAAACAGTGCATGAGGGGGGCCAATAATGTGGAAAGAAAGAACAGGCGACACAAGAAAGGGTGGGAATCAAACACACATCTGGCGCCAATAGAGGCGGCCATGGAATGCCAAGAAAATGAATCTACACCCGAGAATGAAGGAAATGGCTGCGAAATGAAAGCGCGATGGAATAAATAAATGGAATGCAAGGCGCACAATTACATGGCGTCGTTCAAGCCCGTGTCATGCTGAGCGCTGGACTGCGACGCGGTAGTCGCCTGATGGGCTTCTTCCGGCCAAGAATCAGTGCGGGTAGCTGGGGCTTGCCCTTGGGACCCGTCGAGCTGCTGATCCGCTGTGATTGGCGGGTTCGCATGAACGCACCCCGGGCTATTAAGCACGGGCAAGGGTGCAAACGTTAAGAGTGGATCAGTCGTGGTTGGCGGTGCTTGTCCACTGGGCTGTACGAAATGAGCCGAGTTTGGCGTGGCAGTAAATTGCGATTGGTTTGGGTGAGCAAGCGACGTCGAATGCATGGCAAACATGCCCGAAGGTGGCGATCCATGGGCAAACTGCTGTTGCACGAGGGGCGGTTGCTGCTGGGCGGCGGCAGGTTGGCTTGGCATCAGTTGAGGATTCTGACCAGGCAAGTACTGCGGTTGCATTAATGTCGAGTGCGGCTGCGGCTGCAGCTGACCGAGTTGGAACTGTTGCATGTGACTTGGCGGAGATGCAAGCATGAGCTGGTGCATGGGGCTCGTCGGGGTCGTCGGACTCGGCGAGGGAAACATGTTTGGGTCAAATCCGGCGTGAGTTGGTGAAGGCTACATGTCAAATGGCCGAGAGGCGTGATGGGTTGATGTGAGCGTTTCGCCTCGGATTCGATTCTGAAACCACAAGAAAAGTCGCACCTCGCCCGCCGCGTTCGCTCGGCCCATGACCTCGCCGAGATACTTTTTCTTTTGCCACAACGCATGCTTTTGGTGAACAGTATTGATTTTACCTGAGAACCAGAATAAGTCAGATACCGTATGAGCGGAAAACAAGCGAGTCACAATGGAAAAGAAACGGACCTCGAATCTGCTGCTTGGTAAACAAGATGCCAAACTCATCCTTGAGCCTTTCGCGAATCTGCCCGTACAGCTTTGACCGTTGCGTCATTGGCCACTCACGGTAACTCGGATGCTGCGCCAGGATGCTCATGAGCAAATTGGTCTGATCGGGTTGCCACTTGTACCCATGGCATGCCGTTTGCGGTGCCGCCGCAACGCGTGTGATGGAAGGAGCCGAGATGGGCGCGGCCGGCGGTGATGTTGCAGTTGGCGCGAGCGCTGCTGCACTTGTCACGGTGGATGATGATGAAGCAGACACATTTGACGATTCGGTTGGGTCGAGCAACTCTGATGCCGGGGTCGAAGGAGACATTGGGACCGAGACAGTTGGTTGCGGAACAGGGGAGTGTGACGAGGATCCGGGTCGCGAGAAATGCGACGAGTCGGACGAGAAGCGCCGCAAAGCAGATGCGGCCAATGCTTGTTGTTGCTGCTGATGCTGTGCGGCTTGCATGATGTTTGGGCCAAGGAACACAGGCGGACCCATTTGCCCCTGCGCAAGCATCGATGGGCCATGAAAAGCACCAGGGATCGCGGACGCCTGAAACTGCTGTGGCTGCAAATTGTGCGCGCGCTGTGTCGACATCGAGCCAACCTGGTGCTGCTGTTGCTGACGCTGCTCAAATGAGGCTGCAGCCATGATTGCCGACTGGTGGTGCTGATGCTGGAGAAGGCGTTGCTGTTGCTGGAACAGATACATTTGTTGCTGCATTTGCGCCGATGTGTACGCCGAGAGTGGAACGGCCGGCTGCTGTTGCTGGAATGGCTGCTGTTGTTGAAATGGCTGCTGGTGGATTTGCTGATGTTGCGGCACACTGTGCAAAGGCTGTGCGGCGGCTACCCCGAGTGAGTTGTTGGACATGAAGAGCGGGTATGGTGGTGATGACAATGATTGCGTGGCAAGCGAAGCGGATCCGGAACCGTGAACCGAAGCAGTTGGGGGAGCAGCCGATGAACCCTCGATTTCCGAAAAGTTGTGAGGCAAACAGGACCCAGGAATCGACGCTTGATTGGGAAATGAAAGGCCAAAATGATTTGTCGTCGGCAGCGAGCTCGTTGAAGTGATTGAGGCATCCAACGTCGGGGATGAAAGCGCATTCGATGCAGAGATGGCCTGCCCCGTGGTCGAATCAAGCATCAGATGTGACGAGAGCATGGTAACAGATCCAGCAGCTGCCGGAATCATAGGCGGAGACCCAAACACGGATTGGACACCATCGGCGGCCGTCGGGGCGCCCTCACTACCAGACGACGCAAGTAGCATGGTCGACGCTGGTGCAGAGGTCGTAGCGAGCGCTGCAGAGAGGCTGCTGGGATGGGAATCAATACCAGGCGCGCGAATTGCCCCGTCCAAAGTGGACGCGCTGAGCGGAGGGGAAGTGTGGGTGTCTGGTGTGGGGATCATGGTATTTGAGTATGGCGTGCAAAGGACGAACAGCAAAACTAAGGGACCAGCCGTGAAGGCAGCAGCGGCACAAGGCAAGGCGAAATTGAGCCGTAGTACTGGAGACGTGAATGCGGTGCGAATCTGGAACCTGGATTAGACGCTTGATCGGCTGCCCAACATGGACACGAAGTATGGTGATACGGTGACCGTGGAGTGGCCGAATCCGTGACCGTCACTGCGTGTAGGTCTGATGAAGAAACGAACGAAGTGAGCGATGTGTTGCAACGAGCGCGTCGTGGCCCGCGGTGGTGGGTGGTCGGTCGGTCTGGTTGTTGTGCTTCAGCTCGCAGGAGATGGAAGATCGCGTGGCCGCACTTCCGAGTCGTCGATCTGACCTCGACTCGGAGCTGTCTCGTGTGTCGTCGTCGTCGTGTTGGTGGACAACAGCTGTGTGAGCTTGTACATGTCGATATGCAAAGGCATCAGGACTCGGCAATCGGCATTCTTGGCGCAGGCGGCAAACAGAGAGAAAACGCGACGTACTGGTACGCAAGAATGATAGGATCTATCAGGGTATACGACGTCGACGACAGGGCCGTGCGTTGATTTGTGTGGTTGGGTTGGATTGGGTTGGGTTGGGTTGAGAGACAAGCACGGAAAACGTTGGCTCAGTTCGTGTCCCTGTCGCTCCAAACCCAGGCAATGATTCGATTCAACCGGTCCAAGACGGTGGTGGCCGGCAACAGATCTTTTTACACGGCAATTAGAATTGCCAAGGGTAAGCGGGTGCAAGCCGCGAGCTGGCTAGGGCAGTTTAAGTAACTGTCGAGTGAGTTTGTACGTGGGTGATGATCATGGACAAGCAGGCCAGTGTCAATGAGGTGCGGGCCATGAAGAATTTGAATGGTGGGGAGACACTGGACCCACAAGGCAACGAGCGAACTGCGTGTGGATTTCCGCAATCTGCCATGTACGCGAAGCCAAGGGGGCCTGAAGGAACAACAAGCAAGCGAATGATGAAAATATTCGTCATACCTTGGTGCAAACAATCGATTGAGGGGAGAACAATGCTGCAAGTGATCTAACGGCGGAGTTGAGTGCGGACAATTATCACTTGAGGGGTAACCGAGGATGGTTGCGACTCGGTAGATTACCTTCCAAGCTGACCAACTACGAGCTGTCGCTGTCGTCCAGGCGAATCAAAAGATTTTTGAGGGAAAGCAAAAGAGGCGGTGGCTTCAGGAGAGACATTGGCACGGCCCGGGAAAGTTGGAAGTACAGGGAGGATGGACCAAGCCTATAAATATACAGCAGGGGGGGTTTGTGTCTGCGTGCACGCCCCGGATAGTAGCTTGGCAAGCCATGGCTCCG
The DNA here is from genome assembly GCA_002102555.1 of Catenaria anguillulae PL171. NCBI lineage: Eukaryota > Fungi > Blastocladiomycota > Blastocladiomycetes > Blastocladiales > Catenariaceae > Catenaria > Catenaria anguillulae. Next base: position 146,478 of record MCFL01000010.1, read on the forward strand.
AGGTGATACCGCCTCGGCTCGACTCAACGGCCAGGCGCATTTGGTACTGCAGTAAACATCCAAAACCCACTGGATTGCATGAATCCGATCAGGCGACCTGAGCGCAGGTGGAAAACTAATACCCTGTTTTCTGCGAGTTTGGGGGCGTCTTTGTGAAGTTTTCTTTTTGCCACAAAAGGCCGTCGGAAGGCGGTCGGACGGCCGCGAGTGGCCGGGAGCCTGCAAACCACTGGCTATACAACTGCGACCCGATGGGGCCTCCATCCATGTTGCTTTCTCCTCGCCCAGAGATGTCAGACTTGCCCACAGCTACTTGGCCAAGGTTCGCCAAACGCTGTCAAAAACCCTTGCTTACATGCCTGGAGCAAGCGTGCCGTCCAGCGCGCTCGGAGGTGATTGCAGCCAGGCCGCGGCCGCGGCCGGTAGCGCTGCTGGTAACGCTCGTGATAATCTGAGCATCTTTTCTATTTTTCCGGGCATATGAATCATGTTTTAAACTTTGACACCCACTGTTTCAGGGGCGGTTTCAAGTCCAGGGCAATGTCCCCAACCTTGGCCGATGTGAACAAGAAAAGCGCGTTGCGTGTGCAGACGTGTTGTCAGCGAGCTCGTGACACAAAATTGAGTCAGACTGCCTTGCCGCCGCCGTCGCCGCGCTTCACCAGTGCGCTCACAGTGTGTCGGCTCGTCGACGGCATTGAGGCCATGCAGAGCTTTCTTCTGTACATTTGTAATTCATGCACGTTCCATGGGCTCCATCCTATCGAGTGTTCATGTTTTCATCGAGCTCGAGTTGGTCACAAGGACGCGACAGAGGAAGAGTTTGACTGATCCTCTCGGCGGTATGTGCTGCCGTTTCCGGACTGAGCCGCATAAATTCATGGAGTAGCCGCGACATGGGTCAAGTATCATGTCTGGTGAGCTGTGCATAGTGATACACCGAGCTGTGCGAGGCGCGTGTCCGTATTGATTTCGCTTGATCATGATGCTGCGAACATCGTCATCCCTCATGTTGGCGGCTGCAATTGAAACGATAATAATTCCCACTGCACACACATCACATCTTCTGCACCGTCCAGCTTATGTTTCTGTCCTTCTTGAAACTGTCAATGGCTCTATTTTTCCGACAGGTTGGAATACCAAACACATGGCATCGACAACAGAGAAGATGGACTGTGGGACTTCAAGTGAAGCGGCAATGAGCCAGTAGCTACATGTGTACTATATTCACAAAGTCGGCTATCGAGACTGGGTCACACAGTCCAAGAATACAAGCAAGTGTGAAAGTCGAACTGAAAGTTAAAGAGGGGCAAAGAATCGACGGCACAACGTGCGCCATGCGTCGTCGACCCGAGTCAGGTGGGGTAGTATTGCGGGAGAAAGTGAATAGGCAAAAAGGCAAGAAACAAGAGCGAGTCATTGGTATGGGAAAGAGCTAAACACAGCGAGTATACACAGCACCGAGCGTCCGAGTGAAAGGCAAAAGTGATTCAGAGTCAACGCAAGCACACTTCCTCGTCCTTGGTCCCTTTGTCCACGTCGTCAACCAACCCAACCACACCAATTTCCTCAACACTTGCGCCTGCATTTCTCGCCGTACGTTGCACCGCGTTCCTGACCTGTGCCCATGTGCTGAGCGTGTACAGGAACCCGCCATGGCCAATGCCGCCAAACACGGTAAACGAGTGCTCCTGCTCGCGCTCGAGGTACCTCTTGACCACCTCCGAGTTGACGATCGAGTCAAACTCGGAAAGGAAGATGGCGAGCCGGCCCGTTGGGTTGGTAGCCGAAGGCGGCGCGGACGAGCGTGGTGGAAATGCGAGTGTTGACTGAGTCGCTGGTTCAGCCAGAGCCAGAGTAGGCGTTGTGAGCGCTGACGAAGACCGCTTGCGTCGCAATTGCCGACTCGATTTGCGTTTGGTCAACCCACCACGCCGGCTTACGTCTCCCGCGACGACTGGAGTCGCCGGTGCTGCGACCCGCGGATCGGCCGCCGATGCGGCGGGTATCGCCGTATCCACGATCCCATCCAGCACCTTCCACTGACTTTTCCAAATAACGTTCTCAAACCACCAAAAGTGCCGGTACAAGTAATTGCTGACATTCGGGTCGCGTCCAGCAAAGTACCGGATAAACAACTGAGTCCACGTTTGTGGCGTCTTGTACACAAAATTGTGTGCCACGTCAAAGAAGCACAGCCCAAACGAAATGGGGTCCACGAGCACAGCAGAGTCGACCACGTGCGCCATCGTGTCTGGATCCTTGATGGCCCAGGACGCCAGCGAGGTACCGAGCGAATGCCCCACCATGGTTGCGCGCGGAATCCGGTACGTTGCCCAGGTCGATTGCAAGAAGTGGTTGAGGGACGTGGGCGAGGGCGGGCGCGAGGGGAAGAGTCGGATCGACACGCAGGGTACGTGCAGAAAGATGACGGGCCGGGATGTTGTCCAGTATGTGTAGAGAGCCCAGGGGAGGTAAGGGACCATGCCGACGCCCAGACCGTGCATGAAGAGGACTGGTTTTTTCGTGGAGCTCGTGGAGGTGGATCGGCGGGCAAAAGAACTGGGTACGTGGAGGATCATGTCACCGTCGGGCGAGTAAATGTTGGTATAGCCCAATAGGCGGAAGAGAAGTATAATGGATAGGTTGAGAAGAGTCATAAACTGGCAGCAGGGCAATCAAGTCAGTCGCGGAATCATCGGGCAAGCTTGCAAGAAAGAGAACACATACTGTGTAAAACAACCCGCCTCTCCATTTGACGCGCTTCTCATCCAAATTGAGCTTGATACACTTGACTTCTGGATTGTAGCCCTTGGCCAACGTGATACCGGTCTCTTCCTCGACATAATCCACCATCTCGTCCAACTCACGCTCCTCATCCAGGTTCATTTCGGCAACATTCACGTTGAAAAACGCCCACGCAAACCACTCCTTCAAGTTATCATGCTTGATGTCACATGGATTCGCTCCAAAGAACCACCCAGAAAGGAATGTGCCGACATGTGGGACAATGTAATACGGCTGACCAGATGCACTCGGTAATGGACGCGATGCGCGCAGCAGAGCCCTGCCCGTCGACGTGGACACACTCGGATGCGCGGCCGTTGCACTCGCGTATGGGGACGCTGCGAGCGGATACGGCGCCCGCTCCTTGTCCTTTGCAAGTGGCCCCGCATACGGGTGGAAGGCGTGCACAGCCTCGGTAAGGGCATGCCAGCGCGCACCAGAGTCCGAGTGCGGGTACAGGTTGGGTTGGTCAAAGAACCGGTCGAGCGCGAGGCGGTGTGGGTACACGAGCATGAGCGACAAGAACACTTCGGCACCGGCGACAAGTGTGGCAAATGTCAAAGGCACGGGTAAACCCCAGACGCCAGCGGATCCCCATCGAGCGTAGCACGCATATGCGAGCACGGGCAGCGCAAGCGATGCAATCAGCGTGCACCACCTCAACGCAAATGCGGCAGCGTAGACCGAGGCATAAAGGACGCGAGCAGTCAGTGACGAGTCCCACGGGTCGATGGGCGCCTTGGCATTGATGTCGGTAGGGTCGTAGTAGATGGGAAGTGGGCCAACCTGCTGGTCTTGCGAGAGCGCCATTGAGGTGCGGGTAGGAGTGGGCGGAACGCATTTGGCACAGAAGCAGTAGGTTGAAGGCATTTTGCGAAGGCCGGGCACAGGGATGGCGTCATTCTCGATGTAGGTATCGACCCCGACATGGTCAGAGTCATGGTGCAGAGGAGTTGGGCGGCGCGGAGGTGAGGATGGCGGGGATGAGATGACGCTTTCGTTGGAGCGAGTCGACGAGGATGCCGATGGGGCCGACGACGAGGACCTCGATGAGGACGTTGAGCTTGAAATCGATGAAGATGACGAATCCGATGACACTGCTGCGGTGCTGGGGAGATTGAGCGTCAGTCCGCTGTCCCTGCGCTTGCCATTGTCATTGCGATTGCCAGCTGAGCGGCGGCGGCGGAGCAGTGGCGATAACTGCGGGTCGGGCGAGTCCAAGAACATTTGCGAGTGTGAGCCTTGAGTTAAGCTCTTCGGCGGATGGATGGATGGACGGCGGGTCAATGGCAGGTCGATGGCAGATGGCGATCCAGTGTTATGGATGGATGGAGGTGAAAGCCGGCTTCTAGCTTTACTACGTCTGTAGGCAGTGTGTTGGATCCGGTTGCGTGAAGTTAACGGCTAGCGCTGCATTGCATGGACTACATACTACCGATGTACTGCAACGGTCGACGTCGACGAGAGATTTATGTAAAGCCGGGAATGCTGCGTTCATGGCAAACGGTCGCTGTTGGGGAACGGTTGCCGAATCAGCCGGTATTCAAATACAACATCACACTTTCCTTGTTATCGGCACAATTTCATTCATCATTCTTTCTCCGCGCACTTCGTGTGTGTCGACCCTGGCATAGCTTCGACGTCCCACGGTCAGGGCTTTGTGCCTGAAGGTACATAAGGTTTGTCAATGTCGACCCAAAGCGCCACGTCGGTGGCCCCCGCACCACTCTCGGTATTCCACATCCTTGGTGGGCGTGGGAAGGTAGCGAGTACTTGTTTACTTCCAGTCTTGCCCCATGTCCCCAGCACAACCTCGACCGGCCTCCACAGGGCCGTTCGCCGACACTTGAATCGTGAATCCGACAGGACACAGTCGACACAGAGGTCAAGTGGACCCAGTCAGTTGGGCAATGCGCCTGGCGCAGAGCCAGAGAGCGGACAAATTTTCACACTTGCAAGTCTTTGGCTCCCATGATCTTTCGTCAAACATTTTGTGAGGCGTGTGTCTGACGTCAGCCGTCGAAGACACGTCTGACTGATGTCCGCAACACACAACGCGTGCATGATAATTGTCAACCTAGTCCTTGCTCGGCCGGGTATTTTGTGTTTGGTGGGGTACATCGACGGTTACATTGATCTGCTTGCTTACATTGAATCATGAGGCATCATTAAGACGAGTGACACCAACAGGTCCCGCAGCAGTCTTCCCACCACTGCAATGCATCCTCAAGACCGCGGTGCCCATTAACTCAAGCGCTTGACAAATCACTCCAACATCCCTTGGCTCCGATTCAAATAGCACTCGTGCAAAAGCGTCGACGGAAAACGAGGAGAAAGCAATGAAGGGCGAGAAACATGGTCCAGGACAGCCGCATTTGCTTGCCAACATTGTTTCTCGAACTTGAATGCGCGCTCAATGCGCCCCAGCTGGCATCCCAATCGGTGGGACAAAGTCCAGATTGTTGGACAAGACAGTGCGAGGGTGGATGGTGTGCGGCTCGAATGATCACTCGCCAAGTCCAAATCAATGTCCTGGGCTTTGGTACTTTAACGAGGCTGTGGAATCTGTAGTCTTGAATCCAAAAGCATTCGGCTCATAACCGGATTGTCATTGTTGCAGAAATCCGTTTGATTTGATCCACCACCAGTGCAGTACGTGCGACATGCCAACTTTTGCTGATAACTTGTCCAGAAACCCAGCATGTTGCCGCAATCATCGGAACTCGTCAAAAATCAGCCGACCTTGACCATTGGCTTGCTTGGCCCATGCACCCATGAAATCCAGCAAGGAATTGTCGCCTGCGAGACTCAAACACTTCATGTCGACTTTAGGGAGCTGAATGAGGGCCGCTTGGGCCAGGTGAGCGCAATGGAACGAGGAAAAGTGTGGAGAGGGTTGGTGTGCACTTGAATCATGGATTGCTTAGGCATGTGAAACTATCGCATGTGCGTTCTTTCATTGGGGCCTATTTGGCTGACCAAGAGTGGAAAAGAGTTGAGGGGCAAAAGTGCGATCAAGTTCAAGTGAATCATGAAAACAAGGGTACATCATCGAAAAAAGAAAATATCACGGCACTGCAAAAAAAAAATCACGACAGATACGGATCGATCCCTCGTCGGCCTCTCCATACACATCTACTTACTCTCCCTTGATCCAAGCCTCGCTCGTCTCTTCCTTGACCCTGTCCCACCACCGCCTGACCACGGCCAACTCCTTGCTCACCTCTGCCCAAGGGCGCTTCTCAAACCGCATGTGCTCGGGCTCGGGGAACTTGCCCGCTGCGAGCTTTTCAGGTGGCGGTGTCGACCGCTCTGCCGCAAACGGGCCGAACGGCAAGTCAACATAGGTTGCCTCGGATACTGGCACCAACCCGGCCACACCCGAAGTTGCCGCCGATGCGGAAATGGGCGACGACGACATGGACGGCGTAGCGGACGCGGCTGTCGAGTACGCGCGCAAGGGCGAGTAAGCGAGGCCCGGGGTGGTGCTTGGCGTGCTTGTCCCGGAACCCACGAGCGGCAGTTGCGACACGAGCAACTCGAGTTCGGCCACGCATCGTGCACGAGCGGCCGACACTTCGGCGCGATCCTCGATTTTCACGCCCGCCCAGGTAAACACCTGCGAGATGCCCGCAAGCGCGTTGCGCGCGTCGTCCACGGCGTACAGAAACACAAGCGTGATCCAAATCAAGATGCATTCTGTGCGCAACATGCCCCACCCAAGCAGCCACCCGCCAACCAGGACGAGAAGCAGGTGTGTGAGTGGGACAAGGTTCAGTGTGGCCAGCCCCTTGTTTTGCGCAAGCACTTCGCGGTACACTTGGCCGTGGTTGACTGCGGTGGCAGTGGCAAACACGGGCAGGTAGAGGAGAAAGCCGGGGAGTGCGAGCGGGCCCGCGCGCAAGAGCTGTGTCAGGACAAGGTGGCGCAGCGTGGGCCACAGCGATCCGCGCGGTGTGAGTGTGCGCACCGTGTGGTCCGTGAGTGAAAAAGCACTCAGCAGCTCGTGGTAGTTGAGCATGGCGGCCTTGACGGGTTTCACGGACGGGTGGTTGGCGCAGTCGGCAAACAGGGCGACCAGGCCTTGCATGACGGGAACGAAATGGGACGGGTGGGCCACATGGTCGAGCCAAAAGTGCGTGGATGACGAGGAGGAGGAGGGTTCGGTCGATGTGGGTGCAAGGATCGAGTACGCGAGGCGAGCGGCGTGCATGGTGTTCCAGTCGGGCGCGTTGACGCCGAGCTGGCGGATGCGGCGCTGGACGTGCTTTGTGAGCTCCGAGACGGGCCGCGAGGTCCAGCCGTCGGCGACAGGGTCAATGGGAGAGCCATACGTGATGACGACTTGGGACCGCCAGGTGGTTTTTGAAAGGTAGGTGATGGCAACAGGGATAATGGGTGCGCAGCGCGATTTGGATGACGTGGACGACGACAAGGAAGATGAAGAGGACGCAGGCTTGGTTGACACGTGCTTTGCGTAATCAAGCGCAGACTTTGCGAGTCCGTCCTTGAATTGAATCAAATGCGGTAGCGTGTACGATGTGCCCTCGGGAAACACAACAATAAGCGATCCACGGTCGAGCATGGCATTTGTTGCAGCCCACAAGCCTGCGTTGGTCGACGCGGCAGCGGCCTTCTTTGCCGCGGTTTCGGCAGAATCGCCTGGTGTGGGTGACGGCGAAGGCGACGACGCAGGGGAATCCGCACCCAAGGACGCAATCGACTCGTTGGTCTCGCTCTTGCCGAGCGTCAAGCTGCTGTGCATCTTATTGCGCATGACTGGGACAGCCCCGAGCCCATCAAAGATGAAGGCCATGACCTTGTGCGACCACACCTCCTTCTTTGCCCAGTAGTGGTTTTGGCGGCCGTGTGGCGTCGTGGTGATGAGAATGGCCGGGTCCATGACCATGCCGCAATGCGTCGAGGCAAGAAACAGCGGGCCCGTGCCCTCGGGCGGCACATGCGACTGGCCGACGGTGGTGACGAGATAGCTTGCGCGGACGGTGGCGGACGCGCCATAGTAGGTGAGCGGGTAAATGGCTTTCATGGCGAGCGAACGGGTGGCCGTGGCGAGCGATTGAGTTGCCTGGTTCAGGTCCAAGTCGACACTGACGCTGACATTGGCGGGCACATCGAGGCCTAGATGTGTGGCGGCTAGCGCTCGCAATTGGGCCGGGACCGCAAAAGCGATCGGTTTGGCGTTGGCGGCCGGTGTGGCGTCGCCCTCTTTGGGTGCCGGGGTGGGCGTGGAGTGTGTGGGATTGGTGTCTGTGGAGTTCGTAGACATTGCGACGGCTGGATTTCTCGAGGTTAACGTTCGGTGATACCTTGGAGGGCGACGGCGGGAGGGGCCGCTTCTTATTTCAGAGTCTGACCATCGTGTGATGATGCGGACGAAAAATGCCACGCTCTCTAGCACTGCCACTGCGCCCACGTCGCGTCCCACTCGACCCGCTCGCTCCCCGCGACCCCACCCAAACCTCCATCGCCTTAGCGCCGGCATGACGGACTTGCCCACGATGGGATCACTCTTTGATGTTCACCATGCTTGCCCAAGCACCGGTTAATCTGATAGGGAATACTTCAGATGTATGGATGTATGGGCGAGAACGTCGTTTCACAATGTGTTTGAACTCCTCTGTGATGCCACCAGTCCGTCTATTTCTGGTCGCAGCGCCACTCACCATGGCCATCATTACTGGACGTCGGCACTGGTAGTGAGTGTGGGAACACCGTTGGCCAGCTGAAAAAGTAAATCAAAGGAACTGCACAACCGGATCGTCAACGACCAAGTGCACCAAAATCATTAAAGTCGGTCAATCACTCAAGAACAGTTATCCGACCGTAACCTCGCTTCCGAGGCGCCTACAATTCAACATGCACATGCCCCGGCCACTCATAATACTCGATTCTTCCCTCCTGCACAGTGTGCCTTGAATCTTGAACCGCAACACCCTGCTTCCGCTGGACACCTTGGTCCAGAATCATGGCCTTGCCATGGTGCTTATCCCCGCCGCCGCCTGCGGCCGCGGGATCCGGCGCTCGTCGGTCCCGGCTGGCGCTTTCGTTTGGCACACGGCCGCCCGAACGCACCGCAGGCGATGGTGGCTGGAACCAGTATGCGTTGGGCGGAACGCAAACCGACGACAGTGGACCCAGTTCACGACACGCAGCAACCTGGTCGAGTAACGACGTGTTTGCCGCCACCGCGTCACCTGGTGTCGGCGACAGCAATGACAAGTGAAGGTATCGGCACGTGACACGCGCTGTATTCACCTCATCCATCTGCCGCATGCCCCGGATGCACGCCTGCTTGTCTGCCCACTCGCCTTGACGATTTTCCTCACGATTGCACCGCGCCCCGGCTTCAAACTCGGAACACACGCGATCCACCATGTCACCGCGTGGCGGCGCCCAGTGGTCGCCGTCCCTCGGAAACGCCGTGATTTCAAATGCCACGATTTTCCCCGATTGCGTGTCGAACCGCCACCACGACCAGATGGCCAGCACGTGCGGAAGCCACGACGGGTGCGAGTGGGAGGATGGAGACGAGGCAGATGGGGTCTGAGGGTATTGAGCATCGGTTTCTGTCCTTTCTCGGTTGTTGTTGTTGTTGTTGGGAGTAGGTGAGTTTTGCTGTCCCGATACCGATGGGTCCACGGCGTCGGCAGCGCGTTGAAGCACGCGGCGAACCAGCCGCCGCATGTTGTTGCTTGTCCGCGGCCGTGTTGGACTGGTTGGTGGCGATGGCTGAATGTTTGGCGGTGCTTCGGACGACTCGCTCGCTCCAGGGTGTGGACTCGCTGGAGGAAGTGAAGAGGCGTCGCCAAAGTCGCGCAGTGATACGTGATGGATCATGGATGCGACATCACAAGCAGCTGTGGCGTGCGTTTGCGACAGCCCGACAATAGACATGTTGAGTGAGGCGAGGAGAAGCGTCGGAAGGGTTTGGAAATAGCGTTTCGTCGCTGCAGCAGTGAACGGTTTCGTGGTGAGAGGAACGATCGGGTCAACGTGAAAAATGGTTGGGAACGAGCGAACCTTCAATTCCTTGAATATTGCCAAGGACATTGACATGTCCCGTAGCGGTAGGCGTAAACAGATCCTCGAATACAACTGCGCAGATTCTGCTCGTCAGCTAGACTCTAGAGTGAATAACTAGAGAAATGCGTACCCGGCCTTTCATCATCCGCATTCGCACCACCCAACGCATCCTTGCGCCTGGTCCGTTGCACCACATTGCGAAACAGGTGCGATACCTGCGACATGTAAAAGTCCCAATTCACAATCGGCCGCAAACACGCCGGATCCGAGTAAAACTGCGGCACAGGGCGAGTCACTTTGTGAGGAACTGGCGGAGGTGGTGGTGATGGCGGCGGCAGCGATACGGGTGAGGAAGCTGGACTGATGGCGGATCGAGCTGCAGTCTCCGTCGCCGTTGTCGAGTTTGCTTGCGGAACAGGTGCTGGCGAGGGGGATGGGGCAGCTGCGCGTCGCTCGTGACCTGCAGCTGCAGCGACCGCTGGGGGTGGGTTCCACCAAGTGGGTTTCGTAATGGCGGACGACGACTTGGATGATGCTGACAAACCGTTCGCGTTGCCCGATAGCAGCACGGGCGGCGCGTTTATTGCAGCTTGATCGCCTGCGACTGAGCCGTTATTTGGCGAGGCAGAGCCCGTCGAGTTTCGAGGTCTTGGAGGCGCGGCATGAGCAGATGCGTGGAGCAGCGGAGATCGGAGGAAAAGGCTGCTGAGCACCAACAAGAAGACGGCAGCCCAGTTGGCGGGAATTCGCTTGCGTCCCGGGCCCAGTGCGACATTTCCTCTTGGGCAGACCGTTGAAACATGCGACATGATGGAATGATCTCCAAATGGAAACGTGAACTGGCGCGACATGCCAGGAGCTGGGCAGGTGATTGGTGGGATTTCAGAGGATTGCATCGAGTCCAGGGCCATGTATGTGCATTCGTATTCTTTCCTCATCTGTGAATTATGATACAACATTGTACAATAATAGTCAAGGCACCGAAGCACAAAGCAAATACACGATCGCCTGGCTGCAGCCAACGGGCGTGTCGTCGATCGGTCGCGATGGCATGTTCCCACGTGGCGGCATGACATGAAGACAGCTCTGTCATCGAGCCTCTCCTCGTCATTGTCATCGCCACCTCCGAATCCCGATCCGAATCGACCTCCACATCATTAGCAAGCACCCCCCCCCCCCCCCCCCGCGCATCGCGCGCCACGACCGCACTGTGGCAGATGTGCGCATGCTCCCGTAAGCTCGGTGCTCTCACTACAAGCGTGCGTGTTCGTTTCTTTGAGGACGAGGAATCGCCTCTGTTTGCTTGTCCTCACCCAAACCTGTTGCGATTGGAACAACATAACATGGAGCGATGTACACTCATTCGTACGACTTGCGACTCACTGCATTCCACTTGCCGCAATTGTCTTGCACTTTTCGAAACGTATCTCACCCATCCCTGTCCGCCCCTAACCCTGTTTGTTCTGTATCCCTTGCCTTTCCCGTCTGCACCAACCCTCAGCCATTGGCCAACGCACAAGGATCACCAGCTCCGGTCATGATGCTGACAGGGTATCAGTCACCGATCAAACACTTTACGTTTTGATCGAGCGCTGCCACTTGGGGAAACCTGAAGCCGCCTCGACGATGAAATAGTGCAATGGCTTTCAAAGGCGACAGAACCAGAGAATTCACTTTGTTGCGTGGTCTCAGAATGTCTGATTGTGTTGTACCATGTATGTAAAATGGGTCAACGCAATGGATACGGTCATGAGTGTGTTTTCACGACATGGATGGGGACGTTAGTCACACAGATTCTCAAAGGTTCTTCCAGGCTCCTTCCCATAAATTGCACCTCTTTCCCTTTACCCCCCACGCGTTTGCAAGTTTGATCAATACAATCGAGTTGCTTAATATGTTTTGTATATTTATCTACTGCATTTCAGCCTGTGGGACGAAGTTCGAGCTGGCGAACGAGGAATGAACAAAAGCAAGAGCGCTCTCCACACTCCCCCTGCACAAAAGACAGGAAAAGCGTGAATGCCTGTGTCAGTCTCGCCGAATGTACATGTGTCCCTCGATGACGATGACAGCCAAGTCGCTGAGGTTGCGTTCACATGCACATACAGTACCTGCTCCCTGTCACGGCTTTCCAGCTTGGCAAGGAAATGGTTCAGTCATGATATGCCTTGCTCCCCAAGCTCAATGTGAACGACATTCAAAATGTGCGAGGAATCTTGATTACATGACTGAACAGGTGGGCAATGGCTGCAAAAATGATGCACAAACAAGAGGAGAAAAGACAAACAAAGATACACGCGCGTACATACACACAATAACTTACTCTTCGTCGTCCAACTTGGGCGCAAGGTAGAACCTGTAAAAAGATATGTTGCACAGTGTGCGTCAGTGCCAATTGAACTGTTGATAGGGCTGGTGTGAGGGGAAAAAAAAAGAGAGCGCACCGAATGTGACCCAACTCCTCATCCATGGCATACTCGACCAACAAGGGGACATCGGCCGACATGGACAAGGACACTTGCGGAGCAAGCGATGCGGCCTTGGAAAACATCTTGAGGTACTTGAGCGAAAAGGCCAAATCCACGGGCTCCTCCAGGGCAATGGTGACATCCATGCCCTCCTTGTCGGCCGACTTTGATGACCGCAAGATCACATTGCCCGATCCAGACTCACCCTTGGACGTGAACTTGATCGAGTCCTTGACCACGGAAATGCTCACGGTTTCGCCGAGCACAGTCATGTCGTTGCAGATGCGGGCAAACTCGGAGGAGGGCAGCGTGACTGTGGCCGAGTATTCGGTTTCGGGAATGCCGAGGTGCTCGGCGTCAACGTCCATGAGCTTGATGTCGAATTCAGAGATGCGCTCTGACTCTGTGAATGCAAGTGCATCGATCCCCGGATCCGATCAGTGACATGAATGAATGACGTGGGGTAGACGGTGCGATGAATACGCACTGGGCGACTCAAAAGTCAAGTTCAAGACATCTGAATCCTCGGCGGCCTTGAGCGTCAAGATATCGTTGTTGTCGGCACACTTGAGGACCTTGGACAGTGTGCCAAAGTTGACACCGAGCGACATGGCGCGGTCGCACCGGAAGGGGTCAAAGCCCTCGGACCGGAGGACAAGCGACACGAGAGCAACGTGGGACGTGTCCATGGCTTGCAGGGCAATGCCGGCGTCCGAGCAGTCGAGGTTGGCATCCGACACGAGGTCCTTGACGGCGTCCAGGATGCGCTTGAGGGTGACGGCGGTCGGGAGACGGGCTTCGAGCATAGTGGCGGCGGGCGGAGCGTTGGTGGGGATGATTTGCAGATACGTAGCTCTGTGTGTGCGTCAGTAAAATGCAAAGAGATCTGTCAAATTGCGAAGTGGGGACGTTGAAGTGATCGCGCGAGACATAAAGCGCCGACTGAAAACGTTTTTCATTTTCCTGGGAGCAGCCTTGGATCGGCGGCCCTTCTCACTTGTTGCTTTTCCAAAAGTGGGTGACTCACTGCTAAAAAAATGCAAGATCGCCCATTTTTCTGTTGTTTATTGACTACATCTTGTATTCAGCACCAATGTGGGGGCATGCAACCATCCCTCAAAGATACTAGGATACTAGGATTCAAGCAACCTCATTCATCCATCTCTGCACTTGCTCTGCTCCGCTTCAACCGATTCACCAACCCCATCACAAACGAGCCCAAGTAACCATTCTCGCCAACCTCCATCTCGGGCTCCTGCATCTCTTGCTCTTGCTCCTCATTCGCAGGCCCATGGCCGAGCTCGTCCAATCCTTGCCCGATCGATCCAAACCCGTGGCGGAGCGCCGGTGCCAATCCCGATGCTGGTGCAATGTTCGCGGATGTTGAAGCACCCATGGAAGCGGGAGCCTGCGACCAAAGCGAGGTGTTAATGGATCCCGTGAAAAGCAGGCGCGGGCGCTTACTTGGCGGCGGTGAGGGCCATGCATACGTCGATGCTCGAAAAGGAGAGAGAGAGCGAGGTGGACGGCTGGTGGAGCTTGGAGCCGTCTCCGAGTCGTGTAGTGATGGTGCGGGCTCGGATGCGGCTGGACGCGGAGGAGATATGTGCAGGGGAACATTTTGTGTGATGAAGAAGTGAGGATGGGGTTGGACATGGTGAGCGGGATGTAGAGGCGAAGATCCGTGTTGTCGTTGCCCATCGTCATCGTCAGCTTCTTCCTCGCGCTCGGCTTCGTCATCGGACGATGACAACAATTCCACCACCTCTCGTTGGACGTGCCGAGGTGGCTCCTGCTCCGTGTCCATCAAGTCCTCTTCCTCTTCCTCTTCCTCCTCGTCATACGAATCACCTTGATCGTCCTGCTCTTCACCAAAGCTCCCATACTCTTCCTCTTCCTCATACTCTGCTTGATCTTGCTCAGCCGTTTGCTGCTGCGCATAAGTCTGCCCGTACTCGTGGCCATGCGACAACGGAGCATGTGCAAACGGCGACGATTCGTGGGTATCAAACGGTGACGGACTGGACGACCCGCCGCGATAATGCTGCTCCTGAGCATGCACGAATGGATTCTGCTCGTAGTAATGGTGCTGATGTTGCTCCTGCTGGGACTCTTGCAGGATCTGCTGCTGTTGCCAATAAGCGGCTACGGCCGACTGCACCGGCGACGGATGATGCCCAATGGCCGCTTGTGGGGCGCTCGGCCCATACCCGGGCAAGTATTGTTGGTCGGCATTCGGATCCGGTCCGTCATCGTCCTCATCCTCGCCCTCGTAAATGTCTGGATCGTACTCGTCCTCATATTCGTCTTGCTCCTCATCTGATCCAACGTGCACATGCGCAGGCACCATGTACGAGGGTCGAATCGATTTGCCCGCAACGGCGCCAGCGTCCTCCACCTCATCATGGTCTTGCTCAGATTCGGACGTGGCCGTCAAATCGTTATCGTCCACATACCCGCCGCGCTCATCCGCTACACTCGCCTCGTCCTGCTGCCTGTCGGAATCGTACTCGTCTTCCGGGTCAGATCCTGACGCCTCGTCGTCCGAGCTGTCGAGCAAATCCACCACCTCTGGCAGCCGCTTGTTGACTTGCAGCTGCTGGACGCTGGCACGTGACTGAGGCGGATGGGCCGCGCGGGTTGCCGCGTGAGCTGCTGCTGCCGCACGTGCCGCGCGCGCTTCGATATCGGCTTGAGCTTGCGCGGCGGCGGCCGCAATGGCCGCCTCTTGTGCGGCACGGACGGCCGGGTTGGACGAAAATGTAAATGTAGGCGGCGGCGAGGCTTGCGTGAATGATAAGGCGGCCGGTTCAGTGTCCGAGCCGTCGTCACTCGTGGTGTAATCTTGTTCATCTGAGCTGAGTTCCGGTTGAAGGTGGCTGTGGGCGTGCGGGTGGTCCAATTCGAGATCCGATGAGGCAAGCTCGTCAAAGTCGTCCAGATCGAGTTGCTGCTCCTCCTCGTCATGATCGCACAGTTCCTCGTCCGCGTGTGCGCGCGCTCGGCGGTGGGCCAATTCGTCCTGCTGGTACTCGATGTCACTCGATCCAAACTCTACCGGCGATTCGCGCTCGATTTGGGTGTGCGTATCCTCTTCCTCTTCCTCTCGTGGCTCGTCCTCCTCGGACCAATCCCCTTTGTCCAGATCGTCGCCAAACCATTCCGCTGCGCTCCATTCATCATCCGCATCCCCGGTCTGCCTGTCGTCCTCCGAACTCATCGGGTCCACAACCCCCGTTGGCTCCACGGGCAACGAATCCACGTCACTCGAATACCCACCAGACGCGTCCGCAAGCAGCTCTTCGTCATCATCCAAGTCCATCAAGGACGGCTGCGCCGTGACCACGTCGCTTGAATATCCACCTACGTCGGGCATGGACTTGTCGTCCTCGCTGACACCCGCCTCGTGCATGATTGCGTGCAAAGGATCCGAGTCGTCTGCATGCGTGGGTTGTGCCTCAACATCGCTTGCCGCTTGCGCATGCACGCCCAAGTCGACGGCCGCCCGCGACTTGCCCATGTCGTGGTCGGTGGCTTGATCACATGCGGCTGCATATGCGCTTGATTCGTGCCCACTCGACTCTTGCGCGCCTGGGTGCGTGGCGTCTGTCATGAGCGATCCCGTCGCGTCGTAGGGTGCACCTTCGCGCTTGGTCGCAGTTGCAAGGCTCGCATCCGGTGCGTGCGTGAACCAAGCGCCGAGTGGCGACGCCGTAGTCGCAGACATGGGCGAAGCCGCCGGAAAGCCCGGCGCGGCAGATGCGGGAGTGGGTGGTGGATTGGCGAGACCCCATGAGATGCGGGGAAGAGCAGGTGCGGCAAATGTGAACGAGTGTGCTGGCGAGCGGGAGATTGCGGATGGCGGTGGGGAGGGCGAGCGTGGCTTGGCAGGAGACGTTAGGGCGGCGGTAGATGATTTAGAGTCTTGTGCGTGAAGGTCCATGTTGTCGTCGATTGAATCCGTGGCAGGCTCTTGCGCTTGATGCACAGGCAATGGCGACGGCGATGTCGATGGGGAACGGTTCCGAGGCGACGAGGCACTGCCGGGATCAACGGGCAGATTCAGTTGTTGTGAGTCAATGTCCATGTCGTGGGCTTCGTCGATTGAGCTCTCGGACCAATTCTCGTCCGACAATTGCACAGCCGACGCCTCTTCTGGATCCGGCTCCGCGCCGGCCTCTTGCATGTGAGTATCTTTCTCCAAACCCTCAGGCGGTGCATCCACATCCATGGCATCGACTTGATCATCGGCTGGACCCGATTCTTCCTCAACGAGCTCCGATTCGGTATGTACCAAGTCGGGGACCACATCACCCTCAACCGGCGACTCGCTGCCATCCTGCCCCTCCTCTGATCTTCCGCTTGCATCCGCTCGTGGGTTCGTTTCGTCATCGCCCACGCCCACGTCCCGTGACGGCGTCGATCCGGTGGTCGATGGCGAATGCGTGCCCTCAGCAGGGGACACTTGGTGCGGTGATCGATCGCAGCCATCAAGCGACGCACCTGGACTTGCTATTGCCCGTGGCGGATCTCTGCGAGCGCTCGTCGGCGTTGATGGTTGCGCCGTGAGCGCTTGTTGCGGAGGGGATGATGGCCGTGCAGTTGTTGGCGACGATGCGCTCGCCTCGCTCGATTCCGACGGACTGGCGCTGTGCCCGCGACGAGTACGGCCAAAAGGGACGGGCGTCATGTCGCCAGTCGCGACATGCACACGTTGCCGAGTTGCCCGTGGCGTTGCTAGGTCAGACTCGTCGTCTGGGTGTGTTGCCGGGGGCGGCGAGACGGTGGTGATGCGTGCAAGAGCTGGGCGCCGGCGGGTGGCGCGGGTTGGAGACGAATTGGCGGGTCGAGGGGTTGCGAGCAGGTCCGTTGATGCGGCCGCGGGTGGTGACCGGGAGCGCACGGATGGAGAGGACGGGCTGGTGGGTGTAGATGAAGAGCGGTTGAGGTGCGTCTATCCGTGGATACCACAATACACAGGCAGTGTCAGAGTCCGTCTTGGTCAATGAAATGCATGTCGTGGGTATCATGAAGCACCTTGGAAGCAGCCGTGGAAAGCGGCGATGCATTGACTCGAGCACTCAAGACGGCCGCCGTGGGACTGGGCGTCGACTTGAGCGCCAGCCGCAACGACCGCCGACGGGTGGGTGTGCTTGCCCCTGAGCTGCTTGACGCTTGACTGGTGGCATCCTGGGCGGCTTCGCCCGCATCGGCAGAGACTGCCGGCGAAGCAAGTGCGAGTGCGGCTGCAGATGCAGCAGAGCGGCGGCCGTGGCGAGTCGGCGTTGTGGGTGACGACGGAGAAGGGGAAGCGGATCGTCGGGCCCTGGCGCTGCTAATGCTCACCGAGGACGGCGTGGGTGTTGGAGTGCGGGCACCAGCGTCATCGTCACTGTCACTGTCGTGATCCGCGGCGGACGAGCCGTCCGGACGGCTGCCGTCAGCCGAAGATGGACTGGCGGGCGATGCGGGCGTCTCGGGAGCGTCCGCGGCATCGGAGGCGGCGGCCTGCTCGGCCGTGGCCTTTGGCTTAGCGTTGCGTTTGCGCGGTGACATGGCAGGATACTGATTATTGACCTCGTTATTGATGCTTACTCAACAGTTGCCTGGCTGGTCAACACTGTGAATAGCCCCATCCTCCCGTGTCCGATGCCGCTCGCTCTCTCTCGCCACCGCTGGGCTCACTCGCCAGTCCGGAACCGACCCTTCTGGATCCTTGACCACATCCAAAACATAAAGCAGCAAGCCGGGCACGGCTGCCCACCCTTGAGAAACCGTGCCGCGTCCATGATCCGTCCTTGGGCGCACTCCGGCACATACGGCTTCCAAGCCTGGTTCAGCTAATGTTCGCTGGCGTTTTTCTCTTGTTCCTTTCTCACTCTCTCAAGACTCAGGCAAGTGAGTGTGGGAGAACCACACACAGCACAGCAAGACCACAAAGGGCCAAATGCGAGCTCTGGCCACGCAAGGACCAAGAGCTCGGAGATTGTGATTTGGGAAGTAAAATACCCGGGCTCGTTCTCGTCTCGCCCATATTGATGTCATGTATCAATCAAGTGACCCAACACACACACCAACGTGAACCGACAATGCAAAAACGGGCTTCGGGACAAAACCCCAAGGGCACGTGCAGAGCGAGCTGAAATATGAGCTTACTCGTCGGCCTCCTCGGCAGCCTGGTCAATGTTGAAGTAACGGAGCTGGAACGAGTTGCGGTCCGAGGCAACCACACGGAGCCAGTCACGGAGCTGGTACTTCTTGAGGAACTTCTTGGCAAGGTACTTGACGTAACGCTTGGAGAAGGGCACGGTCGAGGTAACAGTCACCTTGGAGTCGCCATCGCGGGCAATCTTGACAGCCTCGCCGAGGTTGTTGGTGCGGCCGTTCACCTTGAAGCGGTCGTGAAGGAACTTCTCGAAGGCAGCGGCATCGAAAATCTTGTCCGAAGCGGCCTGGGCGCAGTCAAGGGTCACCTTGTAGATCTTGGGGGTCTGGTTTTGCAGGGACCAGAGTGCGAGGTCAGCACAGGAAACAGTGGACGAGGCGGCCGTGGGAAATAGAAATCAACGTACTTGGGGAGCCATTTTTGGGGATGGTTGGGCAATGACGTGTCCTCGATATTGGGTGGGAGAAGGAACCTGCAATCCTTGCCAAGATCACCCCAAGCATGTTTGCCTTGTTGGGTCCATTTGCTTGTCGTGTGGAGTTGTTTGGGTACAGATCGAAGTACCACACAATGCGTCACGTGCACTGTTGCCACGACCCACCCATAGTGCCGATCTGACGGGATGAACGCGTCTCAGTGTCTCAGTGAAAGTGTCTCACCGACATGTTTTGCTTTCCACAATAAAAGCTGCAGCTGCAGCTGTGGCAACGTGGAGGTACAAATATCTGGCCTCATCCTCTCAATCGCAAGCCTCCTCACTCTGACCATGCATCCAAGCATACGCACTAATCTAACCAAGTACACACGCACAATGTCGGACCAACAACAGCAACAGCAATCCAAGCAGCACTCGGCCTCGTCGACGACGGTGCCAGTGGCCCACAAGGAAGTCCACCCGGCGGCCTGGTCCAAGGCGCTCAACCAAGCCGAAAACTCGGAACGCGACTCGTCGTTGCGCCATTCAACCCGGGTCCAAGACAAAGCTCACAAGGTGGCCGAGCTCGTCAAGCAAGCCGAGGGCGGGTCGCAAGTGCAGGTACAAGTCACGGACGACGGGATTGCCGTGGGAAACGTCAAGTTGCAGCACACACCGGGCGGAAAGTGCGAGTTGGCGCACGAGCATGGAAGCGGGTGTGCCGAGTATGGCGCGCATGAATGACGGTGCCTGGGCCAAAGATTGCCGGATCGAGAAACAAGAAACGATCCTGGTTGAGTCTGAATGTCTTGTATATTTCCATTCCTTTTCCAAATGTTGAGAGCAACGACTCGGAGGGTTTCGTTTTTGTCATCTGAAGTCGGTTCTTACCTGTTCATTTTACGTCCGTCTACTTTTGACCATTACCAATGTGGTCCATATCCCGCCACGGGGAAAAGCTGATTCGTTGCATGTGTACCTCAGCTGAAGGAAGGATTTCAACAAAGGGCCGGAAACGCATGCCGGCGCCATACAACTCGCAACGGCCTGCCAACCGTCGGGCGGCGCCTTTCGCGATTTGGAACAGAGTTCGAGAAGAGCTCCGAAGTTGACTGGGCGGAAGCGGGGCTGCCTGTCATCAGCACGACAAACGATCCAACATCAGTCATTTGAAATAAGTAAGTAACAAATCTTGAATGCCACACAATTCAATACCTGAATCGACCTACATATCGCATTTTCAAATCCATACCACCAATCTTTCACCAATGTCATCTACAGCACACGCCGCTGGCCATGCCGCGGCCACTTCTCACGCATCTGCCATCACGGCTGCCTCCGCTTCTGGCGCTGGCACCACCGACACGGCCAAACCGGTCCTCAACGTGATCGTCATTGGCAACCTCGAATCAGGCAAGTCCACAACGACCGGCCACCTCGTCTTCAAGTGCGGCACCCTGTCGCCGGAAACCCTCGCCGCCTTCCACGCCGCCGACCCGACCCGGTCGCCCACGTCCACTTCGTCCCCCCACACTTCTTCCATGCCGTACTCGTGGCTCATGCAGCGCATCATGGCCCTGAAATCCTCCTCTCCGAACGACTCGTCTGCCGATGTCGACGTGCACCCGGATCAAGCCAAGTTTGCCACGCCCAAATACTCGGTGCACGTGATTGATGTGCCGGGGCACCGCGACTTTGTAGCCAACCTTATCACGGGCGCCACGCGCGCAGACATGGCCGTGCTGGTCGTGTCTGCTGTGCCCGACGAGCCCGCGCGCCAGGCCATGTTGAGCGGGCAGGGCGAGACCTTTGAGCACGCCATGCTGGCGTACACGCTGGGCATCAAGCAAATTGTGGTGGCCGTCAACAAGATGGACCAGGTCGGGTGGGCTCAGGATAGGTTTGTGCAGACTGTGGGCGATGTCACGGGCATGTTGAAGCGAATTGGGTACAATATCAAGACGGTCCCGTTTGTGCCCATCAGTGGCGCCACAGGGCATGGGCTCATGGATGCGCAGACACAAGTCATGCCGTGGTTTACTGGGTGGAAGCGTGAGGGAAAGACGGGTGACAAGACTGGTAGGACTTCTATTTTTTTCTTATCCTTTGGTCGGGGGCCGGTGAAGGACATGGAAGCTTAACACTTTATCACCGGCGTGGTGTAGGAATGTCGTTGGTTGCCGCGCTCGATGCGACCGACCCACCGCGCAAACTCGCAGACAAACCACTCCGCATTTCCATCCAGGATGTGTACAAAGTGTCGTCCATCGGCACCATGCCCGTTGGCCGCGTCGAGGCAGGCATCCTGCGCCCGGGGATGTCGATCCGGTTTGCCCCGGGGACTGCCACAGGCACCGTCACCTCGGTCGAAGCACGCCGCGACTCTGAGCCCAAATCGTCCGCGTCCGGCAGTGTTCACGGATCGAGCGACTCGGTGTTCACACCCTGTGTGCCGACACTCGAAGCCATGCCTGGCGATAACGTTGGGTTTGGCGTCAGTAATATTTCAATCCGCGACTTGCGCCGCGGATACATTGGGTCGGACGCATCCGATCCGGAATCCATGGCGTACGAATCCGTGTCATTCACGGCACACGTGGTGGTGATGCCGACCGCAGGCACGCAGTCGGTGCAAGCCGGCGACGAGCTTGTCATGGATACACATACGGCCCACGTGACGGTCAAGATCTCGGATATTTTGGCGCGCGTGGACCGGCGGTCTGGGCAGATGGTTGAAGAGACGCCCAAGCAGGGGCTCAAGGCGGGCGATGCCGCCGTCATTCGGTGTACGCCTGCAAAGCCCTTGTGCGTCGAGCCGTTCTCAGAGTATCCTGCATTGGGCAGGTTTGCACTTCGGTCGAGCAATCGGCATACCGTGGCCGTGGGCGTGGTCAAGAGCGTGGAGAAGCGGATGGACGACGGGCGGGTGGTGACGTATCCCAAGCGCAAGCAGCCTGGAGCAGCTGCGACGGCAGTACCCATCACTGGGTCACCGTGAGCATGAGGGTGGATCTCGATGGGTTGATATTGAATTTCAGAGCATGCAGCTCGTTTTTCGTTCTTTTGTTTCATTCTTTGTTTTTCTCATCTATTCCCATGTCTCCGGTTTGTTCTTTATGTTTTCTTATTGTTATCATACAACATCCATTTCCTAGCCCACTCATCCTCGATGCTCAGAGGACTGAGCGCCCACGTCTCGTCAACGTCAATCGCCACGTCGACGGCTGACCGCCTCTGAATGTGCCAATGCCCGATCGAATCCGCCATGTATTTATGTGTTTTAACACTCTCTTCACAGATTCACAGCTCATGCAATGTAACGCACATGCTCAAAGACACAAAATGAGCTTGCCCGATCCACTGTTTGCCTCCCCATGCTCAAGAGCCGCGGCCGACGCGGCACCACGTCACACAAGCAGCCGCAGCCTTGGCCAAAAGTCGCCACCTTGGACGCCAATCCGCGGCAGCGGATACCACAACGACAACGCCGGCCGCCGTCCTGGCCACCGGTCCCGCTTGCGCTCCTTTTTTGTCTCCTCGCTGTCCTCGTGCCCACCCCGGGCCTCGCCGACGAACACTCGCACACATACACCCCATCGGAGCAACTCGTCGTGTGGGCAAACACGGTTGGCCCGCTCGCCAACGCCGCAGAAACATATCCTTTTACTCGTTGCCTTACTGCCGTGGAACAAACACCAGCATTAACCACCGCCACGAGTCGCTGAGCGAAGCATTACTCGGCCTCGACCTTGTCAACACTGGCATGAACTGGCGTTCCGCAAGGATGTGCCGCAAGCCACGCTGTGCTCGATGGAGCTTGGGAGGGACAAGGTGGACCGGTTTACGGCGGCCGTCAGGCAGGGGTACAGATTTGAGCTGGTCGTGGACGAGCTGCCCGTGTATGGATGGGTTGGGAGGGTGGATGCCAGCGAACGGCTGCCGGGAAGGTTGGTCAGGGTCGTGGACCAGGCAGATGTGCCCGAGGTCAAACCCGTGGGCGAGGTTGTACGTAGCACACACGCCAAGCGGATGCCAGTTCCGCCGCCGCCAGTGCCTGCTGTGGCACCGAGCAACGATTCGAACAATGACAATGGTGGCGCAACACGCAAGGGGGTATCGCCTGACGTCCGCAGTAACGTACCCGACGTGCCTGCCACAGCCTCAGAGCTGGTTCAAGACCCAACCCCAACCCCACTCGCACTCTATACGCATTTTGCGTTTCGCATCAGTTTCAACGAAAACCAAATCATCCACGTCAACTTGACCACGTCCAACCCTGTTCCACTTGACACCTCGGCCCATTCGGCCGCGCTCACTCTCGTGGCACCACTGGCAGTCAACTTGACCTACTCGGTCGTGTTTGTGCCAACAGAAATCCCGTTTGCGCGCAGGTTTGACAAGTACCTGGACACGGAGTTTTTCAATCACAAGATCCACTGGTTCTCCATTGTCAACTCGTTCTTGTTATGTGTGGTGTTGATTGGGGCCGTGGCGTTTATCATGGTTCGGTCGTTGAGGAGGGATATGGCGAGGTATGACAACTTGGACATTTACGATTTGGTACGCCTCGCATCCTTTTGCTTTCAAGCAGGCAAGACCAACTTACTAGGCGTATTCACACCACGCAAAAACAGGATCGGGACTTTGACTTTGACTACGGCTGGAAGCAAATTCACGGCGACGTGTTCCGCGCCCCGCCCAACCTCGGCGGTCTTGCGGCCCTCCTCGGCAACGGCATCCAGCTTTTCCTCCTCATCTTGATTGCCCTGCTCTTCTCGCTCATTGATGCGTCTTACCAAGACTTTGCCGACGCAGTCACGGCCGCCATTGTCATCTACTCGCTCACGGCGGTCCTCAACGGCTTCATTGCCACGGGCTACTACTGCAAGTACGGCGGCCGGCACTGGCTCAAGCACGCGCTCACGACGTCGCTTGTTGTCCCATTGGTGCAGGGTCGGTGCTGCTGGCCGTCAACTTGGTCGCCTCAGCCTATGGCTCGTCTAAAGCCGTTGCGTTGGGTCCATCATGGCGCTTGCGGCGATCTTTGCCTTGCTCATCATTCCACTGACACTCGTGGGCGGGTACCTGGGCCACCGCCGGTACTCTGGCGTGCCACGCATGTACCGGTCGCCCTCAGCGTCGCGCATCCTGCTCGCGGGTCTTGCCCCGCAGGGATTTCCTACGCGCGTGAATCCGATCCGCGGCCCATTCCCGAGCGCACGTGGCATACACATCCGTTCATCTTGATTGCTGCCGGTGGCGTGTTGCCGTTTGTTTCCGTGTACATGGAACTGTACTTTGTGCTCACGTCGGCGGCCGGGCTCAAGGTCTACTACGTGTATGGGTTTGGATTGTTGGCCATGGTATTGCTCGCGTGCAATGCGGCGTGTTGCGCCATTGTCGTGGCGTACTGGCTCATCAATGCCGAGGATCATCGGTGGCATTGGGTCACGTTTAATGCTGCAGGTAGTACGGCGGCATGGGTGTTTTTGTATGCCGGTTACTTTTATTTTGCGAGGACGCAGTACGTCTCATCTTGCATTCATGTGGTTGCATTCCGTTTCGAAATTGCGCAAACTCACCCACCATCTTGATTGTTGGGACTACGTAGGATGCACGGACTGTTCCAGTTTATGTTTTTCTTTGGCAATTCGTTGGTGTTGAGTTTTGTTGCCTACTTGGTGCTCGGTACGTGTTTACTTTTATTGAGCCTCCTCTGATGAACCTGTAGCATGGCTCACTTGTACCTTGCAAAACATTACAGGAACGATTGGCCACTTGGCGGCCAGTAAGTTCATGCACCATATCTATGCCAACGTCAAGATCGATTGACCCCTGTATACTTGTCCCATTTCCACCCAGGGAGCATTTTTTTTTTCGGTCGTGGTGTCCCACCCATACACACATACCATTCATTTCCATTCGCAGCCACACAAAGACCGCCAGTGCATACACTAGCCCAAGACCTTGAAAGCAAAACACACAAGATATCAAATCATAATACCAACCAACCAACAACCAACCGGCCTACTTTTGAGCACCATACTCTGCTTGAATGGCCTTGGCAATTGTCTGCAGCTGAATGTTGGAGGTACCCTCGTAAATCGCACCAATCTTGGCGTCCCTGTAAAATTTTTCCACGCCATTCTCTCGCGTGAATCCCATGCCGCCCATCCACTCAATCGCCATACTCGCGGCGCGCTCGGCCGCTTTGGCCGCAAAGTACTTGGCCATGGCGGCTTCACGCACAAACGGCATGCCAGCCTCCTTCATCCTGGCGGCATTGTACGTCAGTAACCTCGCGGCCTCGATCTCCACGGCCACTTTGGCGTGCTGATGCTGCATGGCTGGAACGAGCCCACGGGTTTACCAAACTGCTTGCGCTCAAACGTGTAAGGCACGGCAATGTTGAATGCGCCTTGGGCCAGGCCGACCATTTGCGCGGCAATCCCAATGCGGCCTTCGTTGAGGATCTCGATCGAGTACTTGTACCCTTGGCCGATCTCGCCAACAATGTTGGCCGCAGGCACTTGACGTCATCAAAGTTGAGCACGCACGTCGACGACGACCGAATCCCAAGCTTGGCCTCCTTTTTCGCAATTTGCACGCCCATGTCCTTTTCCACCACAAAGCACGTGATGCCCTTGTACCCTTTTGTCGGGTCCACGTTGGCAAACACAAGGAAAACATCGGCCTCGCCCGAGTTGGTGATCCACATCTTGGACCCGTTGAGCACATAGTAGTCACCCTTGCGTTCGGCGCGCGTCTTGAGGGCAAACGCGTCCGATCCGCGCCGGCTTCTGTCAGGCAGAACGAGCCCAGAGACGAGGTGGCGAGCTGGGTCAGGTACTTTTCCTTGAGGGCATGGCTCGCGTGGTGGCGCATGAGCGTGTTGCACAGCGTGTTGTGGACGTCGCAGGCCGCAGAGAGCGAAGGGTCGATTTTGGCAAGTTCTATGAGAGATCAAGTGTGAGATAGAGTGAAGCGTTGAGGGATGATGGCAAGATATGGGTTGGCAAATGTACCTTCGACGACAAGCAATGCAGAAGTGAACGAGCCGCCCGAGCCGCCATACTCTTCGGGCACCTCGACGCCCATGAACTGAATCATCGCAATTGTAATGCCCGGGTTAGTACCAAGCATTGAATACCTTGCTGGATGTGGCACGCACCCCGTTCTCAAACATGCCCTGAATGATGGCCGGGTCCATGATTTCGGACTCGTCCATTTGGTGCACGAGCGGTTGGACCTTTTCGCGGGCAAACCGAGAGGCTGTTGACGACGCAAAACAACGACAAAGGTCAGAGTGCTGTCGTGGGCGGGGCATGTTAGAGCAAACGTCGACGATGCAACAAACCGGCTTCGCGCATCATGATCTCTTCCTCGGTGAAGACATTGAGCGAGGTGGGCGTGTCGTGGACGGTGGCCATGGTACGGCGAGCAGCGGTCATGGCGGTCCCACCGCTGGTGGATGATATGGAGCAGCATGTGGACGATTGTGAGTGAAGGGGGGTTGTGCGTCGGTCGACAAGTGGCGGAAAGGAAAAAGTACCGAATCAAGCCGGTGGCGGCGGTCCGCGGTGCCAGCGGACGAGCAGCAAGCAACGAACGAGAAAGAGCAGAGAGCGACATGGCAGTTGGGGTAAGTGAAAAGTCTAGCGAAGTATCAAGTGTTGCTGTCTCACAGATCACAAATGCTCGAGAAGTTGGTACCGAGGAGCCGGACCCAGCGGGGCGGCCACTTGCCTTTATACCTGCGCCCGGACGAGCAGTCCAGAACTCTTCACCGAGGAGGCGGATCCTGTTCGTTTGCAAGCGAGCGGTTAAACGTTCATGCGGGCATGTGCGTGCGGCGTCAAGAGTGGCGGCATTTGATGCTTGATGCGTTGCTGAGACATTCCACGCACGATGGCACGCGCGGGACACCCTTTACTGCGTTCCGACTTGTTGGGGACATCCAAGCCCAGCTCAGGAGCTCATGCTCGGGTGATTGTCTGGCACCGTGACAACTGAGGTATTCGCTAATGGCAGTGACGCGATCAGGTCCAACAATTCGACCTCCTAGAAGCTCTTGCACTCTGTCGACAATACTCACAAGTCCGATGGAAGGAGATTCCTCGACTTAAGCCTCTCGAAATCATGGACCATTTCATGGGCCGTGAGGTACGCTTACGTATGACTTGCGGTAGGCCGCTTTCCAACATTTCAGCTGACATGTTTGCCGTGATCTCATACCCAGATCGAGATGTTTTCGGGACTGTGGTCTTGAGGTTTGCTCCACTCGTTCAGGCAGTGCGCCGCCAACTGTTGGTCGTCTTCCTTGAGGCATGCAAACAAGTGGACTTTTCCCCTGAGATTTGGCTGTTGGAAATCGTGCTCCTCGACACGTTCTTTGCCAGTGGCCGTCCAGCAGAACATGGGCAAGCTGTCACCGTTGCATGCCTGTGGATTGCAATCAAGCTTCAAGGTGGGTTTGGCGTCGCTGTGCCAACTGCAGAGCACTTGGTCTCGATCCTTGGGTGCGATGTCGCCGAGATCGTTGACTGTGAGAGGCTTTTGTTGCGGGCATTCAACTTTGGGGTGTGGATTCCGGGCCACTGCCTTTGTCGATTACATTGAGTATCGACTCGCTGCTGTTTCGTGTTCGGGTCCCAAGCAGCTCGTTGCCGTTGCCCATGTCATTCCACTCCCGACCGCATTCCCACATGCGCAAGTCGCCGCTGGTGCAAGTATTTGCACCCAGACCGTTTTGTCGGACCCCACATCCACCTCACCAGCGGGTATCGAAACTCTCCGCTCATTCTGGGACCTGTCGCTCATTCGCGCACCAGGGGATTAACATCTTTGCTGAAGCGTTTGCCGTGGTCGCTGAGTTGTGGCATCTGGTCTCCAACAAGGCCGATAAGTTGCGGTGCGACTGCGGCCATGACGATGCTCAAGATCGCAAGCCTCGTCATGGGCTCATTTGCGATTTCGTTGTTGCCCAGTTGGTGTCTGTGGTGGCAGGCTGTGAGCTAGTTGCCATGTTTGCGGCAGTGTGTGGGTTCACGTTGGATAGGATGGGTGAGCGCACCCAGCAGCAGATTTGTGTATGTTTATCAAGATGCTCAATGCAAACCATCCATGATTGGCATCAATGCATTAGTTCCCCTGGTTGGTTTGCTCATGTTTTCATGAGAGGATTCATTCTTGAAAAGGATGGGCACAATTTGAAAATATGTTTCATTTGACAAAGTGACAAGCAATCAATACTTAACCATAACAAAACATCAATGGGCCTGATCGGGATCCACCTTGAACGCCTTCAAAACCCGATCCCTCGCCTTCTTATGATCCACAATCGGCTGCACATAGCCCAATCTCATAAACTCGCTCGTCGTCAGCTTCGTATGTGGCTCATGCACCGACGCCGCCTTTGTGATGGGACGCAGCTCGGGCACATACTTGCGAATAAAGTCGCCGCGCGGGTCAAACTTGACGCTCTGCAACCACGGATTGAAGATGCGGAAGTACGGCTGGGAATCCGTGCCCGTGCTAGCGGCCCACTGCCACCCGCCATTGTTACTAGCCAAATCGCCATCGACCAAGTGCTGCATAAAGTACTTTTCCCCCTTGCGCCAGTCGACAAGCAAGTCCTTTGTGAGAAACATGGCCGTGATCATGCGCAGCCGGTTCGACATGAACCCGGTCGTCTTGAGCTGGCGCATGCCTGCGTCCACGATCGGATACCCGTCTTGCCCTCGCACCAAGCGTGAAATACGCTTCTTCCTCGTCGCCGCTGGTCCATGGCACATTGAGCGTGTCGAGCTTGAAAGGCTGGTTCATGCACACACGCGGAAACGCAACGAGAATGTGCCGGTAGAACTCGCGCCACACGATTTCTTGAATCCAGTGCACACACCCCTTGTCGCCGGAATCGAGCAGGCCATTGTTTGCTTCGCGGGCAATGGTGATGCATTGGCGCGCAGAAATGAGGCCAAGAGCCAGGTAGGCCGAAATGTTGGCGGTGCCGTCGAGGTTGGGAAAGTCGCGATCCACCGAGTACGACTTGATCTTGTTGTGCGCAAAGGCAACGAGGCGCGCGTGTGCTGCATCTTCGGTGCCCAGATAATTGGCGCGCGTGTGCTCGAGCACAGATGGGACAAACTCGCGCTCAAACCCAGGCAGCTCGGCAGTGGCGTCCACGCCATCAGCGGTAGGATCGGGCACGCGCGTTCCAAACAGACCTGCACCAAGCTTGCACGTGCGCACGGCCATCGGATTGGGCTCTGGCGCGGGCGACAGCGCCAAGTAATCGTACGGCTGCTTGCTCTTGACGAGCGACTCCCACGACTTGCGGAATGGTGTGTACACCACGGGCGTGCGCGTGCCGTCCTTTGTCTTGACGAGCCCCGGTGGAACCACACACTCGTCGTGTGTTGGAACACACGTCACATTGAGCGGTGCTTGCTGGACCAGCTCGGCGACCGTATCATCGCGCTTGCCCTCGTCCACCTCGTATTCAACGTTGAAGTAGAGGTGCGTTGCCTTGACCTTGGCAAGGTATTCCTTGACGACTTGCGGGACGTGCTTGATATTGCGCGCGTGCAAGATGGTCAGGGGAATGTTGAGCTGCGGCGATTCCATGCGCTCCTGCAACGACTGGACCGACCGAAGCATGAGATCGACTTTGGCCGGCGACAGATCATGGTGGTGCCACTGGCGGCCGCAAACGACAAAGATGCCGAGCAGAGCGCCGTTCATCGGGTCGCCGCCGCCGGTCGTGGCAGTCCGGTTGACGTGTGCGGCTTGCACCCAGGCCTTGTACAGGCCCTTGTTGTCGCGAAGGCGCAAGTCTTTGCGGAACCAAAAGACGACGGGACCTGAGCGGCGGGCGTGCTTGGTGGCCGCAGAGGCGGCGGCAGCAATGGCGGCCGAGGCCGGGCGCGAGTGCGAAGCCGGAGACATGGTGTTCGGTTGTTCGTCGGTCGATTCGTCGGTGATATCGGCGTGAGACCGCTTGTTGCCCTTCTTGGAGGAGGACGCGGCTGCTTTTGGCATGGCGGTATTGGATCAGGAGGGCCTAGCGATCGTGGCGAGACCGGCTCAGGAAGGGGTGCGGAATGGGTATTTGAGTCAATGCCGAGGGTATATGGATCGATACTTGTGCTCTATCATCAACTGCGGCTAACGCATCGCCCTGACTGTGTCGTAGAGAAAGCGTCCAATCCAAACCTGAAAGAAACTGCGATCGCGTCGACTTCGATCGGCGAACACGCTGGGCGCGAACACGGAAGCCACAACACTCAGGATAAGCTTGGAGTAGTTTGCGAAGGGCATGTATACAAACAGCTACATGCACACGTGCACAGCGAGCATGGTAAGCAGAAAAACCTGCACCGAGATGTGACGCCTTGGCTCGTTCGCAGGACACCGCTTGCAACAAGAGCATTCGCTCCTCTTGCCTGCACGCGAGATTCTGTCCGCACCAGGTCACTTCTGAAGCTGCCAGGTTCTTCGCCGGTTGCCCGAGCCTCCAAAGGAATCTGTTAAAAAACGCTCGTTGCAGGCGGAACCACAAGTACGCGTATTACGCCAAGACTCCCAACCACACCGACCACACCAAGTCTCGTTCGCTGTCTGTGGCCAGGGCATGCCGCCAGTCTGTACTTTTAGAAAGCAACATGACGAATCGAATCTGATTCAGAAGGGACTGGGCTTGTTGGACGCTAAAAATTTCCACTCACGTTCTGAGAAACTTCTCGCCGAGACGTTCGACGCATGGCGACGGCTTGCGGTCGTTGTCACCAACTGCTGTCGACCGACAATGTGCTGGCAATGTGCCTCGTCTGAGTCGATTATGGGGTGGGAAACGACGACGCAGCCAGGCAGTGCATTGATACCGAGACAGTGCATGCACTTCTAGAACTGCCAGAAATAGGTTCCAAGCCATTCTGTGGCTCAATGACGCCTGTGGACAAGTTCTGGACGTGACTGACATGCCAAAGAATTCAGCCAAGTCCGCCACGCGGAAGCCCCATTGGCGGCGTGCCTTTACCCCCACAACCTGCTCAAGTGGTCTCAAATAGCCAACATGTGTGTATTTTTTTTTCATTGCAGGTTGATACCTAACGATGAAACGCAAAAATAGCGTCGAGTGGCAGCCGCCATCGGGGGCTGCACAAGCTGGAATGCTCGCAGGGATGAACGCAATCGCACACACAAGTCGGTGCTCCAGGAGCTTGCGGGACGTCAATGGGAACGGGTACAAATACTTCGTGGATCCCCTCGCCTCTCAACTGTGTTCCGTCATCATCAACTCCCATTCCATCTATCCATCCAACCGTCCATCCATCCATCCACCACAAACCCATACTCGAACACTACATTATGCGCCCTACCCTTTCTCTCCTCCTGCTGTCGGCATTGTGCCTTGCCCCCTCGGCGCTTGCCATCCCTCAACAAAACGGCCAGCCGGGCCAATCCAACGGTCAGATTTCCGTCACCGTGTCTGCCAACGGACAAACGCGTCAAGTCAAGCTCCCTCTGGTGCCCGGCCTGCGTGGTGCCCCGGAATGCGACAATGATGATGGACTCGACCCAACCGACAACGATCCCGAGGACGTGTTTTGCCGCAACCTTCGCGCGGAACTTGGCAAGATCCCGGAGCTCGCGTCGCTTGCCAGGGGCGGTGCCATTACCATCACTGCGTTTGCGTCGTCGGAGACGAGCACGGGCGGCGGCAACGGTGGGAACGGTGGCCAAAACGGTGGTGGTGGTGGTGGTGGCGGCTCCACGCCTGCACCTGCATTCAAGGAAAACGCCCAGAACGTGGTCGTGTACCGCCCGCCCAACAATGCCGCGCCCGTCACCATCACCGTGCCTGCTGTCCCGGCCTGCGGTCGCTTCCGCGGTGCGACAATGACGACGGTACCAAGCCACCGACAACGATCCCGACGACAACTTCTGCCGCCAAGTGCGCAAGGAGATTGCAGCCAAGGTTCCTTCGCAGGCCGGCATTGTGAACGGCGGCGCATTTACCGTCGAGATGGCGGCTTCTGGCGGAGCCGGTGGCAATGGCGGCGCGGGAGGCAGCGGATCCGGTGGGAACGGAGGCGCGGCCGGATCCAACGGTCAGAACGGTGCCAACGGCGGGCGGCCAGTGAATGCCGCGGGGGTTGCGTCGTCGGCGCAAGGAGCACGGGCTGGGAACAGTGCGATCGTCAAGGCCACTGGTGCTGGATTGGTTCTTGTTGCTGGTGCTCTTGTCTTGTAAGCACTTGAAAGACACCACTTGAGGATAGCGATGCTGGTCAATGTACATGCCTCAGATTCGATCTTGTATCATATTAATAAACTGTCGTACCATAGTACAAAGCACATTGTCCGCTCTCATCGCGTTATGTCTCACGACAGAGACAAAGACGTGATCACTGGCAGGTCCATCAGTGACTTACCTTTCGTTCACGTACAACGTATATGTGACCATACCAATAGATTATGGATGCATTGCAACCGTGGATACTGCATGAATTGCTTGTCTTTGTTTTCTTGCTTGCAAATGTCGCATGACCACGATTCGCCGACTGCCGACAGACTCACGGTGGGAACGGCAAAGCTCCGTCATGAAGCATCGGCTTTTTCAGCGGGAAACCGAGCGCCGACAATGAGCCCGAATACAATTGGTAGATTGATCCCCGGAGTACCATGGCCAAGCAAACTCTCGTCGAGTCAGGCCCGCCGCAGATGTGATGTGGGAAACCTGCCGTGACTCCGGCGCCTCCAGCTGCTCGCGAGCGGCCCAGCCTTGACGCGACAGATGAAGCGACTTTGAGCCCAAAATGATCACGCTGCCTGGCCAGTGGCCAGTGGTTGCAGCATTTCCAGTTACTGTCATCATAGGCTAAATTTGGAAACGCTCACAGTCACAAAATCTCATACTTATTTCGCCTGCATCCTCTGTGAAGGCCATGTCGACCTCTCCATGTATCGTTACTACTGCAAGCATTCTCTGTTATCTGCCATCTCCCGCCTGATTCAAGCTGCTCCACGGCCGTCCGTCCCTTGATCTCTCGTCCGCCATGTCCACCGCCGAGGGAACCCATTGCCCGCTGGCCGTTCCGCGGGCCATATGGAATCCAAATGGCGTTGGATTCAGCCCGTGCTTTCTTGACTTGTACGTTACCGATGCTCTGCCTTTTGTACCCACTGCCGTCTGCTGCTGACCGCGGTTGTTGTGACCACAGTGCCATCGCCTCGGCCCTTCCAGCCGCCGTCTTCCTCATCGCCTTTGTGATTGCCCTGTGGTGCAACCGCCACTCCCGCTTTGCCTACTCGCTCATCGCCAATGCGCCCGCAAACGTCCATGCCGCCGCCCCACTTGCCATCAACACCCGCTTTGGGGCCACCCTGATCGGGTTCACCGTCCTCTGCGTCGTTGCCCATGGCGGATCCATTGCCATGCTGCTCGATCCCGCACACAACGGCGGCAACACTACAGGCTCCTTGGAGCGTGGGCCTTTGGTCGCTGCAGGCATTCGCAGCCTGACCTGGTCACTCGCGGCATTGCTCGCGGTGTACACAGTGTTCCGGCCCAACCAGCCGCGGTTCCGTGGGTACATTCCGTGGCCCAGCGTGCTTGGCGTGTTCTTCCTCGCATCAGCAGTTTGCTCTACCATGTCGTTTGTCGTACTGCATTTCCATGTCACGTCGCTCTACGACATTGTCCAGTTGGTTGCTGCTACGCTTGCCACGTTTCTTGCTGCCCTCTACTTTGGCACTGCCCTGCTCATCAAGGACGCTGCCCATCCGCCCGCGCCCTCTTACAACCCAGCTGCCCCGGAATCCGATGGACCTGCACCGCAACTTCCTGCCAGTAAGGAAGTCACCGCCTCGCTCTTTTCCCTCGCCTACTTTTCGTGGTTCTCGGAAATCGTTGCTCTGGGCTCGCAAAAGTCGCTGGAAATGGACGATCTCTGGGATCTTTATCCCAGCGATTCTGCGGCTGCGTCCAATCTCGTTTACTCGCAAATCACGCAATCGCGATCCAACCTGTCCCTCGTTCATGCGCTCTATCTGTCGGTCGCACATCATCTGCACTTGCAAATCGTCACGGGTGTTCTTGGCGCCGTCTTGGCCTTTCTGGCCCATTCTTCTTGAACCGGCTCATCACATTTATGCAGTCATCGGACCCGAACGTCGTGCTCGGGTTGGCGTTTGTGGCAAGTTTGTTCTTGGGCACCGTGTTGAAGAGTGCCATGGATAACCAGACGTACTTTCGTGGTCGGCGGATCGGATGTCGTGTGCGTGCCATCTTGATTGGCCAGGTGTATGCCAAGGCGCTACGCGCTCGCGATACCCAAGTGGCCGTGGGCAAGGTCATGAACATGATGCAGATTGATGCAAACAAGATTCTCGAGTTTAGTTGCTACACGCACTATTTCGTCACGGTACGCTCATTTTCACATTTTGTCTCGTGGACTGCCATCATTTCTGATTTTTTTTTTTTTTGTTTCGGGACAGACTCCGATGCAAATCGTCATTGCCATTGCCGCTCTCTATAAACTTCTTGGATGGGCCAGTCTAGCTGGCGTCGGCGTCATGTTTTGTGTTATCCCCATCAACGCCATCACGGGTAACCGAGCCACTCTCTTGCAACACCGTCTCATGGAAGCCACCGACAAACGCACCCAAGTGTCGACCGAGATCTTTTCCGGCATTCGAACCTTAAAAACATTTGGGTGGGAACTCAACACGCTCGAATGGATCCGGCGCGTGCGTACGGGCGAACTGTTTCATTTGCGCAAGTACCTCGACTTCACCATCGCTCTCAGCTTGATGTGGTACATTGTGCCCCTGGCAGTCACCATGGGCACATTCTTCTGCTACGCGGTGCTCATGGGCGAGACGCTCACGGCAACCAAGGTGTTTACGGCCATTTCGCTCTTCATGGCACTCAAGTTTCCGCTCTTTGTGCTACCCGACATGGTCATTCGCATGCTCGAAGTGCGCGTGTCGGTCAACCGCATCAAGGACTTTTTGGCCGAGCCCGAGGTGGCAAGGTTGCCCACAACGCCCGAGATTCGCCTCAACCACGCATCCTTGGCGTATGCCACTGCAACAGTGCTCCGAGCGCATCGTCAACGCCTACCGCCTCGCCCACAACCCCTGTGCCGGCGCCGATCAACAAGCAAGTGTTGACCGACATTTCCGTGTCGATTCCCAAGGGAAAATTGACGCTGATTATCGGTAAAACGGTGCTGGCAAAACGTCCTTGTTGCATTCCCTGTTGGGCGAGCTGGCCATGACGGAGGGGACCGTGAGTGTGCCGCGGTCGTTTGCCTATGTGTCGCAGCAAGCGTGGTTGCAGAATGCGACGATTCGTGACAAGTACGTCAACTTGATTTTCTCGTATGCCTTTGTCTGTTGTTGGCTGACCGTGATTGTTGCTCAGCATTTTGTTTGGCTCGAGTTATCATGCCGCACGGTTCAACAAGGTCATTCACGCGTGCGGGATGGCCGAGATCTTGAAATTCTTCCTGCTGGCGCAGAGACTGAGGTTGGTGATAAGGGTGTTGGGGTGCGTTTTTGCCTTTTGCCTACCGATTTTCGATAGGGTTGTAGGGCGTTGACTCCGTTGTTTGTACATGACGTTAGCTCTCTGGTGGCCAAAAGCAACGCCTCAACCTGTCCCGTGCGGCTTACTCTCTGCACGACACCGTCATCGTACGTGTATTTTGTCACACTGGATTTCCACGACGCACGCTCTCACTCAATGCCACATAGATGGACGACATTTTGTCTGCCCTGACACGGTCGTTGCCAAACACGTCTTTGAACACTGCGTGCTGTCGCTCATGAAATCGCGCACCCGCGTCCTTGTCACGCACGCCGTTTCCCTCACCTTGCACCGAGCCGACCATGTGATTGTCGTCGAGGACGGCCGCATCAAGGCGCAAGGCACGCCCGCCGACGTGAGCCAGTTGGGCTTACTTGATGAGCTGATCCGCGAAGAGGAAGATCATTCCGTGTCGCTCGATTCGACCACACAAGGCGGCACAGGAATCCCAATTGCGTCTGCATCGGGCAGCGTGCGCGCGTCACGCGAGGATGGGCTTGGGTCGTTGGGTGCGCTGTCGTCGTCCGTGTCTGTGTCGCTGTCAAAGTCGCTTTCAAAGTCGTTTGGCGGCGCGAGTGCCAGTGGGTATTTGCAGGTCGGCCCAGAGTATCGCAGAAAGCGTCAGATGAGCATGCAGTCCATGGCGTCGGTCGAAGAGGCCGGGGCGGCGCACATGTCGGCGCTGTCGAATACTGACACCAGTTTGGTTGTTGGGAGTTACAATGGCGCCGGAAGTGGGTCCTTGACCATGAACGGGACGTCGGGATCAACGTCGGCCGCTGCGGCGTCTGCGACAGCGTCCACACCCTTGTTGCCTGCAGGGTCCAATCCGGCGGCAGGTAGGCTCGTCCAGGAGGAAGACCGGGCGCGCGGCAGCGTGCAATGGCGCGTGTACAAGGCATGGATCACGGCTGCGGGCGGCATGGGCTTTTGGATTGCTTTGGTCATCATGCTCGTCATGCAGCAGCTCGGAACCGTGGGCCAGGATTTGTGGCTGCGTCACTGGACCAATGCGTACGCCAAGGCCAGCGCCGGCCAAGTCGTGGATGTGTGGTACTACCTGGGCATGTACATTGTGATTGGCGTGTGCACGATTAGCGTCATCGGGTTGCGGCTCACCTTGCAGTTCCGTGGATCGATGCGTGCGAGTACCGTGTTGCACGAAAAGTTGCTTGAGAATTTGCTGTATGCCAAGGTCAGGTTCTTTGACACAACGCCTTGGGTCGAATCAGTGCGTTTTTCTCGCCTCCCTTTCCACAAGTTCGTGAGCAGAGTCTGACTGGCTTTGGCGAATTGCAGTCAACCGGCTGTCCCGCGACATGCAAACCATTGACCGAGATCTTGCTCGGGATATCGTCGACGCCCTTTACAATCTCGGCACATTGCTCTCCATTATCATCCTGATTTCGTGCGCGGCCCGCTCTTCACCTTGTTCCTCATCCCAATCGGATTCCTGTGCTGGTCCATTGGCCAATACTTTTTGCGGTGCTCGCGCGAACTCAAGCGCCTCGACTCGCTCACACGGTCGCCCATCTACTCGCTCTTCACCGAGACCCTGTCTGGCGTGTCTGTTATCCGCGCATACCACCACGAGGACCGGTTCATGGCCGACATTTTCAAGCGCGTCGACGTCAACCACCGCGCCTTTTTTTACTTGTGGATCAGCAACCGGTGGCTCAATGTGCGGTCCGACTTTATCGGCGCACTCATTGTGCTGACAACAGGCCTCGTGCTGCTCGTGGCCAGGGACTGGATGGATCCGGCGCTTAGCGGCATGCTTCTATCGTATGCGCTCAATGTCTCGGACAGTCTCATGTGGTTGATTCGAGTGCAAGCCATGGTCGAGATGGACATGAACAGCATTGAGCGCGTCGACGAGTGGATCGAGGCCATTGAGACCGAGCCAAGGAGCGGTGGGTTGACGGAGCGCGAGTTGCCTGCCGGGTGGCCCCGGAGTGGCGCGGTTCAGGTGGATAACTTGACGGTGCAGTATTCCGCAACGGCCGGGCCCGTCTTGAAGAATGTGTCGTTTGCCATTCCTCCGCGCGCGAAAATGGCCGCGGTCGGTCGCACAGGCGCAGGGAAGAGTACTCTTGCGACGGCCATGTTTAGGTTCATTGAAATACCGGCGGAACCATCAAGATTGATGGTGTTGATATTGCGACCGTGGATTTGCACACGCTGCGCACTGCTCTGACCATGGTTCCTCAAGGTACATACGGGGTTTTACATCCAAGCAAGTAGCTTTACTTGTGTGTGCGCATCCTGACTTGGTTGGGTGTTTGTGTCATTTGCAGATCCCGTGCTCTTTACTGGCACCGTTCGCACCAACCTCGACATCTTTTCTCGCTATTCGGATCCCGAGCTCAAGGATGTGCTCAAACGCATTCATCTTGGACACTTGACGCTGGACGAGCCCGTCACTGAAAACGGCGCCAATTTCTCGGTCGGTACCCGGCAAATGTTGTCACTGGGCCGGGCATTGCTCCGTCGTCCCAAGGTGCTCATTCTTGACGAGGCATCGTCCAATTTGGACGGCGCTACCGACGCACTGATCACTCAAACGATTCGCGAAGAATTCAAGGACACGACCGTCATTACAATTGCTCACCGTCTTCAAACGGTCCGTCTTTCATCTGTTGGGCCATGCTCAGCGCCATCGCGACCACTTGGCACTCATTGTTCAGCTTGACACTTGATGTAGATTATCGACTACGATGCGGTTCTGGTCCTGGACGCTGGCCAAGTCCAAGAATTTGGCAGTCCCCGCGAACTCATGAACAAGTCGGGAGGCATGTTCCAAAAGATGTGCAAGGAGAGCGGGCAGTTTGAGGCTCTGTTGTCCGCAACCAAAAAGTGAATGGATCACGCTGTGTCCGCCTTTTACCTTTTGCTCTCCCATTGTATACCTTGTCTCCTTCCCAATCTCCCAACTTTCCCTTCTCGTTGGCACCACCCACCTTATGCCCTCGATCAATTTGACGTCTACTTGCCCACAACCGGAACCGATTTTCTTGGGCGATTGCAGACCTTGGCCCTATTCCTTGTTGCAGACTTGCAGTCACTCTTTTTTTTTAATTGTTTTGAATTGTATGTATGTATCTGACTTAGGTGACTTTCTTCCGCCGAGAAGCACGTTGACCAATACCTGAAAAGAAGGAACCAAGGACGTGATGCAAAAACTAGGCAGTGCATTTATGTCTGGTGAGTTTGTGGTAAACATGTTGAAAGAAACAATACAATAAGAGAGTTCGGCGACGGCGGGCATCGGGCACGCAACAACTGGTCCTGGCTGCCGGATCCCCTTGCCCAAGTCTCCCTGCCTCACAATCGATGGGCAATTACTTGAGCATCCACTCGCCGCCCTCCTTGTCCAACTTTGCCCGAATGTACACGGCCAAATCATCGATCGTGATGAGCTTGAGCCCATGCTCGGTCGCAAACTGCGCACAGTCGTCGCGGCGCATCATCTTGCCATTGTCGAGGACAAGCTCGCAAATGGCAGCGGCAGGCTGCATGCCGGCGAGCACGGCCAGGTCGACGGATGCTTCGGTGTGGCCGCGACGAGCCAGCACGCCGCCGGGCTGGTACCGCAGAGGGAACAAGTGGCCGGGGCGCACAAAATCGGCGGGGGTTGTGGATGGGTTGGCGAGCAAGGTGCAGGTCAAAGCACGGTCGTGGGCCGAGATGCCCGTGGTGGTTTCTGAGGGCAAAAGGAGCGTCAGCAAGTACCGCAGACGACCCAAGTGCGGAATCGCAACGTACTGGCTTTGGCATCCACAGACACAGTGTACTTTGTGCCGTGCGACTCTGTGTGCTCTTGGGCAGGAACCATGAGCGGCAAGTTCAGCCGGTCACAAATGGACGGCAGCACTGGTGCGCAAATGAGGCCACTCGTGTACCGAACCATGAACGCCATCTTTTCCTCGGTCAAGGCCTCGGCGGCAATCACAAGGTCGCCCTCGTTTTCCCGTCCGGGGTCATCAACCACAACTACGAATTTGCCCGCGCGCATGTCGGCAATGGCGTCGGCGATCGAGTCGAAGCGGACGCCGTCGACGACAGTACCGGAGGGTGTGGGTGTCGGGTGCGAGCCGTTGGATTGGGCCATTATGTATGTGAAATGGAGCGGGAGCGAGTGGAATGGGATTCTGTTGATATTGGTCCGAGGATGGACAATGTACAAGGGAATGTCGCTGGTGAGTTACGTGCTCGCAAAACCAATGGGGATATGCTGTTTGCGTAGTTGGGATGGGCCAAGACCGCAGCGGCCGCCGCTGGCGACCAAGGTTGCCTGCCTCACTGCAGCGATCTGGCAGGCAGCCGCATCCAAGGAGCGAGGCCGGGCTGGCGTGCGACGCCGAAAGAATGCGGGTGGATCGGTTGGAATGCATGAAATGCTACCTTGTGGGCGGTGCAATACGGACAGTTGGTATTTACAGCATGAAATGAAGCAAATTCATTGAATCTTGGAGAGGAAGACATGTGAGAGAGTGAAATGGGACGGTGGGCCGAACGGCAGGGAGGGGGTGCGCTCGCCTTCTTGAGCACAGCCCATGGCGGCCATGACAAGCGAATTCAGGCTGCCATCGCTTGCAGTCCTCTTGACTTGTGCTCGAGCGCAAGCAGGCATCCCAAGGTGTGTGTCATGGGTGGAGTTCGTGTGCGGGCGGTGATGACACAGCACAAACGGCATTCCAGCCCGCGGAATAGTCAGCCGTTTGACGCCGCCATCCATCGCGTCGCGCTTGTTTGCGGGTGTTTGCAGCAGGCGACATCGTGCTCTGCCCGCGTCCGCATGTGAATCGAGTTATTTAGAATTGCTTAGGAGGAAGTCTATTGGGAATATGTACAACAACACCAACAACAGCACTCCTCACTGCCCAAAGTGCCGCGACGTTGACGACGACCCCGGTCTACTGTCTCCAGCTGCTCGCCTACCCGCTCGCGCTGTCGACGGCCGCGATGCCGACGTCGAAGGTGGGAGAGTCGAGCCCGGCCGTGAGGCGGGTAGCGGCACTTCAGTGCCCAACTTGAGCATATCCTCAAACGAGTGCGACAAGATCTTGGCTGACATCCCGGGCTGCTCTTGGTTTTGCTGCTGCAGCTTCAGGGAATCATCGCTCGAATCCGAATTGGAGACAATCAAGTCCGGCCGCAACCTCGCCACCAGCTCCTCCTCGCTCTTGGAAATGCTGAATTCCTTTGCTTGGGGCGAATCTGACTGCTGTTTCAAGTCGCTCGTGTACTCATCCACAAGTTGCTCTGAAATCGGCACCTGACTCCCCGCCAACGGCGCCTCGACCACCTCGTCAAGCACGCCATACACGGCGCGATGTGCAGCAAGCAAATACCTCTGTTGTGCTTGGGCGACTTGTTCGCGGACAAGGCGCCGCTCCGTCTCTGGGAACAAAAACGAAGACACCAAGTTGGCAACCAGTGTCTCAGGCGGTAATTGACCCGCATCGTCGCGACTCGCGGCCTCCTTCTTTTCCTTGTCCCATGGCGTCAAATCGTGCACTCTGCCCTTTGCCCTGTCAATCGCCGACCGTACACGCATGCGAGCGCGCATGTCGGCGGCTTGCTGGGTACTTGATGCGACCACCTCCTCCAAAAAACTGTCGACTGTGCCCTGGTGGATTTGCATGATGGCGCGAAACTTGCGGTCTTCCTCATACCGCATGGCAAGCTCACGCTGGCGGTTGCCAGCCTCTTGCGCCTCGCGCATGCGACGTGCGCGTTCCGCCAGGGCGGCCATAGCGGCCAGGGACTGTTGGTCTTGAAGACGTTTGATTTCGCGGTCCAAAAAGTCGAGTTGTTGGCCAACGAAATCGGCTTGGATGGTGTCTTCAAATGTGCTGGCGACTTGGTCTGCAAGTGTGGCGATAGGAGGGCCAACAAGCGCAGCAGGCCCACGCTTGATGTCCGTTTGCGCCGACGAGCCCGAGCCAACAGATGGCTGTTCTTGCTGTTGGCGGATTGGATCCACGTCGTTCGACGACACCTCCCCACCTTTGCCCGCAACGATGCCTGACGCGGCAGCCGCAGCTCCTTCTTGCATAAGGACCAACCTCCGCTGGTCTTCCTCGGCCGCCAGCCGGATCTTCTCGGCCTGCAACTCGAGCCTGAGCTCCTCAATCAAATGTGCCCTGCGACTCTTGCCCACCAGCATCTCATCCTGGACGCGCCGTCCACGTAACCAACGTTGAATCACGAGCGCAATCTGATGCCTTGCATCCTCGTCTGCATCGGGTGCATCCGTGCATGGCGTCGGCACGCGCTCCACCGGTTTGGGAACTGGGCGCAAGAACCGCGGACGATTTTCGCCACTGGCCAACAAAATCTGCGACTGCGACTCGCGCTGCTTCATTTCCCGCAACTTTGAATCCATGGCGTTGAGCTGCGCGAGCATGGCAGCCTCCTTGCGCGACGCCGGTGTTTGCATGTGCGATCCAAGCATGGGCGGCGCCAAGCTTGCATGTGTGACGCTTGCTGGGAACAAGGATTCAAGGTGCTCGAGGGCGGGTAACGGGACCGCCGGCTGGGCAGCGCGTGTGATTCCTGGCGTGGCTTTCGCTGATGCGAGCGCCGACGAATTGCCCGATACAGAATCCATAAACGCGGCCGACGACGACCCACCCTGCATTTGTCCTGCTAATGCCACGGCCGTCGGCCGCTTGGCCAAGACGCGCTCCATGACGCTTTGCGTGTGCGTCGGGATACCTTTGCGCATCTTGGGCAAGTACACGTCTGAAGTGACACTGGCGTACTCTGCAATAATGTCGCGCTTCTTGAGTCTCCCCTCGACCTGCTTGCGCTTCTCTTGCAACTTGCGCAACTCTTTGACACGCCGTACATCCATTTTTGCCCTCAACGCGTCCTTTTCAGCCAACTTGCGCTGCCAAATCGCATGCATCTTTGCAGCCGCCTGACTCTCATTCTCCCTATTCCTCTTGTCAAGTGCCGCAGCAAGCACAGCCAACCTGCGATCCTGCAACCGCTTAATCTCCTTTTCGCGCTCGGCCCACTCGCTCAACTCCATGGCCTCCATCATGCGCAGCCTGCGCTGAAAACTGGCATCGTCTGTCACGGCCGGCAGCGTCTTTTCCCACTCACGCTTTGCCCTTGCGCGCTCAATCATTTCAACTTCTTGCAAACCCGCAGGCAACCCCTGGCCGTGCTTGAGATGGGCAAGCGCCAAGATCTCTGGCCGCGTCGACGTACTTGTCGAGGCAAGAATATATTCGGGCGAGTAGGGGTCGGTTTGCGCGCCAGATTCACGGTACATTGTTTGCACGCCAACCGACACGGGTTTTCCGGGCGAGCCAGTGAATCCCGTGGCGGTGGCTGCCGCAGCATCTGCGGCGGTTCCGGGCGTCACGGCCGTCGACGCCAGCCCAACCGTGTCTGCATGTTGCTGCTGCTTGACGTACACGAGTTGGCCGCCCGGGTTTTCCGTGTACGGGATGAGCGGCCGCCGAAAGTACTTGAATCGGTTGGTGCCTGTGACTTGTGGGTTTGGGTCCAGAGGTACGTACCGATTGTGGCCCAGGTTTGGGTCCACGCGCGACACGCGGATCTCGACAGAGTGGGGAGGGTGGGTCGCCACTTGGGAGAACATGTTGTCGTAGTTGGGAAGGATCACGGCGCGGACATTTTGTGCGGATGACCACGCTTTCACGTGGTCGTTGTAGCAGGACACGGTGTAGAGCGGGTCTGGGCATGTGCAATAGCATGGCCTTTAGCAAGTGCGC
This sequence comes from Catenaria anguillulae PL171, assembly GCA_002102555.1. NCBI lineage: Eukaryota > Fungi > Blastocladiomycota > Blastocladiomycetes > Blastocladiales > Catenariaceae > Catenaria > Catenaria anguillulae. The sequence continues at coordinate 189,709 of MCFL01000010.1, forward strand.
TCATTGTAGAATTTTGGATGAGGGGAGACCCATACCGTAGAGGTAGTCCTGTGGCCGCGAGGCCTGGACTCGTGTCATTGTGGACGTCATGTTGGAACTCGTGTCAACCGTGTCACTTCCAAAGCCAGGTGCAGGTGTTGGTTCAGCGGGATCAGGGTGATTTACCAACAACGTATTGGTGTTTCTGCATGCAATGCCTCGAGTACTTCATGGCTTGAGAACAGTGTCCTCATCACGTATCCTTCGGCAGAGGAGAAATGATTCAAGAGGTGCAGGACGCGAATCCTGTTCGCAGACATGGTTCATGTCGCCAATCCGAGAGCCTTCAATCTTGCCCCTGTTACGTCGAGCCATCGATACGATAACACTGGAGAATACCGAGGAGACCGCTCTCCACACGGGCTTTCGTTGTAAGCTATGCTAACTCAACAAGTCATCGGGCACTCCTTGCAATTGCCACCGAAATCATGCCAACTGCAACTTCCAACGTTAGAGTGTACGTGTAAACCATGGCCAGGCCGAATACACATTGCGAAAAACAGTAATCGCAGATTTGGGGGCTTTTCCATACAGGAACTCGATCACACTCAAGAATCCCAAGAATGGCAAAGTGATTTGGCAAGGCGATGATTGGTATTCATTGTCACGTTTGCACGATTCGATTGAGCCAGGGTTGGGGGGCTGACACTTGTGCATTGGTCGAACAGGGCGGATGCGTTCCATGGCGAAGTGAAAGGTATGTATCCAGGGTTTTGTGACAAAATGCTCAATCCACCAGTGTGCTCACAAATCTCGCAAGTATTACATGGATGCCTAGCCTCGATCCCAAAGCTTGTCCTGACACAGCCTGCCGTCGCACGCGAAATCAACTTTACCAACCTGCTCCCGGCCCCGATTCAACACCTGCGCCTGGTCCAAAACGTGTACATGAACGACGAGCTCGTGGAAGAGACCGAGTACGAGTTTGGGTTTGTGATTCCCATGTCGACCAATTCGTGGGAATCGGTGATTGAGAGTGAGGGTGCAGGCAAAGAAATGGTAGCCATGATTGTCAAGAGCAAGGTGGTGCTTGAGACGGTGTTTTATGACGGCGAGCGGGAATTGAGCAAATGCCGGGTGCAGCTCTGTTATGTGTGAGTACTTTAGCGAAGGAAGCGGGGATGTGTGGTATTGCTTAGCTCACAGAGTGCCCCGACGGTATACAAAATAAGTGCTCGCGATCCCTTCGGCCTCACGATTACTACAGCGCAAGGGCGAACAAGAAGGCTGGGTGGTGTATGCAGAATAGAACGAGAGAATGAAGCCAAAAGTAGTGACAGCATGCTCGACAAAACAAGGTGGCCCGCTAACGAGGAATGGGATACAGGGCAGCGGCAACGCATGAGGTAGTTGCTCGCTTTGCTTTACTCATCGGCTTGCTGACGCTTCTTCAACTCGGCAATTTTCATACGACGCACATATCTGTGTACAGACAAGGCGAGTTAGACAATCGAAAGCCAAAATGAACGCAATGGCATTTCGTGCACAAAAACCAGGAAAACCCAGAGCAGAAACATACTCGCGGTACTGGCACTCCTCATACCCGTGCCGCTCGTCGCCGCACTTCCATGGGGCAAACAGGTTGTCACGCCTGCACTTTTCGAGCGGGATCCACAAGTGTGCGCAAAAGTCGCGGTAAATGTGCGGAACCTGAGCGTCGGCCATTTGTTGCTTGGTGACCTTCATGGCTGTTGACGACGACAGATCCGGCGTGCAGGCGGTGTTGGATGCGTTGACATTGGTTGGTGAGCCGAATGGAGACATTGGAGGATACATGATGGTGCATTTTGGTCAGAAATGGCACAGCTTGATTTCGCTTGCTCATTCATGATAGCGTTGCCGGCGTGCACTCGCCCAGGTCAATGGGCTGGCTCGGCAAAGTGTACGAACCGGGAGGGGCCACGGTAACGTCGGATACGTCAAGAGTCATGGTGCTGGGGTGCTGTGGACGGCAGGTGACGAGGATTGCGGCGGGCGGGTATCGCTGTGCGGAGTACGTGGCGATGTAGCATAGCAGGTGGTTACATGTTCAGCACAGTTTATCGTTGCTGTTGCAGGTGCTGTGTCAAGTTTTGCGATGCAAATTGCAATACCGTTGGCGGTCCAAGTGGGTGAATCGGAGGACCTGGGGTGCCGATCCTCACGCGCGTCCACCTCCGCTCGATCGATGGCTCGCGTTCGCATCGGGTCACGCAATGTCACTATGTACATACATCCATCCTGCCCCGTGCAGTGCAGAGACGGGCCATCTCTGAATGAAGATTCCAATCATGTACAAATGATAGACAATGGACTCTGCGAAGTATCCTTCTATTCCCTTGCCCACGTTCTCCCCTCCAATTGCCCATTCCTCGCCTCCGCCATCAGTCCATGTGCGTACAATGAAGTTCTTCACGACCACGCATGAATACAAGTATGTATCCCTGCCCCGTTCCCACTTGTCACATGGAAAACACCGCACGAGTCTGACCCACTACAACATGACACGTAGCCAGCCATGGTCTCTTGTCACCTCGGCTCTTTGGCAAAAGTATCCGCACCATTCAACCCCACACGTGCTGTCCGTTGACGTGATTGACCAACAAGTTGTCCGCGATCCAAGCTCTGGAATCGTCAGGTTGCGCACTCAGCGATTACTCACCATTCAGCAGAATGTGCCTCGGCTGCTTGTCAAGGTATGTACATAGGCGTTTGGCCTTTGCTTGATACCGTTCCTCGTTCATTCATGTATCATGTATGCATGCACAGCTGTTTGGTGTCGCCCAGCCAACCTCACATGTCCTCGAAACCTCCGAAGTCTGCCCGGCAACCGCTGAATTCAAATCCTTTTCCACCAACTTGGCGTGGCGCGATATGCTCGTCATTGACGAATCCATGCGGTACACGTCGCGTCCATCGTCCAACTCGTCACCCACAACCTTGTGCGAGCATCAGGTCAGCATAACGACCGGATTGTCACAGGCACGCGTGCGGGATTACATTGAGGAGGCGCTGTTGAAGCGGATTCAGGGCAATGTGCAGTTGGGAAGGAAGGCGCTGGGAGAAGTGATGGACAGGATTGCTGTTGCTGCGACCGTGACTGCGTCTTCGTCTGAGGCCATTGCCACTGCGGCTGTGTCAATGACTTGCGAATAATTCTTTTATTGCATGCAAAATACACATCTCTGCCCATTCAGACACTCTCAGGCTGCCCCACTTCGACCGGGACTGAGGTGTCGTTGACCGCAGAGGTCAAGTGTCGCTGGCCGTTTCTTCTTTATCGCGTGCCTGGCGTCTGCTCATTGGTGGTTACATAGTGGGTCTGTTGGCCAAGTTGAAAGCCGGCGAGTTCACTGGCGTCCGAATTTCTTTCTCTCATGTGTAATAAATTTTCCGCATTACAACACAACATTGGTGTCACTCCATGAATTAACACTACGAAAGACTCCAAACCGCAAGCTCCCGTCAAGTTGTCAGTTCCGCCAGCCAACCATGTTCCTCTCACGACGAACCACAATCTGCCTACTCATTTTGGCCTGCCTCGTCGGTGCCGCCTTCCTTTCCGACTTGGCACCCGACCCAACCACACCTGCAGGCAAGTACCGCTCCTCCATGTCCCAGCTCAAGCCCACATCGTCCTCTACCTTTTCGAGCTCATACGCATCCAGCAGCAACAACAACAACAACAATGGCCCACCCTCAGACTCGAACCAGCCAGCCTCGCAGCCCGCCCGCGTGCTCTCCTGGGTCAAGGATGCCGCGGCCCGCATCTCGGACTCTCTGCCCGCGCTCCCTCGCTCTCCTCATCCTCGGCGGCTGGCCAGTCGGCAAGCCCATCATGCCGAAAATGGGCAACGAAACGCTCCGCGCAGCCCTAGGCCACTCGTCTTGGCACCTCATCCATACCATGGGCAACACGTATCCACTCAAGCCCACGCGCGACGAGCAAAATGCCATGCTTAGCTTTATCCAGCTGCTAGGCCGCTTGTACCCGTGCGGTGATTGTGCACAGCATTTTCAGCAAATGCTGGCCATGCACCCGCCAGAACCGCATTTGGGCACCAGGGACGATTTGGCACAGTACTTGTGCAAGTTGCACAATAAGGTCAATTTGAGGCTCGGACACAAGATTTTCGATTGCAATCTCGTGGGCGATAGGTGGAAGTGTGGGTGTGCGGGGACGGACGACGAGAATGGCAGTGGCAAGAAAAAAAGAGCAAGAAAAAGACCGAATCAAATGCGCATGGTAACAGCGACCAGGCATTGCGCCCGGACCTGCCCGCCGCCGCACTCAACGGCAAGTTCACTGCCAGTGGCCAGTCGCGACCTGACCTGCCCAAACTCGCGGGCGACGACGCCGATGCCGCGAACGAGCTGGACGACGATGTGGAGGTGGACGAGGACGAGCAGCGCATGCTTGCGGCACTGTCGCCGCTCGAGCGCAAAATGCGCCTCGAGTTCCGGTCCATGTTTCCCGAGGACTATGCCGAGGCGCTCAGCGCGCGCAAGAAGACCCGCCCAGGTATCCTGCGCCGCCGAGGGAGCCTGGGTGGGTCATGGATGTACATGGCAATTTGGTCAAGGACACGTCGGCGGTGGATGGTGACAGCAAAGTGAAACCGGAGGAGGACCTCAAGGAAAAAGATCCCCGGGTCAAGGTGGTTGCAGAGGATGCGTCGGCATAATAGAGTTCTTTAGATTCTGCGCGTTCTTGCTTGGTTGTGCATTTGCTTACCATCATTTCACAGTGTGTCATACTCTACACTTTGCACGTCTCCGTCCTTGCAACTCCCAGTTACGCTGCGCATCATTGTATCGCAATACTTCAGTTTCATAAAATGGAATCATCAATATGACAGCAGTAGAGCTTACGCCAAGTTACCACTGCCCTTTGGCGCGAAAACATCGACCATCGAAACCACCAATCCCGCATCCAAAGCCGTGGCCAAAAACTGGATTCCGTCGCCAACCACATTCATGGTACCCGACCCGTCGTCCGTACTGGTCAAGACTGCGTCGAGCTTGTCAAGCACACCGGCATCGTTACCGTACGCAGAACCTGCCAACCCGACCAAGATCCCGTGACATGCTTGGCATTGGCGCTCCGTGATGTAAAGCATGCCCTTGTTGATGTAGTGCGCATGCAAGAGCTTGATGTCCGTGCTTGCAAGTGTCTCTGGGGGCTCCCGTTGAGATTGCCGAGTGGGGGCCCAAGTGGATATCGCCTTGACTTGTGGGCGACCACACTGGCCCGCAATGGCGGCAGAAAGTACGAGTATGTATACGGCGAGGAGAAACGAACGGCGACACATCTTGAGCGAGAGAGGTGGTCGGATCATGGGAAAGAGAGAAATCGGTCAGTGGACACCCTTTGAGCACCGACGAGTGTTGCTGCTTGCCAACGGCTGTGTGGCGACAGTCAATCTCGCACATGTCTCGTCACTCGTGGGCGGCGGCATGTACATGTGGCATTCTGTTTTTGGACATCAAACGAGCGAGCGAGCTGTTGTTTCATGTTGGAGTCCCAAGTCCCGACCCTTTTCACGAGTGGCACTTAGTTGATGCCAGCGAAAGGCGTTGGGAGCTTTGCCGCGTGAACATGAGCGCTGGCCATGCCTTTGCTGCAGTACATATGTACAAGGCGGCGGCATTTTCTATGAAGGTGAATCGATATCTGGCCCAGCCAGCGCCGAAGCCCATTTCGGGCAGTGTCGTTTGGACTCTAGCTAGAGCGGTGTGTCCGCACGAAAGCTTGTCTCACGTCGCGATCGATCGACCCAATTCAAAGTGAGGTGACGGGGCTGGGTTTGCAATGGGAGGCAGCCAAAGCCAGGCTGTCAGCCCATGATGGTGTCAGCCTGGTCCTCCATCGGCGGCGATCGGCGGCGGCGGCGCACCCACACCTCCACCAGACCAAGACGAAGACGACATGGAAGCTCATTCATTCATGTATACCTATCGTAATTCAACCACATGAACTTGCCGCAATCGTCCTCTACACCGTCTGCCTACTCTGCTCGCCAGCACGCACCCAACATGGCCGCCAACGCCAACGCGGACCCTGCCTTCGCCTTGGCCCCGCTTTCTGTCCCTCCAGCTGACCCTGCACCACACCAACCGCCCGCGCCAGCGGCGGCCACCAACGACGACAGTGCAGGCGCCATGCCGGATACGCAAGCTTTTGATGTGGCCGATTTGCCACCGCTTCCTCTGTCACCCGTCTCTGCCCACAGCTCTCTTGCCCATGAGGCGAGCTCACCACTCCCACGCAGCGGCACCAACAGTGTCAATACTGAAGAGGGCCATGACAACGATGAGGATGAGGATGAGGATGAGGATGAAGATGGTGAACCAGTCATTTACACGACTGCCCCTCGGTCGCTCAGTCCGACCCCACCAGAGCCAATGCCCACATCTGCGGCCGCGACCACTGCAGCTTCCGCGCACGAGCATAGTGTCAACGACTCTGCCGTTCAGCTCACACCCGCTGAATCGTCGCTCGCCTCATCCTCGTCGGCCATCCCATCCCCTTCCGTCTCCATCAATGTCCGCCAACCCTCTACCGACGTCATCACCAGTCCGTCGCCGGCTCCCATGCCCCGCCGTGAATCCACTGCATCTTCGCTCAACGCACCAGCAATGCCTGCCACCGCCTCGACTAGCCTCATTGCTTCTCCAAACCCATCCGCCACGGCATCCCCAGCACTGTCTGCCACCAATCCGCCCGCATTTTTGCGTGTCGACCCTGCCCCTTCCTTGCTGCGCCCAGGCACGCCGACCAACGGGTCCGCGGGCAGCAGCCCCGGCCACGACGCGCGCTCGGTCCGCTCGTACCGTTCCAACCTGACTGGCGTGGGCGACGACGACGACGCAGCCTCGGTGGCCTCTTCGTCTGCCGGCACGGCCCTGTTGCCCGCCATGTCCCCGGCCGCCATCTCTGAGGGCATTGCCACGGTTGCCAGCCTGACGCGGTCACTCGACGCCACGCGCCTGCGCATGCTGCTGGCGCTGTTGCCCAAACTGCAAGCCGCGCTGCCGTTTCGCGCCAACGCCTCCGTGCACAACCTGGCCGTGCTCGTCAAGGCCGAGTTGCGATACCTCATTTGGCTCAAGCTGCTTGCGTCGCTTGATGCGCGGTCGGGCGGGCCCATTGCCGACATTCCACACGCCGTGGTGGTTCCACCACTCGATGTTGCCTTCATGTGGATGGTACACTTGGGCGACACAAAGGCCTATATTCAGGATGTGTTGAGGCTGGGCGGCGACTCGATGCTCGCGTGGCAGTTTCCCCTTGAGCGCCTCTTTGAGTTGCACGTGGCGCTCGGTGGACACGATTGGGTCGATTTGGATTCGGAAAAGTTGTGGCGCCGGTTTGCGCCCGCAGAGCCATACAAGTACGAGTATCCGGAAAACATGTCGAATGATTCGTTGCCGTTTGTGTGCCCGAGGTGTTCCACGACCGTCTTGATTCCGGCCGTGCAGTATGTGCGTGTTCGGTTTGGCACGGATACGGTCGAGTGTAGTAGGTGCCAGCGTGGCGGCGTCAACATTGCCCTGTGGAGTGCAATGCTGTTTTTGAATGACGTGCGCAAGGTTGCAGGCGAAGCGAGTTTGGCCAATTTCCAGCTCAAGTACGTTTTGGCAACGCTCTCTCTGTCTCACCTGGGCTGGGATGCATTTTGCTCATACTGTTGGCACATCCATCTCTACCTCTAGATCAACGCAAATGGCCCCCAACCACGTCTTGGATGCCACCTTGACTCAACGCTTCAACACGTTCCTCAAGGCCATCCGGTTTGACCTCCAACTGCAATCCAAACTGCGCCTATCTGCCAACCGGTACTGGAACGACGTGTACGCCCTGCTTCGGTCAGCTCTTTCGGACTCTGCCCTCAGCCACATTGAGCAAACCCACCTGACTGCCGCGCTCATGAACTCCTATGGCAACATTGTGACTGAGCTGAGCGTGGACCTGGTGGAGCGCGCAGAACACTGGATCCGGTTCCTGAGCATGGTCGAGACCGTGACTGGCAGCTCTTCCTCTTCATCATCTGCTGCTTCTTCCGACGGCAACGGCAACGGCACGGCGGATCCATCCGACCAAGCCGCAGCGCAGCTCGGGTTGCCCGCCGACTGGCTCGCACGCTGCCCCGATCGCTACTTCAAGTTCCTGCTGTTGCAGGGCGCCCTTTGCGAGCAGTATGCCGTCAAGCTCAACAAGTTGCGCGCCAAGGGCCAATCATCGGGAGCACACGATGACGGTCCCGGTCCAAAACTCGTCATGCCCACCTTTGACATTCTCATTGCCTACACGACACACGTGCTGACGCCCAATGCCTACTACACGTACTCGCTGGCGCATTTCCACCGTGTCATCAACTTTCACTTTTACGCCGAGGCCGCCATGGTCAAGGCATACACACGGACACGCAAGCTGTGGCGCAAGCGGTACGGCGAAGAGTACGAGGAGGTGCCGTCGGGTCAGTCCAACTTGGGCTCGTTGCTGTCAAAGTACCGGTGGCGCAAGCTGCTCAAGCTCGGCGGCAAAATCGTCATGTTGCCCTTGTCGCTCGTGGTTGTGTCCACGGTCATGTTGTTGGGTGGTGGAAGTTCGGCCGCAAGTGCAGCAACTGCCGTGGCGCCGCCGAGCGCGGGCGGAGCGGGCGGCAGGCGCGAGACCGAGGTCACGGGTGAGTTTGGCCCGGTGGGGTGGCATCGAGTCGGCGGTCGGTGAATGCCGCTCGGGCAAGTGTGGATGCTTCGCGGCCGGCACCGGCACAACGCCGGAACCTACACCGGCGGCCCCAGTACGCCCGAGGTGGCGCGTGTGGAGGGGCAGGCCGTGCAGGACCGTGAAAGGCAGAGGGCAAGAGAAGCCGAGCGGCAGAGGTCGGCTGGGGTGGTTGCCGGTGCAGTTGCACTTGGATCTGAAGCTGAACGCGTGATTTTGCGTGCTCTAAATACCACTTCCCACCCACTCTTTCTTGCGTCTCCCCCACCATCACTTCATCACTCCCCCTTCGGCGCTCGGCAATGTGCACTCGCAACTCGCATGCATGTACCAGTAGTCTTCCCTTATCTCAACGCTCTCCCCTCTCTTGCGTCTGTCCTGGTCTGTCCCTGGTGTCCTGTCATTCTTTTTCAACGACCGTGGATCTTTTTGTCATTTTTCTTCCCCAACCCGATCACGCCACTTGGCTCCCCCCGTTTCCTTGTTACCATTACATTTTCGTCCTTGGTTATCATACACATTTACACATACATTCAGACATGGCACTGGACCAACTTGACGTATGTCATGGTAGTACATAAGTCATTTGTCCGTCTTCTCAGTTGTGGACTTGAGGTGCGGGCTGTGGGTGATGTCAGGCACTGCTGGGTGGCGTTCCTTTGCGGGGCATTGGCCTGGTGGAGGGGTCCGTGATTGGATCGACGTTGCCCCACGCCACACGGCACATGATGGGCCGCGCGGCGCGAGTTTTTGCAAGCACTGATGACTGGAGGCCGCGGGACCAACTTGAAGCTTCAGGGACGGTGGCCGTATCAGGGATTGAATCCGCATATATACATTAATCACTCCATGCATGAATTGAAGGTCGGCCCCGACCCATTTCGTCACGCACACCTAGTCCTGTCGTCCCTCGTCCTCGTCCCCCATGAACGGGCACGCAGCCATACAAAAGCTGCCCGTTGCCATCTCCACCGCGTCCGCGTCCGCCTCGGCCTGGCGTCTTTCATGCTGTCCCCTCGTTTCGTTTTCCAATGTATAAGATCCTATGCTCTTTCTGCACTCAACATTCCGCCAACGACTGACCAATTGACGGCACACCAAACAGAACTCTTTCCAATTTCCTCCACCATGCTGGCCACGTCTTCATCCTCCATGTCGTCCAACTCCATGTCTTCTGCGTCGGCGGTATCGGCCGCATCCGCATCCGCATCCACCGAACTCGTCGTCACGCAAGGCACCTCGGTCATCACGGGCAAGCAGCCCACACTGCTCAATGAAAACGTTGCATCGACCATTCCAAAGTGTCCACGCCACACGCTTCTCGTTGCGGTGCGTCGCCCTCATTTGCGAGGCCTTCTTTGAGGCCGCCAAATTCTCCACTGCTGCCTCGCTCGCCATTGGCCGCCAAGCACTCATTTCGGCCCTGCAGTCTGCGCGCGCAAACCAGTCGCTGATTCGCGCACGCGGTGGTGGGTTGGGACCACACAATGATCCAACGGCCGCCGCGGGCGGCGGCGGGTTTCAGTCCATCTTGGACGAGTATACGGCGCTCGGGATTTACTTTGTGCATCACACGTTTTCGCTGGCCGAGCTGTTTACCATGACCACGTTTCACTGACGTCGTCCACCATCAAGTTTTCGCTGTCTGCGGGCGAAGAAACCGTCAGAGTACTTGATGGGTTGTTTGGATCCACCGAAACATCGCGCGCACTGGCAGCCATTGTCGACATTGTGCGCAGGGAAATGATGGCAAGTGACGGGCAGGCCAGTCCGCAAGATTCGGGCCCGTTTGGCGCATTCTCATCCGCGTCCAAGGTTGTCATGTTGGGCGCAGTCACAAAGGCCGTCACGGCGTTTGCGTGCTTGCAAAAGCTGACGCAGAGGCGCAAGCTGGCCACGTTGCCTGTCGAAACCATTTTCGAGTTTACGGTGGATTACGATCGCATTCGAACCGCAGAGGAGATGGCCGAAGACGAGGAACGCGACAAGGCCGGCGGCGGGCTGGGCGGGTTTGCGGGCGATGCGGCTGCACAACAGAACGCAGACGACGACGAGCCGCCCTTGTGGGAGTCGGATGACGAGCGCGAAATTGTGGCTGAAATGGAAAACATGCTGGACCGCATGTCGCTTGTCGAGTCCGAGGCCGAGCGCGAGCACGACGAGTGGGCCGCCACGCAATCGGCTGTGGGCACGTCCGCCGCCGCGGCCGCTGCATCGGCCGAAATGGCGTCTGTACCGTCATCGTCGTCATCGCTCGATTCGCCATCTGGGGATGTGCGGACCATCACGACCATCACCGAACTGCCGCGTGAAGAGTCGGACGCGCCGCTGTTGCGCCACCAGACGTCGTTGCACTCGCTCGTGTCCGACATTAAGAAGCGCGCATCGGTCGTCAACTTGTCGGGCGACATTGGCTTGTCTGCGCGTCCGCGACCAAACCCGAACCCACTGCGCACCACGTCGGCCGCCTCAACAATGGCTCGCCCGCAAAGAAGCCCATGCTGCTGCTCACCGCGCCCAAGGTCCCTCAGCCCATCCACGTATACCCTCGCCAGCCGCTCGTGACCAATCTCGCGCGGTACCTGCAATACTCAACGGGCGCTTACGGCAAACGCTTCATGCGCATTTTTGGTATCGGCCGTGCACCCATTGTGTCTGTTGTGGGCGGTGTTCACCACCCTAACCATCACGCGTTTGCCAACCACGTGGGTATCCCTGTCAACGATATTGTTCTGTCGTCGTTCCAGCCGCCCCGACCGGGATACCTGACGCAAGCCGAGCAAGCCGACGCCACCAGGCACAACTTCTTCAACGCCGCCACGGTGCTCAACCTCGAAGCCCCACGCATTCACCCGCTCGTACACTACCTGTGCATTGACCACCGCACACGGTCCGTGGTGCTGACGCTCCGAGGCACGCTCGGCCTGTCGGACGTATTGACCGACCTGACGTGCGACTATGCCGACTTGTCCGTGTACGTGCCCGATGGCGACGCCGACAGTTCGGCCAAGGTCAAGCGCGTGTACCAGGCGCATGCGGGTATGGTCAAGAATGCCGAGTTGCTGGCCAACCAGTTGGGCCCGTACATCAAGCATGCTCTTGCTGAGCATCCCGGTTACGGACTCGTGCTGTGCGGGCATTCGCTGGGTGGCGGCGTGGCGGCGTTATTGGCGCTCTTGTGGTCCGACCGGTTCAACGATCCCGATGGTCCCTCGCTCGCATCCAATTCGTTCTCGTCCACAAACTCGACACCCAACACGTCCTTCACCACGTCGGCCGATGCGGCGTCGGGCGCGACACCAGAAGAAACCGCATTTCTCGACACACACATGCACCGCACCGCACAATCGTCGGGCTTACCCGCCGGCCGGCCCTTGCACTGCTTCACGTACGGGTGCCCATGTGTCGTGTCGCACGAGCTGTCGCTCTTGTGCGGGTCACTCATCACATCGACGGTGCACGGCTCGGATATCGTCACGTGCTTGTCGCTCGGCATGCTGCAAGACTTCAAGTGCATGACGCGCACGCTCAATGACTCGCGCAACCGCGGCGTCGCTGAAAAGATTATCACCAAGGCCCTCGGGCTCGACCGGTCCGGTGGGACCCCGCCGGGAACGCCTACGCGTGTAGGCGCCACGGTGCTCGAGGACGACAATGATGTGGAGGCGGCACTGGGTGCCGGACCAGCGACCACCGAGGAAGATTGGTTGTGGAGCTTGATGCAGACGCTGCGCGCGGAAATGGTGAGCGAAAAGTTATATCCGCCCGGGACCGTGTATTGGTTAAGGACAAAGGCATATGTGCGGCGGACAACGCAGATGGCGAGTAGCGCGAGCGATTTGATGGCGCCCTTGGGACCTGCCAGGGTGCCCGCGCAACAGCAGGTGCACACGGCCGTCCAGCCCATGGGCTTGTTGCCTTGGCCGTTTGCAGGCGCCGGTGCTCAGCAGCCCCAGCAGCAGGTGCACGACGACCAGTTTGGCGCGGCGGCTTCTGGATCGGCCAGGGCTGCCGGGATGGCGGCGGGCAAGGCTACCGTGACGCGTGAGGAGCGCAAATGTCTTGTGGTGCTCGACCGGTTGGAAGATGTGGATGATTTGGTGGGCGAGTTGCGGTTCTCGCGGTCCATGTTTACCGATCACAATCCGCGGTTCTACGAGGATGGTATTCGCGCGCTCGAGTTGGGCGTCAGTGGGTTGACGGTGACCCCGTAGATTGTTGGTCGATTGAGTGAGCGATGCATGGTGCGCGCCGGGTGCGCACCCCCTTGTCCTTTGTGTCTGTGTGTTCATTTCTTTTGCTGGAAGACGGCCTTTGCTCCTGTATCTACCAGTTTCTACCTTCCCTCATGTTCCCTACATGTGCTTGTTTTGTTCATTTGCTCTTCTCTATTGCTTGCTCTACCCCACTCCGTGGTTATTCATTGTTGCACACATCGTTCGCTTGTTTTCTACGTCTCTATTCTTTTGTCAACGTTGCTACCTTGCAAAAGTGTGGAAACGAGCATTCTGACCCCTAATATCCCAGCTCCCTTCCCGTTCACCCAAACGCAGACCCGTGTCAGGTTCCTTCTAGTCCTAGACACCATGACCGAGACCGAGGCGGCCGAGTTGGTGAAGCACTCGCTTTGACTTTGGTCGGGAAAGAGCGACAGCCGACATTCCTTCAATCACAAGTAACTTGGATGCATGATTGTGCGGCAGGGAGAAGCTGGCCCGAGGTTGAAGTGCTGCTGAGCCGCCGCGAGTCGCTTGACAAGCCCTGACCGCTGATCCCAGGAAATTGTTGGTTGGTTGAAGTGAAGTCCATGTCGCTCGGGTTTGGCGAAAACGTTGCGTAAAGGTATGGGAGTTGTCAGTCCGGATTTGCGTTTCCGAACTCAACTCAGCAATTGTCACGCACCTCTAGTTCCAGCATGCCGCCCAGAAATCTTTGGGCATGCAAGGGCACCTTGTGAGGTGGGTACCAACAACTGTTGCCAAAACTCATTCACTTCAGCGAACGCTTCTCCCAACTCGATGGCGCACCGGTTGTCGATGGTGAGTGTGGCTTTTCGCTGTCGCTTCGCTTTTCGACCAAGCCGGCGCTCCGAGGCCAGCGCCTGCAAGATTGCCTGCCAATGGTTGAATGGGGTCGAGTGACGTGCTTGGGGGTCGCTACCAGGGCCTGTTGACGTGTGTTATGCACAAGATGGATCAGTACCGTGCGGTTGCTTCGTTAGATGTGACAATAGATCAATGAAGCAGAAAACAAGACCAATGAGTAAGCGTAGGGTTCAATCCTTGACTCCGCCACCACACTCGGCGACAAAGTAAGGCGTGAGTCGGATCACGAACCGATCGGGACAAGAGACTGAATGTCAAGGCTTGCATCTGTCCTTGTTCTCGTCGCAGACAGGCAGCATGGCTGACCGTCGACACATGCTCTCTTCGCAGTCGCGTGATTGATTGCTTCGTAGGCAGAGGCAGGACATATGTTTCCAGATAATGCACTGGCAGTGAAGGCGACTTATATTTTGGGACGATGATGGGAATGCCAGAGACAATTGAACGAACTAGAGCAAGAACGACGATCGCGCGGATTCTAGGCAACAGATCACGTGACCGCGGATGAGCAACTCACGCGAAGGTCGTTGGACGTAACTCCTGGTTGCCGTGGCAGTGATTTGATTCCACCCATCCCATAGTCAATGGTCATTAGCACCACAACGACGTAATTGCGACGCATATCTCGAGCCGTTTTTTTAACGCACGCATTCCCGTCGATTCAAGTTCTCTTCACCGCAGCAACCATGGGTGGATTCGGCTACAAGGCTCGCAAAAAGCAAGGCGCCCCAGAACCCCTCCGGCTTCCCGGCGACGCCAAACCGGCTCGCAACCCGCGCCGCGCGGCCAAGCGTGCCGCCAAACGCAATGCTTCGGACGATCAGCCCGCCTCCAAGCGTGCGCGCACTGCCAACGGTGCAGCCAAGAAGGCTGCTGCCGCCGTTGCATCCGATTCTGAAGACGAGGACGATGACGAGATGGATGTGGCCGTGAGTGACGACGACGAGGAGCTCGAGCATCATGTTGCTTCGGACGTGTCGAGCGATGAGGATGGCGATGAGATTCCCGATGACATCTCGATTCATTCCGACGACGATTTCGATGTCATTGACAAGTTTGGTGGTGAGGGCTCGGATCAATATGCATCGTCGGACGAGGATGGCGAGGCGATGGAGGAGGTTGGTGACGCTGGTGACTTGTTTGATGGCGATTCCGAGGACGGCGATTCTGACGATGATGTCCAAGTGACCAAGGTACGCCCCTTTTGTTTCCCATCGTTTCCGGATCTTTCTGATTGGATTCATTGATCTGACTCGCCTCATTCATTTAGCTCGACGCCGCCATGGACGACGACGAAGACGAGGATCCGCACGCCCTCCGTGCTGGCTCTGACGACGAGGAGGACGATATGGAAACCAACCTCGTCGACGGCTCATTCTTTATGCTTCCCTCCGAGGAGGATATTGAGCGCGAAAAGCTCAGCCCGCCCGACCTTTCGCTCGTCAACCACCGTATCCAAGAAATCATCAAGGTGCTGACCAACTTTAACGACCTCAAGGAGCCCGGCCGCTCGCGCTCCGACTACGTTGCGCAACTCCAGCGCGACTTGTGCCTCTACTACGGTTACTCGGAATTCCTCATGGACCGCCTCATGGAGCTCTTCCCCGTTGCCGAACTGATTGCCTTCCTCGACGCCAACGAAACGCCGCGTCCTGTCACCATTCGTACCAACACGCTCAAGACGACGCGTCGTGACCTTGCCCAGGCGCTTGTGCAGCGTGGCGTCAACGTGGAGCCCATTGGCAAGTGGACCAAGGTTGGCTTGCAAGTGTTTGACTCGCCCGTGCCCGTTGGTGCGACGCCCGAGTACCTTGCGGGGCATTACATGCTGCAAGCGGCGAGTTCATTCTTGCCCGTCATGGCACTTGCCCCGCAAGAAGGCGAGCGGTGCCTCGACATGGCCAGTGCGCCCGGTGGCAAAACAACGTACATGGCGGCACTCATGAAGAACACGGGCATGGTTTTCGCCAACGATGCCAACAAGGACCGTACAAAGTCGCTCGTGGCCAACATTGCTCGCTTGGGCGTGACCAACGCCGTCGTGTGCAATTACGATGGCCGCAGGTTCCCTGGCGTGCTTGGTGGATTCGACCGCGTGCTGCTGGATGCTCCGTGCTCGGGTACTGGTGTGATTGCCAAGGATCCCGCCGTCAAGACGGGCAAGACGGACGAAGACTTCCGCATGTTGACCCACTTGCAAAAGGAGCTTGTCCTTGCCGCCATTGATTCCGTGGACGCCAACTCCAAGACGGGCGGATACATTGTCTACTCGACATGTTCCATCATGGTGTGCGAAAACGAGGAGGTGGTCGATTACGCCTTGCGCAAGCGGCCCAATGTCAAGCTTGTCGAAACGGGTGTCAACTTTGGTGTTGAGGGATTCAAGTCGTTCCGTGGCAAGTCTTTCCACCCGACTGTCGGCCTCACCCGCCGCTACTACCCTCACGCTCACAACATGGACGGTTTCTTTGTTGCCAAGTTCAAGAAGCTCTCCAACAAGATCCCCAACGTGGACGGTGGCGACGATATCGTGCCCGTTGCTGCGCCCAAGAACAAGAAGCAGGGCAAGAAGGGCGGCAAGGGCGCTGATGCCAACGGTGAGGTTGCTTTCGACGATGAGGCCGATCAGGCACTCATCAAGGAGTCCTTGGACAAGTCCAAGAAGAAGCGGGGACATGGAAAGCCCCCCGCTGCCGGTGGCAAGCAAGGAAATGGGTCGGGCGCCGTGGCTGGTCGTGAGGGACGGCCAAAGTTCAAGCCAAGGGGCAAGAAGTCAGCGGAGTAGGCTCTTGCAGCAGTGTCTGGGTCGGGCTACCGACGTGTTTCTATTTGCTTATTTGTATACATAATATATAACAAATGTTGATACTGTGTGATCTACCATGTGATGTTTGGATGGCTCTGGCAGTTGCGGGTAGTAGTTCGGAAATTGAATTGTGAGACATTTTGCTGGGTGCTTTGTTCACCATGCCCGCTTCGAGTCGTTCATGCGAGTTCCTGCGAGATTTCTGCTTTGGCCTCCATTTTCCCAAGTGTTTGTCATGTCCCAGATGCACTCTGCATTCATTTCCCAGCAGTCACAAGTCGTAAGAAACACACAAGTACAAGAAAAGACCTAGACATTTCAAGATCAAACGCATTCTTTGACTCCCGTCCTTCTTCTACGCCAAGGGCTCAACATCATCAGGTGCATCGTACTGCCGCGTTTACGGCCATTCTCGGCTCGGCCGTCTTCTCTTCCATCCCATTCGTTAACGCTTCCAAAGGGCGGGGATGGAAGAGGTAGCGGCGGCTCAAGCGGCGGCAGCTCCAGTACTGCCTCCAGCAGCGGCACCAACAGCACTCCAAGCGCGTCAAGAACGGAACGGTGGCCGACTTGTGGGCAACCAGCGTCCCGAATGTCATGGGCTCGTATGTTTTCGTTGATGTACTCTTGCACTCGAAAGCCCTGTTGTCCCAGATGCTCATTTCGCTCCTTGTCTCGCACACATGCAGACTCGTACACGGAAACAAATGCACCTGGTACCACTCACCGCGGCTATTGGGTGTTGATCCGGGACCCATATGGCTACCGAGGCGGCCGTTGCTACTTTTACCGTGCCGACAACCGCCTTCTCGTCTCCGAGGTGCAGTGGACATTCCCGTGCAAGTCGCCGTCTTTGCAATGGTTCATCATTCCCGGGTGTGTGCTGTTCATGCTTGTTGTGTTTGTGGGGCGTCATCAAGTGCATTGGCTATTGCTGCTACTCTGGGGCTTCAGACAGCGCTGAGGGAGAGGCCGGTGGAAAGGAGGGTGACGATGGGAGCAGCATTTCCCACGACGATTCGGATGAGTCCGTGTGGAGTTTCTTGTGTTGTCCGTGCGTTGGTGCCCTGAAGTAGCCCTATTCGATCGCCCGCTAACAATACAGACGAAATAGACAATCGAACTGCTGACCATCATGACTCATGTTCTTTTGGGCCTTGTCAGCTCGTGCGAACCAGCACAGGAGAGCACTCTTGCCCAAACAGCGAACGGTCCAAAAATTCATTCGTCACACTGTGACTGACCCAAGTGTGCGACTATACCTCGTGGGAACAATGTTTAATTCATGATGGATAATCGACAACTCGCCCACAAGGGCCGGCAGTCGACGGCAGACACAAGATGTCCATAGGTAGGGCACACGGTCACCGCTGTTTTGCCATCGTCGTTCTCGATCTTTGATATTGAGTTGAGTGTGGCGAGCCCAGGTGTTTGCGCCAGCAAACACGTCCGTGAGACAGCACAATCTGCTCAAATTGCTTCTTTGAGCCGAAACACCTGCGCCTCAGGCAGAGAGACAAAGCAGGAGTCTCTTTTTGTTGCACAGTACAAAAGAGACTTGTTCCCGGCTCAGTGTCAGGCTGCGTGCACCAAGACAATATTCACAAGTATCATCCATCAACGTACCAATCAATGACGATCACATACAGAGCTCTTCTGGCGATCCTCGCCGGTGCAATCTGTACCTCAAGTGTTGTTTCCGCACTTCCAAAAGGCGGTGGCGGAGGCGGTGGCGGTGGTGGAGGCGGTGGGGGTGGTGGGGGTGGTGGGGGTGGCAGTGGTGGTGGCGGCGGCGGTGGGGGGCGAGGTGGGAGCGGTAGCCGTGGTTCAAGCAGCAGCAGTAGTAGCAGCAGCAGTGGTGGCTGGTCCTCAGGTTCAAGTTCGAGTGGGTGGACGTCTCGCTCGGGCGGGTCATCGTCATCGTCTGTATTCGGAACAGAAAAGTACACAGATCCTCGAATTTGGCCTTGTATGTGTTTCTCGTTTGACCTTGTTTACTTCCGATGAGCAGCGATCTGACATCCCTGTCCCCAATCGTGACGCACAGACACGTATCCAACCTCCTACGTCGCAAACTACCCCTACCGGGGCTACTGGATCTCTGTCCCGCGCTCTGGCCCCAACGGCGAAACCGGTTGCAAGTTCTATGACCACGACACCAACCGCCAATCGAGCCCAACTGGCGCCCGTCGTGCGACCCACCGTCGTTCCAGTGGCATATCATCGCCGCCATCGTGTTCGGAATCGTCGCCTTCATCTGCTGTTGTGGTCTCGCTGCCGGATCCAACCCCAAGCGTTTCAAGACCTCAACGACAGATGCGTTCGGCAGTCCCGGTCCCATATCGGAAGACGAGCGCAATCGGCAACGGATTAACGGCGTGTTCCAGTCGGCCCCACATGCAGCGGCAGTCCAAGGCAACGCGTTCATTGCCGCCAACCCATGCGTTCCATTCAATCCGCAGCAAGGCGACCTCGAGGCCATGACGGACCCGCAAGCGTGGCGGTTTGTCCCGCCGGTCGTGGACATTTCCGACAACCGTGTCTCGATCGTGGACGACTTGGTTGTCTTCCAGCCGCCCGCACCGACCGATACCTTTGCGGACGTGTCGGTCGTGACCAACCTCCCCTTACCCTGGCTTCCCGCGCACCTGTCGGGCGAAATCAAGCCGCCGTCGCCCATTCTTTACTATGAAGTGACCATCGTCAGCATGCAGCCACGCACAACCTTTGCCATTGGCCTCTCCACGGTGCCCTACCCAGGTTTTCGCCTTCCCGGTTGGCACGACTGGTCGATCGGGTTCCACAGCGATGACGGCCGCTTGTTTGTCAACGACGACTCTGTGGGCCAGCCGTACGCGCTCCCGTACCGTATTGAAGATGTGGTTGGTGTGGGCGTGGATACCGGATCGGGCAAGGCGTTTTTTACACGTAACGGCGCCAAGTTGCCTGATGTGCTGTGTACGGACGTGCCAGCGCCGAGACTGACAGTCAAGCCGTGCATTGGCGCGGACGACGAGTGTACGGTGCGTGTCAATTTCGGAACGGCGCCTTTCAAGTGGGAGGTGGCAAATGAGATGCGGGCAATGTATGGTTTGGAGTTGTTGCCAACATACTCGGCGGCAGGGAGGGCTGAGAATGGCAATCCTGGCGACGCGCTTGTTGGCATGCCTGCCGAGTACCCGCCGCCGCCAGCGTTTGCGACCATGCCTCCGTACCCACCGGCAGCTGTTGCGTCGTCACCGCCACTTTCGCCGCCCACTCAGGCCATGGCACCATTGGCAATGCCCGTTGCGCCAGTCTATCAACCAAACCCTACTCTGTCCATGCCGGTTCCCACACCGCCCGCGCCGACCTATGCTGGGCCGATTGGACAGACACGCATGCCCGAGCCTCAGTTTGGCGGCGTTCAAATGCCAGAGCCACACAGGATTCACAGGCAGCAGTAGTCAAAAGGTTTGGAAATGGTCAGTAGTCGAGTCTGAATGCGTGCCTCCACATGCTTCATGTTTTTTTTTTGTGATTCCCTCCAATTTTGCCATCGAAATACACCTAGACTTGCTTCGATTCCAGGGAGTCGTGTCTCGCGCTGCTGCTCAGACCTGACAAGCTGCATCTCGCGATACACGTTACAAGAACGATAGGCAACCGAGAAACTGCACGAATTGGTGGATATACATAAGAATAAATGAAATGGATTCTACAATTTCACCTGGCGATCACATAATTTACACTCAAAACACGCCAAACAACCTGGCCCTCGCCTTCTTGACGGGCGTCGTGCTCGGCGCCTGCTGGCCACCCATGGCCCCTCCGAGTCCACGAGCAGGACTCGCACCTACACTTTGCGACCCAGCTGCTGGCGCTCTTGTGGGGGACGCAAAAGGCGACCGCGCCCTTGTCGCCGTTGCCGAGTCACTTGTCCGAACACGTTGACGGGTCGACGCTTGCCGACTATCATTTGTACCTGCCCTGCTTCGTGCTGCGGATGGCGGCGGACTGGAAGCGTGATGATCGTGCTCGAGCTGCGCTTGTCGAGAAAACTCGGCGGCTTTGGCGTCGACAATGGCCACATATGCACGGGAAGTGTCAATGACGCTGCGTTGTTGCGTGATTGCATCTGTGAGGATCGTGTGCAGGAGTGATTGGATGGTGGATTTGGTTTGCGAGAGGAGTGCGGGCGCTGGTGTGGCACCCAAATGAGACACTTGTGCTTCGTCGTCATTGTCGATGGAGAGGGCAGCCGGGGGTTGCTTGTTGCTCGCACTAAACGCCAAGGCCTCGTCCGTATCGCCATCGCGGTCGCCGTGGGAATCCAGGGGTTTCACTTCAGCCGGCACGGAAACAAGCTTGCTCAACTCGCCCTCTATCGCGTCCAAGACCTCATGCCCCATGCAACACAAGTCGTCCCACGACCAATCTGCGGCCGACGAGGGCGCTGATACACCAAAGACAGGAGTTGCGCTGCGGCTCCTGCGAATCGATGCCGGATCTGCCGTATGGATGCGAGCGCGTAGCTCGTGTGCCGAGTCAACCAAATGATTCATGTGCTTGACCCACTCTTGGATCGCTTCACTCGAAATGCCCCCCTCGACCGTTCCGGCGTGTGCCTCGTCGCTTTGCGTCCAAGCATCCACAACCATCCTTTGCGACATTGTGGATCCGCCAACCGCCAGGGCAAACGACATGGAGTCGCCGGGCCCTTGTTGGACGGCGGCCGCAGCTGCCATTTCGTCGCCAAGCGATACAGACGCGGTCCGTTGCACCGACCGCGAGGGCGACCCGGGCGTGCTATCTGCTTGCAACAGCCATGCAGACACGTCCGAATCAAATGTCTCCTCGTACAATGGTTGAGTCGCTGCTGCCGCTGCTGCGGTATGGTCCTCGCGCGCACGGGCCAAGTCGTCTTGGACTTGTCGAAACTGGTTGAGCACGTCCGCGTGTTCGGATTGCAGCTGGTCGTGTGCACATTGCAAGTTGGCTAGGGTCGAGAGAAGAAGTGAAACCTCATCTTTGGACAGGTTGGGTGACGATGGGGAATCCATGATGGCAGCCTCGTCGATGGAGGCGCGCAGGGCCGCGAGCTCGGATTCGAGGCGGGAAACGGTCGATTCGGCATCTGCGGCGCGGGCAAGGGCCGTGTCACGGTCTTGACATGCTGTTTGCCAAAGAAATGGTGAGTGAGCGAAAGAAAGTGAGCCTGATTGATGTTTGAGACACACCTTGCGTATACCCCTCCTTCAAATCCCTCCCTCTGGCCTCGGCACGCTCCAGCTTTGCACGCACCTCGGCTGCCTCGTGCTCAGCCGCCTTGACCTGCTGTCCCCACTCTTTTTCGCTTGCATCCAACTTTGCTTGCTGCGCCTGCACCGCAGACATGGCCAGCGCGTGTGCCGATTGCGAGTCGGCAAGCGTGGATTCCAGCGTGGCCACTTGAGACTTTGCCGCGTCCAAGTCCGACGTCAGGAGTGCATTGCGTTGGGTCAGCTGGTCGTTGGTGGAGCGGAGTGTGGCGAGTTCAGCGTCGAGAACAGAGGCGGAGGTTTTCAGTGAGTCGAGGTCGGTGCATGCTGATGTGTACTTGTGGAGGAGTTCTTGTCCGATTTCTGTGTGATGGGAACGCGTTAGGCCGGCGAGGTGGGCAATTGCGAAAAAGTGAGCACCGCGGACCTGCGGACAAGAGCAGTTGCTGGTAATACACGCAAGTTTCCGGTCGGCATGAAGCAGATGTCGAGTCTCGGCTCGAGTCTTGATATGTCAATGTATCTATAGGGGAGGTAAAGGGGGATGAAAGCTGAGATGAGGACGCCAGTGAGAGATACAACGGAACATGTTGTGGAATTCACGTACTCTGCAACTTGTCCATGGTAGACGAGCTTATCGCATATCCTGCGTCGGGTGTCGCCGCATTCCTGTCTCTCACGGACAAGTTTTCATTGGAGGGATACCTTCGCGACGCGGTCTCTGCTGATGGCGAGGACAGCTGTGCTTGGCCGACGGTCGCTCTCCTTCGAGAAGTTCGGCCAGGAGCAGGAGGGCGTGTGCGACGCGCAGTGGAGGGCGAGGTGGGCGGAGAAACGTGGTGCGGAGAAGGTTGGTGCTGGTGGGAATGCACGTGAAGATGGAGAGGCAGTTTCGAAGTGCCAACATCGGTATACCCTGTCACGAGATTGAGATGGTGGTGTCCAAGCGCGGCGGATGTGCGGTGGGAATGATGGAGGGTCGGCCCGTCCATGGAGTAGTATGTCCCAGCGCTGCCGCCGAGGTTGGCGCTTGTCGCACTCGGGTTTGCGGTTGATGCGGGATGCATTTCGGCCTTTGCTGTGCTGAGGGTATTTGAATCAGTTGTCAGAAAACAGGTTGGACTTTGTGGAGAAGATTGGCGACGAGTCGAGGTTTGCCCAAGTGATGAAGGAGCAAAGTCCGAAAACTGCAAAAGACTTGAGTCGACAAAGCAAGGCAAGTGCTGCAGAGCTTGGGGGATATGACGGGTTGCGGGGGGTATGTATTTACACGGCTATTACGTCGGTATTCATGACCGGCCAGTCGACATTCTCCACTGCAGTGAGTGTGTGCATTTGGAAGCAAGGGGTCGTCGTTTTTTGGAGATAGAGCGAGAATGTTGCTGATTGGAGTCAGTTTTGTGGGCTTGAGGATTCCCACTCACTTCAAGTTGAGCTCACTCATGCGGCGCGTTCTCGGCTGTGCGCAAATCGCTCGCTTCTGTCT
Organism: Catenaria anguillulae PL171; assembly: GCA_002102555.1. Lineage (NCBI taxonomy): Eukaryota > Fungi > Blastocladiomycota > Blastocladiomycetes > Blastocladiales > Catenariaceae > Catenaria > Catenaria anguillulae. The sequence continues at coordinate 213,095 of MCFL01000010.1, forward strand.
GTGGGCACTGCGAACATGACCGTGCGTGATTGGTTTATGGTCATTGACTCCAACAACATGGTCAGTTGCATTTCCAGCGATCCGACTACTACCGGTATAATTTTACATGGATGCTGCTGCATATAGCCAGCCGTAAGCATATCAGGTCCACAGACTGGGGGAAGGTAATGGAAGGCTGGTGGAAGTGCTGGATCAGGAATCGGATCGGCGGCCCATTTTGCTTGGCGTGTTTCAAGGCGCTTCAAGGCGTTTCAAAGCGTTTCAAAGCGCCGTCGCTGTCGGATCGGTGTTTGCATTTGGCTGTCGTGGATGGGCGTTGCCGTTGCCGTTGCCAAGCTGGCGCGCAGCCTGGAGAGTGGTTGGCATGCAGTGCTCGCAGGATCACGATAGGATTGTTGGCGTGGGCGTCAAGAGTCAAGAGTCAAGAGTCAAGAGTCGAGTTCTTTCGAATTTCCCATCCAACTTGATCCCTCTCTCGGTCGCAACTGCAAGCCTGAATGGGCACAGCACGGACACGGACCAGCGTACCGTATTGCCGCCATCATCGTCACATCATGTCACTACCTAAGTCCACCTCACCCGCCGGCATTCCGCCATCTAGCTCCTCCGCCGCACAGGCTGGCCTCGCTCTCGCCGCCGCCGCGGGCCTCAACCGCTGCCTGCTCACCGCCTACCTCTTCCTCGGCGCCAATGGCATCGTTTCCCATTCGCCCACGGCGCGCCCCTGGCCTTATGCCTTTGCCTTTGCCGCCATCGAACTGGCAGCCGGTGCCCTCGCGCTCACCCTCTGGCTCCGGTCAAGTGGCCCCGCTGCCACCTCGCGCCATCAATTTGCCGAGTTGCCTTGGTCGCGGGCCCTGATCGCTGGCGCAGTGCTCGCGGGCGCTCTGGCCACCGCCAACACGACCACGCAGCTGACGCCACCGCCGCTTGCTCTGGCCTTGCTCGTCCTCACCACGGCCTTGGCGTCGACTTTGCCTCTCTTCACCTCGGCTTCGTCCAACGCCAACGGAAATGCAAACAAGATGGTTGTCGCTGCGCTCGCCGCTGGCGTCCTCATCCTGGCTGTCGTTCACGCGCCCGTCCTCAACTTGTGGTCGCTCGTCTCGGCTCTTGCCGCCATGTCGCTCGCCCTACTCTTTGTTGCCCTTCCCTGGGCCTCGCTCACATCGACCCGTACCCTGATCGTTGCAAGTGGTCTCCTTGCGCTTGCCGCCCTCGCCTCGGGCGTGCTTTCGGCAACCACGCCTCTGCCCTCTCCATTGGGCAACGCCGTCCTGCTTGCCCTTAACGCTGGTATCCTCGTCATTGCCCTGCGCTTTGGCTCATCGTCCAGCTCATCCATTGGCGTCGGCTCGGCCTCTGCGTTTTTGCTTGCATCCCTGGTTGCAGTCACGGCCTGGGGCATTCCCACGGACGCATTTACCATCCACCCAATCGGCACGGCTCTCGCCTACGCGCTCATCTACCTGCCCGCTGGCCTGCTTGTCTACTCGCTGTACCGCACCGGGTATTCCTCGGTGGCGCACGTCCGCGTGCACGACCACGACACGCAAGAAGGCGACATGCTGTTCAAGCTCGACCCAATCATCATTCCAGCGACTTCGGACAATGACGACGAAGACTCTGGCGAGCCCACGCTCAGCCCAACATCGGGTGCGCCATCGCCTACACGGCGCTCGATCGCGTCGGCGGCCACACCGTCGCCGTCGGCATCCACGTGGCTTGCTGCGCTCATTGGCGGCATCTTTGCCTTGACCTTGTCGCAAATCATTTACGCGCCCGTGATTCCCGGCGCCGACCCGTGCGCCAGCCTCTTGTTTGACCGCCAACACCCGGTTGCGAGTCCCGGCACAAAGGTCCTCGTGACTGGCGGATCCGGGTTCATCGGATCCAACTTGGTCGAACTGTTGCTGGATCTCGGGTACAAGGTGCGCGTGCTCGACAACTTGTCGACGGGCTACTTCCACAACATTGCCCACCTGGTCGATCACCCAAGGTTTGAGTTCCAGCTCGGCGACATTCTCGACCTGCCCGCAGTGGAAAAGGCCGTGGATGGCGTCGAGTACGTGTACCATTTGGCGGCCATGTCCAAGGTTGCGCCGTCCATGAAGGACCCAAAGATGGCAAAGTACTGTCTCGAGACAAACTCGCTTGGCACCATCAATGTGCTGAATGCGTCGCGCAACACGGGGGGTGCCGTTAAGAAGGTCGTGTATGCCGCCAGTTCGACGTATTATGGTAACGGCAAGACGCCCATGAGGGAGGATGCGGCGCCCGATTTGCTGACGCCGTACAGTTCGAGCAAATACGAAGGTCCGTCATCTTTTTTTTTCTCGACGGCATTTGTACAGGCCTTGTTTCGACTCACTTGACTTTGATTGATGTACTCAATCAGGTGAAATCCAAATGGACATTTACGATCGCATTTTTGGCCTGCCGACCGTCTCGATTCGCTTCATGATGGTGTTTGGCCCGCGCCAGCCCACCTCGGGCGCCTACGCCATTGTGACTGGCGTGTTTGTCAAGAAACTGCAAGACGACCAGCCCTTGCCCATCGAAGGCGACGGATCGCACTTCCGCGATTTCGTGCACGTGCGCGACATTGGCGAAACGCTGATTCTTGCACAACAACATCCAACGCTGCGCAACCAAGTCATCAACTCGGGTACGGGCATTGGCCACTCTGTGCACGAAGTAGCCGATTTGGTGTCGCCCAACCACAAGCACGTCGCTCCGCGCAAGAACGATCTCGTCGGCACCTTGGCCGACACGTGCAAGGCCAAGCGCATGCTCGGGTTCAAGGCAAAGTACGATTTTGTGCATGAAATGTCAAAGATCATTGACGACGCAAAGCAACCCACGCGCGTCACGTCGCGCCCACAGTTTCAGCAGCTCGCACGCAATCTCACGGCGGCGCCTTGGTTGTTGCCGCCGCAGAGCTTGCAATACCTGTTCAAGCCGCACGTCAAGGATTTGGCCAAGGCCGCCAATGCAGCAGTCACGCAGCCCGAGTTTGTCAAGACGGCGGCGAGCGGTGTGGATGCCCAAGCCGATGCAAAGTCGCTCGTGGTGATTCCATACACCAAGCAAACGCGGCCGCTCGTTGAGCAATCACTTTACACGATTGCGACGCACGGGCGTGCCCCGCACGTGCTGTTGGTTGCCCAAGACACGCAAGACGCAAGCAACGATTGCACGCTCATGAACGCGGCGTGCTACGACGCCCAGGGCGCACCACTCACGCGCGTGGTTGCCCAGCTACTCGATCTCGGGTATTCTGTGCACGTTGTGCGTCCCGGTACTGCATACGTGCGCCAGGTGTGGCGGTCGTTCCGGCCGTTGCTCGCGGCCACGGGCGCCAAGATGCTTGTACCTGCCGGGTTCCGGCCCAGTGAGGGATTGTGGCAGTATGTGGCGACGCCCGAGGCGGGCGCGCTGGTGGGTGCGTTGGCGAGTGCCGAGGAGGAGGATGGCGATTTGGACGCCACGTATACACGTGCGGCGCACGCGTGCGGGACACGGCGCGAGTGTGAGGCGGCCGTGGGCAAGAAGGTGGCCGTGGCAAAGTTCAAGACGGCGTACGAGTGCCTCAAGTCGGGCAATGTGCCGTTCAAGACCACGTGTGAGGCGACAGGCAAGCACATTGTGTACTTTGACCCGGCCTGTATGGATGCGGATGCAAGTGCAGAGGCGGTGGCCGACAAGCTCAAGGCTGCAAAGGTCTGGTGGATGGCCGAGGGCACGTGTCCAGAGACGGCCGAGGTGTGCATTGGCGTGCCCAAGCGGCTGTTGAAGGTCAAGGAGCCTGGTCAGGAGGAGGGCCACTTGACGTGTGTGGGCAGTGGAGCGGACTTGTAGGCCGCTGGATGAGAGGCGGTTGTGTTAGCGTTGTGGGGCTGAGTTCAACTTGCATCTTGACGTGTCGACTACTCACTCTGCTGTTGTTATTGTTTGATGTTTTTTTTTTTTTCATTCATATCATCCCGCACTTGAATTATATATATCTACCTTTTCATTTAGACATACTCGGACTGCCATGTACCACTCCAATGGTTCGCATTATTCATCAATCAATCGATACGTACATTAGTTATCCCCGGCGTTTGTCATCGTTGCCACACCGCCCAAACACCACAATCCCACCTCCTGCTTCCAGTCATACTCCATCCCACTCACATACCCGTTTGCAACGGCCCGTGGAACGCCTGGGCACTCGAATCCACCGACCTTGCTCTTCTCCTCGCAGTAATACCCGACGTGATCTGCATCCGCCATATTCCACGCACCAAACCGCTTGAGCGCCTCGACCTTGTCGTCACGCCGGGCAATACAGATTGGATGCACATAGAGCATGTCGGGCTTGCACACATCAATCGGGTGTGGACACAAGTTGAATCGGCCAAACAAGGGCGAGTATTCGCGAATAGGCAGGAGACCTCGCGCGCGCTGCTCGTTGCACGTGTCGAGGGAGGTGCAAAAGGACATGGTTAGGTTGCGAAAAACTTGGCGAAAGCGTGTTGGTCAGATATCGCTGTGCCAGGAAATTTTGTTCAGGTGAGTTGGATCAAGACAGCATGGGGATCGAGAGGTCAGCGTAGGTTATGTACTTACTTGGGTCGTCGTTGCCAATCGCCACATACTCATCAAAGAACCGCAGCGATTCTGGTGTCGGGCGCACAACGTAGTTTCCCGTATTCGCTACAAAGCTATACATGTATATGTACACAAAGTTTGCAGGTCAGCAGCTCGCGAGCACTGCACTACGGAAGCAAGTGGGAACCCAAGTGAATGGCCGTGCGCATAGTAAAAGACGAACCTAGCCGAGATCTCGGACGTGATTGACATGTCGGCATCCACCTCACGCATGTACTCGTCATAGGACAGCCAAACATTGCGCAAGAATCCAATATCTGCATCCGACAGGTTGACCGTATACCCCAACCTGAGCAACTCCCTGACCAAGCGCGGTTTGACCCATGAAATCACGCTCCAGATCTTGTCGCGGTACTTTGGATCCAATCCTTGCTGATTCGTAAAATCTGCCGTCGCCAGTGATGTGGCATTGAAGCACGGCATGTTCAAGTATAGACACTCGGCGGCCGAAGCGGCATCGATGGCAAACAAGAGCAGGTTGCGCACCTTGCCCCACGTCATGAGCGAGTAGACGGCGTTCTCGACCATGGACCGGTACCCGGATTGAAAAGGTCCAATGGTGAGCGTCATAGCGTGTTGCGCTGGTGACCGGTGTTGCGCCGTGTGGTGGGCAAGAGCAGTAAGATTGTTGGCGAGCGGGGCGTAGACAGGGCGCAAGAGCAAGCGGGGCAGAAGCCAGGTTGACGTCGACAGGCTTGAGAGGAGCGGCGTGTATTCCGAGTGGGTTTGTGGGTCGGCCTCCTCGGCTTGCTGCTGCATCCGTTGCATATCAGTGCGGTTGATCCCCGTGAACTGTGGATGGTAGTCGAGCAAGTTTTCCGCTGTGGAAATGTCCGCCCGAGTACACTGGGAACGGTGGCCACACGCGCCAGATCCAACGTTGATAACGTAGGCACGGCCGACTTGGTCGTTTGCAATTTTGACTGTCACTGCGCGCATCAGTGCTTTGCAGACATCCGAAATGTGGACCCAATCGACTGCATCCGTGACGACGTGCTTGTCCAAGGCGACCCCGGCCCCCGTCCATCGCCTCGGATCCGTATTTGCTGGCTCTGGAACTGCCGTGGACCCACAATCGGAAACAGACGCAGAATAAACGCCGTTGCCGGCCTTGCCATCAATCGTGCGTGGCTGGCAACTATTTGCTCGGCGTTGGCCATGGCTCTGGCCACGGGCGTCACCAAGTGCACGGGATCTTGCTCAAAGAACTTTGCAAAAGTCCCTGGCTTGACGAGCGACGGGATCGGGCCATACACATCCGACGAACTGGTGACGACAATGCGTGGCATGGGATCCAAGGCTGATGCCGCGGCAGCCACCACGGCTTGCGTCCCGTTGGCCAGAGTAGCTTGGCATCCTGCATCACATTCGCCCTTGGGTCCCACCTTGGGCGCAACCAAATGCACAATAACGCTGGGTCGAACGTCCGTGACAAGCTTGCGTACGAGTGTCTCGTTGGTGACGCTGCCAAGGACAAATTGAACGCGATCACGGCCGTGCACGTGGATCAGTGGAGCGATGGTATGGATGCCCGCGGTGCTGAGGTTGTCGAGAATGGTCACTTTGGATGACGGGTGTGAGGCGAGCAGGTGACGGACAAAGTGAGAGCCAACAAATCCGGCTCCGCCAGTGACGAGTGCGTGGATTGGGGTAGGTTGGGGCTCGGAAGGCGGCGGCGGCGGCGGCGTCATGTTGGTTGACAGGTCAATGGGAACGGGAGTTCCGGTGGGCGGTTGTTGGGAAGCGAATGACGAATGAATGGCGAACACAGTGAGGCATACAACGATGGCAAATGTGGCTCGAGTTTGGCGGCGCCGACCGATCGAGTCATCTGGCGTGATGGCGGGTGCGACAAGATTGTTGTCGGGCAATCCAGCTCATGGTGCTCGGCATGAGGTAGTGCTGCCACATTTGTCGAATGTATCATCTGAAGCAACCCAGCCATGCTCCAGATACATGATCCAACGGCCAATGCAGACAGGCCGTGAGCCCAACACCGTGTGTCAACATGATAATGTCGTGAGCGAGCAAAAACACAAGCGCAAAGGTGATACCACCCGCCATCGGTGTTGCTGATGGCATCCACTTTGGCGGCGAGTATGCCGAACATGAAATGGAATACACGAGCGTGACAGAGTTGGCGGCCACGATCGGATAAAACACGGCCACTGGGAAATATGACGGGAGCGAACCCCATGACGCTGGGTCATCCCTCCCTGCACTGGTAAAGGCGACAAGAATCCCGGCTACCACGAGCAAACCGCCCGCCAACACGAGTTGAACGACGATCGCGCGGCACTGCACAGGCCCCGTGAGCGTGGGGAAAGTCGCTCGCGTCAGGTAAACGACGATGGAGAGTGCAACGAGCAGACACGTCGATGTGAAGATGGGAATGCTATGTGCGGCGGAGGCACTGCCGCGAAGGTACAAGGTGAGTGAGATTACAGACGGGAAGAGGGAAGAGCCTGAGGTCATGATGACCTTATGAGACAGAGATAAGTGTTTACACATACGTGACGAGTGCGCAAAGGGACAACAGCGCAGGGAGTCGGGTCTTCCAAGTCGAAATGGCAAGCGATGCCGTAATCAATGTGTCGACCGTCGTGAGACATGAGCATGCAGCGACCTGTAGGGAATGGTCCAGGTGACACGTTTGAGCAGAGGCCAACCAACCAGTTGAAGTTCACAAATACCCACGTACCAAAAGTGCAAGCAGAACAAGAGGTGGCAGTGTCATCACATAAACGACGAGCACCAGCGTCGATACAGCCATGGCTACGATGTTCTGCAGGCGGACACTCTTCCAAGTGTAGGTCTGGCTCGTGGTGGTCGCATTACGGGGACTTGACTGAAACTGGAGGCACGACGCAAGGTACAATGTAGCGGCCGAAGAGACGAGGTGGATACAGGAAAGCACATATGGCCGAAGGTACAAGAGTATTGTGCTCGGGAACAGATTGGTTCCCTCCTCGTGGATTGATAGCACGGTCAAGTTTGTTCTGTAGAACCACCAACCAACGTGAGCTATATCTTGAATGTAGACAGACAGCGATCCGAGCGCGGCAATGATTCCGACAGCGACTCAGCTGTACAACGCACATGAGCCAAGAAAAGGTGGCAAGTGCCAACGTCGCGGATTGAATGGTTGAAGTGTAGTGAATGACGGGGCGATCGAACATAGTTTGGGTTGAGTGACGAGTCACGAGCGGCCGGAAGGTCGGGATGGCTCCGCATGGATCAAGCGCCATAGTCATACTGATGTAGCGGTGATGACAAGATACGCAAGCGTTGAGATTTATCGAGAATTAGTTAGTTGAAGGGGCTGGAAGGTAGTGAAAGATGTGTCATGTGGTCAACTGATGAAGCTACTAGTATAGGTGTCTCCCGCCCAGGCCAGGCCAGCAGCTGCAGCGGTCGCTCGGGGTTTAAATACATATGTACATAATATATTTAGCATATGTAGCAGATCAATGCGCATGCCATGTACACTGCATGCATGATTTCGAACTTGTTTACAAAACCGCAACTACAGCATATGCATGCATTCCGTCGTGCGATCTGAGACACGACCGCCACAGCAAATCATGCATTCACACCTTACTAGTAAGGCGGGGCATGCTTCGCCTTGCAGACCGCTTGCGGTCCGCTTAGTCCCGCTCACCCCGAATTTTTTTGGCTGGCCACTGACCGCTTCGTCGCCCTCACCCCGCATTGATTACCGCTCACCCCGTGGAAAAATGGGTGGTTCACTGCCAATCACCTCGGCGCTCTTTGCCAACTTTGAACCATTAAACCATTACTTCAGTTTGCACCCGATCTCCATCAACAACAATAGCAGGCATGGGAATGGGAATGGCATCTGCAGTAGCAGCAGCAACAGCAGCAGCAAGAGGACGAAGTCCATCAACGAGGTGTCTCCGGCCACTTACGTGAACCGCTTTTTTGGTAAGGAGAGTCGCGAAACACCCGAAACACCCGCTGGGTCTCAGCGCTCGATTCTCAATCTCTCGGTGAGGGGATGAGTGAGAAGCCCTACCAATCGTGAGTAAGGAACGGGGCTATCGTGAACCATCGGCATTCAAATTGACACCAATTCAAATCTCCATTGTGTGGCGGGACTGGGGACACGATGAGCTTTGCTTTAGGCCGAGTCCTTGAACAAACGTCTCAACAGCCGCTCAAATGAAAGAAAGTAATAGAGCACAGCCATAGTCGGCGTCATCGCAAGCAGGCTCAATTGTGACATGATTCATGCAACCGCGTAAACTTATGGCGCCACGTCCAGTTGCCCTGGGAACACTCAAATCCCTGTTCCAGAGAAGGTCAGCGCTGAATTTGCGCGCATCCTGAAACGATTTCCAACATCCTGGGTGATAATGAGGCCGAGTCAGGCGGGTCAATCGCCCATCCTCTGCGTTGCCCACGGCAAGGGCCAACACGGTACCAAAGTCAGCGGCGCTGTCTCTTGGTGCAGCGTGAGCGCCATTGGGACAGCCACTTAAAGGACAACCCGCAGATCGCGCTGACCAGCTCCAATAGGATGTAATGCTCCTGCCGATATCATCATTGTACAGCCCAACAATAGCAGACACACCGGTTCTCTTGTCGCTTGTATGATGAGCATTCGTGCAGCCATCGCTGAGCCGCCAATGCGCCAACTTGCCAATTGGATCAGATCAATGCCCGTCACCACGGCTCAGGCTCGTTTTCGCTCGCAGGTTCATACGCAGACCAAAGTGGCTGTCTAAACTGCTGCCCGCCGAGTGGCAGTCAAGCTCCCCATGACGGCTCGTCCAAAGATTGTGACGGCCATTCATGGAATACCAGCCAATTGAGGAGTCGGGCGAGGGAAAATGCGAAGGAAACTCAGACCGCTGGATACATACAGTAGTAACTGATTGTATGGTGTGGTGGCAGGTCCGTGTGGTAAAAACATGGCACGGGAGGTTGTAATTAACAACCGATAGCGTGGGGGAAAGCGCGACTAAGCGCGACGACGAAAAATAGCGGGGTGAGCAAAACACGGCCGGTGGTCGGTGGTCCGCCATAACATGCGGGGTGAGCGCGTCTACTAGTACGTAAGCGGACCGCTTGCGGTCCGAAAGTAGTCGAACCAGCCCCGCCTTTTAATGTGTGAAATTTCGCTTGCCAAGCAACTGCGACTTGCCGCGGAGATGGAAGGGCTTGAGCAGCATGAGCGGGAGATGGAGCACGAGGAGGAGCTACGCCGAGGGGCGGATATGGCCGGCGCAAATGGTGGCGGAGGGCAAGACGACGACGTATCGATGGAAGATCGACTCTGAGCAACTGGGTGGAGTCAAACTGGGCGATGTGATGCAGTTCCCACCCCGCCCTGCCGAGGATGGCCGGCAAGCGCACGCGCGCGAGAAACACAGATCAAGGAGATTCCAATGCTTGCACGCATGTACCCACCTCCTCAAGATCAGGAAGTCGCTGGGTAACCTCAAGTTTACCGTCACTCATTCGGTCGTCGCAACAAGGTCTGCCGCTGGTGTGACGCATTGATGTGGACTGCGGAACGTGTCAAGCGCTCGCCGAAGTGTAATCCAAAGCATGGTCGTTGTTGCCAACACGGCAAGGTCAAGCTGGATCCAGTAGCACCAACTCCCTGTGTGCTGGCCGATTTACTACTTGGCCGTATCAATCTTCGTTTGTGCCGTGACTTTTTGGAAATGATTCGCACAACAACGCGTTTGCCATGACATCGGTGAGATGTCCAAAGTATGGGACCAGGTATGGCAATTTTGTCCTTTTTTTCTTCCGCTCGATCCATTCATTACATTAAGTTCCTCATTATGCACATCACGACATGCAGGCCCGCCAACGTATTGTATCCAGGGCGAGCTGTCGCACCGCATCGGTCACTTGCTGCCAGCCAACGAACCTGCCGACGCATGGTGGGCGGAAGCCAATGTTTTGCCAGCTCTACTTCCATGACACCCGGAATGAGCTACAGAACCGCATGACTGCCCACGGTCATGTTCCTCAGCTTGGCATCTCCCTTCTCGAACCCGTCGTCGACATGCTTCAATATCTATTGCACACCATCAACCCATTCGTTCAACTTTTCCGAACTGCGGCGGAGCGCTTGCTTGATAATCCGGTTCAAAACCTCCGTTTGATCTTCCTCGATCCAAAGCAGCGGGAACGCCATACGCACGGCCGACCAACCTTGATTTCCAACGAGGACTCGGACGCGTCAACCCGCAATCCGTGTCAAGCGTCGCCAATTCCCTGTGGCCTTGGCTTTCGCAATGACCATAACAAGTCAAATGGCCAAACTTTCAACGTGGTCGGTGTCTTGCTTGAGCATTCTGTGTTTTCACACGGTCAGCTGTACGTGGCCTGCTCGCGCTCTCCTTCGGCAGATGGTTTGAGGATCCTTCCTTTGGTGGCTTCCTTTGGTGCATGCCCGCGACCGAGTTCGAAATATTGTGTATCATGAAGTAAATACTTCCGTAGGAAAAGGTGTGAGAAAAGGCAATGTGTAATGTCATGTTTCCTCAAGGGTTCAGGTAAGTGGCCGGCTAAATCCATCCCGCGCTTGCATTTGTATGTAGGCGTTCCCTTACCCCACACCCTCCACTGGGAGATTGAGAATCGAGCTTTGTCACCCAGCAGGTGTCAACCAATGAGTGTTTCGACTCTGCTTACCCAAAAAGCGGTTCACGTAAGTGGCCGGGTACCCTAGTCTCACGAAAGGTGGAGCTGGGCGACTCACCCGAAACGACGCTGCGCGGATTCGAGACCACCACAATGGGCACGACGGCCTCCTGGCCAGGGTTGTCTCACACCAATTGGGGATTCCGATCAGAACATGTCGATGGCCATCTGGTGATTGCGCAATAAAGGCTGGCCACCCTGTTATGGATACCGGCTCAATAAATCACATGCTGCCAAAGAATTTCACTCGTCAACCATGCACATAGACTCGATGCAATCACTCTTCAAGACCTCCGCTTGCTCCTCTCGGCCACATACAGCGCCGCCGCGGCCATGCTCGTCCACAACGACTCCATCATGCCATCGCCACAGCCACAACCCATGGCTGTTCTGCCGCACAACCTCTTTGCTCACCGCCATCTTGGTCCTGACCCTCACACCAACGCTTGCCTCGACCTCCACCTCCACCTCGCTACGCCTATCGCTGTCCATTCAGCAACTCTCTGCGTCTGCCCCAGGCCTCTCTGCCTCCATTACCTGCCTGATACCGCCCACGGCCCCAGCCAGCTACTCATGCCAGGGGTTTGCCTCGCACCTAACCCAAGTCCTCGACTCGTTCTCATCGCAATTCCATCTCGATAAACTCCCGCGCACTCGCCAATTAAAATCGAAGCACACTTTATCCCCTTTTGCGAGGAGGCCGTCGATGCGCTTGACCGCGACACACTCCGCAATGTGGGCAACCGGTGCTCGAGTGCCATGAGCCATGTGGGCGCGTTGGCATTTGCAAGCTCCATCCGATACTGGAAACTGCAGCGCAATAAGGAACTCTTGTTTGTGCCGAGCTGCGCAGTCAAGAACCTTGCAGCGTCGGGTAAGCTCGCCCTGGCCAACGGCGTCACGGCCCTTGATGTGAACTACGATGCGGATATTCTCGTGCAAGTGCGGTCCGATTGGAATGACTGGTACTTTTCGCCCGCCGATGGGCCCATGCACAAGCATCACATGGACATTCGTATCACCTTGCAGCACGAGCTCATTCATGGGCTGGGCATGGCGCTTGCGGGCGTCGACACGGACATTGTCCCGGGGCTCGCGCTTCCTTGGCATTACCCTGCGGGTGCCAAGGGCAAGTGGGCCGGGTGGACGGATGCCACGCCATTGTATTTCACACACCTTGTGGATCGCAAGGCCGGCACCCCGTTGAGTGACTTGGCGGCCGAGGTGAAAAAATGGAACGACGAGTCGGTGGCTGTGGCGCAGGTCGGTCAAGCCATGCAGCTCTCTGCGCCGAATGCGTACGCGGCCGCAAAACGCATGTACGAGCTCAACACGACTCCCGGCGCAATCATGTTTCGCCCCTCGCCACTCATCAGCAAGGTCAATGGCGACATTGTGGTCGACTCTGCATCGGCCAACGCCTCGTCCAACTCGCTCGTGCATCTCGACTCGGCAACTTACAATTCGACAGTCGACGATATCATCTTGATTCCAGATACCGCCGCGTACGCCGGGCGCGCGTGGAATGCAACACTCGGCCCGCATTTGGGTGCCGTGCTCGGGTCGCTGGGGTTTCCCAAGGACATGCAGGCACTTGAGCGCATGGCGGCCGAGTTGACTGTCACACATGCCGTGCCGGTGCACTTGCTGGGCGAGAGGATTGATGTTATGGGATGGAAGTGGAATTGGGTCAAGCACGGTCCGTGGCAGTGGGTCAACGCAGGTGCCTTGCTGTTGGGCGGTGGAGTGTGGGGGTGGATGGCAAGGCGGGATTGGATCGAGGTCAAGCGGGTGAGGGGGTGGAGCACGTTGCCAGGGATGGGCAGGTGATGCCAAGGAATAATCTTTTCTTGACTTGAATATAGACTGTAACTGCAATTGTATAAAGCGAACGACCGCGACCGAAGACGAAAACCACACTGTGAATAAATATTGAACACCAATCAAGTCCATGCAACACAAACACCTTACACCCTCGCCCTCTGCTCCTCCTGCTCTGCTCACCATGTCCTATGCGCGTCCCCCTCTCTCCCTGTCTCTGTTTGCCTGCTCGAGCCTGGCCTCATGCTCGGCCGCCACCTGCACGGCCGCGGCCATCACCTTGAGCTGCAACGCATGCGGGACGCGCGCAAACCGTGCATCAATGTACCTTGCCATTTCTCTGCCGCACTCGGCGCGCTTGACTGCGGCCGCGTCGCGCAGCGTCTTGAGCTTGCACACGTTTCGTGCAGCGAGTGTACATGTTTCCAAGGCCAGTGTGAGCGCGTCGACGCCGCCGACGTGCGGGTTGGTACCCTCGTCATGGGCGAGCATGGCGTCGTCGTCTTGCACGGCATCCAGCTCGTCGGGCGTCAAAGTGTGCGCGAGCTGGTCAAGGGTGCGCGGGGTGCGTGGCCCATTGGCGTGGTCCGTGAGCTGAGCGTGCCGGGTCATGAGCTCGGCTTGGTTGGTCATCCAGGCTTGCTTTTCGCGTGCGAGGCTAAGTTGGTGTGGGCAAGTGTTAATCGTGGCTAGGACTTGAGGGAAAAAAAAGCAAGCAAGGAGAAAGGAAAACACACAGATCAAGCTCGTATTCAAGTTGCTTGATGTTGCGCGCCATGGCCTCGTTGCGCGGGTTTGGTCGCAGCTTGTTGAGCACCTTGACCTCCTTTGGCTTTGTGCTCTAAATCAAACAATCAACCGGGTGTCCTCCTGGTTGGCAGACTTGACACATACGCAGACAAGGAACACAGAAAAAAAAAGTATCATACCGGACGCAAACACCAATCGAAATCCGAATCATCGCCGCGCTTCAACTTTTTCAACGCCAACCTGGCCATTTCCTCCACCACTGCCAATCGCGCCGCCTTGATCTTTGCCTCTGCCTTGTCTTGTCCCTGAACTTGGTCCACCTCAATCGCCGCTCGCTCACTCATGATCCGCGCACCAACATGCTTGCCCGTCCACAGGGTCAATGTCTTGACACGTTTCACGGGGACCATGCCTGCCGGCAAGTGACGAAAGTACACGTCCGGATCGATCGATTTATGTGGATACAATGTTTCGGCCGAGGTCGAATGCAGAATGCGCTCGCCGCGGCGCGCAAGCGATGCGCGGCGTGAAAAGGTGGCCGAGGCGTCTGAGGGGGCGAGCGAGGGCCGCGGTGGGCGCGTCCCGGTGGGCGTTTGAGGGAGCGCGGCAGGGATGGAATGCGCGGTTGGTGTGTCGCGGGCAGCAACAGATGCGGCAGTCGAGCGGCGGCGTGAAGAAGATGGGGTGGTGGTGTCGCGAGGGGGAGAGTGCTTGCGGGGGCGTTTGGATTTGGAGGCGCCGTGGGCGTTTTCGTCGGAATGCGATACGGACGATTTGCGACGGCGTGAGGAGGAAGAGGAAGACGATGGTTTCGGTTTGGGTTGGCCGACGAGGTCTGCGTTCGACAGTGGGACAATGATGTCGCGGTGCGACGGAGGCGGAACAGGTTGTTGTTGTTGTTGTTGTTGCTGTTGCTCAGAAAAGTAGCTTGACATTGTGTCTCGGCGGTTGACAACGGGTTTGGGTGCAGGCGCGTTTGTATCAACATCCGTGAGTGCGGGTGTGTGTGTAGTAGGTTCGGGTGCAGCAGCCACAGATGCAGCAACGGCAAGAGGTGGTGCAAGAGGCGAGTCAAAGAGGTCGTTGGCAAACATGTCAGAGATGACTTTTGGTTTCTTGTGGGAAGACGAAGACGCAAAAGAAGAAGGCTGTGCGTTTGGGTTGAACGAGAAGGAATGCGCGTGGGATGGATGGTTGAGATTGGCATTGCCATGGTCTGGCGGTAAGGAGGCAAACATGGTCTCAAACGAGCGCTTCTTGGGGCGGACGGCCGGCCGTTTCTTTTCAGATGCGGATGGCATAGTGATGGTGGTTGTCGTTGAGGTCGCTGCAACAGCTGCGGTCACGGTCGTGGCAGCATGCTTGTTTGGGGCCATTGTGGGACTGCGTGGTTGGGATGATCAATCACGGAATGGGCGGACGCAGCTGGTGGCACGGTGTACGGTGTGATAGATCAAGGGCGCTGAAGAGGTGTTACGGGAGGACAAGGGGCGAATGCTTGGAGTAATTCATTCGTTCGTCGTCGTTATAGATTCAAAGTCATTACTTAACGCATCGCACTTTGATGATTGGATCTTGATTGTGAAATCAATTGACTGGGCAGTGGGCAGGGGCCGTCGATCGCTGCACACATGAGCGAGAACGCCACTTGCGCTCTCGCGCACTCACCCACGCACGCGCACCAAATTCCTTTCCCACAGGCCTTGACCTACCATCTATCCCTTGCAAAACCAAAGATGAACCTGAAGCCATCCGCTAAAAAGGCAGCAAGTCAAGCAGCAAAGAACTCGCTTTGCGTGCCATGACCACGACCATGGCTTCGATTCCGACCACGCCTCCACTCTGTGATCTCACCAACCGTGACCAAGACACGGGCAAGACTCCTACTCGTCTGTTGGACGTGCCATTTGACCTCCTCCTCCAAATCACCCGCCTCTTGCCAATCAAAGACGCCCTCTCCTTCGCCCTGGTCTGCCACCAGCTCTACTCGCCGGCCGCCCATCGCATCTTTTCCGAGCCCTACGTTCAGTCCACGCAAATACTCGACCGCTTGCTCGCCTCGCTCGCCATCGCTAATCAGCATGCAAGCAAGCACTCTGAGGCGCGCACCCTTGTCCGCCACGTTTCGCTCTCGCTCCGAGTCGCCCAGCTTGATTGCAATCAGCTCGAACGCCTGGTCGCAGCATGTCCCCGGTTGCACTCGGTCTCCATCCGCGACGTGGCCACTGCTCATCATTGGGCACCACCTTCCCCGGGACACTCGGGCCCACTTGCAACACTCAAAATCGAATCGCTTCTCTCGCTCGTCCCACAACTCACTCATCTCTCACTCTCCCAAATCGATCCCCTCGATACGCCCCACCTCATTACACACGTCGCCACACACTGTAAGCATCTTTCGTCTCTCACGCTCAACCAATGCGTGACTCTGCCCAACGATGCACTCACGTGGCAGTCCAGCATCCTGGCCCTGCACAAGCTTGCCCCGCATCTCAAATCGCTCGCCATTCACGTGGATTCCGGCGCGCGCACGGCACGCACGACCCAAGAGGCACTGGCCATCGTCTTGCGCGATTTTCATTGCCCCAGTTTACGTGCTCTCAAGCTGGCTGCGTACAAATTTGTGATTGGGTCACTTGAGCAGCAGGACGTGGCGGCCGGTTTGCTTGCCGGGTTGTTGACCAGGCATCCGGCTTTGGTCAGGTTGCATTTGGAGCAGTTTGTCTCTTTCGATATCGTGGATTGGGTCAAGGATGGCATCATTGCGGCGTGGAAGGTGCCTCAAGGCGTACGGGGACCGAGGAGAAAAGTCGTCGTCGATCGTGAGGTCAAGCGCGAGGTCAAGGCAAGGATCAAGCAAGCGTGTGATGGGGTTGTGGTGGAGGTGGCTCACTAGGGCGGCTCGCAAAATGATTCATTTTCAATCGATATCACTAAGTCTCCACAGTGCACTCGACTGCTTCTTCAAATCATCAGACTCTTGAGCAAGAGCAATACACTTCACCCTCACCAATATGGGCTGCAGCTCGCGTGCATGTGAAATTGTGATCCGTGGATCAGTCACTTTCGCGTTGCTTCATGTGTTGTAGATGCGGGGGAGTCTACGAGAACGGATTATACAATCGGCCTGGCACTCGATTAGAGGGGCAGGAGAGAGGGGTGTGGGGGTCTCGCCGGAGGTCTTATACCTAGCCTCAGGCACCCGCACACCAAACTTTAGAATACACACATTCATGGCGAGAAGAGAGTTCGAGAGGTGGGAAAGGTGAGACAGCCATGAGGCTGCGACTCAACATCACTTGTCTCACACAAACACGCTTCATAAGCGTCACACCTGTCAACCTTCCACTTGCTTCCATGGAAAGGTGCTCAGCTGGACTTTCCGCCTGTTGGATCGGCAGGCATGTCCAGTAGACTTGTCGACTTGTCCAGAGATCCGATCCTGCTGTTTGCCTGGCTGTTACCCCTGAAAAGGGCCTACAACCCTTGACCCCCGACCTTTGCATGCCCATGACCTCATCGTCATTACCATTGATCGATAGATCGATCCCCCCCCCCCCAACGCACATCGCAGGCCTGTACCATGTTAGACGCGGACGCCATCCATGCTGCTTTGCTTGCCTCGGCGCCCCCAAGCCCTCCGCCGACCGTCGGCATGCCCCGACGGCTCAAGCTACTGTACATTCAATATTCAAGTCATTCCCTTTTGTCGGCGCGACCATGGTTCTTATCCTCGCTCTGTGTTCATGTGTTTAGGTGCCGCCGCCGACTGTCCCTGGCCCTCTTGCCCCCGCAGCCGACCAAATGGCAGTTGAGGTCGACCAGGCAGCTGCCATGGCCGCTTTCCAACAACTGATTATGAGCGTTGCCTTGCAAAACCCAGCTCGCTTTTGCCTGATCGACACTGCCACTGGCAACTCACATGTCATCCCGCATCATGTGGCTCATGTGGCCCTGGGAACAATCAATTTACCTCTCGGCGGCCTGCAACCCCTGACGATGACCGATGCTGCCCCGCTGTCGGCTGTTGCCATTGCCTCTGCTTCCAGCACGCATTTGCCTTCCACCGCCTTGGCCTGGCCCGAGCCCCATGCCCCCGCCACGCCATTGGGTGGCGCAACCACTATGGTATCGCCTGACCTGGCCGCGGGCACCTTCATCACTCCGGTCACGCTCAACGGGACCGACCTGCCTCTTCCAAGCCCGCCGGACTCCCCAGGTCGTTGGACTATTTCGTCGCCTGAGGAGCTGAAGTTGCTCAACCAGTGCAAGAGAGGATTGCTGCCGTACCCTCCCGAGTTTGGGAGCGCCTCCGAATGGAAGCTTTTTTACAAGTACGCCACGCACCGCGGGATTGAGGGCAAGTGGACGCAATTGCGATTGTCGGCTTGTCTCCTCTCCTCTCGCGTTTCCCAGCCGCCTGAAACGGTCGAGGTCCTTTTGGCCCTCGTTCCGAAGGACGACCCAATGTTTTCCTTCACGGTTCTTGATACGCAAAGGTGGGTGGATCATGTGCGCGGCAGACTTAAGGAAGATGAGAACACTTATGGCAAGTATGTGCACTTGGCGAGCGTGAAGGTCAATAAGCAGGTTGTTGGGGACAAGATCAAATCCACGGTCCAGACTCAGGTTGCTTGGCTTCCTGCTACACCTGAAGAGGAACATCGATTTGCCGTTGCAGTTGATGGTGTTGCTTTGCACGGCGGTATGTTCGCCTGTCCATTCGCGCTTACCCGTGGGCCAGCATGACTGATAGCTGCTCGGTTTGCAATAGTTCCCAAGTGGGTCACTGTTGCCTCCTACAAAACGCGCGAGCGTGCCATCAAGAAACTCGCCAACGATGTGTTGAATTCCCCCTCGCCGGCCCCGCATTGAGCCGTCGTTGCAAGGTGCCTACTGATCGCCACGAGGTGCCTTCTTGCTGCCTGTGGTTCAGCTTGTGCTCATGTGTCTCGCGTTTTCTGTCCACCCTTTTCCATCCACTTTCTCGTCCCACCTCTCTCCTTTTTTCCTCTTGACTCTTCGCCCTTCTCTCGTTTGCCAGATATCACTTCACCTTCCCATTGAACTCCATGCTCGCATCCTCCCCACACTTCGGCTCTCGCCTAGCTATGCCCGTCCCGTATACCATTGCATCCTTCTAGTTGCCGCTCTTCAGCGCGCCAATGGTATCGTTTGCATTCTTGGATCGAGGAACCGCCATTTGTAGCCCAGAGCCATGATGCTGGCGCAGTCCGACCATGGATTACTTGGGTGCTGGTTTTGATATCTTTGACCCTCTTTTCTTGTTCACTTTTTTTTCAGCCTGTGGCCCTGGCCCTGGTCATGCTCCTTCTTGTTCTTGTATCTTTTATTGGCACTTGCTTTTCTTGTCCCATTTCCTCACTTTCATCCGCTTCAACATGTGTTGCTTTGCCGCTTCCCCCGGGCATCATGGACCACCCAAGCACACCAAGCACAAGTTCCTTGCGTGCACTTTTGTTGTGAAACCCAGAGCCACGCCGTTCAGGAGTGCATGCGTGACCGGATGTGATTCCAGCTGCAGACGTGTATGATAGTTGGACTAAGGACCGAGTAGCGGGTAATTCAACATCCCATGCATCACTGAGGTACCACTAGAAGCGAGTACAGATGATGGCATGGCTAGAGTATAGCAGACAAGCCGTCATGCCGTTCCCATGGCATGAACGGCGAGACTCAGTCTTCATGACATACCTAGATTCCCGCCCATCGTATACAACAGCACAGCTGGCCGCAGCGCTCATCGCTCAGGGTCTGAGAGCAACCCGCGGACGGCCCCGCCGTCCGAAACCAAAGGTAAGGGTACCGAGCTGTTCCCCTCCAATGAGTTGGAAGGAACAGCAACCGACTGCTGTCTTATTCGCATTCACATACTTCACATTCATACACATATTTATTTCCGACTTCAAGATGTGAAATCACAACAACATTGCCCTTGAACGCGCAGTTTGCCCAACTTTGGGCAGCCCCAAGTTGCGTCAGGCGGCAATGTGTATGGCGTGGAACATGTGCATGGCGTTGGCGGGCAGTTTTATGGTTCATGGCGATACTTGGGCCGTTTTTTTGTTGTTGTTTATGTACTTCTGCCTTTTTCCTTTTCTTTGTGCTCGCTCGATCCATGTTCCTTTCGGAATCGTGCCGTCGGTGTTAGTTTCGCATCATTCAGTCGCATTTCAAGATAAATGAGCACCATGAAATCCATTGATCCTATATGTGAATGTAGTTAATTTGCGCATGGCCTGAGCGCGGGCTGCGATTGTCAACAGGCTACAAATCGTTGCTCACAATCACAAGAACCCTCTTGCTTCATCGGCACAAGTCAACTCGGCCGCCAAACACTCTCTCCACCTGCTCCTTCAACTCTTGCGAATGATACCCGATTTCAAGCACACGCCTAGCCTCCTTGCCCCCTGAGACTTGCGGCCACACTTGCAATGCTGCACGCACAATCTCGGATGACATGTTGTCGTTATCGCAATTGGTTGTATCCAGCACCGTCAACTTGACCAACCGCGTGTGCCGCGAGAGCAAGCCGGCAAATGCGGCCTGGTAGTCTGTTGTGCTGCGCATATAATTGTTGCATAAGCTGAGCGACGTGAGCAAAGGACAGGCCAAGTGTTGGACTAGCAGGGCAGACATGGTGGGGGATTCCACGTCATCGAGCTTGAGTGTGTGGAGCAATGCGAATGTGGAGAGACGTTGCGTGATGCTCGTGGTGATTGGGAGATAGTCGTATCCCCACTGTTGAACACCGATTGGCCGGCAGGCATGGTCCAGCTCCGATATGATGAGCGTGTGAAGGCTAGAACAAGAGGAGGCGACAATGGTGAGGAGGTATGGGACGTCGATTGACTTGACTTGCTTGAGCGTGAGCGATTCGAGTTGGGTTGTGAGTTCAAGCAGTGAAGAGAGGTGTCGAGGGACTTTTGGGCCAGAAGTCTTGGTGTCCCACAGATTGATTTCGCCGTCGTTAAACTCGTACTCGGGTACATCGTCGTCGGTTTCCGATGCCGAGTCATTGGCCCGAACCACGACTGCATCTTGAATCGTCAGATGCGTCAGGTTCGGGCATAGGGTGCCGAGTTGCGCGAATAGGTTGTCGGTAAGGTATTCAAGCACGAGGACAAGTTCCAAGCGGCGCACAAGTGATCCATTGCTGACCGAAGCGGCGAGTTGAGAGACAAATCGCTCAAGGCGAGGCACAGTGAGGATTCGGATCGGGCGTGAATAAAGCGAGAGAAGAGCTGGGATATGGAGGGATTTGCACGCGAGTAGACTCGGGACAAGGTCGGCTGGGTGCGGGAGCAGGTCAAAGATTGGAACGAGGAGTTCGTGAGAGAGGTTGGCAATGGAGGCAGCTGCTCGTGGAGGCACAAAGCCGAGGTTGGCGTCGGCGGCCGCGTCGGATGGCGATGAGGAGATTTCATGCGAAACGGAGTCCATAGCTGGTTGCCATTGCGTCGAGTCGGTTACATCCATCTATCGGTAAATATACATATCTTCCGAATATTAGGATTTCGGCTGTGGTGATGGACACATTCGGATGGCTGAGCATTGCC
This sequence comes from Catenaria anguillulae PL171, assembly GCA_002102555.1. Lineage (NCBI taxonomy): Eukaryota > Fungi > Blastocladiomycota > Blastocladiomycetes > Blastocladiales > Catenariaceae > Catenaria > Catenaria anguillulae. Next base: position 234,586 of record MCFL01000010.1, read on the forward strand.
GCGAGACTCGCGAGACATGGGCATTGGACAACATCGCCAATCGGGTTGTTGAGAAGATCGAGCTGGATCGAGAAATATCAAGCTGGATATGCACATATAGAGCTGTATCGGCTGGAAGTCGTATCTAGCTGTATCTGTTCATGTATAGGACTTTTGGAGGGGCAGATACAGTTGTATACGTATGTATCACTCTGTAAACGGGTTGAGCTTTCTCTGCCCAATGTGTGGCGATCTGGCTAGATCCAGTTGTATTGTCAGAAGACCAACAGCTGTGATATCGGCCGATACAGAAAGATCTGGATAGATCAGGAGTGCCATATATTCGGAGACACAGATGTGTATTGCAAGATACAACGGAATAAACATGAAGTGAGGACAAACGGCCACGCAGGGAAACACAAGTGATACTACTCCAATCGCGGCCGCAACGGGCCGCCCACAATCACTCACTAGCATGAAACAAAAGGGTATCAATCACGCAAACTAACAAAACCATGCAAGGCCGAGCCAAGAGCTTCCTTCAACAATTGAACTCGGCCTTGGTCAGATTCGATCGCTGCAATTGAGGTGTTGTACGCTGTAACATGATCGTGTCCGCGAAATTTCTGCTTCCACTCGAGATGTCCAGCGGAATCCGCCAGGACGTTGGCGCTCTGAGAAAGGAAACAGAATCGTTAGGCAAAGTAGGAAGGTCGAAAATGGCAATGGATCTCCAACATACCGCCAACCACACGCCGACACACACACGCACCGCATATTCTCGGATATCGGACGAGCGCGGGGGATCAACTCCATGCTCAACATCCCACTTTGCCCACCAACGGATAATGCCGTCCATTAATTGGCACATGGGCGGCTCTGCATGACGTGAAGATGAATGTCAGTCGGCCGCCAATGATGAGATAGGGGTCAGGAAGCGTACTTGTATGCACCGCCAAAAACATGCGCAGCCAACGTCGAAAAATTGGGCGAACAGTCGACCCGGAGAACATGACCGTCTCGCACCATGTTACTGAAAAGACGGAAGTGACGCCGGCCGCCTCGCCGTCCTGGCCCATGGCAACGATATCGGCGCGCGCTTGAACGTCCAACCCACCATGGGTGTTTTGGGCGACCGTTCGTAGCATGTTGCTTCTTGTACTGGTGATTTTGTCCGAAAGCTGAATATGGGAAGCGAGGTTTGAGTCAGCGACAATGTGATGTCAACGCGACAAGGCAACATGGATGAACACAACATACATCTGGTCCCGTCAATGTCTGTAAACCAGTCATAGCCCTCAACTCGGGGAGCCAGCGGGACTTTCCCGAGGTTGGACCCACAGGGAACAGGTTGTCCAGGAAAAGAAATGCCCGGATGTACAGCAGAATCGACTCGCCAGTCTCGGTTTCATCCAGCGAGGCAGACTCAGGCACGGCGGTCACAGTACCAGAAGCAGGATCACGAGAGGATGGAAGCGCCGCCGGAACTTGCGCAGTCCTTGACGTGGCGGGTGGCGAGGCCATGTCGGCAGGGTGAATCGTGTGATGGCCGTTGGAACTGGGTGAAGCGCCGACGGCAGAAAGTGTTGATCCCACGGAACCCAGTTGCTGAGCCGACGGCATGCCACTCGCCCAAGTGGTGACGTTGGCAAGTGCTTGTTGGCTCGTTGTGTTGCCGTGTCCCTGTTTGTTACGGGAGAGAAGAGTTGTCAGTACTCAAGAGCCAACTGCGAAATTCATGAAGATGTCGCACCAATTGGGTTGTCATGGCGAGAAAATCTTCTGACGACGAGATCTTCTCATGACGTGGGGCATTTTGCGCAAGCATCTGGCTCAGAAAGGCAAGAGCGGATGCCAAATCCGAAGGAGGGGCAGGCTGGGCAGCGTTCGGATGGTAGTGGTCGCGCACGTGTGGCTCATAGTCCTGTTGAAAATAGTCACGGTTCCGACTGGGGTCTGTTGCTTGTTTGCTGGATTGGGCGGCGCTTGGTGCTTGCCGGTTGTGTTCCTTGTTGACGCTGCTGCGAGGCGCGGGTGTCTGTGACGCGACATTGTGCGCGGACGTGAACGAGACATACTTGGACAGAACTGCGACAGTATCAAGAAAGTGGACGACATACCACATCAGCATCAGTGAATTGGTCTAAATCAGACAAAGCGTCGTCATCGTCATTGATCTCGCCCATAATCACATCTTCTCGCCGGTCGCTGCTTGTTTCTGCTGGCCGGTGCGGCGGCGGCACATGTGGCGGCGGCAGAGGCGGAGAGACCATTGCCCCAGAAAAGGGGGCACGAGGGGGAATCGATTGCTTGGACCCATTAGATGCAATGGATTTGGCCGCTGTTCCGACGTTGCCAACATTGGCAGGCGTTTCGGTCAAAGATGTACGAGAGGAAGTGGTGGGAGAGTCGGCGATGGCCAGAGAAGCCGACGCTAAACCAGCGGCGGCGAGTGCAGCTTGGGCTGCGGCGGCATGTGCCGTGGCTGCAGCATCCAAAGCGAGTCGAGCCTTGTTCGCAGCAGTGGTCGCCTTCTTCTTGTTGGCGGTCGTGGGCTTGTCCTTGGCGATAGCGGCAGCCTTTTCTGATGCGGTGTTGGCCTTGGCAGCGAGTGCGTCAGCGGCCACGGCAGCCGCAGCCGCGGCAGCGGCAGGAGTGGATGCAGAAGATGCCGACTTGGGACGGGCCATACTAATTGAGTGTTGTTACGAATCGATCCAGCGCGGCTGGTGGAATGAAACAGGGTCGGGCAAGAACGAGCGATAGTGTGCGGGCGTAGATTCGGGTGGGGTCAAGGAGAATGAGAGATCAATGAGAGGGGTTGATGAGAGAGCGTATGTAAGACTGGAGTCACATGGACTTGACGAACCAGAATCAATTGCAAGGTCAGAGGCGAGGCGGGATTGCTCCAGGTATATATAGCTTTCGGCGGATCCCGATGGCGGCCGCTGAGCGCAGAAAGTTAAGCACATTGTCCTTACTTTGAGTTGCCACTCAATGGTGGCCGAAGCGTGGAATCGGCATTAGCCCTGCCTTTCTCTTCCAACTGCGCAATGCGGCCGTCCAGACATGCGCGCCGTGTTCAACGCCACTGACCGTTTGCAGCAACTGAAGCGACGATCGTGTCCGAAGCGAACATAGTTAGCTCCGGACATGGGGCGGACATCAGTTCGTCATCACGGTTGGCGTCGGTGGGGATACATGTGTAGACGAATGTGCATGCTCTTCAACATTGGCTCTCACGGTGCCATGAATCCTCGAGCAATCTCCTCCGAGTTACTTGTGTGGCTGACTCGGGCAATTCCCCTGCCATGCACATTGACGTGAGGGAAGTGATATAGTAGAAACTTTGTTTCGAGCCACGTACACGTCGACGTTGCTGACGCGCGTTCATTCTCAGCTGCCGGCATAGCGCCACAACAACTCTTGAGCGAAATAACTCAATCAAGGGTCGCCGCTGGAAAGTGCTCCCTCTTCCACTACCAATACATGACAAATATTACCTGCCCTATATGTAATTCGTTTAGCAGCCAGACCGTGCGCGGTATCGGCGTGCACTTATCAAGAGCCCACCCCGCCTGTGACCATGACCACGGCCCCCACGACCCGTGCCCCCCACAGCAGCAAGGTCCAGTAGCAGCGACAAGCAGCGCGCCAACCGTCTTGAATATTGCCGAAGAGTGGATCTCTTCGATTGAACCACAGCCTGGCCGCAACGACCCCGACGACGAAATCAGCAACTCTGGCCATGGCAACAACGACTCGGAGTCAGCTCTCGACGATTCAGGAGGCTCCATCTTCAGCTCAAAGACCAACGATACCCAGGAATCCGACTCTGAGGACGAGCCTATTCTCGCGCGCATTGACACTGCCCACCAATCGCTGCCTCTGCAACAGCATAGTGTCGACAATCAGTCTCCTTCTTTGTTCCCACATGGTCCTCCCAGACCACCGCCTCCGGCCATGAAACTGGGCCACGCTCTGTCCACCCATGCTCAACAACCTGTTCATCCCGCCACAAAGCTCCCAGTCGGGAAGCATATATCTCCCTTTATCGTCCCGCCAACACCACTCCCTTTTGGTTCGTCGGCCGATCCAGCTCTCACCAACCCAAAACTGCTGGACAATCCATTCGACCCGCTCAAGGATGCAAACTCTTTTCTTTTCGCCGCGCTGTGCCTTCTCAAAGGTGATTTATCGGATTTGCAGTCCGTGGAAGTTGAGAACTACGTTGAAGCACTCTTGGACGAGGTGCGTAAATGGACTGGCTTTCTTTGAATCATTTGCGCTTCAAGCCTTATTCTTTTATCATACCCACAGATTTTCGACTCAAACCCTTCGTTGGATCCGTCTGCTCGTCGCCCGCCGCCTTTGACTCTGCCGACAATCCGACAGCGGCTTTTGAAAAGCCCTTTCTTGCTCCCGGTCGAATCAAGTCACTTTATCGACAACTACGGCCACCGATATGCATTTGTGCATGCCGACTTGCTCGACTCGCTGCTACATCTTGTTGGCCGTCCTCATCTCGCAGCATATCTTCAACTTGTACCCGAAATTCACATTCAACTTGGTCCAAACGGCCCCGAGCGGGTGTTTGGCGACGTGCACACGGGCGACGCTTGGGCAAAAGTGTACTTGGACTCAATTCCCCCAGGTGGGTTGGCGCTGGTCTATGGTTTGTCTTCAGACAAAGCACAGGTACGCATCTTTCGCAGTGGCCATACATGCAATTCGTTGAATGGTCCCATCACTCTTGTTCTCTAGATCTTTGCAAAGCGGGCCATTTGGACATTATTGCTTTCGACGCCAATGCACCTGTTCGACGCTCGCGCAAAGCCAGACCTCTACGCCGTCATCCCACTTGGCTTCTTCATTCAAGCTGAAAAAGTGCACGCCGACGTTGCTCAGGATTCAAGATCAAGCTCGATCAACAAGCTCGTCTTCCACAAGTGCCTCGCCTTGCTATTCAATCAACGGTATCAAGACGCTGCAATCAGGTACGCACACTCCAACCGACCTGAGTGTGGTGATCTTGACTCTGGTCTGTGTCTGACTTCGTATTGGACTATGCAGAGGTATTCGAGTCCGCATGCCCACCGGAACATGGTACCAAGGATTCCCACGATTGCTCTACTATGTCGGTGACTTGCCCGAGCTTGCCCTGTTCACGCTCACCCGTCAAGGCCAAGCATGCCCAGCTTGCTTTACCATGGCGCCCAACTTCATGCAGCGTGTACCGAATTTGACTTGTCGGGATCAGAAGGAGATGGAGATTTTGGTCGAAAACATGAGTGCATGTACAGCTGCAGTGCAGACTGAAGTCGGTCAGATCATGGGTATTCATCTACTCTACGTACGTACACAACTCAGAGTTCTGCCATGCGCGCGAGTCGCCCACTGAATCGCCCATTCTTGCTCTTTCAGAACGGGTTATGGGCGTGTCCATATTCTAACGTCTACCAATCCGTCGTGGTTGACGAGTTGCACCAACTGTTCATCGGCGTTTTCGGGCGTCATTTGTGCGGGGCCATCATGAAGGAAATCGACTCTCTGGCCGACCTCCGAACACGATTCTACAACCGACTTCGAGCAGTTCCAGACTTCTCGTCGTCACCATTCCGAGGCCTCACAGCGTCATCATTTGCATTGCTCACTGGAGCGGAATGGCGGGCATTGTGCAATGTACGTTCGCACCACATGGCCCTGGCTCGTTCTGCATGCTCGACTCAATCTTTCTCTTCATTCAGGTTTTCCCGTCCCTCTTGATTGGCCTGTTTGTTGACGAGCTCAAGAACGACATCTGCGTGGCAATATTTGCTCTGTTTGCCGAGTTCGTCCACCTCGTTTGTGTTCCCAATGTGTCGGAAACCGCGATTGCGCAGGCGACACAGACCCTGGATCTGTTTTTCCGCCACTTGCCTCGCTTCCTTACGGCCTTTTCTCACACTCCCGATGCACTTACATTCCACACGCTCAACCATTTCCTTCCATGCATCCCTCGAATTGGCTCGTCCCGGCACACTTCAACTGCAACACAAATGGAAATCCACCACAAGAATAATGCCAAAGGCCCCGCCAAGCACACCAACAAGCATGGTGCCATCGAGACCGACACGCTTCGACGGCTTTTGATTCAAAATGCCTTGGTGGACCACTTTGTCTTTCTCGTTTTGTTCCATCCCATTCAGCGTCGGCTTTATGCCCTCAAGTCGATGGCACAGTTGGTGCAAGCAATCGAAGCATCTCGGCCACTCATTCCCAACGCTCTGCCACGGCCGCATTTCGCCCAGCCCGCCTCGCCATCCGTCAGCTACCCAACCAACGTGCCGGTGCAACTCCCCATGCGTAAGCCAAATCAATGAATGTAATTCTTTAACTCCAAGCAATACATCGAGCTACTCGCCTTGACCCCAATACAAGTGTCATCGGCCCGCCTACCATGACCGACCCCATGATTGTTGATGCCCAAGCATCGGCGATCACAGGTTGGGTTGGGCCCGTCCCATTTTCCGTCGATCCACAGGCAGTAATCGCCCGCCTCAAGCCGCACTACAATGTCGTCACGCTGCTCAACCAGCGTACTGTCGCTGGAATCAAGTTCCTGGAAGTCACCTACAACAGCCATGACGATTTGGCCTCGGCCATAAGCAAGCCCTCAACTTTTTTCCGCGGCCAGTACGTCCATGCCATGACTAGCATCAAGGAGTGGCTTGACCGCCGTGCCGACCACGCCAAGAATGTGCAGATTCTTTGCACATATGACACTGTCCGTCAGCTTCCCGGTTTGCTGGCCAAGGGCCATGCCCTGCTGGTCGACAACTGCCGCGCTCGCTCGTTCTCCCGCGTCCTGTGGCAGTACGAGTCCAAAGTGGATGCCGATGCCGCAGTTGGCCTTGGCGAGTATGCTCTTAATGGCCATGATTTGCGCTTCTTTGCCGGTTCAGCCAGGTTGTGTTTCTCTTGTGGTTCTTTGGATCACTTGAGAACCACTTGCCCCACACGCCCTTGTGCCAAGACCTCCCTCCCCTCGTTCTCGCTCCCTGCGCCCGCGCCAACGAGTGCTGGTGGTGTTAGCTATGCTGATGCCGCCAAGCAAGCAGTCAACAAGGTCAATGACCTCGAAAAGGATTTGCGCGGCAAGGTTGACGACTTGACTGACAAGGTGTCAGTGATGCAAGCACAATTGGCCACGTTTGTGGCCAACCAAGAAGCCCTGCTGGTGGCGTTCAAGTCGGACATGACCAAGCAGGTGGTTGCCAAGGTCGACAGCTTCGAGGAAAAGTTGATGGCAACCAACAAGAAGATCGAGGTGTTTGAGGAACGTTTGGAGTCTCTTGTTGGCTCAGTGAAGGGGTTCTTGGCAGACTTTGAGGCCCTCAAAGCCTGAGTTGGAGATGACAATGGAGGACGTGGCCGAGCTCAGGTCCCACCGGGCCAAGACCTCGGAACGTTACATGCGGGTCAACCGTGATCTTGCCATTGTCGAGGTGGATCTCAAGGTTGCTTTGGACGAGCTTCGCTTGTACGACAACTTTGAGGAACGCTTGGCGGCTGCGCGGGAGAAGAGTTGGGCCCATTACGCAAAGGAGCAGGGTTCCATCGCGTACCCCGACTCCTTCCTCAGCAAGTCGTAGTTGTTGTGTTTGTTGCGCCCCCCCCCCCCTCCCTCACTTTCCTTCCCCCCCTCCCTCACTTTCCTTCCCCCCTCCCCCAGGTCTTAAATGACCCCTACTGCCACTCGCCTGCCTTCTCTTGCTTGCCTGTGCCTCCTTTTTGGGTGCTTAAGACCCCATCCCAGTTGCTCTTGTTTCTTGACCTTGAGCTTTCCGTGTTGGATTCACGTCTTAATGCATGCAGTAGCGATTGGAAAAAAAAAAAAAAACCAATGTGCCGTTGCATTGCTTCGCTCATTCGTGGTCACTTTCAACCCCTATTGCAGCTTTCCGTCACAGGTCGCACACGCCTTTGCACACGATTGAGTCGTTTCACTCAAGCTTGACGGGGCTGCAGGACAAGGTCGCTGAGTACCTGCTGTTTGGGAGCTGGTGCGTAAGTTTCGTTGCTTCACAGGACAATTCGAGATTCAATGACTTTCTCTGGCTGATTATTGTAGCAAAAGTGGCCGCTCTGCCACTTTGCCCCCCATGAACAAGTTAAAGGTTCTCAGTCTTGTTAAGAATGTACGGACCGCATTTGCGCGCTTGGTTTCACTACCCTGGGAATACAGCTCACACAATCCATGAGCAATTGTGCACACCTGCAGGCGAGGGCACTCCAGCAACTCCACGTTGAACGGTTCAGCGCATTGGAACAGCAGGGCGTTCAAGAATCGATCCATGCTTATGTCACAGCACGCCATGGCAAGTCGCCCCGAGATTTCTGCTTTGTACGCTCATCAGTTCCGGCTACTTCGCTTGTCTCCTGCTTTATCTGACTCATCATGTATCGCACAAATGTACCAGGCCCGCGTGCAACAAGCTCAAGTAGGTGTGTTTTGGCCACGCATTTTCCTCTCCTTTGACGTCCCAAGCAAGAAGGTCATGATCGCGTTTGGCTCATGGCTCAAAGCGCACAACGAATCGGACCAACAACGACTCAGCATCGAAACGCAGAGTGGGCTACAAGAGCTGGTTGCGTTGGACGACGTTGATGTGATTGATGCCTCGTCCGTTCTGGCCCCAGCTCATGCCATGCCATTGTATTCCAACCTTGAGCGGGGCGGCGTGACCGTGTCCCGCGAACTTGTAATGGCATGTGGGCCGAGTCATTGTAGGAGCTGGGTGTTGAATTCGTTCGCGAGTCGAGAGGTTTTCCATCTGCTCAGATCTCCAGATCTGTGGTACCGACTCATATAAATGTAATGTGGAACTATCATGTCATGTTTTTGGCAGCTTGTGTGACTTGGACGAACATCATACTTCTCCGACTCAGGCCCGCCGCTGATCATCATCATTGCCGTCCCTGCCAGCCGCCTCCACAACTCACCGTACCTGCCTGTACATGCCTGTACCTGCCCATACATCCCGAGATCGTCCTCGATCCAGCTCTAAATAGCCATATATTCACGGATCGGCGCCCCAACCCGTTTGGCGATGAAGTGAGGACAGAGCGTGAGACAGTTGCAATGCAAGTCAAACACACTTCAAGTTGAGAGGCAAAAAGCATGGAACTTGAAAATGGCAGCCAGAAGCCAAAGGCGGCAGATCGTGCCTCTCTCTCGGCTCTCTTCGATGCTCTGCTCTCTGTCGCCAACGCCACGGATATTGAGGCAGCCCCGCCCGCCAGCGAATCATCACTGTCACCCTCAACCGTCAATCCGCCATCATGCCCTTCACGATCGATCCCGCGTACGGTGGGTCTGCCGCCCACTGCGCCGGCAAGCCCGCAACCGTCGCGCTTGCGCCGACCGCGAGTGCCGCCGTAACCGATTCCGATGGCCCCGCCGACATCAGCGATTTGCAAGCCCTGCTCGCCCTCGACACCGATGAAGCCACGTCGAACCCCCTCGAGACCAATGCCGCCACGTCGAACGTCCTCGAGGACGACCCCTCACGCTGGAGTTCGTTGGGTTATCTGGCTTCGTCGGTTCGTTGACTTCACTATATAATGTCAATAGACCTGGAATGGTTCCACTCACGAAGTGTCTTGCGCTTGATTCAGGGTGATCAATCCATTCTGCACCTCAACCAACACACGCCACCCCCTGGCGGTCCCCCTAGTTTCCAACACGCGCTGTCCCAGCTGCCCGGCCAGCCGCCACTCTACATGCCCCCGACCTTTTCGCACGCTTTGCCGGCGCCGTTCATGACGATTTCCCTCGCCTCGGCCGCCAGCTTGGTGCCACCTTCGGGCGCTCCGGCGGAACCACTTGCCAAAGCATGGAACATGACCACGCAAACGGCTGTGTCCACCCAAGATCAAACCGCCGACGTCGAACAAGTGCCGGTTGTCACGGCGGTCAAAGTCATTTCAGATCAGCTCGCCAAGGCAAACACCAAGCACGGTAAAAACAAAAACCCGCGCCAGATCCATGACTTTCAGGCCTGTGCTTGGGATCTCGTTTTCATCAAAGACAAGGTCACCGCAAAGCACATGGTGGAACTGTGTGTGCCAATCCGCATCGACGCAACTGCTCCTGGCCTCATTGACCTCGATTGGAAAGCCGCGCTGATCCTTGAATCGCAAGTCAACAAAGGCGTCGATTTGAACGAGCTTGTGGCCGGTCTCGATTGGTCCTTGCTGAACGGCGTTGATTCTGCGGTTGTCGGTGAGATCACCCAGACCCAGAAGCGGACGATTGAGCTTGATTTGGCTTTCTCTGTCGTCCCCCGCAAGCGTCATGTTTTGGTGATTGTAGTGAATGGCGTTGTCTGCAAAGGCGGTACGTTATGCCGTGCTTTTTGTCCTCGGTCATGTCTGATTCCGTGGTGTCCTAACCTCCCGCCTCTCCAGTTCCCAGGAAAATCACCGTGGAATGCGACCGCAACAAGCGCGACCGTGGTACCGCCAAGCGCAAGGCGGATGCTCAAGCCAGCGAAGAGGACGATGAAGCCGACATTCCCGAGCTGTCACCAGCGCCAGTCGCAAAGCGTGTCAAGATGGCGAATCCGGCAGCCGAGCATGTTGAGGGCCTGCCTGCTTCCGTCGCGCCGCTTACACCGCCTGCGTCGCCTCAGTGTGGTTCGTTCTCTCATCCCTCACATGCAAAGTTGATTTTGTCTCAGCAATTGACGCATCAAATGTGTTGCCAGGTTCACACATGTATCCCGAGGTTGCCCTGCTGAGGATGATTGAACAAACGGACATGTTCGACCCATCGATCTTTGACGTGATCCGTGACGGCAAGTTCCAAGCCGAAGTAATCCACAAGGCGACGGGATTGCTCATCGAGCTGCACATTCGCGCCGGTGCCAGCTCGACCTGGGCGGCTGAGCAGATCGTAGAGACCTTTGCGCAGCTGGGTCGACACGCTGACCTGCTTCGCCAGCGTATGTTTTGCACCCACACTGATTATATGCTCGCAGCACGTCTCACAGGTCATGCATACCTACATATGCAGATTCTTGGACGAGCTCGGTCCCGCACCCTTACCCGCTGCACGCCCTCGCGAATTGCGCGCGCCCCGAATTGGTCGATCTCATGCTTGACTACCTCTATCCACGCCAAGTCCGAGTCCCGGCTCCCGGCGTGACTACATGCTTGCAATCATTCGACGTCGACCACAACCACATGACCTGTGACTTGTGCCGTGCCTTTGCGACCACCTTGGCCTTGTCGCGCTTCAACTCGGATGGCCGCTTACCCATCCACTCTGCGGCTTGGAAAAAGAACTCGGTCTTTGTCATGCATCATTTGCGTATCATGGGCGCCAAGTCGACGTTTGCCACGGCCAACCGGCGCGACGGCGACTTTGGTAACTTTTTTCACGCAACGTGCGGGTCCAAGAGTGCTGTGGATTGGCTAGAGAAGTTGTGGTGCGACGTGATCGTGCTGGAGGCCGATCGCAAAGTTGTCGCCCACGCCCTGCGGATGGAAGACGACCGTGGCCGCACGCCTTTCGATATGGCCACGTACCAGTTCGAGAAGCGAAAAGAAACGGCCAATCGGACCAAGTAGCGCACTCTAGAGTGGGTCAAGCAGAAGATTGCCATGTTTGATTGAACTGGCCTGACACCGGTTCCTTTCTCCCTCATTGTCGTTTTTTTTTTTAAGTTTTTCTCGTCTCTTTGTGCTTCACCATCCACGGTTCTTTCCCTCCCTCTCACGTTCAAGTCACATCTTTCTCGCCTCGCTCTGCACGCATCCTTGCCTTCAAATCTTCCGACATCCTACATCGCCATCGTCCCAACCGCCCACCTTATTGTTCTCCTCGTCGTCAATCTCGCTCACCCTTGCGTTCTCCCATCTCTGACCTAACCGGCCCCAGCCACCATCCTCCTGCCTTCTGCTTTCATCTTCAATTCTTGCCTCATCTTGCCACCGCGACCCGCCGCCGCCCGGCTGGCGCCCTTCAGGGTGCCTGGAGTGGGCGGCGCGTTGCGCAATGCGCAACGACCGTTGCACTATTTTGCGCACATTGTCGGTGGGTATGGCTGCCGTGACTTGTTTCAACCATGTTGAAAAATGCCGCCCAGCTCCAGGCGCCGTGAAGGGCGCCGACCGGGCGGCGGCGGGTCGCGGTGGCAAGATGAGGAAAGGATAGAGATTGTTGTGGCGGGTAGTATAGGATTGAGTAGTTGGTGGAGGGTTTTGTTTGGTGGTCGGTGCTTCGCAATTTTACATCGTCTTGCCAAGTTTACTTCAATCCGATTCGTTCCTGTCTTCAAGCAGGCAGCTTGTGTTTTCGTCTCTTGTCATCCGGATCAGTGTTAAGTCTTTTTTTTCCTTCTCCGTGTGTGACTTCCAGCCAGAGTTTTGTAGGGTACGATTCGCACAACCACAGAACAGGCTCAGCCAGAGTCAGTCGAGCCCGGTCGAACCATGCGACAGCAGTGTTTAGACTTGAGTACGTGAGCAGGAGTTATTGATGGGAGGCGGCAATATTCATGATGGTTAGAGGGTCAATTAATGTCATTTTGAAACAAATTCATACTTCGAAAAGATGACAAAAAAAAACTTCATATAAACACAACATTGTATTCGCAACACCTGATACTGGAACACATTCTAAGGCTGCTGGGAGTGATGGTGCATTTCGAGACTGTCACGGTGCGCCCAGCGAAGAATGAGTGTCGATCTGGTTCGAATTCTGCTCGTGCGATGTCGATGAGCAGTAACCAATAAGAGAGGAGGCGGGAATCATGGGCGTCGAAGTCACTCGATCAACCCATGTGAGACATTCAATCGGCCTGAAGACCAGACAGGCATTAACGTGACGGATCAAGGCCACATTCATTCAACTGACGCTTTTGAATAGAACCATGGGAAAGCACAAAACTGGAAAGTGAGACATCTACCATCGATATTGACCCCTACTTACCAATCAAGTTTCTCTTGATTGCGCCCCATCCTCCCCCTCCCCCTGCCGACACTGCAGCCGTACCAGACGCACTCGTGGTCGTTTCACCTGGCTCGCTTGACATTGCATGCGGCAATCCGCTACTAGCCCCACTACCCCCATTTCCGCTGCTTGCCAGCGTGGTAAACCAGCTCGTGTCCTTTGAATGATTGGGCTTTTCGGGCATCTTCAAGTCGGTCAGCTCGTACTTTGTGTGCTTGACGAGCTCCTTGTACACAGTCTCGGGTCGTACGGACCCGATACGGACTGTTGGTCGTGATGCCGATGCCGGGTGCACTTTGCTATGCGAATAGCAAAAGTGGGCCGTGGATTGGCGAATCGTCAGGTCAGAGTCGTCGAGGCGCCATTCACGAGACATTTTTTGTCGATGTGTAAACTCTGAGGCGTCCCAATGTGAGTGAGTCAAATGATTCGACACCATTGAATGCATGGGAAAGGGCATACAGACCTTTCCACTTGCGCACGACGCTCATCTGCAATGCCACAACTCTGTTTGACTGCGAAATCTTGAGGTCTTTGCTGTTTTGGGATGGTGTCATCAACCGCTCACTGATCATGGTTACAATTTGCGTTTCCATGTCTTTGAGTTGCTGCCGGGCATTGGTTTCCTTTGGATCGAGAGAAGCCTCGACCGCCTTGTAATTGGCCCATGCTTTCTTGATGTCATCGTCGAGGTCAAACAATGGGTTGCTGATTGCTTGAAGGGCTGAATGTATGGAAAGGACAACATGTGTTAGAAATGTGTGTGCGTTCGAGAGGCGAGGAAGTGTCCGAGAATGAACGAACCGAATGATGCTTGATTCGAGTTGAGCAAGCCGGATTTGGAGGCTGTAAACGGAATGGTGAGACGCAGCCAAACCACAAGCAGCCGACAAATCGTGCATACTCTTCCACAACCCAATCACAGCGCTTTTGAGCTCCTCCCGATGCATCACCATAAACTCTTCTCGCTTCTTCTCAATGGCATTTTCTTGCCTCACATCCGCCGGCACCGGCATGTACGAGGTCGGATCGTCCAAATCCCACGGCTCGCCTTGACCCAGCGTCCCAATGTGATTCCCATCCGTCAGCCATAGCCGAACCGTTGTATCCGCGGCCCCAGTCAGGAAGGCATTGTGACTTGAAATGAAGCTAATGCTGGTAAAGAAAAATCGAGCCATCGAACAAACGCCGGGTGCATCAGCATAAATCATCCCCGAGCATGAACAAGGAGCCGTACCATGTAATTCCAATCGCATGACACTTCCAAATGTCCTTGACCAAAATGATCCCACTCCAGTCCACCTTCTCCCTGACTGAAAATGGCTTCACTTCAATCACTCGGATGTGTCCTGCAGATCCACTCACCACAATTCGTGTCCCAGTCTGATTCATGGCCATACCCGTCAACCCCTCGCCCTCGGGCAGGCCACAGCTCACCTCGTGCACCAGCGTCGCTTCGTATACGTCCCAAATCCTGAGATACCCATCGGCATGCGCGGAAAGCAGCGGAAACTTGAAGTTCTTTGGATACACGTCCAATGTGCGATCGTACAGAAACCCGAGCTCTTCCACAGCCTTGCTCTCCAAGCTCTTGTACTCGAGCAACGGATCTGCCAAGTGACACCGCCACGTGCCACTCTCCAAGTTCCAAACCACGATGGATCCGTCCAACCCGCCCGTAGCCACCAAACTCGGCGGGGCAAACGTAACGCACAAAATGTCCTCGCGGTGGCCGCGGTACGCGTCGTGAATCTCGCGCAGCGGTTTGCATTCAAATGGTTCGGGACTGTCGAGAAAGACACTGATTTTGCGGTCCCAGCCGACGGCAAGAATGTACTTGTTGGCACCGATTTCGGTAAAGAGCACGGCAGAAACTTCGGTCGAGTTGTTTTTGATGCATTTGCGAAGGAGCTGGCCGTTGTTGAAGTTCCACACTTTGATGGTGCCATCGCGCGAGCCGGTGATGAGGCGGCGACCGGACCCATCAAAGCACATGGCCGTGATTTCAAGATTCTGGGTGTGTGAGAGGTATAGCGAAGGAGGATTTGTAAACATCGTGCCAGTTCGGTGATTCAGTTGCGTGAATGCGTACTCCGTGGACCTGGTTGAATTGAAAAGTCTTCTCTCCCGAGTACGCTTCCCATACCGTCACGGTCGAATCCTCGCACCCAGACACGATTTGGTGAAACGAGTTGTTGAACAATGCAGCAACAATCGGTGCCTCGTGCGATCGTACAAGCGACTGCTGATACTGTGAGTATAGCGGCCACGACTCGAGCTTACTGGATCCCGTGATGAGCTGTCGGTGGACATTGTCAAAGTAGATGGCGGAAAGCACATTTTCAGGCCGATGTGGGAAACGGTCCGTGAGCGTTTGCAGGCAGTTCATTGTGCGAATGTTCCAAATCTTGATGACCTTGTCCTCGGACAAGCTGATGATGTGGCCATCAGCTTGGTTGACCAGCACATCTGTTACGACGGCATTGTGGCCAACAAGCGAGCCGGCGGCTTTGGAAAGGACGTATGGATTCCATAGGCGAATGACCCTAGACAGTGCGTCAAGCAAAAGCGGTTGTGTGTAGCAATCCTTACGATGCACAGAAGTATTTGGTAACACACGTACTTGTCGCGACCGCCAGTGACAATAAATGATGGCCGACGGCAGTAATCAAAGCATCTGACACCTTTGGATACACTAATGGACCGAGTTGTCTTGCGCTCCAAGTCGCTAATGACGAGAGATTTGACAGATCCACTCGAGCAAGTGACAAAGGCATTGATCTCTCGAAAGCATTGAATACGCTCGACCCACTCTCCTTCGTTATGCACTTTTTTCTGTATTCAGGCGTTGCGAGGCAGTCAATGACGATGTCAGGATCGTTTGTGATATGAGCAAAATGAATACTCGCAGTGCATACCCTGTGTAGAGTAATGGTCCCGCGGTATGGATTGTCCTCACGATGGGACAAAAGCGACGGTTTCACGACAAGCGGCTCGTTGTCAGAGGTGTAGTCCACGAAGAATCGCCGTGTAAAGCTAAGAATGTTGATAAAGCCGCCGTCGTCGCCAAAGACGAGCACGGATCGCTCGTCCTCAAACTTGCTCGCATACGCAATGGACAATGGATTGTTTTCGAGCGGAGCGATGGTGATGAGCTTGCGTGGTTTGATGGACATCATTTCAAAGATGGTGAGCCTGTTGCAGCATCACATGATGGGTCAATCGTGCCGACTCCAGTGTCGAAGCTTGAAGATACGCACTGCCGGTCGTCAGAGACCACAGCCAGCTTGTTTTGGTCCTGCATCAGTACCGCATCCGTTACCCACGCCTGCATCCCTTCACGAGTGGTGAGGGATCGTTGGAGTTTCAGTTTGGGGGACCACAAGCAAATGGTCCCGTCTCGGCTGATGGAAAAGTACTTGCGCTCCTTGGCAATGTAGTCGATGCGCTTGATGAGATCCTTGTGCGAGGAATCAACGAGCTTGCGGACGCGCTCGTCGACAACCGCTTTCTGCCATCCACGCAGCCATGCGTCAGTGGTTGTTGACTTAAAGCCATGATGACAATGAAGCCCCGTGCCACACGTACCACATACTCCTGATTCAGGCCACTTACCATCACGACAAACGTTGAAAACTCGTCCCAACTGACAGTTCCATCGGAATTGGCATCGATTTTCATAAAGAGCTGGGTCATTTGATCAAAGGATAAGTTGCCGCCAAGCACGCTGCCGAAAACCTCACGAAACTGAAAGGAGCAGCCAGTGTCAGCCATGCACTTCAAGTTTGAACCAAGCGTCTTTTGAACAAAATAGATACCGTGTCAATGTCAAAGCCCTCCTCTCCATCCTCGTTGCGGTGAGTCTTGAAAATGGTCATGAGCTGCTCGAAATGGTGAATGTTCATGTACTGGTGAATGTCGTCATTTGCGACCTTTGAGGCCTTTCGGGGTGACTTTGTCGGTGATGCTGCAAGAGACGGATTGGATGAAGTCGTGTGCGATGGGTTCAGATTGTTGCCACTGTCATGGCCATTGGTGGCAGCAGTCGAGGCGGCCATGTTCCCACTGACCGTTCCTGTCAAGATGATTCGCGTCCATCAGTCTGATCCAAGAACAAGTACATATCTTGTGCCCAGTGGAAGGCATACGTCGTCCTAACGTGTTTGAAGAGGAAACTGCATCGTCGCCTCCATGATTCCCCACAGATGCCGCCGTGCTTGACAGGTCTGGATGCTCTGAAGAGGCAAAGACTTGGGCAAGGCCCAATGTAACAGAGGAAGGTCCATTGCTCATGGTGGTATTCAGTCAGCTCTTCTCCTTGCTTGAGCATGATACATTCTCTTGTCCGCGGACAGTACATGTACATGTATCAAACAGGCGAACTGGGGGGTTGAATGACGCGACTGTCAAGCAAGCCAACCGACGTGCTGAGTCACGCGTCCGTCAGAAGCAATAGGATCGGCAACCTCGCGATCGGCGATGGCAGTGCAGCGAAATGGCAGCGAAATGGCAGCGAAATGCCCGACCAAGTCATTGAAAACAATCGCACTGCTGATTGCAATCACTTAGAGCATGTAATCTCCTTGAGGCAAGTGTAGAGCGAGACACCGAAACCTAATGCATTACCGCATCCGCTCGTTTTCCCACTTCAAGTCACACCCGACTCATTCAACCCGCCGCCCTCTCACCCGCCATCATGGAGCTCCCATCAGCGCCCGTGACGGAAAACGAACTTGAGCATTTCCGGCGCGAGTGGAAGAAGCAGCTCGACCAAACGCATCCCTATGCGCACCAAGAAAGCACTCAGGAGAGCAGAGCGACTGAATCCTGCGGTTCCGCCAGCGCCACCGGCTCGGGTCAAGCCCAGGGTCAAGCCGTTCAATCACCGCCCACCCAAACATCTGTTCAACCTCAAAAGCCTGTCAAGTACACGGCCAAACGCCCCGCGCCTGCCCCGTCAAGTACTGTCGCCGCCTCTGCTCATACTCACACACCATCCCTTGCTCCCGCTGCTGCTCCGAGCTCGGCCAAACCTGCTCCCGCCACTGCCTCGCCCGCAAAGCAGAAGCAGAAGGTGAAACCGACCGTTCCCACAACGGCAGCCTCCGCGTCTCCGTCTTCCGCATCAGCTGCATCTACCAAACAACCAAAGACTCGCGCCAAATCACCTGCTCCAAAGATTGCTGCTGCATCTTTGGGATCGTCAACATCATCGTCATCCGCTTCCGTAGCCCCGCCTGCTGCCATTGAGTGCACAGACACTGAAATCAAGGCAATGGATTTGTACGAGGAAGCCATGGAGCTCGAGGTGTCGGGTCGTCTTGCGGACGCATTGCAATCATACCGCGCCGCGTTCGTACGTTTCTGCTGCTAATCCTGATGTCAGGCTTGATGATTGGTTTGACTCTGGACACATTGTCATCATGTCCAACAGAAACTTGACCCGGACGTGGATGTCCGCTTCCGCACTCAATTCAAACTCCTGCAGTCCCAACGCGCAGCCGCAGCTTCCTCGGCGGCCTCCTCAAATGCACACGATCAAGGTGGTAGCGGCAATGCGACCGACTCAGCAGAAGTGATCCCCTTTTCCACTTGGCTCGCGCAACTCAAGCACGCCCATTCGCCACTCCTTCCTCTGCACGCCAACCGACCACAGCCCATCTCGCGCTTGCCCGACGACCTGCTTCTTCGCGTCTTCCAAGTTGCCTTTGCCTCAGACACACACGCCTTCTTTGCCACCTCCCTCGTGTGCAAGCAATTCCTGGTGCTTGCGCGTGAGGCCACCGTGTGGCGATATGTGTGTGCAAGGCATTATCCACACCGACGACAAGAGATTCAAGACGTGCCCCGTGAGGATTGGATGGATTTCTTCCGAAGCGAGCCGAGGCTAAGGACGGATGGCGCATACATTAGCGCATGTCGGTACATTCGGCCAGGGTTTTCGGAAAGCAGCATGAATGCGCCCATCTTGATCGTTGAGTACTACCGGTATCTGGTACGTTTTGCTTTCGGTCATCGTCGATGCTATATGCTCTTTCTCTATTGTGTGCTCACATAACTTGTGTACATGAATAGCGCTTTTTCCGCAACGGCACAGTCATTGCCTTCATGTCTCCCTCGGAACCCCGCGACGTTGTCAAGCACCTGACGCCATCGGCTAGCAAGCTTGTCCACGGCGAAGGATACCAAAGCGGGCGGTACTTGATCCAGGACGACCAAGTGTTTCTTGAGCTGCACGACCGCAACCGCCCACTGACAACATTCAACATCCAGCTCGAGATTCGCGGAAACAAGCGGCGTGTGAACCGCGTTGCGCGCCTCGAGTGGAAATCGTACACAATGACCACGTTGACGGGCAAGAACATGGTGCCCGAGGAAGTCGAGTTGGATTTGAATGAGTTTAAGCCGTATGTGTTTGCCAAGGTGAAGAGTTATGTCAAGTGAGGATTCCCGATTGGCTTGTAGCGGTGACTTTTCTTGTTCTCTTGTTCGTGATACATACTCATTCTGAGGCGATTATCTGCATTTTCAGCTTCCTGATAAATAATGGTTTCACGGGTGCGCCCCGAACTTTTGGCCATTATATGCAGAGAGTTCAAACAATTGGTTGCGATTGGAGACGGAATATGTGAATGAAGCAAAGGAAACAAGAGACATAACACTAAACACATCTTGAGGTCACTGATCGATTCCAATCAATTGGCCCATCATCGGTGAATTCTCAGGGAGTGTCTGAAGGCAAAGCTAGAAGGAAATCCTCGCCAAATGTATTGGTAAACCAGGTCATAACGGACATATTGCCGCCCTTGGCAGCCCTGCTGGCCGCGGCATTGAGAGCGGCGTCGTGAATTTGGGCGGCCGCGAATCCCGGTAAGCTTCGGGCGAGGTAATCCACTTGGTCGACGGTCCCATTCTTGCAAAAGCGACTGAAGAGTTCGCACACGAGTTGCGGGTCCGTGTCGTCCGTGTCGCACGCTGTGAGACGTGGCCAGGTGCCACATCGAATGGTGAAGAACAACGAGTACACAGAGTCGAGAGACCCAATGAGCTGCACGAGATCCGCCCTGACCCTGAAACGATGGTACGGACACTCAGGCACAAGGCCATAATCTTGGATGCGAAACACTTGAGTCCACCAGAGCAATGACTTGCCGCCCGGTCCGTGCTGGAATGAGTGATTAAATGCTTGCACAAAGACGGCACCGTCGCCGCTGCCGCCAGCATGCACATGCTTGAACCACCAGTCGAGACAAGTGATATGACCCGCGTCGCTCGCCTTGGCAATTGCAATCGCTATGTGATCCAAGTCGAGCTCGAAGCCTTGGTACCCGGCATAGTACTCCAACACGGATATGTGGCCAGCGGCAGATGCCGCCACGACCGCATCTCGCAACAGAAACGCAAAATCCGCACCAGCGACCTCGCACCACCACCGAATCATTTCCACGTCACCTTGGGTACCGGCATCCTCGAGCAGCTCCCAGTACTCGTCGAGATAGTCGGGCGACATGTGTTCGGAATCTGCCTTGAGCCACCAATCAAGAATCTCGAAACGGCGCTTACTGATGGCAACCTTGAACGCATGGCTCACGAGGTCGTAACGCTCAAACTCACCCTCGTAGTTTGACCACCAATCCATAACGCTCGCCTTGCCGCAATAACTCGCAGCCAAGTAGTAGCACACACTGGGCCACGGCACGTGGCCATGTGACACCAACCAATCCATCATCTCCACGTCTCCGTTCCTTGTCGCCTCGGTAAACTCGTCCGATGTCCAACCAATGGTCTGGTGGTTGTTGCTCGGGACGTTCTTGTGCACCCATTCAATCACGTCCAGCTTTCCTGATCCGGCCGCAAACGAAATGAGCTCTTGCCGAGTGCCAAACAGCCATCCACGGTCCTGTAACCATTGAAAAGCAAACAAATCGCCCGTCTCGGCGGCCGCCATGGATTCGCTAGGGTTCTTGTGCCAACTTGCACGAACATGACTTGGAAGCCGTTCTTCAAACCAAGACAAGAGCTTGCGGTTGCCTTGGCGGATGGCACTGGTGACCAAGGTGTCGTACTTGGCGATGTTGCCACCAATCTTGACTTGCTCGAGAACTCGCGGTTGGATCAAACACCATTCAAGCACATCCATCTGGTTGGTTGAAGCCGCGGCATCCAAGACGGCCTGCGCTTTCGTCTGCAATCCACTCTCCTCGACCCACCACCTGAGCACATGCACGTGGCCGTTGGCGGCAGCCTGTGCCATGGCTATATCCGAATACTTGATGGCCGCCTCGCCAAGGTGCGAGCCGATCTGTTTCACAAACCAGGCGAGCACGGGCGTATGCCCATTACCGCTCGCATTGTCCACGGCTCTTTGCGAATACTTGAACCACTGCTCTTGACCACCATTGAGAGATCCAGTTGTGTTCCACCACCAATCGAGCGTTTCCAAGTCGCCATTGGCCGCGGCGGCATCCACGGCCGCCTCTGTCCAATTCACAACAAGCACTTTTGATTTGCTCCACCACCAATCAAGCACGCGAGTCAATCCAGGCCGACCAGACACTTGATCCATCACAGACAAGGGCACATTGAGCGGCTCTGGCCAAGTGCTACTCGGATTCGGCGCATTGCACGAATACTGAATGGGCCGACCCTTGCCACCGGCCCGCGTGGACCACGCATACATAAAGTCGAGCAGGTCCACATGGCCGGCGAGACTTGCAGAGTTCATGTCAACGTGTGGCAGGTTGATGAGTGCCGCTTGCGTCAGGCCCGGAGCGGCAGAGCGAGGCAATAGGTTGAGCGGCGAGGTGATGGCAGATCGGTCGGCCCAGAGAGTTGCAGCAGCGTCAAGACGGATCAGCAGTATGCCTACGAGTTCGGCGAGTTCTAGTGGAAGAGTTGGCCCCGACTGCGCCCATGAGTTGGAGGCAGCAGGCTGGGGCTGGGCCAGCTGGGTCGTTTGCTTCGGTACTTGATTCATGTCTTTCATTTTGCATTGCATTGCTCAAGATCCCTTCTAGTGTACACAGCACTTTGCAAAGTAAGAATCACATTGGCGGAAACCGCTGTGAATGAGGAGAAAGGCTATTCGACTTGCAATATTTGCATGAGTCACTCAACGCTCTCGCTTCTGACATGATCAGCTTTGCGAATTACGACGCCGCCCTGATCAGATCATGAGAGGCCACTGCGATTCGTACGGCTCAACTGTTAGCTGAGACTCGCCTTTTGCGACTGGCGGCCTCTGGATGAAGACGCGAGACGTTGCCTGTTGCTTGGGCGGACACGTATGGTTTGCCCGTGAAGGAAGATTTGGAGGCCAATCCAGTCATTGTGCAACGAGCGACAGAAAGTGGCAAGGTCGAGTACTTGCATTGGATCCAATCCAAAGCGCCCGCATTTGCATATGAGCAGGAGATGGTCATCAAGTATGCAGTTGAAAGAGGCGGATTGGCCGTGACAAAGTGGAGGTGCAAAGAATCCGGGTTGCTCATGCCTCATTCGGTTTTCCTAGACACACGACCTATCTTGCCAGCACTCCCCCTTCTTTGCCTGCCGGCTGCCTTCTTCTCTGCTGCTGTACCTAATAGACGTCTGGCTCAAGGTCCTTGTCCACCCTGTGAAGCAATGGAGCCGATGCGGATGCGGCGATAAACCATGCGAACGCAGACCAGGTCCAAGACGGTGGCTGCCAAGACCGTCGGGGCAGCTGGGCGGCTCAAGTCATCCGTAAAGAGACGGGGCGAGAGCCCGTGGATGGATTGGCCAGCTGCCAATGAGACATGATATGTCGAAGTCATCGATTTTGTGGCGTCGACGTCCAGGGCCGCCCAATGACTTGTATTCAACGCTCACATGACGTGTGGCATGCGTGGCGGCGAAGCTCAAGACGGACGCGTCTCTCGCACCGTCGCGTGTTGCTGATCACTTTTGTCGACCCCCAACGAAAACTTGAAGAACAAGCTGCTCTCTCTCTCACTGCCCACCGCAAAGCACTTCGTCACATCACATTATTCACGCAACGTACACTTCTTTGTCTTCACATCTGCACAGCCACACCATCGACCGCCACCATGAGCGCCCCCGGCCCGGCATCGACCTCGGCCACGTCCAACAGCGGCGGTACCGCGACCGCGACCGACGCCTTGCTGCAGCGCATCCTGGCCGAAGTCCAGTCGCTGCGCGTCGACAACGAAAACTTGCATGCCAAGATTGACCTCATTGAGCGTGGGTCTGCCCCCGCCGACTATGCACCCGCGTCGTCCTCGTACTCGCGCTCGCGCCAGGACTCCTCGTCGTCGTCCGTCGCGGGCGCTGACAGGCCAATGAGCCCAACGGGCTTGCCGCCCAGCGAGTTTTCAGCACGCACCAGAACAATTTGTACGCTATTGGATTTACATTGGGTGGCTTCTGCTCGTTCCGTTTGCTCTGCTTGGCTTTTGTAAAATGTTGAGCGAGCGCGTGGTAACGCCACGCTAAGCAAACCGACTTCTGACCGCGCATACGCACTCATTTTGCCAAATGGATAGCAACGGGATCCAACAGCGATGCGACCGATACCACCACGGCCAAACTCGACGAATCCGCCTCTGCCCGGCGCCAATCGCTCAAGTCTGCGCAACAATACACGTCGCGCGTGATTCTGACGACCTACCCCGGCCAAGTCGGCATCAAGCCGCTCAACCTGACCTGGGGCCACGCCGACCCAAAGACACGCGGCGCCATTGTTGCCTCGCGGCACCCGTCGTCAATTCGCGTGCGCAACGCCATTGGCGCACACGGCGGGTCGTACTGTATCTACCGTGCCCTGTCCATTGCCATTGGCGCGTTGCCTGCCGTCCATCGTCCCGATTTGCAAAACACGGAGCCGCCCGTGAAAATCGGGCCTTATCCGCAGTGGGGCGACCCTAACAAGATTGTGTCCATGGATCCGTTTGGCCATCTGGTCCAGGACCAGTATGCGCATGACATGCCCGACATTGATGTGCGCCCGTCAATTGCCATCACAAAGGCCCATATGCGGATTCCCGAAATTGAAGAGGCCGTCAAGCTCGGCAGGATCAAGGTTGATGGCAAGATTGTGTTGAACGAGCAGGGTGAGATTAAAGTGACCAAGGCGGCCGTCGAGCCCGTGTGGTACTTGCCTGGTGTGGCCGCCAGGTTTGGCGTTGAGGAAACCATTTTGCGCAGGGCGCTTTTGTACGCTTTTTTTTCCTCCTTTCCTTTTCTCGATGCCAATTGTGCCATGTTTGAAGATCTGATCAACTTGTATTTGCGTCATGCCAATAGTGAGGAAACGGGTGGCATGTACCCGGAACTCATCACCCGCCCGGATTTGAAGGTGTTTTTGCCGCCCATTGGTTCCTTGACGGCCTATGTCTTTGGGCCAATCGAGAATGCCGCAGACCCAAGCAAGGAACTGACTGTTCGAGTTCACGTATGTACTCAATGGGACGGTTTCCACCCTCAAAAATTGCGCTAACACTTGGTCGAGGAAAAACTAGGACGAGTGCAACGGTTCCGATGTGTTTGGGTCCGACATTTGCACCTGCCGCCCATACCTCATGTACGGCATTGAAGAGGGTGTCAAGTCGGCTCAAAAGGGCGGCAGCGGTGTCATTGTGTACTTCCGCAAGGAGGGTCGCGGTACGCTTTTGAAGCCTTCTCACTGTCCATCATGTTTTTGTTTCCCCTTGCTCACCTCGTGACGCGCGGTGCCATGTTCAATAGCTTTGGGCGAGGTGACAAAGTATCTCGTGTACAATGCCCGCAAGCGCGGCGGCGACCTTGCCTCGGAATACTTTAAGCGCACCGAAAACGTGGCCGGTGTCAAGGACGCGCGATTCCAGGCGCTCATGCCCGATGTGCTGCATTGGTTGGGGATCACGAAAATCGATCGCATGATGTCCATGTCCAACATGTACGTTCCCTACTCCGACAGACTCTCTGCCGGCGTGCACCACCTGACTCGTGCCTGTGGAACGATAGGAAATACGACGCCATTGTCAACTCGGGCATCACCATCAAGGAACGGTACGAGATTCCGCCCGAGCTCATTCCGCCCGATTCGCGTGTGGAAATCGATGCAAAGATTGCCGCGGGATACTTCACGTCCGGCAAGGTGCCCGATGCGACCGATTTGAGTGCTGTGCAAGGGCGGACGTGGGAGTGGGATGAGATAATCATTGAGTGTTGGCAAAGCATATGGCCACACGGACTTGGCCTGTTGGTTGCGGGATTTTGTTTTTCTTGTTTTGGATTGTCGCTTGATACGATGTTTTTCTCCGATTGTTGTTTTCGCTCAATATACTTGTGGCATGCATGCCATTCAGGTGATTTGCAATGCCTTCATCTTTCTCTGTCAGTGCCTATCTCCAAGAATTGGCGGCACGATCCAGTGTAACCGGAAATAGTCTGATGCATGCATGATGAGTGTGGGTAGTCTATTTGCATTGCTTGGTGGATGGCATCGAGGGCAATCAATCCATGGAATCAAGCAGTCGCGAATGCACGTGCAAAAACGCAACAACGGGTGGACGGAGGAAACAACAGACAAAACCGAAACATAGGAACTGAAAAGGTCAAAGACAAGCACGGAGATATTGATTGATGCAAGGAAAGGGTGACTGTACAGCAGCACGCAGGGTGGCGATGACAACAGAGTGATGGTGGATGGCACAACAACAGAAAAGATCAAAAAAAAAAGGCAGAATGAAGCAAATCATCTAAATCCGAGCCGTGCGCTCCTGCTCCCGACCCGGACCCAGTTTCCGGATCCCGTATCGTCGTATTGCACATAACTGGGCTGATGCTGCGAATCATACTCGTCGTCGTCCGTCAACGCGCCGGTCTCAGCGCCGCCCGTGGCCGTAGCAGCCTGTGAAGCGACGTGCCGTGCCCGGCGCCGTGCCTTCGCTGTCGTCGCCGTACAAATCGCGCAGGACGTCGTCGTCGGCGCCCTGACCATGGTACGTGAATCCAGCAAACGCATCGTCATCGTCCGAGCTATCCAGAAGTGCTTCTTTGAGAAGACTCAACCGCCCGCTGCCA
The DNA here is from genome assembly GCA_002102555.1 of Catenaria anguillulae PL171. Taxonomy (NCBI): domain Eukaryota; kingdom Fungi; phylum Blastocladiomycota; class Blastocladiomycetes; order Blastocladiales; family Catenariaceae; genus Catenaria; species Catenaria anguillulae. Next base: position 260,612 of record MCFL01000010.1, read on the forward strand.
GAGTTGGCGTCCCGTTGGACGACGCAGACGCATGGCGCGCAGCCGCCGCGGCAACGAGCAGTTCCTTTGACCTGCGCTTGCTGCTTCCCGCGCCGCCCGTGACCTTGGACCAGGGCTTGGAGGAGCTTGAAGACGAGGTGGATTTGGCGAGATGGCTAGCGAGCAAGCCTGACGGCTTGGCCAACCCGTGCTCGGGTACAAGAGCGCTGCCTGTGCCGTTGGTGGAACCAGCCTTGCCCGATCCATCCACGCTCACATCCACCAGGCTATCGGCATCGCCGCCCTTATCCTTGCTCTTCTTTGCCTTCTTCTTCTTCTTGTCCGGCCCGCTCACCCACTTCTCGGTCCCCTTGCCACCCTTGCCCGCGGCGGCCGCGGCCGCCTGTCGCTGAATGTTGTGCTCGGCCGACATGGACGCCGAATGAATGTCCTCGTCCTTGAACGATGGATCAATGTACCGCAAATCCAAGGTCGACTCCAAGTCGGGCACAAACGGTGGTCGATACAACTTGTTGACGAGCTTGTACCAGTCGACGCCCGTAAAGAACAAGTGCGACTTGACCTCTCTAGCACCCTTCCACCCAAGCCGCGCTTCGGGCTGGCGCACCAGCAGCGCAGACACAAACGAGCGAGCGGCCGACGAGACGCCAATGTGCGCGGGCCAGCGCACTTGTCGTGCAAAATGCGTTGGAACAGTCTTGAGTGTTGGCAGAGTAGAAGGGCGGAAGGCCGATGAGCATTTCGTACACGACCGACCCGAGGCACCACCAGTCGACGGCCAGCGAGTATGCTTGGCGCTTGACGATTTCCGGCGCAAGGTATTCGGGTGTACCGCAAAATGTGGACGTGCGGCCACGGCCGGTCAATGTTTTCCTTGGCCAAGCCAAAGTCGGTCAGGGCAATGTGGCCGTCGCGGTCGAGCAGAATGTTTTCGGGTTTGAGATCACTTTATACACACACGCATCAAGTCGCTGGCGTGAGCAACGAACAGAAATTGAGAAACACAGCAAAACAAAAAGAGTAAGCGTACCGATACATGATGCCCAAGCTGTGCAAATACTCTAATGCCGACACAATCTCTGCGGCGTAAAACCGGACCCGATCCTCGGGGAACCTGCGCTCGCGCTGCAAGTGGAAAAAGAGCTCGCCGCCATTGACGTAATCGAGTACCAGATACAGCTTGGCGGGCGTCTGGAAAGCGTACTGGAGCCCGACAAGGAATGGGTGCTTCATGTTGCGCATGAGCACGTTGCGTTCCGACATGACGTGGCGAATCTCGTTCGGGTGGTCCTTGAGCACGGCCTTGGTGATGACCTTGATGGCACACGGTTTGCCCGAGCGCTTGTGCTTGGCGAGTAGAACCTGCGTCACAGAACCAGAATATGTCAGTACAAGGCAGCGACGATCAAACTGAAGAACAAAAGGAATCGTGCGAACCTTGCCAAAAGTGCCCTTGCCAATCAACTTGAGCAACTGGAAATCATCCAAGCACACCTTGGCATGCGTTGTCGACACCTCCTCGACACCCGGCACCTTGATAGACTCTTCATCTCCGTCACGCTCAATCGACACGGATCCGGATGCACCTGCTGCCACGTCGGCCGCCGCTTGCTCATGTTCGTGCAGTGACTCGATCGCCCCTGGAGTCAATGGCGGCGGGCCGGGGAGACGAGTCAAAAACTCACCACCACTTCCAGATTGACGCAAAACCAGCTCGTCGTTGGGCAACTCGGCCGAAGTGGACCCCTTGTGTGAACCTGGCGACAGAAGCGACCCAAGGCCGCGGCGAATCAAGCCTGCGGGTCCGCCCGACGGATTGGCATCCGCACTTGCCGTGGCTGGGGTCGATGCCGTGGTTGCGGTCGACGCGGAATTCGGTGTACCATCGTCGGCGCCACCAGCCGTGGCCATACCATTTGGGTGACCGCGCACCACATCCCGCAACTTGAGCAGCGGTAAATTGAAATGCCTGCGGCGCTTGCGTGCAAGTGACGCGAGCGTGGCCATGGCGGTTGATCCCGACGATTCGCCCGTCTCCCCAACGCCATGCGTCGGCGAAGTTGACAGTCCGGCCGATTCGGCAGCGTACCCGCGGCCACCCGATAAATGCGATGTGGGTGTCGTCAAGACACCACCCGCCGACACAGGTGTCGTTGCCGGCGTCGTCCGATTCGACTCAACACCGGCCGTATCCATGGTCGCACTCACGTCCCCGTCATACGCCCCAGACCCAGCGCCGGCGGCTTCGTGCTCTGCGGCAGCCAACTTTGCCAACTTTTTCCTGCGCTTCAACTCTGCCCTAGCCATCTTTTCCAATTTGCGCTGCTGCTCGGCCTGCTCGATCTGTGCCGCGACCTGCGCTCGGATGGCCGCCTTTTTCGCTGCCTTGGCCGCCTTGCGTGCTTCCTGTGCCGCGGCCTTGCGCTCGGCCTTTTCTTGCTTGAGAGCCAGCTTGCGGATCCGCTTTTCGCGCTTTGCGGCATCGTCATCGGCTCCAGACGCCGTCACGCTCGAGTCAAATCCAACATGCAAGGCAGCGTGTGGCGGCGGCGAGGCAAGTGGCGAGAGGGCCGAGCCGGTGAGTGGCGTCATGATGTCGGATCCGCCCGGCGAAAGCACGGGCGACCCGAGTCCGCCCTTGTTGGCATCGGATGTGGACACGGGGGACGGGACACCGGAATGCGTGTTGTTGCGCAGCGGTAAAAACGACGGAATCGTGGCAAATGCATTGACGAACTTTGCGGCCTTTGGCCCCAAACTTGGCGACGTGCTCGAGGTTGTGCCCGACGCAAACTTGAACTTTGGTCGCTTGCCTGGGCCGACCACTGGCGTGACTCCACCCGTACCTGCACCAGCACCGGCCTCATCATCGCTCATCACATCTCTGCGACTCACGCCTGCGGCCGCGTGCCCGGCCGACCCACTACCCCGCTTCTTGCCAACCTTGACGCCGCGGCCGCTGCCGTGTCCGACATGTAACCTTTGTCGAGCGCGTCCGCAACCACCTCCGAGCTCGACGGCACGCCTTGATCCACTGCCAGGCCCACGCTGTCACGCTCCTGCTCGGCCGCAAGCTTGAGCAACTTTTTCGCTGCCTTCTTCTTTCTCGCGCGCTTGACCATTTTTCTCGCCTTGCGCATCTCATCATCATCTGCCGACCTGGCCCTCGTCAACGCCAGCCTGGCCACAGGCCCAGATGGCGCAAATCCATCGAGGCCCGCCGAATGTGGCGGCGTATTGCCCGTGGACCACGCGCCGCTACCCCCTGTTCCCGCGGCCGCTGCCCCCTTTTCGTTGCCCGTGATCCCGGCAACGATGGTGGTTTCCACGTTCGAGTAGGCGCGGCCAACACGCTTAATGATCTTTGTGGTTTGATGCTTGACCTGCGACAAACCCTTCTTCTTTGCCTTTTTCGCGGCGGCCGCGTCGTCAACCACAATGGGCACGCGTGTGCCGTCGGGACCAAGCGTAAACCGAATATGTGCGGCCGGCGCGCCCAAAGGCTCGTCAGCGGGCCCCGCGGCGTCATCGGGCTCGGCCTCGGAAAACACGCCTTGCTCGCGGTGCAGCGAAAGCGGCGGCACAAACGGGGGAAGCGTCGACGCAGACGACGTGAGCGTGCCGTTGGCATTGGCGTTGCCCAGCACGCGCGCGTCGGGCGCCGGCGCCGCCAATGACGGCGACATGTTTGGCGATGCCGGGTTGCGTGGAAACGACCCGGGCAGTTCTGACACTTGTGTCTCGGATCGAGGTCGCGGCGTTGTGGACCCATCATCATCGGCTGCCGCCGCGGGGCGTGTGGGTGCGGCCGACTCGTGCGTGTTGAATGCGAAAAACTCGGCCACGTGCGGTGCCATGCGTACTTTTTCCTCGTCAAACACAAACGCAAGGTACCGGTTGATTTTCGCGGTGCGTGTCAGAATGAGCGGCTCGGCGATCGAGCTGCCAAACAAGCGTTTGGGCGGAAACGACGGGAATCGGAGGTTGGGAAAGTGCTTTGTGAGTTTGTGGTCGAGCGCGAAAAACTCCGAGTAGCGTTTCCAGACGATCCAGGGCGTTGGACACAAGGGGGATGAGACGGTCACTTGGTACGCGGCGTACTTCTTGGAAGAAGAAGAGTTGGCGGCCGATGTTGAGGTTGATGCGGACGACAGCGAAAAGGAGGTGGACAGCGACGGGTTAGGGTGGTGCTTGTCGTCGCGGATCTCGTAGCCCGTGATTTGCGCTGTGCGGTAGTTGGGGCGAGAGGACGACGCGGCGGCGGTTGAGGGTGAGGTTGATGGAGCGAGCAGGCTGGAAGAGGCAGGCGAAAGCGCGTTGATGGGGAGCGACGGTCGGCGGTCGCGAGGTGGCAATGGCGGTGGGATGGGTGACTTGGCGGCCGTAGGTGCCACTGTTGAGGTGGTTGACGCGGCGGTGGCATCGAGGCTAGTCGTCGACCCGTTGGCAGTCAATTGGGTTGTTGCCGTTGTGGTTGTTGATGGCCGGACCGCCAGCGTGAGGTCGATCGGCAGCTTGGGTCCTGCAGGTTGTCCGAACGGTGTACGCAATGCGTCGAGCGCAGACGTGACTGATGTGGTTTGCGCATCGGGACGTTGGTGGGCAAGGGCACAGGCGTGTCCGATTCTGGAATGACCGACAAGGTGGTTGGTGCCGAGACGGATGTGGGGAGAGTGGTTGGTAGCGACATGGTACTTGCTGGTCGGACGCCCGTAGCAACAGCACGCGGCGGTGTCGAGGCAACATGATCTATGAGGTCGAGCGACGAGAGTCGGCCGGGGAGTGTGTCGGCTGTGAACGAAGGTGACAGGGGTGCAGCATCCGAGGTGGCTTCAGAAAGTGGGGATGGCGGTATGCTGTTGCTGAGGTGCACAGGAACAGGCGAGTGCGTGCGAACAGGTGGGTGGATAACGGCGGGGGTAACGTTGGGCGGCAGCTCAACATCATCCAACGGATCTTCGTCCTCGTCCTCTTCGTACTCGGTCAACTGGTCCAAGTCTGAATCGTCGGTCAACTCCTCTGCATCTGTATCGTCGTCGTCGTCATCATCCTCCTCCTCCTCTTCATCATCATCATCGTCGTCCGAGGCTTCCTCGTCGGTTGTTGTCGCTGGATACTCGTCTGACAAGGCGTGCATTTGTTGCATGAGGGAATCGGCAAGTAGACCCAGCTGGTACTCAACGTCCTCGTCGGCAATTTCTGAATCGTCGTCGTCCTCATCGTCCTCATCATCAAGTTCTGAATCCAAGTCATCGGCGTCCGACTCGTCGTCGTCGACATCATCGTCCGTGGTCGATCCAACGCCCGACTCCTCATCCGCGCTCAACACAAGCGCAAACTCTGGATTGACTTGGCGCACGCCGGCGGCTTGGCGGCGGAGCTTCTTATTGATGGACGCTGCGGTTTTGAGCGACTGAGATGACGCCGACGGGTTGAGGGCGAGGAACGAGGGCGGCGCGCTGGGGATAAACTGGACGCGGCGATTCGGACCGCCGGCCGTGGGCGTGGCCGTGCCTGTACCCGTCGAGGTGGCTGAGGCGGCGGCAGGTGAGGAGGGTGCGTCGTGGAAGGAGGCGGCGTCCGAATGGTCCATGGACGAGCGAGCAGACGAGGCGGCCGAGGCGTCTGCGGGTGCCGCTGGCGAAGAGGACGATGGGAGGTGAGGTGGGGCCGAGGCAGCCGAGGCGGTCGAGTCGAGCGAGGGTCTGAGTGGCTGAATGGGGTGGGATGGTTGTGCGGCCACGGGCGGTGGCGGTGGCGGACTCGGGTTGGAGTCGGCAGTTTCTGAGCGAGTGGTGGCCATCATGACATGATTCAATTTCGATTGCATAGACTTGGACGTTTCTGTTTGGATAAGTCCATGTAAATAGGATGGTGAGGATCGTATCGTCTTCACGTTAGCGCACTGACATCATACCGTTGGATTATGCATCGTACAGTGAGCGCATAGAGAGCGACGGAGAGCGGTTCGGTTCGGTTCGGTTCGCTTGTCCTGGGCTGCAGTGGGGCTCGTGAGCTGGTGAGCAGGAGCCGGACGCCATGATTGCCATTGTCCAAGTTTTCAGTGTGGCCATTGCTGAGCTTTGTGAGCCGAGGGCGCCACACGAGCACTGAGCACTGAGCAAGTTTCTGGAACCAACATTCGAGGCTTGTGTTCCAGAACCCTTCCACACACCTTCCAGACGCGTCGTCCACGTTCAACACCAGCAATAACCGTCTTTCAAAGTTAACTTCTTCCTCCGCTCATCATCATCATCTTCCCACCACCAACACATCCATGAGAACACAAACAATGGCCCAAGTCTTCACCATCGGCTCTATCAACGTCGATGACGTCTACCGCCTCCGCCAAATCGTTTCTCCGGGCGAAACCGCGGCCGCCTACGCCAAATCCACTTTTCCGGGAGGCAAAGGCGCCAACCAATCCGTCGCCGTTGCCCGCGGCCTTGGCCTCGGTGGCTCATCGCCCGCAACTACGGCCGCCGTCTACCATGTCGGCATGATCAACAAGGCAGACGGCCAATGGATCGCCGACCTCATGCACGCTTCGGGTGTCAAGACCGATTTGCTTGCACACACGCCTGTCGAAGGCGATGCTGCCGCCACGGGGACAGGCAGGGCCATCATTCAAGTCGCTGCGTCGGGCGAAAACGCAATCATCTTGTATCCGGGTGCCAACCACTTGCTCGATCCGGACGTGCACTTTCCATCCCAAGAGCTGCTCGATCGCCAAGCCGGACATGCTTTCTTCCTGTTTCAAAACGAAATCTCAAACGGACCCGCATTCCTGCGCAAGGCCAAGTCGGCCGCAACACGCACAAATGCCCGTGGCCGCCGCCGCGGGACCGTCGTGTTCAACCCTGCACCGTGCACGCCCTCGCTCGCTTCCGAGTTTGATTTGGCGCTAGTCGACATCTTGATTGTCAACGAGGGCGAACTAGACACCTTGACTGTATCGCTCGGCATCACGGCCGCATCCGGGTGGCAAGCAAAGTTGCTATCCATTCTTGCTCGGTTTCCAAGCATTGCCATTGCCATCGTCACGCTCGGCAGCAAAGGCGCAGGCATTCTCGCGCAAGGCCGCAGTGCACCCACGCTTGTTCCCTCGTTGAACATCTATCCGGTGGACACGACGGGTGCTGGAGATACGTTTGTGGGGTTTTTTGTTGCGGGGCTTGTGCGACGCGCAGTCGAGGTGGGCGATTTGATGGCCAACACTCAAGAAGCCGAGAGCGTGTGGGATGCCGTTGTGGGTGCCGTCAAGGTTGCAGCAGCGGCAGCGGCAGTTGCGTGCGAGAGAGAGGGGGCCATGTCGGGGATTCCCATGTTGGAGGAGGTAGAGGAACGCATCCGGTTTAGCGACGAGCACTCACGTTGAGCCTTTCCAGTTGCCTCTAATACAAGCGCGGATGACGGCTTCGGCGGTGTTATGCTGCATCCTGCCTGCCACTTTCCCTGCATTTCCACACCCGCGTCCGATGCGCACGTCGGCCGACTCTGGCTAGCTTCGCCACGCGAGTTCAGTCTGACTTCACCGCCCAACTCGTCGAGAAACTCAGCCGGGACGAATGACAGTCAGCAGACCCACCTGCAAACAGTGCCAGGTTTGACACCCTTTTCGCGAGCGACGTAAGTTCGTTATTGTCAGCGTTCGACGAACTGTCTCATGCACTTTACATCGAACTTGCCCGTTTCAAGTTGGACATGAGTGCAGCGGCAAACAAAATCAACGCCACGAATTCGCGCACGCTCTCGCGTACAAGGGCCGCCCGAAATCATATGATGCGCTCCTGTCCAACTTCTTCCGTGTCCAAACGTGTAAATGGCCGATTGTACGTTCGGCCATTCAGGGCCCGGGTATCATCGCGAAAAGCCACCGTCCTCGCCGTGGATACATAAACCCCTGACGCCCCCGTCATTCCATCCTCCCGACGGGTCTCCTTTCGCGTGTCTCTGGTGTCTCACACTCCAGCACATCTCCTCCATAGACCTCGACTCAACATGGCTAACCCAGAAGGTGACTTTTTTCAGAGCTCTTTGTCGCAGCCGTCCTCACCGACCATGACGGTGGTGTCCGGTGGCGTCACTGAGCTCGAAGATCTGTCCCTCCAGTCGGGCGCCGTTGTTTCGCAAACTCCTCCCGCGGCTAGTACTCATTCTGCTGCCACAGCCACTTCTCCTGCTTTCCCCTCCGTGTCGGCCGAGCTTCCCATGCCCGCATCTCCCGCGCCCCCTGCGGCTGTACGATGACTCATTCATTCAGCGCCTCTGCGCACGCCGCGTCTTCATGTCCAACCGACGGGGCGCGCCCTGACCAGCTACCTTTGGCTGCATCCTCACCTCGTGAATTAATGTTTCTCGTCACCGTCTGCTTTGATCATCCACTCATATGCTGTCCCTACAACATCGCTTCAATAGATGGAACAAATTGTCCTCGGACACGCTAGCCAAGGTCCCGCCGTTCAAGTTGAGGGCGCCGACAGCCCATACAGTTTCGATTCTGGGCGTTTCGCGGAGACCAACAGGGCGATGGGCCGAGGCCCAACTGGCCCAGGTTTGCCCGATCACCGTGCCAAATTTGACAACCGCTTCCGGCCACGGTTGACGGTGAGTGGATCCGAGTTCCAAAGGAAGCTCATGCCGGCGTACTTCCCGCTGTCAAGGTATCCGCGGCCCGAGGTCCCCAACACGGCCAGTCCGTCCGTCTCCAAGGTCGAGGTCGAGGTCGAGTTGACGTTGGACGTGATCAACTTTACGGTCAAAAAGTACAAGTCGATTCAGCCGCCCCGGCGCGTCGTTCTTCATGGTGTGTCTGCCTTGCTGCGGCGTCGTCCCGAACGGATCGCGGTCGTGCTGGGAGAAGTCATCAACATCGAGCCAGGCAATTACAAGGCCACCTTGACGGCCGATGGTGAGCGGGTGGGCAACTGTACGTACATGTGTTGCCTCTTTGACAAGCTGTCACACACTCATCGATTCAGCGCCCGAACAGTCCCCAAACGAATTCACATTCGCCATACCCGTGGAAACGAGGCCAAGCGCAGCAGCAAGCGCACGAGCCCATACCACCGCCCGGATTCCCCGTCGTCTTCGCCCCGTTCTCGTAGACGCCGTCAGACCACCACGTCACCGGCCAGCGTTGAAGCGTCGCCGGATCAGTTTCCAAACTGGTTCTCGCCTGCCAGCTCGGCCACCGCTTCATCTAGTGCTCATTCTTCGCCAAACATATCGCATCTTGACCTTCCCAACACCCTCGCTGGGTTTCCCACTAATCTCGGTTCACTCGACATGTCGATCTCTCAAAGCGACACCAACATGCTTCCTCATACTCAGGTGCCCTCGGTGGCCGTTATTCAGAACCCTTCACCGACTTCGAGCTGGGTCCAGCACACCAGTGCATCGCCTGAAATTACCAGGTCGTATGCTATCAATGCTCATTCCGCGCCTATGCAACCACCGACGACTGTGGCCCCTCCCACTCCTATTTCGATTGTTGCCGCTCTCAATGTCCTCCACCAAGTCGGCCTCATCGCAGTCCCTTCTTCGTCTGTATCAGCGCCCGCGCCCATGCAACCCGTCCTGCCGACTGTGGCGGCTCAAGTTCCTGGCCATACCACCTCGATTCCCATGGTCTCCATGTTCGCCCAGCCGCAGCAGTCGTCTGCATCCGGTCCTTTTGATAACTCTGCCGGCTACCGAACGCTTATCCCGGGACCTTCGTACACGAACATGGTTGCGACCCCAAGTCTCGCGCAATTGTCATCAAACCCGGCGCTGGCGTCCATGCCCATCCCCGCCCCACCAGCGGTTCTGCAGGAACAAGCGGCGCCATCCATGGACGGTAACGAGGTTTCGCGTTTGCTCGAATCAGCCAGTCCCTCGTCCACAAGTTTCAGTCTTCCCGTCCTGTATCCAAATGTGCCCGTGTCTCCTGACTCCAGCATGACCATGGCAGCGTCCGACTATGCTGTGCAAGCATGGCCGCCGCAAGCATCCGCATCACTCGATCCCGCGTCCGGCTTTGAGGATCCGTTCAGCTCGGCACCGTCGTCGCCCACCGCCCAGCCGGATGACACAGAGTATCTGGATTGGAGTTTCCTTGAGCAGCAAACATCGGCGGCTGGCCTTGACGTGTCTACGGGTGATCGCGAGTATCAAGGCAGGTTGTATGCCGGGTTCAGTACTCGTTCGCAACAACAGGGTTGATGGGCCGTTGAACGTTGTTGCTGTCGGAGTTGTGTTGCTAAGTGTGTCTTTGTTGTTTTTGCTTGTGTTTGTGCTCTCTCACACCTTCACCACCATTCGCATGATCGTCTTTTTCCCCGTTCATTTGTATCCCTTCCCCTTATCCGCCGTCTCCGCGTGATCGTCCTCTCATGCCTTTCTTTGCGCTTCCTAGACCAGTTTGCCAACACATTGTTGCAAACGTGGCAGAGGTGCAAAGATTGGCTTGTCGGGAGGGTCAAGTGGAGATCAATGATTTTGTGTCTTGACCCATTTGTTTCGCTTTTTGCCTCGTTGCTGAATGTTTTCGTTTCGCCAATCTACATTTCTTATCCACAATCATAATAGTGATGTGCAAGCTGATGTTCTAGTTTTTGCATGCGTTGTTCTGTTAATAAATGGCTGGTCAGGTCGACATCTTTCACTCACAATGCAAACATGACAACGTGTCTGACGTTTGTCTCAACAGCCATGTCTTACAATGATCAATGCTCCCTTAACTGCCCCGTCTTGCGCGACCCCTTTTCGGCGAGGGCGGGTTGTCAACCAAACCTGCCCTTACATGAGAGCAGAACTTATCTCGGACTGAGATTGGCACACTGGGACCTAGCATGCGTGCTGGGACGGTTGAGATATCTGATGAGCCAGGCAAAGGCGACCCGTCCAAAGCCACCTTCATCTTCGTCTTGCAATGCAATACGTAAAATGGGTGTCTGGTTATCAGTGTACATCACACATTGGCCGAATGTCCACCTCAGCCGTCAAAGGTCGGCACAAACTCTTCCGGCGGCATTTCATGTCAATCCGCAATGGCCCACGATCATTCCCAGGCACACGGCGAGCGGCTCACTGCAACCGAAAACCCTCTGTCCAAACGAAACCGATCCTGATTGGTCGTTCCAGTCGCTTGGGGGGTAAAACGTATGTAGGTACACCTATCCCAAGGCAGAGTACGAAGACGTTGCTCGGGCCCATTCGCCGCCAGGCCTAGGCGGCGTGCGGGCCGTGTCCTGGGGCACGCACGGTGTGTTTCAAGCTGGCCTCGTGGGCTCCTTGTGAAAGCGCACCGGCAAACAAAATACATATACCTATGTATTCACACGCCCACCATGGGCTATGGACATTGTCAAACCACTGCCGAATGGGCGCCACATCATTCGATCCGACGCCTCCCATAGCCGCCATTCACAGTAGAGTGTGAGCTCTGCTGTCGTCCTTGACAAAAAGTACATAAACCTCGGACGCACCCCACCTCCTCCCTCCCTCTCTCGAAGGTTCTGTGTAGAGCTAATAGTATAAAGCGAGTAAAAGGCTTAGTAAAAGGTACAGAGAGTGTAATACCGTATTCGTAACCTAAAATGGCTTCCTCCTCCAACTCGACCAATGGTGCACCCAATGTCCCTCCTGTGCCGCCGCCGGCGCCCAATGTCGCTCAGGTATGTTCCCCCATGCCGTTTGCCATATGTAGCCCTCTTCTCAGTGCCTCCTGCCGCGCATTTCCGTTGTTCCTCCGTCCCCTCCGCCATTAGCGAGGCTAACAATGCGCCCCTCGCCTGTCTTCCTTACTTCACCTTCACCCACGCCAGCAACCACACACGATTGACTTGGTACCATTGGAAACGGCCCAGCCGTCCGACGATGTATACGACGTTCTCGCTTCCGTGGAAACGGAACCCAGTCTGATTACCGCCGTCAACAACGCTCGCGGGACGGGCCCCGAGCGTGTGGGTCGTCCGGATCACCGAGCTAAGCTCGGCCACGACAGGCTCTTGAATGTCAAGGCTCGGGAAAACAGAGAGATCTGGCTCGCGATGTTCCCCTTTTGGTACTCGAGGTCGGCCGCCAGTGGCCAGGGTGCTCGTTTCAAGATCCGTTGTACTTTGAAGCTGCACGGCCCGATCAACCACAAAACTGCTCCCGCCCAAGAATTAACCTTCACCCACAAGGTCAGGACTATCGAAGATTTGCACCAGGAGATTCATTTGCGATTGGACAAAGTTGTTTTGGAGCTCGGCTTTTACGATGCCGAGCTGATTGTCAACGGCCTGCCTGTTGCCAATTGTACGTCCGACACTTGTCCGAAACGCGTCATGCCATTCACACTCACATCATGTCCACCAGTCCCGGCTCAGATCCGTGTCAAGCACGCCAGACATGATGGCCAAAAGAGTCGGAAGGGCAGGGGCACTCGCGCGCAAGACAATCGCGGCCCGTCCAACTTGAAGCGCTCGTCTCGCCCCAAGTCGAAAACGAATCGTCGTCCCCGCCGTGCCCGCGCGTCGCTGTCGGTTAGCCCTTTCCCGAGTTCTGGCTATGACTCGTCGACTTCGGCCGAAATGCCCTTGGCCGGCGCCGGCGCTGCTGTCAGCACCTCGAGCTCGTCGGCCTCTTTGGTGTCGTCGTCGGCCTCGTCCCAAGTCCACAACATGGCGTATGGTATCTTTCCGCAACTCGCGCCACCGTCGACCATGTCATTGACTCAACAAGGAAATGCCGCCGCGCTTGGACCGGGCTCTGCGATGGGCACCCCTGTCTCGACGCCGCCCATGGACCCGTCCACGCCCTTGCCGTTCTTGACGGAGCAGCAGCTTTCCCAGATTTGGCCCGGCCATGCCGGTGTCGTGAGCGCAGCCCCGATTCCGACCATCGCAGCTGCCCCTGCTCCCAATGTTATCCCGTTGGCGTCGGCGGCCCAACCAGGCGTGTCGGACTGGAGCTTGGCCATGAGTCCGCCGTTCTACGGTTTCCAACAAGGTGGTCCCGCGCCAATTGGTGCAATGCAAATTTCGGCGAACGCGCCCCAGTCCCCATTCACGGCCATGCCCAACAACTTGCTCTTTGCCGGTGTCCAGTGGCAAGCACCTCTGCCCATGGCCTTGAACACCGTGCCGTTGCCGGCGGGCCCGGGGCCCGTGCCCTTCTACTGGCCCATCAACGCCCAGCCGGCTGCTCTCCAGGTGCCGTTGGCCCAGCTGGAGCCTGCCCAGGTGCCCGCGTCGGCCGCCACGACCGTGTCCGGCTCGTCCAGCCCCGTCCCCAGTCTTGAGTCGTTCTATTCCGTGCCCGAGTATTGGCCGTCCGTCCCCACGCCTCAAGGTCACACCCCGCCGTTGCCGCCGACGTACTTGATGCCTCCTTCGCCCTCGTTGGCCGAACTGTTCGATGATGCCCTCAACCTGGACGACGAGCCGCTGGCGATTGACTCGATGGATGCACAAGATGACGACAACGGCGCGAACGGATCGGCGGATGCCGACGACGACCTCATGGCCTTTCTGCTGCATCAAGATTGATCTTACAGTCGACGATTACGTATTTCACACCTCCTTTCTCCTCCTAAGTATTCCTATTTCCAAGTGACAAGTTTGACGGCGGCCGACGGCGATAAAGTGCCTGTGTGGCGAATGTGTTTGGTGTAACAGATTTTGCATGCCACCGAGCTGGACCCAATACCCTCTCGCAAAAATAATACGAAGGGATTGGGTTCAGACTTGTGCGACCATGCCGTTGATTTAGATCTATGATGCTCCTGCCTCCCATTTATGCGCATGGAGTCCTTGAGTTGCTTTGTGTTGTCCTTTTTCTTTTGTGTCTCAATTTGCTTTCCATTTCTCTTTTTTTTTTCAGTTCATTCAGTTCGATCGTGTGCTCAGTGTCTTTCACTGTTGCTCTCAAGTTGTTTCGTTTTCTTTTCATTTTCTAGTTCACACCTGTTCCGGTTGTTTCCATCCTGTTTTGTAAGAAAAGCCTGTAAACCTCAAAAAAAAAGTTTTTGTTTTTCGTTCACCATATTCTTGTCCATGGCAAGCTGCCTTGATGGATGTGATCGGTGCTTGGCGCACTGGGGTCGCAAGCGACTCGGAGTAAGCATGGCAAACTATTATGTTTACATGTCAAGAAAAGTGTTGCGCAATCACTAACCGTGACGGACATGGGATGCGGTAGGGTACATGAGAGCAACAGTCCAGCTCACAACCAGCCGGCGTTGACTCAGCGATTCCGCTGAACAACGACGCTGCTGCCGGCACTGGCTCCACGAACCAGCATGAACGCCACGAGCGTGTACTTGTCAATCTTGTCCTTGAGCACAAACAAGAGCGCTTGGCTAAGCACGGCCTTGAGGATTTGCGGCTGCATGCCCTTGTACCATCCGACAAGGCCCTCGGCCTTGAGCACCTTGCGCAGCACGTCCATGGCCGACTTGAATTGCAGTTCGGGGTTGTGTGCGTGTTCCTTGGGCGGTTTCCATTGGAGCCGGACTTTGGCCATAATGTACGGCTAGATCAGAGAGCAAGCGATGTGCGTGAGAAACTACACGAGTGTGCCGATATAGAAAGCGGTGCGTGGATACGTACATAGGTGACAACGGTGGCCAACGTCTTTGCCATGGCTCCAATCACAAACACCTCGCCCGAACTCAACGGCCTGCCCGCTTGCTTGCCCACGACCAGAGTCTTGAGGCGCTCAAACATGCCAAACGTAATGGCCGGATTCGACACGAGCACCATGCTTGGCTTCAACCCCTTCCACAGCGCCGTGACGCCTTCTTCCCTGACAATCGACATCCACGTCTCGCTAAACGTCATGCGCCTTGCCTTTGGCGTTGTTTGCTGCCGGGTAATCACCACGCTGACGGGAATTGTTGTGAGCTGACTGAGTGCGCCTGCCAACGCACCAAGCGCCAACTCGACCGCAGTACTTGTGGGCCCCGTGGCGCGGCGCGCATGGTACTCGCGAATGGTCTGGTACCAGAAAAAGTAGGCGAAATTGGACGAGGCCGTGCCGAGCAATCCCGCGGGTAAGCCGGCGTACAGGCCTTCGATGCCTTCGTTGCCCAGGATGGATTGGAAGGCGTGCCACATGGACGTGTACTCTGGGACGAGGTCTTCGTCTTCGACAAAGGCACGGTTGGATTTCTTAAGCAAGGCGCCCGATTGCACTTGCATGCGTGTCTTGATGATGTCTGCCGGGGCCGAGATAAACAATCAGAAGTCAAGTCGACGGGAGGTCAGGCATCTGTGTATCGAGCATACCGAGCGGGTACGTCAGGGCCAGGGCGATGAGGGCACCGGCCGAGCCCGAGAGGGCGTGGCCAAAGGGCGGAAGCGAGTTGGAGCCGCCCATGGTTGAAGACGATAAATACGATGCGAGTGATACGGAGTCGAGTTGAAGGCAAGGCGTCGAGCACGCGCAATGGCAGGAGACGGCAGAGAGCTTGGAGTGGATGGAGTGGATGGTTGGGCCGTCAGACGATGTGCATTGAATGATGTTTACATGAACATTTCTTTCCATTGAAGGCCAGAGAGAAAGACCAGAATTACTTCAATCGGCCCCCACTCGTTTGCATCTGCAACTGCACATGGCAAGCATAGGTAAGTGCGAACGGCCGATCCGACGCGCGAGACGTGTCCGAAATCAGCCGTTGACGCGGCCTGTTGGGTTCGGCGTTCCTTTGGCGCGTGAAAACCGTCAGGCGTGATGAAAACAGTCCATCAGTGTTCCATGGCGATTCCATGCATGGCTGGGCTGATTCCCACTTTGTAGTAAATATGTACATCTATAACAACACGGAGTGTTTCACTCAATGCAGACGTATACAATGCACTTGATGCAACGTGCCCCGTGACCCGACCTGCTTCACTCCTTGCATTGGTTTCACTTGGTGCCGGCTCCTCCTTGTCCGGCCGTCCCTTGTCTTCGAGCTTCCGTTGGTCGCTTCCACCGCCACCCTCAGACTCTGCCGTTCCAACCGGCTCATCCATCTGACGAGGTAGACCCGCCAGCGCTCAAGCACATTGCACATTCATAAGTGTTGCCGGCATCCCACGTGTCGGTATCCGAGGCCAGCAGATCCCACCTTGCAGTGGTGTTGCACATGTTACAGATTCAAGTGGACAAGGACACACATCGAGTTGTTAGCAAATAGTCTGGCGAAATCGCTGCAACTGCACCGCTATTTTTACACATCGTTTCCGTTTTCGCCGTCAAGATCATCGCCCTTGCTGTATCAGCCGATCCACGCCGCCCACCACGTTTGCACCCAGTCGCTTGCCGTGCCTGTCCGCTACCTGCCTGTAACTCGGCACTTGCTCATAAGTAACCCCCTGTCCCCTTGCCCATCATGTCCTCCTTACCAAAGTCCCCGACAACGATATCTGCTTCCCACGGCCACCACCATTCGGCCCCCATTGCGGATTCATCTTCATCACGCCCAGAACGCGATTCGGAATCCACGCCGCTGCTCCACGGCAGCTCAAACTCACCCAGATCGAGCTACTCGCACGCCGACCGACGACCACCGCCGCATCCATCGTCGTCTTCTTCATCACCTACATCACCGACACGCTCCATCATGGCACGCGCATACGAAATCCCGCCGGAATCTCCACGCCGGCCAACACCGCGGTGGCTCGCTGGCGTGCTACTGTTGATTTGCTTGGTGGCATTCATTGTACAATCCGAGAGTATGTTATGTATACCTCCACACGAACACATGGTCGTCATCCGCTTGCATAGCTCGATCGCTCGTTGATTGACTCGCTCACATTGTCTAGTCACGGCCTTTGTCCAAAACCGCATCCACTACCGCAAACCCTACTTTATGCTGTGGTACTCGCACTCGTGCTACACTCTGCTCCTGCCCTTCCACTTTCTGTTTTGCTACCTGTACCACGGCCGCACACTCACGCCGACCAAGCGCTACCTTGCCTCTGCCACGCACGCGCTTCGCGGGTCGTCCACGGTCCCATTCATCCCACGCATGATCCTGTTTGCCATCGGCTCGGCCTTCCCTCGTACTGCTGGTACACGGCCGTAAGCTACACGAGCATGTCCAACGTGACGGCCTTGTACAACACGTTTACGTTTTTCGCGCTCGTGTTTTCTGTGTGGATGAGCGTTGACGGCGAGCGCTTGCACGTGCGCAACGTGTCTGCGGTGGTTGCAAGCTTGTTGGGCATTGCCGCCATCACGTTCCTACCCGCATCGCTCGATGCGTCAGGATCCGCAGGTGCACAGGATGATCCGTCCAAGAAACCCGTCATGGCGCACTTGGCATGGTTTGGCGATCTCATGGCCGTGACGGGCGCCGCCACGTACGGCTTGTACGAGGCAACGTATAAAAAGTACGCTGTGCCGCCCAACCGGCCCACGCTGTCATTTGCCACGGTCGTCACGGGCATGATTGGCGTGTTCACGCTATTAGTGCTGTGGATTCCTATCCCGATCTTGCACTGGGTGGGCCACGAAACGTTCCAGTGGCCCTCCATGTACCAGTTTGGATACCTAACACTGATTGCCCTCACGGGCATCATGTTCAATGCCACATTCATGCTTTTGATTGCGTTCACGAGTCCCGTCATGGCGGCCGTCGGCATCATGTTGACGATTCCGTGTGTTGCTGTGGTCGAGGTGGCCATGGGCGTGGTGACGCGCGTGCCGTTTGGGACTGTGGTTGGGTCGGTGGTGATTTGCATTGGGTTTGCGTTGCTCGTGAGCGGGTATACTGGGGACAAGGCCATGGCCGCTGAACGGGTCAGGGTTGTGGATGAGGAGTGATATGGTCTTGTATTTATCATGTATATTGCATTGTCTATGATCCACTTTGGGTTTTCAATGTCCTTGCCAGAGCAAATCTTTCACTTCATGTTTTCGTATTCACTTCTTGTCCGACCTCTCTGCCTCCCACGCTTCCAACACCTTTGTCCAATCCACCTCGTCGCCCGCCCGCGGCACTCCCAGCCGCCCATCCACCACGCTCATCGACAAGACCACCCGGACAATGCGTCCCGCATCGCCGCCTGCCGCCATGCGCCGCGTCTCTGCATCGTATCCGCCGCTCAGCACCATGTCCATAAATGCACCGGTCAGGTCCGGTACGGGCTTGTTCCAGGGAATGGCGACGAGGGTGGCCGTGGGCGGCACATTGGCGATGCCTATGAATTTTGCGGGAACGGAATCCGGATCTGTTGGTGTGGGTGGGTTCAGTACAGTGATATACTCGGTCGAGTTGAATGCAAACTCGATGGGTGTGGGCTGGCCAACGGGCACGGCAATGCACGAGGTGCGCGTGAGGCTCGAGAAGAGCGTTGGGACCAGCAAATGTGTGGGAATTGGGGGCGTGGTGTGAGGATGATGACTTGGATGTGCGGGCGAGGGCTGTGAAACTGACGTCGTCACAGTCACAGGTGCCGATTCGACCGCGGCGACGGGTGGGGAGGAAGCTGGCGACGCGGCGGTTGGCTGCCCCGATGTCGGGCTCGTTGGCCGACTTGATAACGGACTGGTCGCATCGTGCTGCATTGGCTGTTGCACTTGCTGCCCCATCGCTTCACTGGACGCTGCACTCGGTGCGGTTGTCACCGAACGGTCCACGTCCTTCCTCGTTCCCGGCATCTGAAACTCACCAAACGCAATACTCGCGTGCACCCCACCATGCGCTCCCGCGCCATGCTTGTCTGCACCTCCGCCCTTGCCAGCCGCCCCAGGCTTGCCCTCTGCCTTTCCGTGTGCTGCGGGGACAATGGCGCCAGGCCTCACATGCAATGCGTACAGTCCGCGCGGCCACGTCACGGCATACACGGCTTGGCGTGCAAATCCACGTCCGAGGGTCGCGACACGTGTCCACAGAAGGTGTAGCGAGAGTGTGGCCGTTGGCACTGGCGCGGCAGGAACAGGGACGGGAGTGTCCGACGTAGCAAGTGATGGGGATGATGCACGAGCTGTCGCCGAAGCGGTGAGAGGCGGCAGTGCAATGGTCATTGTGAGCGGCAGGCCGAGGAGGTTGAGGCCGTGCAGCCAGGGAGTCCATGTCACGACAACGTGGAGCACGCTGCCTTGGCATTCAATGCGTGCCGTTGCAGTCTGAGGTTGACCGATCACGGATGCATCCGGGGTGAGGTTTGACGGCGGTGGCAGAGATAGAGTTAGAGTCACAGTTGCACTTGATTTTGCTGGAATGACATCGGATGGTTGCCAAACAACCGTGAGCGCAGGTGTGGAACACGAGGATTTGCGAATGGGCACGGCGAATGCGGTTGCGTTGGATACAGTCAAGGTGCGCGAAGGAGAGTCGCCAAAATAAATGTCGCCCAGTTCCCACGTATGGGTGATTGGCACGATTGAGGATGATGAGCATTCTGCGCTGGCCGGGTCGGATGGCGGTACCATGAGCGGGCTTGAGTCGTCCCCGACCGTCCAAGACAATTGCGGCGCATACACGGTTCCCGAAAGCAGCACGGCCGTGCGTGTTCCATGCGAATGCAGACTCAACTTGCGCGTGACTAGGGTTCCGTCGCCTGAAATCGGCAATGGCGGTGCAAGACTGGTCGAGTCGAGCGCGAGGCACACGTCGCCATGCGACAAGGGCGGAATCGGGCGCAATGCCTTGGACAGCCGGAACGGGGCAGGGATTGTCAACTCTGGTGTCAAGTGCTGCGTTCGATGATGGTTGAGCAGCCGCAGTTTGGTCGTTGCGACGCATCCCATGGCCACAGGCCCAAAATCGACGGTCGGCGGCATGTGGATGGACATGATCGGCGACGTCAGCGTGCATGTCACGTCAATGTGTTGCAAGGTCCAGTCGAGACGCGTATCCTCCGAAAGAAAGCGAGCCTTGGGATTGTTGGCAGAACTGCCGTGGCGGTGCGTCAAAAAGATCATGACGGGTACGCGGTAGGTGATGGTGGCGGAAAGCATGGGCGATACACCACCCGCGGGTAGGTCCGGTGGTGGCTGAGGGCCGGTGGCACTCACAGCTCCCGAGTTGGCAGCGGACCCAGCGGCTGTGTTGGCGGTCGCTGCTCCAGACCGTGCGCTGGCGGTCAGCGCGGCTGAGCTTGCACCTGCTTTGGCGCGATTCTTGCTTGCACTGCCCGCACGTTTGCCATTGGTCGATGCTTGCAGGCCGTCGCCTTGCGGCGGTGCCAAACTCTTGGATCCATCTGTGGCCATACGAGACCCACCGCGCGCTGGCAACGGCTGCGTGGATCCCTGAGGGCTATTGCCAGAGCCAGGCTGTGATGGCTGATCCGTCGAACCATCCAGGTTGGCGTTGGCTGCACTGTTCTTTGGCTGCGGAAGAACCTTGGGTGGGACAAAAAGAAAAGTGACTGAAACCGTGGGTCGCTTTTGAGGTTGAAGTTGGCCATGGCCGTTTTGGATGTGCAACAGTCGTGTGAGATCCATAGATGGCTGGTCGGCACCACCAACGCTTGGCGGCGCTGCCGTTGTGGCGCTGGCATTGGTTCCTGACAAGATTTCGGACACGGGGCCCTCGACTCGAACAACTTGCACTGCCAATGGACTGACTGTCACTGCTTCGCTTGGTGTTGTTGCCGCCAGGTTCAATGTTGAACGCGTCGGCGATTTTGGCCGAGCTGTGGATCCAGACCTTGGGCGGCTCTGGGCTTGTGCCCCAGGGGGCGACTTGGGGCGCAAGCCGGCCGAAACTGGTGAAAGTGATCCTCCATTGGATGCTGCAGCCGATGCGGGTTCTGCTGCTGATGTCGTCGCTGGAACGGTGGTCGGGTCACTGCCCACGATAAATGTCGCCATATCCTGTGTGCGATGCTCCTTGCCTGCCCTTTCGCGCTCGTTGAAGGTCCACGACAGCTCCACCGTGGATGAAGAAATTGAACCCGGCGCAGCCAATCCAAGCTCGACCTTGTTGGCGCTTAACTGCGCAATTGGCTGATGGACATTTCCGGTGATGGAAACCGTGGTTGACGTGACTGGGCCACTGGGTACCAACCCACGGAATACAACCTGTGTCGCGACTTTGCCAGCGGACAGAGCGGAAAAGCAAAGCGTGCCTGAGACTGAGGAACCCGGCTCCAATAGCAAATGGTCGGCCGTGGTCAAGAGAGAAAATGAGACGTTTGCTTGGGAATCCATGCCAACCAGCTGTGCAACTGGAAGTGGGTTGGTCAGGGTGACGGCCACTGAATGCTGGTCACCTGTGAGCATGCGCTGAGGCAGCAAAATAAGCTGGTGGGAGACTTCTAGTCGAGGGGTAAAGAAGAGACCAGTTAGCTGGACAGACGCCGAGCCCGCTGGTTTTGTCGAGCAAACGACGCAAGTTTCAAACTCGAGTGGCCGACCATCTTGGGTTGCGCCCAGATTCGAGTTGCCGCTTCCAGAGGGGGATACAGCTGAGATTGCGATTCGGATCGGAACCTCGCTGTGCGCTGAAATAGACCCTTGGTGCGGTGTCAACTGCACGTCAATTACAGTGTCGAGCTGCCGCAGCTTCAGGGTGTATCGCTCTGGCCATGGGTTGGGATTGCGAAGCATGAATGTTTTCTGAACTGGACATGCACTTGGGCTTGGGTGAAACGTAAACGTGGATCCTTGAACCCATTCCAAAGGCCGAGCAAACCCACTCACAGCGACTGGAACTTTGGCCACCAATGCACCCGACAACCCGCTCTTGATGTGAATCGACCCCAGCGTGCCTTGCAACCGAACGAGTGCATCCAATCCATCCAACACGCGGCGTGGGTCGACACGGAATGAGACTTGAGCTGCGTCCCCTGGTCCCAGCTGAATCTGCTCGGATTCGGGCTGGATCAAGATAGCATTCAATTCGTCCTCCAACTCGATCACCACCTTCCCATGCCCCATGCCACGATTCACAACTTCGACAGAATGATCCAACGCGGTCGGAGAAACCACAATGGTACTTGTGCGGGGAACGTGCAAGCTGCATTGGTCTGCATCCACCAGGACTGGCCACTCCACCGTGGACCCGTTGATTTCTACCAGGACGTAAAGCCGAGTGTCTGGTTGCAGCTCATGAGGCTTTTTCAAGGTGATTTTGGCATCCATGCGATGGCCCGTGGGCAATGTGCGGCACCAGCGAGTGGGCTCGTGGCCAATGGGCGTGATTTTGAGGTGACGATCGTGTTCGAGAGGAACGGGGAGCCAGTGCACACGAGTGGCAACAAGACTCTTTTGGGCAATCGTTATGGTTGTTGTTGCTTGATAAGCGGTGAGTTTGATGACGGGCGGGCTAAACTCGAGGTCAGGGAAGTCGGCAATTTTCGCTCGACATGCCTCCTGCTGGTGGAACCGGTATGCGATCGGTACTGGGACCGCCTTGGCTTTCTTGCCATCCCCATTCATGATAGGTGATGGAGGTGTACATGGTCTTGGTGCGAGGAGCTTTGGAATTTCGTCGGCCAGCACCGGCAACAACTTGTCGATGCGACGCAATTCGTCTGGACTGGGCTTGGTTGGAATCGCATTGACCTGCTGCCCAAACCTCGGGCGCACGGTCCAAGAATTTCGGTGCATAATGCGATCGCATTCCTCTCGCATTTCTGCTGCCACTCTTTCCCTGATCTCGGCGGCCCGCTGCTCGTTTTTCCTGCTCTTGATGGAGAGTGCCAGCTCGGACGCGACGAGCGACGTGTTTGACTTGACAATGCTGCGTTCCAATGCACTCATGGACGCAGTATTGACGATGGGCAAACGGACTTGATGTCGATTGGGCGACAGCTTGGTAGCGAGTGGCGAGCTGGCAGTCGGTGTGGTTGTGCGCCGTACGGGATGGAGGCGCAGTTCTGCGACAGTTTCGGCGAGATCGGTAAGCGCTTGCTCGCGCTTGGCGAGCATGGCGGCGTGTGCTCGCTTTGAAGCAAGCCGCCCTGCGCGCCATTCTTGGAACAGGCGGTTGAAGGCGTTTTCGTCGGGCGAGGAAACGCGTGCAACTGGTGGCGGCGGTGGTACATGCCGCCGCGTGTGAATTGTTGAATTGTCATGTCGAGGGCGGGGAGGTTTGGAGCGTTGCCTGGACCGAGGCGATCTTGGCTCAGCACCGAGGTTGGTGGGAACTTGATCCTCAAACGAAACGCCAGGAAAAAGCTCGCGTTCGTCCATCGAAGCGGCCGCAACTCGATTCACGATCGTTTCCGAGACAATATTCATTGTGCATTTCCGTTAATGACTGTATTGCATGCAGTGTCAAGTACTGAGGTTCATCATTTGAAGTCGGGATTCATTTCCTGCTGGCCAACAATTATCTCGTGTTTTCAGAGCCCGCGAACAACGAAGGTGAAATGTGCGGAGCTCATACATCGATCTTTACCAGCATTTGTGAGCTATTTCTAAGTACTCCGAAAAAAATGTACTGGCAACCTAGTAACTATGTACTCCATTAAAGACATATTCATTAAAGGAATCGAGTTGCCACTGCTCATGCGATACGGATGCGACACGACAGAAGGATAGGATGGTGCCCACGTGCATAGCGTGCAAAGTGGAGCCGATGCGTGACACGACCAATGATTCATTCCTTCAGAGCGGTTGAGAACCCTGGGTGACTCGAGTGGCACAAGCGAAAGGCCAGTGCGTTACGCAAATGCACGATCGATGAAGCACGCAGGGGAGCCACAATCAACCCGGCCAACAGTTGGCAAGGTGGACAGTTTGCCTTGGTGAGGGCCTAAAGATGAGGGAGTAGGTTATGATAGGGAGGACAAGAGGATTAGGAGCATCAATTTTTCGATTTTTTCAAAGGCGCATGTGTGTGAAGGATCTTGAGAGGAAAGTGGACACGTAGCAACAGTATTCTTTCGGTCTTGTACAGAGTCAACAACAAGAGGGCGAGGGGTGTCGGCTGCCGATGGCTCATCAGCAGTACACGACATGGATGAAAATGTTGGGGAACAAGTGGAAGGAGAAGACAAAACAGTATCCAAAGCAGAAACAGGAGAGGAACAAGACTTAACACATACCGCGCCGTTGGCTGCAATGCCGGGGACAGGCACAAACAATGGTGGCCGCCCCCTCAGGCTTTTCCCGGCGCGCGGAAACTCCTCCTCACTGGGCAATTCACTGCGTGCGCACCTGCGGCCTGCCCGCAACCTTCACACAATCCATGCTTGTGGCGGTAGTCCACAAACACTGGACTCACCCCACCCCCCCATCCGGTCAAACCGCCAACGTGTGGTCCTTGGCTTGCTCGCGGTTGAAGCATTGTACTCGTACGCCTCATTGCATTTGGACGGCTCCAATCTCCATGGCCATGGGGTTGTGTTGCGGTGCGACTGTGGGCTGGGCTGCACCACCAGAGATGGCCTCGCCACTTTGCTGGAAGAGCGACATGACGAGCTCGAGGAATGACTGGAGCGAGTGGCTAGCGGTGGGAATGGCCTTGATGCAGTCGCGCAGCGCGTTAGGGAGGGTGCCGGGCTGCTTCATGATGGAAATCTGCTCGTTGGCCGAGAGGTTGGAGCGGGCGGCCGTGTACGCGTGCCAGTCGGCGACGCGGGTGCACTTGAGCGCGCGCAGCGTGTCATTCGCGCGGGCTTGGAGGTCGACCGAAACAAACGTCCGCCGGATGGTTGCCATAACGGTGTCCCACGTACCGACTTCGGCGGATCCCGGCGGCGCAGCATGATTTGAACGTGAGTGTGGAGCGGGACATCGACGTGGCCAAGCATGGCGGCCAACACGAGTGGTGCGATGTTTTGGCTGTTGGTAACTTGCACGTACGTGTCGAAGGTGGACAGGAACGAGTCAACCTGCTCGGGGGTGGAGCCGTCAACACGGACAAGCGCCTTGACGAGGTCCGTCAGCTTGACGGTTGGTTGCGGCTGGCCGGTCGCGGGTTGCAATCGGCGGAGGGCAATGGAGAGGTCTTCGCGGGCGCGGTCGAGAGCGCTGGAGTATTCCACCGTGGCGGCTTCGGCCTCGCTCGCGCTGCTTTGCGCCGACTTGACCAAACCGCACGCGTGGGTGGCGAGATCGAGGAGAATGGACGTGATGTTCGAGAAGTTATGGGATTCAAGGAATGGTTGAGGGAAACCGTGCTCGAGTAAGCACTGTCGAAGAGCTAGCTCGGCAATGGGTTCAGCAAGAGGATGATTCGTGATAAACTGTTGGAACTCAGCGACATGAGGGTTGGTAATGACGACTGCGGGGATTTTAGGTTGTTGGTTGGCGGCCGGGGCGGCCGTGGTCTGTGCGCCAACCATTTCTTGCGAGTGTTGAGACATGGTGGTAGGTAGGTGGTGCTGGCCGGTCTTGAGTGAATATCCAGGGCAGCTCTTGATTGACCGAGTGAAATCGAATCGGAATCTTTCCATGAGCTCATCGGGGTTTGCAACCAAGGTTCAATCGACTCGCAGATTCTTCCCGCGGAACTCGGCGACGTATGCATCACGCTGGAACATTGAGTCGTACTCGGTAAAGCGCCGAATAATCCTGTCAAGAAATCAAGACGCTGAATCAGGTACAGCAGCGCCAGTAATTGAACGACTTGGAAGAAGCGACCGAACCTTTTGACATTGGGCCCAACTCCGCCGGCTGTTTCAGACTGAAGCGCCCATTCGAATAAAGCGCCATAAATGAGCAATCGGGCGTTGACGTTCATATTGGCAGCGTCGAATGTGTTTGGCAGCAGTTGCACATCCAATCAATTGAGATGGCGATGGTTGGTGACCGTTGAGCACACGCGCTACATATGCAACACATTGGAAGATAGGATTGTGAATGGCTTGGAATCGGAAGACCACGTGCTGTAGAGAATCATCAATACGAACGGAAACGGTAAAGTGGAACTGGGTGAGAAGGTCATTGGGGTTCAAATCGATTCCAAACATGCGGTTGCCGTGTTGGATTGCGCTCGTGATTGTGAGTGTGAGGATGTCAACAATGCCCATAATGAGCTAAATGGATATTGTCGGAAACAGAGGTCAGCATTGAGGAAGTCGAATGCAGGTCGCTGAAATTGCAACAACGCACAGGTTCAGATTCGACAAATGATGAGACGTGGAAACCCGACCAATGAGGATCCAAGAACTTGGTGTACACAATCTTGCGAATGTTGTCCTAAACAACGGAATGAGAGGTGTCAATCGAGAGCAATCAATATCGGGAGCACAGCATCACTGAGTCAAATCAATGTACCTCGTCAAGGTCGTGTTTCTGCAGTTGCTGAACGAGCGATTCGACGACATCGATGATTTGCAGCTGGCCATGAGACAAGTATTAACATGGCCATTCCATTCGTGAGGACCAATGAACGAGAGGGAATGTTCAACACATACCACGGTCGGAACAGTTGGCGAAGACTTGATCCTTCCTGACCGTGTTGTATGTTGAACCTGATGTTGAACTTCCGCGAAGGATCAAGCTGCGCTCAAGGCGTCGATTTCCTCGATGCTGCGTTTGGGCGAGAGCGAGACGCCAACCATCAACTTGTCGTACATCTCGGTGAAAATTCTTCCCTCTTCTACACAGGAAAACATGGCCCAACTGAGTATTGAACGACGTGACAGATTGGGCCAGAGTCCAAAAGGAAAAGAAGCATACCGCCCAACCCTGGAGGCGCAAGCCGATGACAGAGCCGAGTTGGTCTGTGCGCAATAGCAGTCGCTGAAAGGCGCTGATTCGGAGATGGGAATCGGGCGTGTAGACCAAGCTGAGCAGAGCGGCCAGCCGAGCAAAGTTGCGTTCGCCGAGATCGCGGTCTTGGCCACCCATAGTAGTCGCAAATCAATGGCCCGAGCATGTTCTCTGTGAGAAGTAGAGACAAGAGGTTAGATGGCTCTCACAGGGTGCATTGCCAACAATAAACATTACCATTACGCGACTGGTGGTGCTGGCACCCAACAACAAACGAGACACGGGCTGCGCAAAACCTGCGTGCGCGACCCAGGGACGTAATCGACGTGGCCGTCGACTTCGTCGGAAAAGTACAGCCTGTCTGAGAAATGGCACCGAGGGGGGGGGGGGGATAGCGGGGTCTTTGCGACTCATGAGCGCATTGACCAGGGGAACGCTTGGCATGGTGCCCGATGCGCGACGGTCGTGCTTGAATGTCTCTTGGTATGCAGCAAGCACGGTGAAAATCAACGTCGCACAAAAGCCAGTTGGTGTTGACGACCAAATTCGTGGTCGTGGACAAGGACTGACACGCTGGAAGTGGACAGGCATGCTGCCCGCTCCTTGAAGCGGTGTGGGCCGAATCGAGCTGGTTGCCGTGCGAGATGTGGTCATCTAGCAGGCGCTATTCATGGTCTCCAGCCATGATGGGTGAGGCATGGAGCTCGAGGGTGAGGCAGAGGTGCTGTTGGGCCGTGGCTGCCCGATCGACGACTTACAAATTACGAAGCGCAGCCATCGATGCCATGGATTGCGATCGGAGGCGGAGCCGGCCCGAGCTCGAGTCGGTGACAATGGCAGCCCAAGCGAGCTAAGAATGCTATTTCCACACAAAGAACACTCTGCAAAACGTCGAATCCGCAATGTACTCGTCCATGCTCGGCCTGCGGTCCGCCTCGGCCTCGGCCGCCGCCCCCCGCCTCCAACTGAACTTCTACCGCCGCGTCCCGAGCGCCCTGACGCCTGGCCAGCTGTCTCGCCGCACGCAATCCACCACCTCCGGTCCCGCTTCAACTGACCCACCAACGTCCCCCACCTCTCCTGCCTCGCCCTCGCCCTCGGCAACTGTGCCCACTACTCTGCGCACGTCGCCCATCCTTCGCCCCTGGTCCTCCATCCCGTCTGCCCCGAAATACCTCGGGCTCGCGGGCCTGCTCCCATTTCTCGGCACTGCGCTCGGCGCATACACGTGTGTGCCGACCGACATCTTGGGTTTTCAAATGCTGCAAGCAACGTATGGCGCGTCCATCTTGTCGTTCATGGGCGCTATTCATTGGGGCACCGGCATGAGTGCCACAGGTCGTACGTTGCCATTCCCGTATCATACTGACCTCAATGATGAGCTCCCGAGCTGACGACCGATTTTCTCATGTCATATCATATCATAGCGCAATCCACGGTCAATTCGCGATACATCCTCTCGACGGTCCCTTGCCTCGTCGGGTTTGTTTCGCTCAACTTGCCGCCCGATGTGGCCTTGGTCGTGCAATCCGCAGGCTTTTCCGTATTGGCCGCTTGGGACACGCGCGCGTGGAAGCGCGGCGAGGTGCCCGAATGGTACCCGACGCTGCGCTACTTGCTGACGGGCGTCGTGGTCGCCACGCTTGGGGGTACGTGGTGGGCGGGCAAGCGGCCAATTAAGGGGTTGGCGTTTGAGTTGGGCAATGTGCCAGAGAAGAAAAAGGCTTGAGTGACATCAAGAATGATGATTCAACGAATCAATATGTATTTGGTTTGTGTTGTTGGTAAAGGGATGCTGGTGATCTGGGTTGGGGTGTGCGGGATAGGCGGGAAAACCAACACAACAAGACATGACAAGAAACACCCGCCCCCCCCCCCTGGCTTGCTTTCTGGGACGGGCCTGGCGAGAGAAACACATTATGTACGAAAGGGTGTGCTCAGTTTCGCAGGCATCCGTCACCCAGGCATGTTACTCTTCACTGCCCATTTCCAGAGGGGCACATCCAGGAATACTCGCCGCGCTGCTCGACCGGCGGCAATACTCTGGCGGCACCAAGAGCTCGGCAACCAAACTTGTCGGGCTCATGGATCCACTCGGACGCCCCGAATCGGTGCTCATCATCATGGCACTGCGGCGCACTTGAAACATGGGCGGGTTCATGACTTGAATTGGGGATCCGGCCTCGGACGCACTTGCCGCCGAAGCTGCTGTGCCCAACGGATCATGGCCACTTGTGGCCGATGCGCGCGTGACAAGCTGGGCAGGCGGTGGGGCCATGGACATGCCAGGCGCGTACGAGTAGGAGCGGCGAAGTTGTGAGTACGACGCCGAGGCAGCCAACATCATGTTCTGCAGGTCCAAGGCGGCAGCAGGGGCAAGCGACGGCGCGGGCCCATGTTGCGACATGGCCCCAGAGTGTGTTGCGTGGCGGTGCAAATGCGACGTGGCGCCGGCAGCCATGTGCCTGGCGTGTGTGGCCGCGTCGTCGCTCATGTGCCGCACAAATGACGAGTATTGAATGGAAGCTTGGCGGCGGAGACTATAAAGCCCGTGATAAATCCAGAGTCAGGCAATCTGATTTTGTGAGGGAAAGGGGGAAGTATTGCAGGCATACCATTCGACACATTCGTGCTTGCGCTTGTGCCTGGCCACCTCCTCATTGTGCCTGTGCAACTTTTCGACTTTTTCCTGCCTCTTCCTTGCCGCCCGTTCCTGTGCGGCCTTGTGGTTGGCGTCGAGCCTGGCCGCCAGCTCCGTGACACGCGCATGCCGTTTGTCAACAACCTCACGGACGTGCGCGTCATTGTGCTGGTGCAAGTGGTCGTGCATGCGGTCTTGAAGGGCGGCAAGGCGGGTCATGGCGGCTTGGTGGTCTGCGGCGGCGTGCGAGGCAGAGTCGTGGGCAAGGCGGGAGACAGCGTGCAAGTTGGGTTCGGTGAAGCGGCGAGACACCTTGGAGGAGGCGCGTTTCGTTGCCAAGGCGGGAGGCGAGGGTGGGCTGCCAGTGGCGGCGGCGGTTGGGAGGATGTCAAAGGCGACAGAGCACTTCTTGGCCTTGAGGTTGGAGACGGGGAGCGGGCCAAGGTCGACCACATCTTGGTCTTGGTGATCGACGTGGCGATGGTGGTATTGTGGGTGAGTGCCGAGCATGGTTGGAATGTTAACGATGGTTTGAGAGATGGACTGACTGACTTTGGGCACAAACAGTCGAGACGGGGACGATGGAACGGGCTGTGCCAGGGGTTTATATAACATAAGGTTGTCCGTTGCTTTCCGTCTTTCGGGAAGTCGCTGTGTGGGAAACGGCACTGGCACTGAAGCTTTGAGTGCGCCGAGCTCAGCAGCGAGCGAGCAACAAACACGCTTCGCGTTGCTTTCTCGAGAGAACCCCGCACTTGGCCACCAGTGAGCAGCGAGGTTGGGCCCTTCACAACTGGCCCCAGAAACCAGGAACACTAGTAATGCAGGATGAGGTATGTATCAAAATGGGCGAGTGCCACCGATCCCACATCGCCCATCCAACGCAACGCGGGTAGTAGTGACCAAATGTGGTCGATATGTGGTATGTGGGAAAGCCTCGGATAATGTGATCGTGCATGGAGTCAAGGTCCAGCCTCTTACATGTATGTATTCGACATCGAATGACAAGGAAAAAGGAGAAAGTGGGCACAGCCCGTGGATCAACTGGATCGGTGGATAGCCTCATTGACCGACCCTCGTGAGACGCGTCAGAGTTTGTCATCGGCTGCGCCAACTCAATCTCGTCCCGTCCCTCCCATAAGGAACGACATATGCATACTCAAGCAAATCATGGTCGAATCGGCGGATGGCTGGGTTCGGATCGAACATTGGTACTTCCGGTATGATAATTGGTACGGTATGATAAGTAATGTGGCGTCAATGTGAACGTTTGTTTCCACCGGCCTGCCTTCTTATCCGAGTCTGTGGTCGACCACGGTGCAAGCTTGACCAACGTCCCAGACGGAATCGACTGTGTCGCCGTGATTCGCAACCAGACTTCCCCACCACGTGCTTTGGGCTCCATAATTACTGTGGCGGCCCTCGAAGTATCGCAATGAGCCAGCGTGGACTGCCACACTGATCACCCGCAAGCAGCCCACACGCAAGTCAACGCTGGAACAACGAGCCATCGAGCAAATGGACACATTCTGGACAGCAGCGGACGCGGCCGTAAACCGTACATAATGCCCGGACCGCCCGCACCCCTCACTCTCTCTCATCCCCCCCCCCCCCGAGCCACTCGTGTTTGACTTAATGCCATGTACATGCTTCCGTATGCAATCGCCACAAAACACGAATGAAAACCTACCCACGCCCGCCGTGCCGCGTCCCGCATCGGCGACGACGCCGCCCGCTCTGATCCTGGACGTCGCCTACCTCGTTTGCGTGTGGGCCTTCCGGCCGCCGGGCCGATGCGACGTGCACGCTGCCATTGTGCCATACCTCAACGTGCTTGGCCTGTGCCCGCGCTAGCGGAACTGCCGAGCGTTGCTCGATGTCATGTTGAATTGGGTTTACGATGCGACTTGTGCCCAGCTGCGGCCGCTGCAGTTTGCGGCCGCGTGCGTAAGGGGCAATAAATGCGTGATTGATGAGGTTTCGGGCAAGGGCGACTTGGATGTGCTGGAATGGTGGTTTGCGCATTCGCCGCCCCTGTTCTTCGACTGGTCCAAAGCCGCAATGGATGCGGCAAATGCCGATGGGCATCTGGATATTGCCAAGTGGTCGTTTCGTAACCGGGGTCTTGATCCAGAGCCGAAACAGAGCCAGTGCCAATGGGCATTTGCAAGCCCTCCGATGGTGGTTTCACAAGTCTGCCACACTCACAGCTCAAGTACGCTGCAGTCGCTATCGACAAGGCTAGTTCCAAAGAACATTTGGAAATTCTCAACGGGTTGATTCGCCATGCGCTGGGCCGGCCTATTCCAGGCCCATTCCAGCCGCGATGTATGGCTCGTCGCTTGGTGGGAATTGAGTTCTGCATGTCCCGCTGTGGCCCGTTTGATGATGCAGTTATGCACAATGCGGTGTGCCGCTGGTCGGATTGACGTCTTGGAATGGTGGTATCGCTGAGCGACTACTACCGTCCATTCATGTCCGTTCACTGACCGCACACAGGTGGCATTTGCGCAGCAGGAGTTTGCCACCGCACCTGTGCTTGGTTTGAGAAGCTCCTTGGCGAGCCGCCCGGCGGTCCCGATTGCGTCGCAATTGGGTGTAAAGCCGGTCATCGTCATGCAGATGGTTGAGCGAATGGGCTTTTTGGACCTGACGTACGAGAGCGATCATGTGTCGTCACTGTGTTCTTCTGTCTGGCTGTGTGAGCTGATGTTCTTGTCCCATTTGCATCAAACGGCGGACGCTCAAGATGCCCTCTTGAAGGCGAGTTTGGTGGGTCATTTGCCTGTATTCCAGTTCCAGTGGTTGAAGCATGTTGGGATTGTTGTCGTGAATGTTGGCCTGTGCACCCCTTGCATCAGTTTGTGTATGTTTTCTGTGCCTTTCTTTTGTGTTCCGTCCTTCAGTTCAATCCCTTATATCAAAGACAGGGATTCATTCCAGCTGGCCTTTGGTCTCGATCAGATCAGATCGCTTAGGAAAAAAAACGAACTGTATGCGCTTGCAAGTACAAGAAACCAAATATACTACAACACCTCTTCCATTGCTTTTGTGACCTCGACCCACCTTGCCCACTCTTCCGTAGCCATCCTCTTGCCATACTCTTTAGCGCCCTCATCACCCACCCCATCCACATCGCGATCCGCAGGCACACTTTCCACTTTTCCCCTTCCCTCGGCATACCGCCGAATCCGCTCCTCAAACTCGAGTGGACTCCACGCAAATTTGGCCATACCCGCAAACCACGTCCTGGCCAATATCTGCACAACAAGCGTGTACAAGAGCAAAAGCGCCAAATACACGCCCGCGCGCCGCGACCTTACCGCCCGGCCATGCGCCTCGACAGGCGCTAGCATCATCCACATCCTATGCTTGCTGCCCGCGGCGCCACCCAGCACATTAGGCACGCCAAGCCGGACGCCAAACTTGAGCACCTGGCCAAGCCGCCTGACCCACCGGACAGGCGCGCCTGTGCGAAACGCGCGCGGGCTAGGCGACCTGGCTGCGTGGACGAGCACGCGGAGCACAGGTACAAGGTGTGCCGGGTGAACGTGTATGTCACCCTTGACATAGGCGTGGATCAAGCCTTGGACGGGATCTGGGCATAAGGCGAGCCATTCCCACGCGTCGGCCTCGAGCACGTGCACTTGCACGCCCTGGGCAAGCGAGCCCGTACCCAGCATGATGGGCGGGGCCAACGGGTCGGCGTCGCGCAGCACGAGCGGGATCCCGAGCGTTTTGGCGGCGTGTGGCCAGGCGGCGCCTGGGCCAGTGGCGAGCAAGGCTCGGGTTTGGCGGGCGAGGGCGGACCCGTGCAGGGCGCGAATGGTGCGTGCTTGGCCGAGGGCGAGTTGTGGGGCGTCGCGCGTGTAAATCGGAGGGCGGGCGTACACCCAGAGCTTTTGCGTGAATGCAAGCCCGTAGGCTTGGTAGAGGACGCGCGGGAGGGTGAGCAAGATGGTGGTTGGGTAATCGCCAAACAGCGTGCGCAGCAACGTGAGCGGGCCCAACGTGAGTGGGACGAGTTGGCGGGCGCGCAGGTCGGCCGTGAGCACCTTTTGCATGGAAGGTGCAAGCGGATCCGTGATGCTGGGCGGATCGGGAATTTCCATGGTTAGCTTGATGTCGAGACGGCGAGCTGCGTCCGGTGACAAGGTGAGCACATGGTACACGCCTGCGCGCGTGTTGAATGGCGACACGTGGAACGCTCGGCCCACGGTGAAGGCATGCGAGTAGGCGCGCGAGTTTTTCGCGGGTAAAGGTGTGGCGTTATGGGCAGGGTTGCACAGGTAAACGTGGCGCTCGCCAAACGTGTTGTTGACCTCGAGCACAATGCAGGCGAGCTGGGCCGGGTTGGTGGCCGAATAGCAATAGTAGGTGGTGAGCGGGTTGAATGCATAGTTGAGGTAGCGCGGCATGGTGACCATGAAGACCCGGCCGACGTGTGCGGGCTGAATGCTGCCGGCAGACTGGTCCTTGACGATGGCGAGCAGCTTTGCGCGGATGGACTGGTGGCCCGCAGTGAGGTAGTCCTTGTTCCAGACGGCGAGCGGGCGCAGCTTGTTGTGTGCAATGACTCCCAGGGACTGGCGCTCGACCGTGCCCGCTTCGAGGTCGGCCAGGTCGACGCCCAAGTAGAGGACCGGGTACGTGAAGGCGCGGCGGCGCGGGTGGACGCGGGCGTGAGTGGTGGTGCCGAGCAGCAGGCAGTTGGGCAGTGGGCCCGAGGGCAGGTCCGTGTCGTGGGTCGTCATGGGTTGGCGGCTTGGTGGGGCCGACGGCGAGTTGGATGAGGGCCAGGGAGAAGCGGCGCGAGGCAGAGGTGGCGGCGGCGTCCAACCTACTCTTGGTCTACAGAAATGAACCGTTTCGGAATTGGTTCGAACACTTATGCTGCATATAATACATAAATGCACCAATCAAGATCGGATTTTTAGACAGGCCGAATCCGATCAGATCAATGCCATGCTTGCCATTGGCTTGCCATCAGTCAGCATGCATTTGTGACGGGCCGTCGATCCGGTTCCAAGACGGATGCATCGGCCCCAGTGGTTCCCGTAGTTCCCTGTCACGTCGGCAATCGTGGGATTTCGGCCTGGTCCGCGGCCCGCCCGGATCCAACCATGGCCTGGAGCACGACATAGACTGTAGACTCGCCACATGCGCGAGCCATTCGCCCGATGAAGCTCAAGTGACCAACCAATTGTTTACGCATGCAACAAAGCCATCGCGATTCATCTTTCCAATCTGGTCAACATAATGAGAAAATGATGATGAAGGATGGAGCCGCGACATTTGCCAGCTCCCGGCAATATCTCCATGCATTTAACCTATTACACTTCGTAATACGAACGGGCAGTCTGTATAAAGCCTTCGGCGACTCCGGGCCTCCCTCTCTGACTGCACGTCCAGCAACCATCACCTCCACATGCTTCAAGTCTTCGCGCCTCACACAGGTCACACCGACATCTCCTTTAAACGACTCAAATCATCATCACAATGGACCCAGCCTACCCGCCGCAACGCCCGCTCCTCGCAACCCACTCGCGCCGCTCTGCGGTCCTCGCCCGCTCGCACGTCGTCGCCACGTCGCAGCCGCTCGCCACCCAAATCGGCCACCAAATCCTCTCGCAGTTCCCGGACGCCAACGCGGCCGATGCCGCCATTGCCATAGCCGCCGCCCTGAACGTGCTCGAACCGGGGTCGTGCGGTATTGGCGGAGACATGTTTTGTCTGTATTATTCCGCTACCGATCAAACGGTCAAGGCCATCAACGGGTCGGGCAGGTCACCCGCGGCGCTCACGCTTGAGTTGGCGCGCAAGCTCCACCCGGATGCCCGCGATCGGTTGCCCGCCAGCTCCCCGCACGCAATCACGGTGCCCGGGGCAGTCATGGGCTGGCACGACACGTATCATCGGTTTGGGTCGGGCAAGGTCAAGTGGGCCGAGTTGCTTGCGCCCGCCATTGATCTGGCCCAACATGGGTTTCCCGTGTCGCGCATTTCGAGCGCACAGTGGGTCGGGTCCGAGGCCAGGTTGAAGGCGGCCAGCCCGAATGCCGCCGAAATGCTCATGCCGGGCACAAGCAAGGCCCCGCTCGAGGGCGAGTGGATGCAGTTGCCCAACTTGGCACGCACACTCAGGGAGGTGGCCGACAAAGGTGCCAAGGATGGCTTTTATCGCGGCCGAATTGCCGAGGCTATTGTCGGTGAAGTGCAACGCCTGGGTGGGGTCATGCACCTGGATGATTTGGAGGCGCACGCGTCGACGTTTGAAGACCCCATTAGTATCGAGTACGGACCCGTGCGCTTATGGGAGTGTGCGCCCAATGGTCAGGGTCTCGTTGCCATTCTAGCGCTGGCCATTCTCGACAAGGCACACGAACTGGGTGTGATTCCAACCCGGCCAGAAGATCTTCTCGCCGATCACCTTGCCACTGCATCCACGGCTTCGCCCACGGTCCCAACCACCTATGCCCACCTGCTCATCCAAGCCATCGGCCTCGCTTTTGCTGAAGGCCAGGCACACATCACCGACCCAAGTATTGTTCCGCCCGCAGACACGCTCGCCAAGCTGCTTTCGCCAACGCACCTGACCCACCTCGCGAGCAAATTGTCTGCAACCTCGCGTGGCGCCGCGGGTGCCGGCGCGCCGTTTGCGCACACGGACACGGTGTACTTTAGCGTCGGCGACGCCCACGGCAACGCCTGTTCCTTCATCTTTTCCAACTACATGGGCTTTGGCCATGGCGCCATTCCGCAAGGGTGTGGGTTCACGCTGCAAAACCGCGGATGTGGATTTGTCCTTGATGCCACGTCGGTCAATGTGCTTGGCCCGCGCAAGCGCGCCTATCACACCATTATTCCGGGCATGCTCACGGACGCCGCTTCGGGCAAGTTGGTGGCGGCCATGGGCGTCATGGGCGGGTATATGCAGCCGCAGGGCCATGTTCAGGTGCTCATGCAGTACTTGGCGGCGCGCGAGTGTGAGCGGCGCGTCAAGGAGCGTGCGGGGGGAAAGTGTCCGGTGGCCAGGTTTGGCGATCCGCAGAGTGCCTTGGATGCCAAGCGGTTCTTGATTCAGCCCGAGGAACGCCTTGACCAATGTGAGGGAGGTGTGGTTGTGCCTGTTGATGTGGAGCAGGGCATGTTGAGCGCGAATCAGTTGGACGAGTTGAGGGCGTTGGGCCATGTCGTGAGAGAGGTTCCGTTGCATGTGATTAGCATGTTTGGGCGGGGCCAGTGGGTTGGGCGGGTGCATGCGGATGAGGCAACTAGGAACAGAGGTGGGCCAGAGGGTTGGTGGCTGGGGGCAAGTGATGGGAGAGCTGATGGGTGTGCGTTTGGGTCGTAAGAGTTGCTCAGCGTGCAATGTGCGGAAGAATGCGTGTTTTTTCTTGTAACAACAGTGTGTATAT
Organism: Catenaria anguillulae PL171; assembly: GCA_002102555.1. Taxonomy (NCBI): domain Eukaryota; kingdom Fungi; phylum Blastocladiomycota; class Blastocladiomycetes; order Blastocladiales; family Catenariaceae; genus Catenaria; species Catenaria anguillulae. The sequence goes on from MCFL01000010.1 coordinate 297,244, forward strand.
TTGCTTTGGCTCGCTTGGCAGTTTTGACGATGATTCTTGACGTCAGGTCCATTTCATGTCTATTAATTCCCAATAAATACGACAACACGACGCGATGAATGTTTCACGGACGACTTTGGCGTTGTAGTTGCACACAATCGGTGAAGCACCAAGTAAACAAATGGGAGTTGTATTCGTGAAAGAAACGCAGAAATGGCAACATCCCGACACCAACTTGAAGCAGGGAGCAGGGAAACGATCAACAATACTAGGAGTGGAGACAATAACACACGTGCACCGGAATCTATTCGCCTTCGATATCGTTGCATGCCGCATCTATGACCTGATACGCGGGGGACTCAAATCACATTGCCGTTCGACGGCGCCTTTTGCAGCATGCCCTTGCGGCTCGTTGCCCCAGCTCCTGTGGACGACGTCTGCCCCCCACCTCGCCTCGACGCGCTCGTGGACTGCAACATGCCCGCCCACTTGTCCCTGTCTTCGGCATTCGCAAACTGAATGACCCACGCTTTGCCCTTTGTGCTCACCTCCAAACAGTTCTCAAATGCGCCCGAGCTGTCAAACTGGATATGCTGCAGCCTCAAGACGACGCCCAGCTCTGGATCCTCACGTGCAGGCACAAGCGACAAGTATCCGTCGTTGACGTGCAGCCCGACATGGTGCCGGATCCATGTGGACATGAGCGAGTTGAGCTTTTTCACGGGCAACGTAGCCTTGATTGTGCCGCTCTTGCCGTCTTGCACGGCCGTGCTCGACGGAGTAGGCGAGTGTGCGGCGCCGATTTTGCTGCCCGATTGGCTGGTTGATAGGCCAACTGCAGCGCCGCCAGCCTTGGCGCCCGAGGAGCCGAGCGTGCGCAGTTCGACAACAGCGATACGGCCGACAAGGGCAGCGAATGCAAAGCCGACAGAATACTGTTTTCGCAGAAAGAACCTTAGTTCAATAGCTTGAGCCAAACAAACATTCGAGAGACGGATGAGGCGTACAATGATAGCAATTTGCTTGACAATGAACGCCGACAGGTGACTGTCACCAAAGTCAAAGAAGGCAAACGCCGAGACGACGACGCCAGACAAGAGTGTGTTCTGGCCAGTGTAAAACATCCACTGCGACTCGCGGAAGTTGCTTGCAATGTTCCCTGGGATAAACAAGGAAGTCCCATCAGCACCTTTGATGACTCTTCATTCATTACAACAGGTCATATTCAACGTACTGGTCTTGTAGGCCAAAAAAATCAATGCGGCAAGCAGCAAAAAGTTGTACACGATGGTAATCGCGGACAGTGCGGTATTGGTTGACGATACCACGCTCGCGCACTTGTAAAGGAAGTAGGTGCGGCTCGAGACGAGAATGGCGTCTTGCGCGCCGATTCCCGTCCACACGGCCAAGATAATGGTTTGACCAAGCATGATGGCAGCAACGCCGGCAAACAGGTACTTGTTCCCGATCTTTCCCGCGCTGATTTGGCGGTTGTCAAAGATTTTCCACAACTAATCAAGTCAGATATTCGCAGTTTTGAGGTGTCAAAGGAGGCGAGAGGCGTGTCAGTTGAATGGATGTCGTCGTATGTCAGTTGCTCGAATCAAAAGAGTGAGACATACGCGGTACGCCTTGGCGGCCGACGACGCCAGCACGAGCTCAATCCCATAGCAGAAGAGCCACAAACTCGCCTGACATCCCATGGCCGTCGGTGTGCCCAGGGCCGAAACATTACTCAACAGTACTGCCACGCAGCCCAAGCAAATCAGCGTGAGGAACGGGAACTGAGACTGCGAACAGACGGGTCATCACGCTTCACAAAGAGCAGGCCCCACGTTGCGACCACGGCGGCAATCACGACAATGTTGATGGAAAGCAATCCGACACCCGCAGGGCTGTCAAACGTCGGAACCAACGCCGTCTGCTTGGGCCGGTCCGATGGCACTGCCGATGTTCCCGAGTTGAACTTGACGGGAGCTCTGGGAACAACCGACTTGTCTGGCAACACGTCAAAGACGGGCGTCGAGACGCCATTGAACAAGTTGAAGACTTGGAATTGTGACAAGCGATTGCCGCTCTCGTCGTATTGCACGTTGCCTGTCACGCCGTCGAATGGTTGAGGAAGTACTTTGTCATGTTGGGTAGTAGTTACGAGCAAAGATGTCGGCGGGGCTCACATCTTGGGCAAGCTACACAGCGGGCAGGCGATTAACACGCACGGTCAGTCAGTCTCACTTGTGAGTTTGGAATCCAGCGAGCGTACTCGAAGGATGCCCTTGGCCATGGCAGTCATGCAATCTATCATGACGCGCAGTTAGTCTTTGATCGCAGCATAGCATTCAAACGGATCCCACTCCATACCCAAGAACAAGTACGAATAACTTGGGGGCGACGGCTCGTTTGGATACGCTGCATTGTATCGTGCGAGCGAGGCGTTGAAGAGCGCATTGAATGTCTTTTCCTGTGGGTAGACATACAACATTCCTGACGAAAGCCGCAAAGGTAAGTGGCCAGCGAAAACTTTGTGTGCATCCAAGCAAAACCACATACCTTGCACATTCTTGACATCCTCGGCATTGATTTGAAGGTCCATCCAATAGTCGAAAGCTTCTGGCCCAATCCACCTGCGAATTGCATCATGATGCTGGCATGTCAATTTCACGGTTTGAAGGGGCAACAGCGAGTCAACGTACACCCATTCAGGACCAATCATGCCCATTGCCCTGTACATAGTGTAGAATTAACGTTATTCCGGTTTTGACTCGTCCAAAATCAAGAGTCACATGATCCATACCGAGCTTGACGAAGAAGCAGGATAGAGTTTTCAGAGAGCGCAGACAAGACAATGATTTGACTGCCCGAGTTGAGAATGGCATTCAATGCAATGCTATAGTCTGTCTGACCTGGTTGAATCACTTGGTTTTGCACGACCGACAATCCGAGAGTTTGCGCCGTGGTTAAAAACGCATTCCCAACTATTTAGAATCAATGCACAAGTGCGAACGTCAGTGTTGTCGCGATATCAAGCGGAAACAAATCAAACGCGAACCAGATTGGCCATATGCATCGCTACTCGCAATAAGAGCGGCAGATTTCCAGCTCATGTACTTGATAAAGTGAGCCTGGAATTACAGTCAAGCCCAGTTGGGAGTGAGTGAATTCCATCCAAGGCGTGTTTGGCATCGATTCGGAATCACGCACAATCACTATGCCTTGGGCCGGATCTTGGCCTGTTGTAAAGAATGGCATTCAGGATCGTCAGTCATCAAAAAGGATTGCACCTGATCAAGGAATGCCGGACCGTACAGATACTACGGAAAAAGTATGGAAACGCCGTCTGCGAATGTTGATGGTGGTCAGTGCACTTGTCCACACTCACAACTCACACTGAGGCATTGGTCCCACGTACCTTGTCCGACAATTGACCACTTGTTGCACCGCCACTGCACATGTACATGAACCATTTCGATCCCGCGTGTGCTTGTGGAATGGTGACACTTGAGGTCCAATCACCCAACGCCGCAACAGCGCCATCGTTGATGATAGCATTCAGCATGGCCATGGTCGCGTTGCGCGCAGTGTAATTTGTCGGAGTGTATATCATTTGGAACGAATGCTGGTTACTTGGGTCGATGCCCTGAAGCATGACTTCATTTGCTTTAATGAACCGGACAATGTTGGCGACTGCTTTCCCAAGAGAGGGGGTTTCAAAGGGCAGATTGACCGAAATCTACGGAGCAGCAGCTGGTGAGGGCGCTTGTCGACAATTTCGGGACAACATGTACACAGTATGTACCTTGAAAACGGCCGCGTGGGAAACATGAGTGACGAGATGACACAATGCCAGGATGAGGAGAATGGCCGTGACCGGTGTTGCACGCAACCTGCCATGCCGGCTGGTCGTCCCAGTTTTCATTTGCATGGCGGCGGAACAGTGATTGTGAGGGGACAACAGGTAATGGACTCTGCTTGCGCTGTACAGATGGCCGGGAGTGATACAATTACAGATCGTAACAACAGCACCACAATTCGTGTATGTACGTTCATGAGATACGAGCAGCATTTGAGAGATTTCGGGGGGAGCAGCTCCATTTGACCCGATCCAAGCATACGGTCGAGGACCCAATCAACAACGTGCTAGCAACTGACAGATGCCAAGCGGCTTTGCCATTGTTTGGTGTCCGCGTTTTGCTGCTGGTCTCAAACTTTCTGGATGGCAAGTACGTCCTAGTGCCTCGTGACGACATGTTGACACCCAACCCTGTCTGTCCTGATTGTGCAACCGAAGCGCCTCAGGCACGCGAACAACCTCGGTTCAAAGATTTGTGTCGCCGACGAATCGGTCCCTGAGCCGTTTCAGGCATTGGGTTCGCCCGAAATCAAAAGAAAATCGGTGGCGCAAAGGTAACAAGGGACCGCATAGGGAGACGTTGCTGCGCATCGTGAAGTTACTTTCGCAACCATCGAGTTAGGATGGCCACATTATTTCGGGGTAGCCCCTTCGCGACTGGACAGCCACGCCAGGTTGATGACAGGCGCCCATGCCTGAGTTTTGGACCGGAACGGAGTGCACTAGAGCAGGGGTACTAAGAGACATGTCTTGGTACCATGTCACTTAGTACCCCTGACTAGAGCTTGAAAGTGTGACGAGGAAAGTAGCCTTTGGTCGCCGCGAACGACTCCCATGAAACCGTTCCCACACACACGCACTCACCGCAACCGTCACACAGACAGTCGCGTCATCGCGATCAGGTCATTGATCCTGTGCAAAGAAAATGGAACGCCGATCCATAGCGAACGACCTGCAGAGTTGGCAGCTTGGAAAGCGAACACAGGAAATGTTGCCCCATTATGAATAAATACATCATCATGTCCGCCATGCACTCTGCGCAAGAACTTGAAGCTCTGAAGCGGAGCCAGCTGCAAGCACTCTGCAAGCGGTTTGGCCTCAAGGCCAACGGCAAGGTGCGTACTTGAGCCACAATGACCGAAGCGGCCGCTGATCACGCATCCGACACTCACATTGGCTTTGGCTCGCCGGTCTAGAATACCGAGCTGATTGAGCGCATCATTGCATACGAGCAGCAAGGGAACGGCCACCAATCAAATCAACCGGACAATGCTGGCGAGCCATCGACGCCGACCCCCGCCCCCGCTCAGCACCCTCCCGCAGCGCCACAGGTCGACCACGGGTCCGAGGATGCCGAGGCGGTTACTGTCGATGAGAAGACAGCAGACCGAGGCGGTTCCGAGTCCTCTCAAACAGTCCCGGAAACACAAGAAGCGGAGGTTTTGCTCGGATCGACTGCCCCCGTATCTGCTGATATCGCGAAGGTTGCCGAGGAGGATGCAAACGCTATGGACGTTGATCCAAAGCCCCTGGAACAGCTCGAATCATCGCCCAAAGTCATTCGTGACATGCCTACATTGAATTCGGCACCCGAGGCTGCTGGGCCGCAACCTGTCAATACTGACCAAGACTCGATTTCGACGATGGATCATTATGGTTCGAGCCTGCTTGTCATCGGCCTGCTGTTCGCCATTCTTCATTGCTCACGATGACCCTCATCAAACGTCCAACAGAACGAACCGACATGACGGACGTGTATGAAGCATTGGCAGACGGTGCTAAACTAGAACCCGAGACCAAGGCGGCCACAGTAATTGATGCTTTGCCCGAAGTTGAGTCGCTTGGTACGCCCGGCTTCCCTGGCACAACATGAACCAATGCGCAGTTCTCACGCTCGCTTTGCATTTCAACCAGAACGTGCCGATCTGTCAGAAGTTTATCCCCTGGCCTCGCCCCCGAGCTCGCACGTGACCTCCACTCCTCCCCGCTCATCCATTAGCACTCGCACACCGCCCGCATCATCTGGCTTGTATCCTACGATCGACGTGCAACGGTCGCTCGACACTAAACTCACGTTCAAATGGGACCCGCCCGTACCCGTCGCCAACAACGAGTACACACCAGACAAGGATCATGACAACGCGCGGTCGGAACCAGGGTCGCCGTGTGTGGAAAAGGTGTCGCGCAAGTCGGCTGATTTGTTGAAGCAGTCGGCAATGGAGACCCGGATGGATGTGGATGCACCAGCAGACCAGGAACAACAAGGCGCAGGGCCCAAGGAGAATGCAAGTGGAAAGCAGCCCGCAGAAAACAGCAAAGCAATCAAACCAGCCGGCGTTGGTGCTGGTGCAAGCAAACTTCGGCCGGTATCCGCGCCTGGTCTTGTTCCGCGTGTCGCAACACTGGCCAAGAAACCCGACAATAGACCGGCATCGTCCCCGCGCCAAACTAGCACCACTGTCGCCGCCCCGACCCGCAAGCTCCCCGCCTCGGCTTCCAAACCTGCCGCGACGGTCGCCTCCCGCCTTCCTTCTTCCTCCGCCCCGCCACTCCAACGCCCAACAAAGCGCAAAGCCGCTGACGATCCAGAAACGAATCAGCTTCATTCAGACCCCACCGATGCACACGTGGCCAAGCGACTCAAGGCACTCGCGCCGTCTGTCGCCGCGACCGCGAGCAGTAGTCGCCCTGCGAGCACGCCTGGATCCGCAACCAAGATCGGCGTGAAAAAGTCTCCCGGTAAGCCCGTGTTTGATTTGCAGGCGTCGTTGAAGCGCAAGTTGAATTACGTGCCAAAGAAGGGGCCTCTGGACAAGCCGGCACCTTCAGCAGGGGCGAGCGGTAGTTCTGGGCATGCTGCGGGAAGCGGGCTCGGCAAAAAGCCAAATTGATTTGATTGTGGTGTATGTACGTATCAATGTGATTTGCTGCAGTACCGATCGCATTTGAATATCCTTAAGAAAAGTGGCTGCGCGCGAGGTATGCAATGAAGAATTCAAACTGGTTTACACAACAGAGACAAAAACAGCAACACTACACATCGCCATCCTTGAAATTGGCCATGGGATCGTCCCTGCGCGTGCGCAACATGCGATGTGCCTCGAGCTCTTCCTCTGTCACCTCCTTTGCGTCCCACCTGTTGCCTGCCGGTCCATCCTTTTCACTCTTTTGCCGCTTCTTTTCGCGCTCGAGCGCCTCGGCCAATTTTTCGCTCGACAACTGCACGTCCAACTCGCCGAGCTTGCGCTTGTGTGCGGGCACGGTCGAGTTGTTTGACGACGACGTCGGCTTCTTGTCGGCCCCCTTCTTACCCTTCTTCTTATCTTCCGCCAATCGTTCCGCATGCTGCTCAGCCAGTGACTTGACAGGTTCAGCTTGCGCACTTGCGGCGGCGCTCATGCCAAACATTGCGGCAGCGGCATTGGCCTCTTTGCCCGCCTCGCCCGTACAATAGGAATTGTAGACCGTGTTGTGACAGCACGCATACCCCCAACTGCCATCCCGCCAATACGACCCCCATACGCTCGTGTGATTGTTGTGCAACTGGTCCTCGGCATATTTTGACCTGGCCTTGACACGCTCGGCGCCCTTGATGACCCTGCCTGTGCGCGAATACTCGACATAGTCTTCTGTCTGCTGCAGCAACTCTGGCGGCGGCTTGCTCAGGTGCTCTTCGCCGCCATACCGTTCGAGAATGCTCGATTTCTTCTTGTCCTTGACCTCGTCGCGCTTCTTGAGATGCTCGCGGTACGCAAACTCGGCCTGCGACGGGTTGGCGTGCGCGTGCACGTCGTTGCCGCGCTCGGCCGCGCGCATGGCAAACAGCATTGTTTCTGTGACTTTGGATGCGTCGCCCGAGAAGCGAAACGCGGCGTCGCCGGCATAGTCCACCTCGTCTGGGTTCTTTTTCGAGTCCTTGTACGGGTTTTCGCGCATGGAACGTGTTTTTGGGTCGTAGTGTGCAGAGTTGAGGTCGAGGTTGCGCAGGTATTTGGGCACGTCTTCGCGAATGCGCAGGTTACGCACGGTTTGCCGCGATTTGGTGTCGACGTGTTGGCCGGCCATGTCGGCGGCATCAGCATACTTGTCTTCGTCGGCGTCGTCTTCGTCCGAAGAAGTATCGACTTCGGCGAGCATTTCTTCGCCACGGGCAGCGCGACTGTAAAGAATGGAATGCGTGAGATCAACAGGCGCATCAATGAAAGAAGAGCATGAAAAAAAAACGTACGCCTTGAGTTCCTCGTCCAACTTCTTTGCCTTGATCTTCTTCCTCTGCGCCTCAACCATCTCCCACTCTTTCAGTTGCTGCGTGTACTCGTTGGTATCATACCCATTCCACCGATCGCGCTTTGCCTCAAACCCCAAGTCCACACTGCCCACAACCTCATCCGCCATAATGTCCTCGCCCGTCCACTTTGCGCCCTTTTTCCTGGGTCGTTCCATGCACTCCTTTGTCTTGTGCGACATTGCGCCGCAGTTTTCGCAAGCGCCCTTGCGGAACTTTGTCGCGGCGGGACCTGCACGAGCGCCGCGGGCATACCAGTCGTTGAGCTTTGAGGAAGAAGAGGACGAGGAGGCAGAATACGAGACTTTCTGGTGCTTGAGCGTCGGGATGCCCGAGTCAATGTACCAGGGGGCTTGCACAATGTACTGCGGGATGTGCGGGTTGATTTCGTTGCCGTCCTCGTCCACGGCGGGCGGGGCGGTGCCGGCCTTGCGGGCGGCCTCCAGGTCTTGGCGGCGCTGGAACTCCTCCTTTGAGAGTTTTCCCGTGGATTGCATTGTGTTTGGGCTGGAATTGAGTAATTGTATAGAGTACCATATCCCCTGCGTATTTTTGATTGATGCGGATTGCGGATTGACATTCAAATGTCTTTGCGTGCAGGGTTTGGAGAATCCAGAACATTCCACAAGCATTCCATCGTCGGCGCAAATGGTAATTGATGCCTAAACTCGCACTTGCGCAATTTGGCTCTCAATGTATGCCTACAAAAAGTAACAGATAAAAAAAAACACTCGATGAAATCATTTGCCTGCCAATGACGCACTGGACACGGCCCGCTTCATCGGCTCACGCCGCCTTCCTCGGCCCAGCCGCCCACAGAACACCACTGATCACGGCCGCGACGCTTGCCGACCTCCGCATCCACTGGGCAACGCTCTCGGCCCTCGTCCGTGAAAGGCAGCAGCCCGACGTCTCTCAACACGCACACGCTGATGCCCTGTTGCCATGCGCTCCCATCCGATTGCCCGATCAAAGTTCCTCACGGCGCTCCGCAACACGCTTCTGCGCGACTTCGAAGCCTTTGAGAAAGCACACCTCGCCGACATGCTGCTGCGCCGCACAGGTGTCGAGCGGCTGATTAAAGGTTTGGCTGCGCTGTACAGCTACAATAATGCGTGGCTTGATGCCTTGGATGCGCCTGAGGAGGTCAGGCACGAGTTCCGTATTGGGTTCCAGGCACAGATGGTTGGCATGATGGATCCAGGGCTCGAAAAGTACTTGGCGCGATATGTGCTCGTGACTGCCGGCGGGACGTATGCACCGGCCATCTCGATTGCAGACGCAAACCAAGTGCGCCAAGAGCTCGGCTTACCTCTGCTGGATCCCACGCGCCATCATCGTCAACCGGGAGTAACCAACCCCAACGCCAACCTCACACACCTGCACACGCTGCAAATCCTGCCGCTGGTCATTGTCCCGCTGCTCGCTGCCGCCAAAGACCACATCCACCAGCTGATTGCCTCCTCGCCGTCATTGGTACCCGACACCGTCTTTTCCACACCTCTCACACCGCCAATCCTCGATGCCATCCACACAAGTATCCACCCGCGCCTGGCCTACAGCCTGTGCCCCACCCACATTTCCTCAACGTCACTGTACCGCGACCTTCTCTCCACAGCCGCACGCGAGATTTTGCACATTCGCGGCAAGCACATGCCAAGGGTGATTCCTGCAGGCATCGACGCATGCCAAGGCGCCGTGGCCGATATTCGCATGTGCATGCGTATCGGCCACACTGTGACGCGACGGCTCGTGGTGGATCCGACGGCCGCGTGGATGCGCGAAAAGGTGTTTGTTGCGAGCAAGCCCACGCACGATATTCTCAGAGTGTTTATTTCGGCAATTCAAGTGTTTCGTGCCATTGAATCGGGCGTGCCCAGTATGGGCGGGCAGCCGCTGTTCCATGACTTGGTCGAGGAGATGAAGGTGTATTTGCGGGGCCGAGATGCCGTAAGGGAATTAGTCGCGCTTGTGCTTCCAACTGAGGGCGCAGGCGGCGCAGTGGCAGAAGAAGGGTTGTTGGACGGGGACGAGATTCGCATGGAGGAGGAAGAGAGTCGGTACTTGGTTGTTGTCGACGAGGCAATCAAACCGTGGCAGCGTGGAGAAGAGGAAGGCGAATGGTTTGACAGACCGCGTGTGCCTGCGGCAGCCAGTACTTATTCCTTACTTGTCGGGGACTCTTTGTACTCGAGCCACACACTTACCGCTTTGATATGATGATGTTGTGCACAACAGGTGTCCCGCAAGGTATTCCGCGCGACACACTCTCGATTCTCATGAACATCTATCCCGCCAAGGACGTGTTTGCCAATACGTATGCCTCGCGCCTCGCCGACCTGCTCATTACGGACCGCGACGCAGACTTGGGCAACCTGTGGCGAATCGTGACAAGGCTCGCACGCCGCATCAGCCTCAAAGATATGGCACCGTGCCTTGCCATGGTGCGTGACGCGATCGAGTCGAATGCTGCAAATGTGGCCATCCAGCATCCCGTCATGCAACCGCTCGTCATCTCGTCCGAGGTGTGGCCCGATGAGTGGTCGCGGGTCGTGCAACAAGTTGAGGGCGAGGAAAAGGTGGATACAGTGGATAGATTGCACCCAGAGTTGAAGCGGTACGGTTTTTTGTCACTCGCATGCATTGCGGTGCACATTACCCGGTCAACTGACAAATCACCTTACCCACCTATAAAGACTGGCTGCCGACTTTACGGATCAATTCACAGCGCGCACTCCACTCCACACGCTGACCATGTACCCATCCACGGGTACCGTGACGCTGTCGCTCGACTTTGATGACGACTCGGACCCGCCGCTCACCGTGACATGCACGCCAGACCACGCCTCGCTGCTCTTGCACCTTTCCGACAAGCAAGAATGGACCCGCGACGCGCTCACGGCCGCCATGCGCTTGCCCACCAGGACGGTTCGCAGCCTCGTGTACTTTGGATCCGGCGCGGGCTCGTTGAGAATGTACCCAACAAGCCTGCGTGTACCGAGCGGTACGCGAACGGCCGGCCGCTCCGGGTGCGCATTCGCGGTCGACCTCGGCGGGCGGCGGGGTGGTCGACGACTGGGGACTCACAGATACAAGCACGACCGTGGAAATGGACCAAGAATCGACGGGTCCGGGGCTGGCAATGTGTTTGAAGGCATCAAGCAGTCCTTGCTCGAAAACTGGATCACATATGCCACCACGGCGCTACGCAACTGGGACGTGGTCAAGGCCATTCATGCAAATATGTGTAGGTACATTTTGTACGAGCCGTCACGGCCCACACTTGCCCAGGTGGTGGCTCTCTTGGACAAGATGGTCGAGGATGGCCAAGTGGATAAGATTGAGGATGCCAGTGTCGTTGGTGGGTGCAGGTATGTCAAGCGCGGCCAACCGCCTGGGACACCGCAGTAGTGAGCACAGTGGAGACGTTTATTGTGATATAAACCATACAATACGAATGAAACGCAAAAACACTAAATCAATGGAACCCCACGCTCAGAATGCCTTTGGGTTCTGGGCAACCTCCAACACCCGCTTGGCGTTTCCACCACTCACCACCAGCAACCGATCCACCTCGGTCTGGCCCTGACTACCGGCAAGAATCACGCCCTGCGCGGCATAGAAATCCACCACCTGCTGCGCCTCTGACTTGGAGTAGACCGGCACGGTAAACTTTTGCACGTTGGCGAACGACTCGAGCTGCTTGCCCGGGAACCGCGGGTTGGTCCGTGAGGTGGCTCCGACCACGTGGCCGGCAAAGGGTTTGCGCGACGACGAGGGAGGGAAGAAGAAGGAACGCAGCGAGTAACCGAGCGAAAAGTCGCGTGCGAGCAACGGTTTGGATTCGGTTGAAAAGTAGCGAGTTTGCGAGAAGAGGGCGTTGACGTGGTCAATGGCAATGAGCGAGTTGGGCCTGGTACGACGGATGCGATGCGATGGGAAACGTCAGCACACACATGGGTCATGGTTTGGACTGGATTGGGCCGGTTGGCGGGAAGCCGGTACGTACATCTTGCGCAACTCCTCAAACAATGCCTCGCACACATCCGAAGCGCGCTCGGCCGATCCAGCACCAACCTTGACGAGTGCCTCGAGCGGCGCGGAAGCATCCACCTTTGTTGAAGGGCCGAACGAAAAGGAGGTCGACGTCACCGAGGATTGCAGGGACGACTTGTTGGCGGCGAGAACGTCCGAGAGCAAGGCCGAAGTGGCCGTGGGTAAGTGCCAGGACCCGTTGGCAGCGCGCTTGTACGGGTGGCGGCCGTCAAAGTATTCAGAGGCTGTTTGTTATTTGGATAGAATTGCATGGAGGGGGTAAGGTCGGCTGGATTCAATTGGTCATGGGGAGTGACGGCTGAAGAGACGGACCATCCTTGATGTAGACAATGACCGACTCGGGCGATTCGGACCGGTGAGCAGAGACAATGTGCTCGAGTGTGCACGACTTGCCGGCGCCAATTGGACCATCTGTTGTTGCGAATGGAATCGAATGGAATGCAGGTTGACGGTGCCTGGTCAGAATCGAATCAATGGGTCGACTCGGCCGAGAGAAGGGAAGACAGGCAGCACACCAATGACGACGGGCTTGTGTGCATTGACGGCGTCCACGACAGTGTTGACGAAGGCCCGCTTCAGGATACCGCCGCCGGGGGCAAGCTGCGACTGAACAAAGTGGACGGCCGTCTCGCCGCCGATCTTGAGGGACGCCATTTGTCGGGTAGGAGGGTTGCGGTCGAGGGATGCCAGTGGGTGCTCAGTCAGTCATGTGACATGTGCTGGTCGTGAGCATGCATGCGCAGTCGTGGTTAACATGCAAATACCATTTCTTTACGAAGTGTTTTGCACAATGGTTGCCGGCCCCGCTGGGCCGTCGATCCATCCATCCAACCCGCGAGACTTTGTCACCCATTCCGGGGCAAAATCATCGATGTACCACCATTCCGTGCCCATCCCGCAGCGGACCCACCCATGAGCCTGAGCGGACCCAGTTTGCATACGGTCTCGGCTTTCAGGCCATACCAGGGGCGACAGAAACTTCCGTACATAATGATTGAGGAATGTAAATATGTACACCCAAGTGTTGCAAATAAATTTGTCTCTTCCTTTTCGTACGCCTCTTTTTTTTTTTTTCCTCTCTCGTTCTCTCCACACCCCCGATTGACTTGCACCATGACGGTATCCTGGAATCACAAAAAGAGAACGCCCCCACCTATGTACTTCCACTGGCTTTCCCCGATGCAATCATGATCCAAACCCAAAAGCGACCATCGACTGATCCCCGTGCTCCGGCCCCGAAGGCAATGGTGTCACGGTCGGCAACACAATGGGTACCTGGGGCTCTTGCGCTGCCCCCCAGGCCGGCGACGCGGACGCCAACACCGACATGTGCAACGTGTGCGGCAACGGCGGCTGCACAGGTCGCGGACGGCGTCGGACCAGGGGCGCATTTGGAGTCGGTGGTGGTGGGGATGGGAACCGTGACGGTACCGCAAGTGGCAGCAAGCATTGACTTTGGTTTGGCGGCGGTTGAAGGTGAACCTGAGTCATTGAGTCCATCGGGGGCAGCAGCGAGGCGATACCTGAAGATCCACCACTGCTGGGATGCTCCGTGATCAAGGTTGGAGTGCGCATAAGGCAAGCGGTCGGTGACAAGGGTCGCGGTTGGTGAAGAAGCCCAACAGCCGCAAGCGTGGCAGCTTGAGACTGCACGACGACAAGTGGCATGATGGTGGCCGCCGATGGAGCAGCAAATCCGTTGCTTGATAGAGTCGGGTATGAATAGGCCGCCGAGAAAACTGCATCTTGATGAGGATGGGCGGAAGCCTTGACGGGAGCAGAACAAACCGGCGTTTCTATGCGAGCAGGGGAACTAAGAGAGGAAGACAAGGGGTGACTCGATGCACTGGATGGGCTGGACATGGGGGACACAGGGCAGCCTCGTATGGGTTCTATGTTGGGGGTTACAGTGACAAGGAGCTGGCGCAGCTCGGTCTCTGTGTACAGGAATCTCGACATGGTGTAGTCCTGTTGGGAGTCAACGTGTAGGTGGTCGTCAGATTCATGCAGAAGCAGAGCAGAACGGTTGAACTGGGCTGTGACTATGTAATACATAGCCCAAGAAGAAAACAAGAACGACCGAAAGCGAGCACTGATGATGCAGCTGCTGAGCCTGAGGCGATGACCAAGCGCAGCAACCCCGGTTGATTCGAAAGAGCTTGGTGCGACCCAAAAGATCAAGAGCAATCAAGGCCAGCTGCTGCGTTTGATTGGCGCCGATAGCGCTTTCCGAGAGCGAGAGAGCTAAGCAGAGCTGTTTCTTGCAGTACTCATACTGGTCTTGATACCCGCGGACGGCAAGGGCTAAATGAGTGTTGATGGCCAGCTCGAGAACCGAAAGAAATCGGGACGGATTACCCTGCCGCGCGACGGAAAGCAGACTCGCCGAGAGGAGTTGAGGCGGGACCATATCTTTATGTCCTTTATTGACCGATGAGGGTGCTTGATACGAAGGACGGACACGAGTGACGGGATTGCGGTCTGCCTTGCGATTCCTTAGCTGAGGCTGGAACGAGTGAATGATGACCAAGTATTGAGAGATGATAAATATTCCGGTTTTGATCAAGAAAAAGATAAAGAACAGTGAATTTGACCGGAGTCGGCAACAAAGGCAGCACTCGTCAGGCGGCAAGGACGGCGCCAACCGAGCCTGCCCCAGGGGTACTAATTTGTCTGCACACTCAATAGGCAGTCATGAATACTGCTATGTACCTGGATACCTTGTTGTGGTTAAACGGGGCAACAAATCGATGTTTTTCAATTCGTTTTGATCCACTAACCAAGGGAACGACCAAGAAAGTCGCCTGCGTTCATTCGCCCACAAGTTCCGCAACGGAATTCGGCGTGGCACTGGCTGATGCCATGGAACTTGAGCTATCTCTTAGTCCCTCGAGATTGAATCCTACGGGGCATTGATCATAAGTGGTTCATACATCACATTTCGCTCACTACGGAATTGGTTGGATGAGATGGCGAACCGACCGTGGCTCTTGTTCATCGGCACCGGATCGGTCACTGTATAGCCGTCACATACGCCAATCCTCCGCTGAGGCTGCACGGGGTGTGAGCGAAAAAGTTGGAGCCGCACACTAGCGTTCCAGTACGTTCCAGTAGGTGTATCGTAACCCATACCAGCTTCCAGACTCAAGTAGTTTCTCGCCGCCACGGGGCAATCTATTTCTCCGCAAAGCCATCTCGGCGACCAAGGCGAACGACGCGATGGTCCTCACAGTCCAATTTTCCGAGCGGGCGACAGCCCAATAAGCTCCGTTGTTTCCACTCCGTGAGTGGTCACCGTCATTCAACAACAGCTGACAAGCATGTGCCATGGTCCCGAGCTTTCTCTGCATGCTAGCGAATATCGCAAGTGTCACTCAGTTTTCAGACGTCACGGAACTTTTCAGGGCTTGTCAAGTCCAATGATCCATTCTCTAGCATTGGATCAGGCTCAAAGACTAATACCTATGGACGATGATTCTCAACTCAATTTCACCCGTCAACAGTGAGTGTCAACGGCCACATGCTTCATCGATCTACTCCGCAACATGGGTACTTAGGACGTATATTGTAAAGACGAGGAAAACGTCGCTCGTATGCAAGGCGCTTCACCTATCCAGGCACTATTTACACACAAACTGGAACACCAAGCAAAGCAAAGAGGGACTGAGAAAAAAAAACGCATTTCCTCATGATTTCCGTGACAAATGAATCCCAACCTGATTCCCACTCCTCTCTCCTTCCATAATGACCAAGCATTCACCGTCCCACCGGTTCGTAATACTCGCGCCGCGACGGCAAAGGCGCGACAGGCGGAAGCGATATCGAAGCCGGGAACTCGGCAAGCTGCAGCGTGTACGCCAACGTCGGCTGCGGACGCCTGGGACGTTGGCCAACAAGCGGTGCGCCGGGTGCAGGCGATGATGGTGTTGGCAACAGCTGATGATGTTGCGGCTTCACCCGAGGCGCTGCAACAACGTTGTTGATCACGGACGGGAATGGGGTCCAGTTTGGGAGGGAGGGTACAAGGGAAGATTGTTGAAACCCGCCACGTGAGACATTGGAAGACACTGGGCCAGGCGCCGGCATGTTGGATGACGGCATAGAACCTTTTCTGATGGTGAGAGGATGAGGTGTTGGGTATTGCTGATCTTGCGTCATCAGGCTGGAAATGGACTCTGGCACAAGTATCGGTGCGCCAGCGTCGGCCTGCAACCGCTGGCGCAGCTCGTTTTCCGAAGTACTTCCCGACATAATGCGCTTTGGAGACGATTCCGAGGGGATCAGAGAGAGTGATGATGGCTGGACAGGCTGATATACGTGAGTGATGGAAGTAGTGGCTCGGAGAACTTACAGCGAGAACATAAGGTCTTAGCCCTGTACCGAAATCAACGGGAGCAAGCGAGGTTTTCAAGGTTTTGGAATCACAAGTATTACCATGGACACATGTGAAAAGGAGGCGTTCAAAACGTTCAAGGAAACATGCAGTTGGCCACACCCAGCTGTGCGACCGCTGTGCAAACCGGGGCAACATAGAGTTTGGTTGCGCTGGAAATTGTGGCTTTGAGCTCAACCGTCCAATTTGCGTCATCCATGGACGCAATCATGTTTATCCTGTGCATGCATAGGATCATTTAAGCGTAAACATCTCTCTCGGTCAGGTGTGTTCGTCCTCGGACGAGGTCTGCTCTTGAGTCACATTTCTGACCGCAGTTCGGAGACAATGCGCGGAAAGGAGGTCAAGCATCGATGCAATTGGTTTCCGTGCGCCCGTCCTCCGACTCAATCATGTCATCTGCTTTTGCAGTTTCTTTGTTTGAACTCAAAGACCCACGGCCGTAAATGTGAAGTGGTTGGATAGGTATGCTGAGCCCCCTAATAATAATGCTGAGGGGCAAGTGGCACCCAATCGCCCAAAACTTATGTGGGTGCACGAGCAGTGGCTCATCATGTGTCTCTTCCGAAACCCGTATTACTGTTGACAAGAGCACCAATCATATGAAAGCCCACTCCGCAGTGTACCGACATCTCTGGATTACGCAATGCGAACGCTTTTGCTCCCCTTCCACTCCACTATCAGGGACTTACCTATACCTCGCTGTGGTCCGTGCCCACTTGCCAGCATCTTCACGAGTCGTCTCCCTCCTGATTGCTGCTCACTGTTCCCCTCATGTCGACGCGACGTATGTTTTTCTCTGCAACAGATTTCCTCGATGTATGCAGACCAAAACGCAATTGCCTTTTCCCGCCCTGTCAGCACGCCCATTTCCCACATCCGGATCGATCCACAGGGGTATGGAGTAATTACGTTGCCCGAGCTGTGCACCTAATCGGATTCTCGGTCCTTCGCAATGGTCGACCCGTTCGGACCGCTGATTTCGTACGTAAACTCAAGATTGCCATCCTTCATCGAGATTTTGCGGATCGCCAGACATTCACGGATTCATTTCCAGCAGAGAGGCAGAAAAAACTTGCTTGCAAAACACACTCTTTCAGGATGCCAACTTTCAAGTGAGGAGATTGAGTTCCGAGTTGGGCGATCGACGAAAAAGGCTCCACATAAATACAACCAGTAACAGAACACAAACGACTTTTGAATGTCACACATGGGTCTGATCATGTCTGAGAAGGAGCCTCGTTGGAAATAGGGCAGGATCGCAGGATTGAATCCAATCCAGGATCGAATCCAGTCCAGGATCGAATCCAATCCAGGATCGAATCCAATCTAGCATTGAAAGGATGACAGGCTGACACAGGGCGAGCCGGTCGCCCAACCATATCGGTAGCTAGGTAGCCAGGAGCAGCAACATGCGCGATCCAGTTCTGGAAGGTGCATGTATTCTTTCTCTCGAGACGAGCGACAAATCACACAACAAACAAAAACTTGCAATGAGACACGCTATCAGGCACACCAAATACAAACCTCACGCCAGAATGTCACTCCATAAAAACAACAAGCAAGTAACTGCGCCACCCTTAAAACTCCTCGGACGCAGGCGTACGGTTGCCCTGCTTATCGACAAGATCGACCCACTTTGAACCGTTCCACACGCGGCGCAAATGCCCAGCCATGTTAGGCGTCACCTGGTACCCGGCGCTGTGTGCAAACTCGGCAAAGTTCTGGTCCAACTGCAAGGCCGAGACATCCCGGGTGGTAATCACGCGCTCGTTAATGTCGACGGTGGACAAGTCGGCAGCAGCCACGGCCCAGTTGCGGCGCGGCGTCGGGTCCCAAGCGAGCTTACCACGGGGCACGCGCGGCAGCGTGGCACGGAACGCCGGCTGGGTCTCCTCGAGCGTGAGCGCATACTTGAGAGCGGCCATGGCCGACTCGCCGCGAAGCTCGGCATAGTACAAGACGTTCCAAGGCTGCGGGGCAGGCTGAATGGCGCGATCGCCAGATGGGGGCAACGGGCCAACGGCCACACGCACGGTGGCTGCGTTCGGGTTGGTCGGGGCAGCCGCGCCAGGAACACGCACAACTTGTTCAAAGGTGGCGAGGACGCCAGCACCGCGATGAGCAACAACGTCAAATGCCTTGGAGCACTCCTTGAGAACCCACTTGGGCTCGACCGTCGGGCCAGACGAGCCCGCAGGCGGGCGCTTGACCTTGAGCACATCCTCGAACGTGCACGAGCGGATCGTAAGCAGCTTGACGGCGGTGCGACCCGTGCCATAGTTGTTGGCGCCGGTCACGGCAAGCTCGACCTTGTGGAATTCGGGCACGCGCGTGCCCATGGGCAGCTGGGAGATGGACAGGCGGTTGGCACGGGCAAAGGTCTGAACCGAGGTGTGGAAGCTGGAATAGTCCTCGCAGCAGAAATCGGCTTGCGAGCAAGTGGCCGTGCAACTGCATTGCATGATGGTTGAGCGACCAGCGGTGAATTGCGGGATGCAAGAGCCGAGGGGAGCGCGGCCTGTCGCGATATCGTGTGTGAGACAACCACGAAGTGTCAATGGTCCAAACAAAGCATCGGAAGCGTACGTTGCAGAGGGGAAGCAGTCACAGTGGACGCGGCAAGGATAGCCGTGAGGGCGAGAAGAGTCAAAGTAGAGGGAAACATGTTGGAGAAAGGCAAATGACACTGATTCTCGTAGGGAGGCAGGCGAGAACTTGGAGATGCGCCAAGGTCGGATGTGGATCTTTGGAGGTGAGGGAGAAATGTGTCGGGGGATACGGACGATATTTGTACCCCTCTCTGTCCTGCCTGTGCATGTGGCATTGCCGTGGACGGACGAGGATATGCAGGGCCAACGAAAGCATTTGCCTTGCTGCTTCTGCTTTGGAATTTCTCGGCCTGTTTGCAAACGGTTCCAACACGAGATGGAACTTGATGGGGTTGATCGTGTGCATGAGATCATTTTGCGAGGCAACGTCATTTCTCGCAGCATGGAAAATGAGCAGCAGTAGGCCAGAAAATGAAGTGGCAAGCAGTTCCCCAATAACAAGGCATTACAAATCCATATTGCTGATTGATTGTCAAGTGCAACGGAAATATGCGAGTCTTTTGGGGTTAATTTATTGGATGCGTCCCCGCGCTGTCTCACACACGAGCATGGTCGTCTGCATGCGCGCACGGAAATCGGCGACGTGTGCTGTGCCGAGCGGATTGTGGCGCCTCGATTTCCAATTGAAATTGACTCAGCTTGATTTGAAGCAGCAAACCAATCGTGCAAACGATCCCCAAACATGTTCCGGAAGCATGCTTCTGGTGGGACTTGGACGCTTTCCGTGCACGCAGCGGCATTGTGGGCCGAAGGGGGGGAGGTCAAGTCGTCGCAGTATCGCAGAAACCGCAATTGGAAGTATACCGAAATACATTCTCTATCTGATTGTCGTCTTGCGGTTGGCGAACAGCCAAAAGTCTGTACTGGTAGCTGCTGTACATGGGCAGTTTTGAATACGATCTCTTATCCTCGACATATAGACCGGCCGCGGCCGTTGCTGTTCGTGGTCACTTAAGTTTCCCACCAGAGCATCAGACGAGTTTGATGACAAAGTCAGTGCTTCTACTGCTGTTGTTGTTGGGAGGATAGGTAAGTTGCGCAGTCGTCAGGAGTTGTGAGGGACTGCATGAGGAAATTGCCCGCCAGAACACGAAATGCATGAAAGATTAGGCGAATATTGATTCTTTTCCAAATTTATGAAACATTACGTTGCTCGCACCCTCGTTCACAGCGCCTTGCCGGCGGACATTGATGAGGAAGGGAAACAAGAGGTCGCTGTGTGAGTGCACCTCATGTTGAGCGTCCAAACATGTCTCGTCTTTGCGTGCGCAGCCTGCCAGTACTGGCATGAGGCGCAAGAGGGGCAAGCACAAAAAATGCCGACTTGGTCATGCTCGGGGTCTGAATTGCTGCTCCTGCCTACGGATCTGTCCAGAGCACGATGAAGAAGGGGCGCTCATGGAGCGAGAGTGAGTCAGACAGCAGTGACTCACATGCTCATCAGATGCTTGTTGGATCTCTGTCATGGTTTCGTGGATTAAATCAAACCGACTTATGCCCAAAACTCTGGCGAGTATGAAAATATTGGGCGCCTTGGACTCGATGCAATCCAACGCTCATCAACAGATCATCCAGCCTTGACCCACGCTCGCAATTGCAATATTCAAGCATGACCCGCCTGCCCCCAACCCTCGACGCCCATCTGGCTGGCGATGACCTTCGTCGTACGTCCACTCCACTCCTTGATTCCTTGCACCATGAAGGCTTCAGCTTCAGAGACTTGACTGACTGATCAACGAGGATCGAACAGATTTCTTCAAAGTGCTGCAGATGCTGCACAAGATTGGCAACGACCTCTTCATCGAGGCCACGCCCACCCGATTCCACGTGTCCGCCCTCAACGACCACAAGTCGGCCTTTGCCATTGCAAACTTCTCACCCCTCTTCTTCTCAAGATACTCGGTCACTCCTGCCTCCTCCGCAGGTCCAGCCCCACAGTCTGCAAACACCCGGGGAACACCCACGCCACCCACCGAGCCCACCTTGCAATGCTGCCTGCCACTCGCCCCGCTCATTGCCATCTTCAAGGGCAAAGCGCCAACCTCGTCCCACGCCAAATCCTCTCCCATGCTTCCCTCGCCTTCCGCATCCACAACCACTGCCGTCGGCAATCCGCTTCCCTCTACATCCACCCGAGTGTCCCGCGCCACCTCCGCCTTATCAACGCACTCGTGCCGCCTCCTGACCACGCCAACCTCGCTCACACTGCGCTTCCACGCCTCGCCCACGGACCTCACCTCCCACAAATCATTCACGCTGCACTTGACCAACACGGGCGCGCACCCGCGGCCCGTCTACACCAAATCCTCATGTCCACACATCTGGAGCGTGCGACCCGAGCACCTTGCGGCCATCGCCATGCACTTTCACCCGCGGATCGATGACATTATCCTGCGATGTGAACGCGACCGCGTTGTATGGAAAACGGTCCCGCCCGATGCGCCCGAGGTCACGGCCGCATCAGCCGCTGCTGCCGGTACAGGGGGTGAGGCGGTGGCAAGTGCGGCGTTAGAGACGACGGTCGAGATGGCGGTCGAGGACTTGGAGCCGTATTTGGTGCAGATTCCAGAAACGCCTGTGGCGGCGTCGACCGGGTCGGCAACAGCGGCGGCGCCGGCGGCCAACGGGCAGACTCAGAACGTGCAAGCTGGGGCGGTGGAAGTATGTTTTGGATGGCGCGAGTTTAAGGCGACGTTGGCGTTGGCAGAGGCGATTGGCGAGCGAATCACGGCGCACTTGTCTGGGCCGGGCGGGTTCGTAAGTTTATCTTTTTCACCCGTGTGTTACCTCTCCAACTGACACATAGTATAAACTCGCTGCTGGCCGTTTGCTTGTGTAGAGCAATCATCTTTGCACTTGAAAAACCCGAACTGTATCACATGGACGTTGTCTTGGCGACAGTTCAAGACGATGCCATGCCCATGAGTCGACCCATTCCCGCCGCTCCGCCTCAAACCGCTCCACAACAGCTCGCTCAACAATGCCCGTCCACGCATTACTCGCCCGCTCAATCACCATCACATCAGCATCCATCTCCGCAACACCAGCAAGACCCATTTGCATTCCCATCTCGTGGAGCCCCACCACCACCTGCACAATCCGCATCCGGACTCGCAACCATTCCACCACTGACGGCCGCACAACTTGCCAACTTGCGCACCTCACGTACCACGACCACCATGGCGACGGCCGCCGCCACCCACGCGCCAGCATTGGCTCCCGCAGATCCAAGGTCTGCCGCATTTCCATTCACCACGCCTCGGTCGCCTGCCGCCCCCGCCCGCTCAACCGACGTTGGTGTCGCGCGCTTGCCCACACTCGGCGACTCGTTTCACCACGACTCAATGACGACCGCTGGGACCGTGACGCCGGATCGGAGCCTTGGCGTGGGTGCACAGGGTCCACAAGGGTGGTTGGCGCAAGATGCCGGTGGATTTCAGGCGCAGATGGATGCGCGGTGGGCGGCGAGCAGGGCAGTGACCCCGGCGAGTGCCAGCGAGACGGACGAGGAGGGCGACGACGAGGATGTGCCGCCGACGCCGCCTGCGGCAAAGCGAGCCAGGCTGATGTTTTGAACGTGCATGGACGTTGTTTCGGTCAATGAACATCAAGGAGGCACTGAATGTATTTATGTATACATACATAAACGAGACGTGATCAACAAGGATTGGGAGCAAGCACTGACTTATTGAAACAAGGAGACAAAACTGCTGGGGGTAAAACGACGTTCAATCAGCCAGCGATGGGATCGCAAAGGGGCTTGAAGTAAAAAAGGGGGAATCACAAAGGAGAAAGAAAAACACATCAACATGGATCTTACGCCTCGCTCGTCTGACGACCGCCATCCCCTGCTGCGGCCGCCGAACTCTGTCCAGGACCGGAACCGGAACCTGTCGGGCTTGCCTGTCCCTCGCCCGTCGCTCCATGCTGGGCGCCGGCCGCTGGATGATCCAGGGCAATCACGCGGCTTGCCGCCGTCGCGGTTGCCGAAGGTAAATGAATCGGATTGGACAGTTGCGAAATCAAGGTGGTGGATTCTTCCATCACGGTCGAAAGTTGGTCACCTGGCGCGGCCTGGGGCGCGTTGGCTTGTTGAGCACTTGCATTCTCTGCTGCAGTCGTCGCAGGGACGGTCGATGTGGGAGCCGTGGCGGACGGCGCGTCCGATCCGCTTGCCGGCTGTTCACGCTGCTTTTGCAACTTGGCCCTGTGGGGGTATTCCATGCCCAACCGTCAGCTCAAGAAAACACTCGCAATCAAGCCAACCACAATTTCAAATCGTACCAATGCAACCCACACGCATTACACAAGGTGGCCCTGCCATCGGGCCCGCGCCGCCACTCTGGCGTTTCCGTTGCCGAGCACGAATGACAGCGGCCGCCGGGCGGCGGCCCCGTGCGCTGGCGCTTCCTTGGGCGCACACGTTGCCCAGCGAGCAACCGCTTGCTGCGAATCACCTCCATGTCGCGCATGGCCTCGGGCGACAAGTGACTCGTGTCTGGCCACACCCAAGTGCCATCGGCTGCTTGGACTTGGCCGTCGAGCGCCAAGTGTGGGGTCGACAGCGTGGACGTGTCGCGCGTGGTCCCACGTGCGCCGCCAGCGTTCGGCGTGGCAGACGCCGACAGCGACGTCGAGTTGCGCAGCGCAGACGACGTTGATCGGTGCTTGCGCGGGCCGTACCGGAGGATGGGCGCGCCCGTCAATGCGTTCGTTGCCGGGGGATCGTCGTGCGGATGATCGTCTTGTTGTTGTTGGCCAGTGCGAGGCTTGGCCGCTGCCGACGTCGACAACTGCCGCTCGATACTCGCGGCAGTCACGGGGCCGCTGGCCGCCGTGGCAAACCCGCACGTTCCGGGTGACATTGCCCATTCCAGGCGCAGGGCGGCTTGCACGGTGGCGTACGCAATGCGCGTCAGGTCGCGCGCAACGTGCGAGGGGTTGCGCGCCGGAATGGCGGGCGGCGTGGCGGTGGTGGTTGCGCCGGGCGAGGATGGCGTGGGCAGGGGCGCGTCCGAGGTGGCTGCACGAAGACGTGTGAGGGTTGCTGTGGCGAGGTCCAGGATGGATTGGAGCTATGGATTTGTGCATTTCGAGTTCGCATGTGTGAGGATTACGGATCACTTGAAAGCAGGACAAGTGGGAGATACACGTACGCCGTCGACTGCGTCACCGACTCGTTCGGCCACCGAATCACGTGGGCCAGGTGTTCCATTGCCGCCCGTCACGGCCTCAATCTCGTCATTCTGGTGCTGATACTGCTGAACGTCCTCAGCGATCGGCATTTCATAACCGGGATCTTGGATGGCTTTTTGGCGCCACGCCACCGACACAGAGTCTGGAAACGCGTCATACACGTCATCGGCGTCGAACGGCGCACCAGGAGGCAGCGGCGCGGGAAAGTCCAGGTCCATGCCCATGTCCAAGAGCCGCATGGTATCGTTCATGGCAGCGGCGGCGGCAGACGCGGACGGAGGTGCGGGTGGAACGTGGGGAGCTCCCGCGGGCCGATAGCGCGAGCCTAGATGGTAGGGGTCACGGGCGAGTGGAGGAGCCGGCAGCGGCGCGTGAAGCTGCGAAGCCGGGCGGTATGTCGGTGGGAGAGGGATGGGCGGTGGTGGGGGCAAGTATCGCGAGGCGGAAACGGGCGGGTACGGCCGTGCTGCATCCCAGGGATGGGGCGCATTTTGCGCATATGGGTCGCGGGTCCAATCCACGGGCGAGTCATGAAGCGCGCTTGGGTCGTCCAAATCATCGACGCGCCGACGCTTGAGCGGGTGTGAATGCGCGTGTACAGATCCATATCCGCCATTTACAGGCTCATTGTGACTGTTGCCGTCCCGGTCGGGCACGTGCCCATCACCAAGCGGTTTCCCATCTGCAGTCGCAGTCGCCGACGCAGATGCGGGCGGATGATGAGCGGTTGCAGACGTCTGCTCGGGTCTCGCAATCGCTGGAATCTCGGGTGCGGCTGCTGCAGGCTTGAGAGTGTTTGTGGGAGCGCAGTCCGGGTTTGTGTCAGAGACGTCGGCCCAGCCAATAGAATCGGCTCGCGGGGTGAGATTGGCGGGCTGCGTGTGAGCCTGACCTTGACCGTGGGCCTGTATCTGAAAATGGCGTCGATGTTGATGTTGATGTTGCTGCTGATGATGGTGCTGATGGTGTCGGTGATTGGAAGACCGATGAGAATGTGCATTCGAGTGCGAGTGCGAGTGCGGACGCGAATACGCGTGAGGCGCGCCTCGGTTGTTTTGGTGGAGTACTTGGCTGTGATGCGCCAAGACGGGCGGCAAGTGCCCCGATTGCGATTGTGATTGTGATTGCAAGGCGTATTGGTATTGTGGATCACGATACAGCGAGGGGGTCCAATGGGCCTGATCGCGGCGCGAAGAGGAATGCGATGACGAAGAAGGTTGAAGGTTTCCATTGGCGTGGCCCTCAGCACCAGCGCGAGCGTGGTAAGTGTTGCGGTCGTGGCGGTCGATGATGGCGTGGCTGTGGGCGTGGTCATCGGAATCGCAATTGCGATTCAAAGTTTCCATGTTACTGTTGTGTGTTGCAGAGTAGTTGATCCCAGGTGGCGAAGCGAGCTGCCCCTGCCAGCCTTGCAACGCAGGTAATCGCTGCTCAGATACAGAACCATCCAAATAAAGTGGATACTCGCCATCGACCAGTCGGTGGAGATGGGCTGGGTCGGCATTCGGAATTGCCCTGGTCGAGGCAGAGGCAAAGGCAGCGGCAGAGATCGACGGCTGGGCAAATGTCATGGTTGTTGGCGGTAGCGGTGGAGGCGCCGAGGTGAGATGTGCGGGTCCGACACGGTGACTGGAAGATACAGCCGGGGGATGAGGAAGAGGGCTATAATGAGGAGGAGTGCGATGGGGTGAGTTGTCCATGACAATTGCTTGGGGATGTGGAAGTTGTATTGCTGTCTTGCTGATGTGCGGGGCGGCCTCACAATATGGACAACTCGACCAGCTAGACGGTGCCGTCGCGAAGCAGAAGGCCACGCAACCCTGTTGCCAGTGGAAGAAGCCGGGCGAAAGATTCCGGCCCTGCGAGGCCAGCCTGAGGGCCGTGTATGGTAGATCTCGAAGACCGAGTGACCAGTGAGTGACCAGTCGGATAGGGACGGGCGGAGGGGACTTGAGCGTTTGTCTCGAGCTTGATTTTAATAAATGGGAAAGCAAACCAATACTGCGCGATATGTTACTCCTTTTGAAAAAGCATTTATATACACTGATGTGCGGTGCGCTCCAGGACACTTTGTCACGCAAGAGAATTTTTCCGGTCGGAGATGGACCCGACCTGAGTGAGCCCGTTTTGAGGGCACGACACATGCCTCCCCTCATCGACCACAAAGTCTGCGGCGGCTGCGACCTGTACATTGTAGTTACTTATTTGACTTGCCCATATCATTCACTTTGCGCAACTTTGCTTGAAAAGTCAACCGACCACGGACGACCGAGGTGCTGATGCTGTTCAAGGTGTCCATCACGTCCAAATTCGACAACCCGCTCTTCCTCTGTCCCGTCGCCGGGCTCCGAGTCGTTCACGCCATACCGAAGATCCTTACATACTCCGCACGGTGTGCCCCCGTCGCCTCAATTCGCCGTCCATCTGATGCAACCCGACTCAAGACATGATAATTCCAGTGTCGTCCATTCGCCAACATCACCCTGTTGGTCCAAACGGTCAACCCATGCTGCATCAAGGCCATTGCGATCTTGACCAACACCACCCACACCACGAATACCAGCAATACCAGCAATACCAGCAATACCAGCAATACCAGCCTTACCCTCATCAGCAGCA
The DNA here is from genome assembly GCA_002102555.1 of Catenaria anguillulae PL171. NCBI lineage: Eukaryota > Fungi > Blastocladiomycota > Blastocladiomycetes > Blastocladiales > Catenariaceae > Catenaria > Catenaria anguillulae. The sequence goes on from MCFL01000010.1 coordinate 324,234, forward strand.
TCAGCAGCATTACACGCCGCCCACAGCTGGATACGAGCTGCAACACCCTTATTCTAGTCATCCGGCCGGATTCATGGGCCCAAGGATTTGGTTGGATGACCCGTATTCAACCGCGGGACCATCCTATCAACACCATGGCCCAAACTACTCCACCTTGGGCTCTGTAGTACCTCCTGCTTCGTGTCCGTCGGTACATTCGCCTGTCGCTTACGAACCACGCAATGCGCCCACAGCCCACCCAATTTTTGCTGCCCCTTCACATTCGCACGATTTCCAGCACGTTCCAGAAGCAGCGCCAGGCCCTACAGGAATGCACTGCCCAGGTCCACCTGGAGCAATGGCGTCCAGGCGAATGGACGTGGAATCCGGAATCGAGAGTCATGATGGTTTAACTGGACGTGGCGGGACGTTGCATTCGTGGGTTCATTCCCACAGACATCCCAGTCGCCATCAAGAGGCTAGAAGGGAAATGAGGGTGAATCATCATCGTCATGCGCAATCGCAATCGCATCGGTCCATCTCGTTACCGAGACTGCCAACCCACTCCTGGTACTGGGACCATCCCAACCGCCACCATCATGCTGGAACTGCCGTGATGGAAGGATCGTATCCTGTGTCATACCCGCCAACCTTGCCTCCTTCTGCCATCGACCCGTACCATTTTGCACCGGAATACGAGCGCGGCCGTTCCCATTCTAGCATGCATCCGCATTGGCAGCCTAAATCTTCTACTGCACCGCCGCATCCGTTTCTCGAGCACCTGGATCCACCAGCAACTCGCTCGCTCTTCATCGCATCCCGTCCGTCGATCCCAGTGTCGCCCGGTGCTTTTTCACATGCTCAACCCCAGCTTTCGCAACCAGAGCGGACGAGCCCTGGAAAAGTGCATGCGTCCTTGTTACCCAATGGACCTATGCCGTTGCCGGTGATTCGTGTGTCAAAGTACGCCTCGTTCTTTACCCAAATAAAAACTGCATCATGAGGAGGGAGGGGAAACATTGACGTTGTGCTGTGCATGCCGGATTAGTCTGCAGGTCTTTGCGTCAATTCCTGTCCAAGAACAGGGCAAGCTGCCGCCATGGTTGCGATTGAGTCGTGATTCGGCCATGAGTTTGAACGGCAGAGCTGTTGTAAAGGTACAATCTTTGTCTTGTGTCCGTTCCTACCACTTGTGTGCCCCTCTTTTTTTTCCACTCTGCCCACACAAACGTCGCGTCACCTCCTTGCACGCCGGCTCCCTCGACGTGCCAACCCTGCCAAAACACGTGCGAGTTTGATCCAAGGCCCTTCTGGCACGTGACTCTTCTCACGCCACAACAAGGACGCGTGGCTTGTGGTTGCGTACTCATCGATGGCAGCTTGTCAGATCGCCGATCCTATAAAGAGGGGTCGCCGCCCGCCTACGGATCTGCCACCCCACATCGAAATCGCTGTCGATCCGACGTTGCCTTTCCATTCGCTTTTCATTTCTGACGCGCGAGCGAGTGTGTGGTTGGTTACAGCCTTTGTGCACAATCGCTTTGCATGACTGGGGCCTGAATGACTCACTCCTGTCCCCCTCCCCCCCCTCCTGATCGCAGCAGCCCAATCGCAACGCACCCAACCGCCGGCCTCATCCAACCACGATGATCGAGCCCGCCTCGCCGTCAACCACCACAAACCCCTCTGCACACCTCAAGCACCCATCCGCATCGCACCCGACCATGGACGACGACTCGACCTCGATTCAATCCGGCTCGGCACACGTGGACCCGGAGCCCGTCGATGTGGATGTTGACGGCGGCGCGGCCACGTCTGCCGTTCCGGGCGACGACACCGACTCGCAATCCGCGTCAGCGGCCGCCGCTGCGGCCGATCAAGACGCGGCCGACCAGCACGCGGCCGCGCAACATCAGCTGCAGCAGCAGCACGCGCACCATCACGGCCAGCAGATGGCGGCAGCGGCGGCGTTCCATCAGGCACAGCAAGCTCAGGCAGCCATGGCAGCTGCTGCTGCCGCCGCGGCCGCAGGATACCCGCCGCAGTACCCTTACCCTTATCCCTACCCGCCGCCCCACGCTGTTGGCGCCAGCCATGGCGCCCCTGGTGCCGCCAACAACGCCCCAGGCGGCGTTCACGCGCACGCCCCTGTGCCGACGTCGGGCGCACACGCGCCATTTGCGGCACCGCAGGATGTGCACGAGATCTTGTTCCGGCTCGAGGACACGGCGCATCACATTTCAACCATGGGCCTGTCGGCGATGCCTGCGCCACCCATTGGTGCAATCACTCAGGGTTTATTCCGCGCGCTCGACAATACCTGGCAAGTGTACCATACGCTGGCCGAGTGGTGGGTCAAGGTGGAAAAGTATTCGGCAAGTGCGGCAAGAGACGCGGTGCGCACTGGACAGGGCCAAGCAGCGGCTGCCGCTCAGGCCGCTGCACAGCAGGCGCAGGCAGACGAGCTGGATGCGGCCCAGCAAGCACAAGCTCAAGACGACGCGGCCCAAGGCCAAGATGGCGAGCCGGCAAGCCCGACGCTCGCGCCACAGCAGCATCAGCAACAGCAGCACGTGCCGCAAGCACCGTCGACGCCTGGGCCCGCTGTCGGCGCTGGCGCTGCGGCGCAAGGGTTCGATCCAATGTACGCACAGCACTATGCGGCGGCCGCAGCAGCCGCAGCGTACGCACAAGCACAAGGTGCGGCCGCGGCCAATGGAAACGGGTCGCCTGGACCGGCATCGGTCCCACCTACAGCCATCTATCCCGGCGCGGCGGCCGCAGCTGCTGCCATGGCTGCTGCTGCTGCACATGCGGCCGCGGCCAACGCCGCCGCCGCCGGCCACGACCCCTCGCAAGCCCCAACGCCTGCAGGCATGGATCACGCGCAAGCCGCCGCGTATGCTGCTGCGCTTGCGGCTGCCACGGCGGCTACACCCAACGCCGCGGGCAATGCGAATCCGCGCCGGCGGACCGCAAGCCAGGTTGCAAGTGGAAGCACACCGCCCACGGCGGGCGCCGCCGCAGATGCAAGCGACCGTGCGCCGCCCAAGAAGAAGGCTCGCAAGTCTGGCGGGCCGGCGTTTGGCCGATGCTTGTCGTGTGGCAGCACAGAGACGCCCGAGTGGCGGCGTGGGCCAGAAGGAAAAGCCACGCTGTGCAATGCGTGCGGGTTGCATTGGGCAAAGATGCGCAGGCGCAATCGTGGCGTGGACCAGGCGGGTGGCGCGGGTGGGGGTGGCGCGTCGTCGGCGGGTGGGTTGGCGCCGGCGGTTGCGGTTGTGGGCACGGCCGGTAGCGCGGCGGGCGGCGCATTGGAGGGTGTACAAGAAGAAGGTGGCGACGATGTGGCGGGTGCAAGCATGGATGGGCATGACCACATGCACGGGACCGATCGTGAGGACGCCAATCCGTTCACTGGTGCGACCGATGCGTCTGGATCCGCGGGCAGTTTGGCCGATTCGGCCGCTGGCGCCGGGATGGTGTCGCACCAGCCCAATGTCCAAGGCCTGAGTCCCGAGCAAGTTGCGGCCATGGCAGCGGCGCTTGTGCAGCAGGAGCAAGCGCAAGCCGAGGCAGAGGCGCTAGCTGTCCGCGCGGCCATGGTCGCTGCTGGCATGATGCCGCAAGAGGAAGTCGGAGGCGGGGACCACCAACAGCAGCAGCGCGGGTATGAGGAGGAGGAAGGACATGATGGTATGGATGTGGATGAGCAGCATCATCAGCATGAGCAGGACGAGGGCGAGGCTGGCGAGTATGGCGGGTTTGACGGCCAAGCGGACGAGCGGGAAGCCAGTGAGACGGCTGGGTCGGTGCATTGATCGATTGAGCACGATGTTTTGTTTTTCCGCGTGCGTGCTTTCTGTGCCAATAGCTGTCCATTTGTGTCCATCCTTTAGCATTTGTTTGCCCTCCTTCGACGTTTTCCCTGATCCCACCTACCTACTGGCCTATTTGTCCGCCTTGTGTTCGTTGTTTGTCTTTTTGGTTTATGTCTCTTGGTGTGGACGGATGGCTGTAGCCGTTGCCGTGTCTTTTGGTTTGGTTTCTCATTCTATGTCTCTATTTATTCCTGTGTATTTGCCGCTCTGGTTTGTGTATTCATTGCATTTCTCCGTATTGGATCGGGGTTGTGAGGACGCAAGCGCAATCGTCTTGTCGTGGAGGATTATTTAACATGTGGACCGAAAAACCACAAGGCAGCAAAGGCAGCAAGAGCTCGAGTTCACAAGTGCTCGAGTGCTCTGTCTGTCACAAAACTGATCGCGCTTGTGAAGCCCTATTACGAGCAAGGTTTTTTTTTTCTTCTCTCTCTCGCACACACACACACTCTCTCTCATGTGCATACCAAAGTATTTACCCAACATTTATGGAAGGCAACCATCAACAGAAAATCATGTCTCCGCCCTCGCAACTTGCCCAAGTCACCTTCCGCGCCATCCTCGAGGACCTTGAGTCGCAGGGTCGCACCCACCCGCCGCTCGTTGCCGTTCCTCCCACGGCCACCATCAAGGAGTGCCTGGCCGTGCTCGCGCGCCACAACATCTTGTCTGTCCCAATCCTGTCGCGGGCGGGCGGCATCAAGGCCCCCTATGCGGCCATGGTATCGATCCTTGACCTCGTCGGCCATGTCTTTGCTCCAGCGTCCTCGTTCGCCGCGTCGGCATCGCCATCGCCAAACCAGATTGCCGCCGCCGTCGGCGACCGCCTCAACCATTCCGTCGAATCGGCGCTCCCGTTGCTCGGTGACGCGTCTGCGCCCTCCCCCGCTCATTCGCGCGAATCGTACCGAGTGTTTGAGCGCGACGTGGCCGACGAGATTGGCCAGGCCATTCAAGAATTTGCGCGCGGAACTCACCGGATGTTGTTGACCAGTGTGGCGGGTGAACCCACACGTGTGTTTTCGCAATCGGACCTGATTCGGTACATTGCCAAGCATTTGGACGACCAAGTGCTCAAGGCTAACAAGCACGGGTATTCGGGAAAGACCACGGTCAGGGAGTTGGATTTGCACACAAAGCTTCCCTGCTTGATTTCCGTTGAGCCGGCGACAAGTGCAAGGGAGGCGTTCATGACGCTCGTGACAAACCAAGTTTCGGCGATTCCCGTGCTCGACCCGCTCCACGGCAATCTCGTGTCGGTCGTATCGGGCGCCACGTTACGCGGGTTTACGAGCTCAAAGTTGGACACGTTGAACTTGCCCGTGGTGGATTTTTTGCGGGAGAGGAGCAAGGGGGCCGTGGTCGAGGCGGCCGCGACGTGTACCATGGAGTCGACGCTGGCCGAGGTGTTGGAAAAGGTGATTCACGGGACAACGCATCGGGTGTGGGTGGTCAGAGAAGTGGAGAGGGGTGTGGGCAAAAAGGAGCTGGAGTGCACGGGTGTCATTTCGCTGACGGATGTTTTGCAGTGGATTGCAAAGTTGGAGTGATTGCTGGAATGGTCGTTGCCACCTCGTGCGAGCATCTTGTCGTTTTCTTTCTTTGCTTCGTTTTTGTCTGTTCCCCATCAACAACCTGTATATGCCTTTCTGTGTTGGCTGGCTTTCCGATGCAAATTCGTCCAGAAACTCGTCTGTGATCCAATAATTTGAGTTCTCGGCTGCCTACGAAGAATCATATGGCACCAACTCAATACCGTCAGGTGCTTTCAATCTCCGCCAAAAAAAGTCAATTCGATCAGATGTACGAAGCAAGCACCACCTCGTCACACTGTGTTCAAGTGACGACTTCGGGTGTACGAGGTGTGTTGATAAGTAATGTGATGGCGGCCGAATGCGCTGTGTTATCCACATGGTGCAGCTACGGTAATGATTGTATTCGGAACTTGAAACTGAAGAGGTGCCGTTAAATTGCCACAATACATAACTCTCATGTAACTCATGATAATCCGCTGATCTAGACTCCTTCAGCTGCACCGTAAACGCATACAGGCTACGCTTTGCCAACGGACATGGACCCAGCGACCGTTCCTTTGCCACTCGACTTTTGCGACGCGCTTGCCCTCGTACTCGTGGCGGAGGTCGTCGCCAACTGCTGGACCCAAACCGCACGCTCCTCGTCGTTTGAAAACTGAATTGTCCACGACTTTCCCTTGACCGACACTTCAACGCAATGCGGCAACCCGCGTGGGTCCGCTTCGTACTGGATCAGCGACAGCCTCAGCACATTGCCGAGCTCGGGCTTGCTGGTTGTGGGAATCATGGACAAGAGGCCCTCGTTGGTGAAGAGCGTGACCGAGCTCGAGATCCATGTCGAGAAGAGCGATCCGTGGTTCTTTTTCACGGCATAAACGCCAGAGAGCACACCGTTTGAGGATTTTTGAACCTGCTGCTGTTGGCCCACATTAGGAAGCGTGTTTCCGCTGGCATTGGCCAGTAATCCAGCTGTTGTGCGAGGTGTCGGCGCTCCACCCATTTGCGAAACGATCATGGTTCCAAGTTCGCCAAGAGAAGTCTTTGCGGCTGTGCTTTGCACGGGTGCTCCCGCTGAGAGATATGACTTTTGCTCCGCAAAGACGACAATGGCAATGCGACCGACTAGGGAGCCAAATGCAAAGAGCGTGGCATAGAGAATGGCGACTTGCTTGATAACAGTCGCGGCAAGTGCGGACGCGCTGAAGTCAAAAAGGGCAAAGACGGCCACGACTGAGCCGGACAACAAGGTGTTTTGTGAGGTGAAGAAGAGCCATTTGGTTTCGCAGAAGTTGGTGGCAATGTTCCTTGTCTTGTGCGACAGGAAGAAGAGAAAAAAAAAGTGAGCTGGTGACCCGTCGGGTTTACGCGGGTAAAGTTAAGTGGTACGTACCAAGTATGCGAGCACCATTAGTGCCAACAACAGGACTCCGTTGTATGCAATCGTGACGCCGCTCATGGCCTGGTCAAATAGGGCGCTTGTACTCGTGCAGCGGTAATAGAAATACGTCCGACCGGAGACCATGACTGCGTTTTGCGCGTCTACAGCTGCCCACACAATCAGAATGATGGCCTGGCCCAACAAGACGGCCGCCAAACCCATGAACATGGCCTTGTTGCCCAAATTGCCAGCACTAATCACCTTGTTGTCAAAGATTTTGTGCATCTGCCAACAGCCATAGGTGTTTAGTGTTTATGACGCAAAGGTGAGTTGAGAATAAAAAACTGTAACGTACTCGATACGCCTTTGCTGCGCTGCTGGCCAACACCAGCTCCAATCCCAACACAAACGTCCACAAGCTTGCCTGGCACGACCCCACCGTTGGCTCATTCCCAAGCGCAACCACGTTGCTCACCAACACCAACACACACCCGAGGCAAATGACTGTCAAGAACGGGAAACTGAGCCGTTTCACAGATGGGATATGTCGCGCCTTGAACAAATATGCCCATGTCGCAACCACGATGACGATCGATGCAATGTTCCCGAACCCGAGGCCAATACCCGCGGGCGAATCCCAGGACGGAACAAGCGCACGCTTGAGCGGTTGGTCAGGCGGGACGGTCGAGTCGCCCGAAAAGAATCGGATGCGCGACGACGTTGCTTGAATAGTGAGGTTTGGGAAGACGTCAAACACAGGCGTAGAGACGTTTTGGTACCAGTTGAGGACTTGGAAATACCTGTAAAATCCGGTGACAAAGGCAGCTGGTGAGTGTTTCCTTTTCGCAGTGTGGCAATATGACGCGACGTACGCCTTGCGGTTCCCGACCGAGTCAAACTCGACTGGCCCACTGAGGCCTTCAAAAGATTGCAAAAAGTAACGAGATAGGCTCGGGAAGTAGCTGCGGCTCAACACACTTGCAGCGCTTGTGTCGCTTGCGATCTTTTACACCAAGTGCGGTGACATGCTCGGGACATTGGTCAGCCTATTTCACCCATATTCAGGGCCGTGAACAGAGAAAAGTAGCGCACCCGCAAGATACCCCTCGCAACTGCCAAAACACAATCCATGAGCAACAAAGTCGACGGCGGAATCGATTCTCCTGGGTTCGCCTGATTGAAGCGAGCAATCGATTGCTCGGCCAATGCACCTCCCCCTCGTTCCCTTGGTGTCACAAACAGCATGCCATCCACGAGTGACGAGTCGGTCGCGTTCAGTGCCAGTCCCGTCCAGAAGCCAAAAGATTCGGGGGCGACCCATACAAACTCGTTGGAAATCATGCCCTTTGCTCGCGCTTGCCTCAGCAGCGGGACTGTCGTTGTGGCTACGCCGGCAAGCAGGATGATTTGCGAGCCAGAGTTGAGGACAGAGTCGAGGATCAGGGAGTAGTCTGCTTGTCCAGGCTGATAGATTTGGTTGGTGGCAATGGTTAGATTGAGTGAGCGGGCCATCGGGAAGAATGTGCCAGTCACAGATGTGCCCTAGTACACAGAGTCGACAGAATAAGAAGACGTAAGCCCTTGGACCGGAATGAATGTGGAATGGGTATTCGGTCGAACGACTCACATAAGCGTCACTACTACTAATCACCGCAATCGTGCGCCAGCCCATGTGCCGCACAAATAGCGCGAGGATTGAGCCTTGGGCGCCATCGTCGGGACATGTCCGAAACAAGTACGGAAACTGGGTCTGTTGAAAAGTGAAGCAAAGGACTCGACGTCAACACAGGTGTTCGTGGTAAGTAGTCCAGTTTCATTGAAATTGTCAAACGTTCCTTGTCCGACAGCTGGGTTGACGTTGCCGAAGCAGAGCAAAACCATGTGTACGTCTTGGCACCTGCCAGTGCTTGGGGCACTGTTGTCGCACTCGACGAGTCACCAATCACGGCCACGATATTGTGCTGCTCAATGGCATTCAGCAAGGCAATTGTTGCATTTCGTGTGGTGGCATTTGTGGGCGTATACACCAGATTGAAGGAATGCTGCCGCTGAGGATCAATGTCCGCGAGCAAAGCCGCCGCGTTTGCCTGTACAAACTTGACTTGGTTTCCGGCGATGCGGGCAACGGACGGCGTGAGGAAGGGCAGATTGACGGAGATCTAGATCAGAAGGTAGAACGGGAGGATAGTTGCACACGGTTCAAGTCGAGTTTGCCGAACAAACATAGTGCGAAATTTGCGCGATGGATGGAGTGGGGAAGTGACACCGGATATGCTGGGAACGCACATTGAACACTGCCGCTGCGGCGTGCAAGGTGCAAGCGAGCAGCAGGACGCATATTCCGAGGAGCTGCTGCTGCATGATGCGTTGGCCGGATTGCTGTGAGACGACAAATTGAATACAGAATGAATGACCACTTGGAATCGAGCAAAACCAAGCGAAAGGGGCCAAAACGGGAAGAGAGGTATCCGGCAGTTTTTGTTGAGAGCCAACCAAGGAGGGTGCAACCAGCTAACGAGTGTGGGAAACGGTTCTCGATGCGCGTCTGGAACTGTTGCTTGACCGCGTAATGCCGATTCAAATGTTCGCAGTGCTCATGTCGTTGCACAACGAATGATGAATTTGCGTTGCACACATCTCCAAATTAAGGCATACAAACATCAAGATTTCCACCGCCTCCACAGAAAGTGAAGGGGCATTCGCGGCTTGATGAGACCCTTGTGTGACAAACAACAAAAACTATTCTGCAGCTTTTGGCGGAGACCGACGCATCGAAACAGACTTTTTCGCTGAGGTGAACGACAGCCTCTGTACCCAAGCCTGACGTTGCTGCTCATTCGAAAACTGAATCAGCCATGCCCTGCCCTTGATCGACACTTGGATGCAGTTTTCGGGAGCCGCGCGCGGATCCTCGTCATACTGCATGTGAAGCAGTCGAATGACGCGGCCAAGCTCAGGTTTGGTGATGGTGGGAACTATGACGAGGAGGCCGTCGTGCGCGTACAGACTCACATTGCATGTTGACCAAGAGGCAAAGAGTGATCCGTGGTTCTTTTTGACGGGAAATGTGCCTGTCAAGATGGCGATTGCGGGAGTATACGGCGGAACTTGGGCGTCCAGATCATGCTCGAGAGGAAGGGCAGGAGGAACTTGCTCGTTGGCAACGTCAACGCCATCCACAATGCGTTGGTCATGCTGCTGATTCGGAGGAGTAGGAGCGATCATGGTTCGTGAAAAGTCGAGGATTGCATTCTACAGGTCGAGTCCAATTGATGGCATGTGGAAGGGCACATTCTATACAGTTAACTGGACATTGGTCCGGCAAGTTGGATGGATACTCGAACGCACGATCCATGCGCCGACGACAAATGCGACCAAGAAACGCTCGTCATTACAACCAGCCCAAGACCCACCTGCGCCATCAAGAACGAACGTTGAAGGACGGAACCACACCAAGAAAAAAACAACTTGGCTTACGCCGAGTATGGAGATGTCCAGAATCGTCGAGAGGTAAGTGCAAATGCGCTTCTTGAGCATTTGGCCGTCGTTTAGCTTCCACATCTGCAGGACCATTGACGCGAGACAACAAGTGAGCGCGATATCATACACCCTCCGGCTGAGGAAGAAAAGAGAGCGAGGACGCGATTAAAGAGATACCCGAGTCAAGGGCAGAAAAGACAATCCGGATCCCGCCAAACCGACTGCAAGGAACCAGCTTTGTGCTAGTGCGCCGTATTCCGCCCTGATCAATGCTGACACGGCGCCCAACAGCACTCCGCACCCAGCAGAAAGGACTGAACACACGGCCATCGACACCCCTTGCCGCCATCTGAACTCATTGTTGAGCAAAGATTGGCCCAAAATCTGGACCGATGTCAACGCGAGGATAACAACGGCGAGCCGATGCGTGTCGGCGAGCTGCCAGCCAGGCGGCCGGCTTGACGCCTCACTGAGAGCGAGCGCCTTGGAACTGTCAATGTCTGTGCACTCTTCGTGCGAAAACGAAACGGGTGGATTCCAAGTCTGTGAGGCAAATGAGTCGGGTCTCAAAATCGACAACGGCCACAAAGTCGCGTCAACACGTACACTGTTGGCCACGATATCGCCTGCCAGCAACAGGCAGATGAAAATGGAGACGCAAACTCGGTGAGATTGGCTGATTGGGAGGTACATCATAGCGGGCGACGACATCGAGGATACAATCGGACGACAGCGAGAGAACAAAGACCATGAAAGAGCGGGGAGAGGGGGAGGATCTCTCCACCGTTGGGTCAGCAGTTCCTTGGTTGCCGATCTTTTTACAAAGGGCTGTCCAACTCTGTTAGGCATTGCAACAGACGGACGCTGCGCATAGCTTGAGCATATCTTGTCCAGTTGGAGTGGTTCGTTGGTGAGAACATGGATTGACGCGTTCTTCCGAGCTTTTGCTCAACATCATCGAAGCCACACTCGTCCATATTGAAAATGTCTGCAACTTCAAGCAATCGCATGCAAAAACTGACCCCAGACGGTGGAATCGTCAAAGTGGTCCTAGACTCGCCCGACTCGGCGGCCGACCTCTTGGACGATCTGAGCTTGGCCAGCGCGTCAGCCTCGCCAAGCAAGATTGGCCAATCCATCAAGTGGGCCAAAGGCGTCAATGCAAAGCTACATTACTCGGTGTGCACGGCCCCCTTCCGCCCATTGGTTGAACAGAAATCCTCAAAGCAGTTGTCTGCGTCTAAATGCGGCCATTCACACGCTCACAAGCATAACAAGCATCACAAGCACAGTAAGAACTGCAAGCACGATCACCAAGACAACACAAACGCAGCTGCGACAAAGTCTGTTGAGGAAAATGCGATTAACGTACCAGCAACTACTGGACCGGTTTTTGCCTCTCCATCGGGTGTGCAATTCCAATTCGACCCCTCGGCACGTCACATTTTGGCCGATACACGTCGAGACGATGGGCAAGATCAGCTGTTTGAACTTCGGATCGGTCGCAACTTTTCGTTTGCGGCGCTTGAAACGGCAGTCAAGTCTATGAAAGTTGGCGAGACGGCTAAGTTCCTGATCGCACCGGAATACTCGACGGTCCGCTCCGCTCCCATCCATTCTACTAAAGCCGCCCTGACACCCCTCACTCGTGTAGGGTTTTATTCAACTCGAATCCACTCTACGCAGGCACCGCGCAACACTCCACGCGCAACGCCAAGGGCTTCCACCCCCACCCACTTGCTGTATGGGTCTCGCCTCTGACTCTGATGCGCACGCCGACCTGTATGCGTCAGCCGACGTGCCGCTTGAGCTGCAAGTCACACTGTACGACGTGCAAATGCCCGACGAGTACGTGCCCGAGGCTTGGGAAATGAGTGCTATCGACAAGGCTAACAAGGTGCCTGAGCTCAAGGCGCACGCAACCAGCGAGTTTCAGCAGGGCCACGTCAAGCAGGCGAGGGAGGCGTATGCGCGAGCATTGGAGTATTTGGAGAGTGTACAATTGGAGCTGGCCAGGCAAAAGAGGGAGGAGCATGCATATGTACCTGGGACACAGGTGCCGCCGGGAGTGAAGCGGATTGAGGCTGTAAGTCCCGAGTGGGTGGACAAGACGGTGTTGGCGCTGAGGCTCAATATTGCGTTGTGTTCGCTCAAGATGAACGAGTATGACAAGTGTGTGGCGCAATGCTCGGCGGTGTTGGAGGCGAATCCAGAGTGTGTCAAGGCGCGGTTCCGGCGTGCTTTGGCGCATTTGAGGAGGGGCAGGGATTTGGAGTTGGCGCAGAGGGATTTGCTGGCGTGCATTGCGCCGGGGGTCAAGGGTGGGTTAGCGAAAGAGGACGCAGCGTGGGCATCGGCATGGAAGGAGTTGGAGGCCAAGCGGAAGCTTGCAAATGAGAAGGAGAAGGGAATGTGGAGGGGCATGTTTGCGACGTAACGTGAGTGTATTTGCGTCAAAATGAAGTGAGAACGAGTCAAAATTGACAAACATTGCAAACAATGGATCAAGCGCCTGACAGTTTAATCATCGTCGCTCATGAGCTCGGCCAACTCTGCCTCTTCCTCTGCCGTCAACTCGGCTTTGGGCGCTTGTTGAACCTCGTCCTCGTCGAGCTTGATTTCCACCTTGAACTCGACCTTGGGATCGAGCACTTCTTGCAGCTTCCATGAACGCAATGTCCCATCGAGCGAACACGAGTAGAGTGTGTCACCGACAATGCAAAGCGCCGTGACAGTGTCAAAGTGGCCGTCAATTACCTTGATGAGTTTCTCCGCCTGAATGGGGAAAGAGGAGTTGAATGGGTGAGCACGCATGCATCCACGACTTGTGAGCGTGAAAAGAAGCTTGGCGTACCGCAACATCCCATACACGAATGCCCTCATCTCGACTGCCAGTAAACACCACCCCGCCACCAAAGGGCAGCACGGCCGTGACATAATCGGCATGTTCCAACTTCATCTCCTCCTTTTCCTTGCCCGGCACAATCGTCCACCGCTTGACCTCATGATCCGCACTCGCCGACCACAGCGCGTCGTCCTCTGCATCCAACCACAGCGCATACACGCTGGTATGATGTCCCGTCACCTGCGTGCTCACCTCGGTGCACGTCTCCAAGTCCCATTTGCGGATCGATCCTTCCGACCCGCCGCTCCACAGGTACTTTGCATCAGGTGAAAATGCCAAGTCCTCAATGCCACGCGTGTGGCCCAAAAGCGTGCGTGAAGAGCCAGTGGCAAGGTCAAGGATTCGGATCGACTTGTCGGACGAACCCGATGCCAGGTGTGTGCGCATGGGCGACAAGGTCAAGGATTTTACAAAGTCGCGGTGCAGCGCGTATGTCGCAAGGCACTCGCGCGTGGCGAGCGACCATTTCTTGATCGACTTGTCCCACGAGCCCGTGAAGATAAAAGTGTCGTTGGCTGCCGAGTCGTGCATGTACACGGCCGAAGTGACGGGTCCCGTGTGGCCCTTGAATGTGGCAATGGATTTGCCCGATTCGGCATCGACAATGCGGATCATGTGGCCGGCGTCGGTGATGAGGAGCAGCGGGGATCCTGGCGTGGAGCCATTGGCGAGGAGTGGCGAGGCAAAGGGCTGCGCGGAGAGGATCTTGGAGGGAAGTTGGCGAGGGTTGCCGAGCGTGTTGGCTTGTTTGAGCTGGCGGCGCTTGGCCGTGAGCAGAGAGGCATCCGACTGGAAAAAGTCTTGCGCTTCGGAGGAAATGTTGACCATGATGTTTTTACACTGACTTCGGGTGATTTCACAGAGTGGTTTCAGTGACAAATTTCATTGAATGCGTATGGAATGCATATTTATTCAATCAAAGTTGCATACAATATGAAACTGTCAAGTTCGTGACTGTAGACGATTGCCCACCGATGTTGATCGGCAGCGTTGACGAGCGGCATCGGCCATGGCATCTGGAGAGAGACATGGGTGGCGCGCCGAGTATACTGTATGGAAGTCTATCTGTCGACGAAGGCAACCGAGCCAGCTCAGCATGAGATGGACCTGAAGGGACACAGTTGCCCAGCGGCGAGCGGAACGTGTCCATGACCTGTGATTGATGGTGATGGTGAGGACTCTTTTCACAGCGCCTCTCAGATGTGTCAACGTTCTTTAGGGGCGCGCGCGAGACAGCCGACATATCCGAAATGGCCACTGCAGCTGCGCATGCCCAATACTTATTCATCGGGCAAGGCTAAAGCTCAGATCCTCGCCAATGAATGTACATATATAAACCGTGGGCATTTCCCTCGCGGCTCCTTGACTTGTCATCCCATGCACATTTCGACAACGCCAACCACCATGAACGCCCTTGCCAATCTGTCGCCTCGTGCGCGCGAGCTGTATGACAAGCTCGCCGACTTTGTCGAGGCACGTCTGCCTTTCCCCAAGGGTTTGCATGTGTCGGGCCTGTTCTGATTCTAACCCCTCGTACTTACTGACCTCCATCAGAACGAATGCATCCCCGCCGAAAAGGAATACGAAGCTGCACTCGGCACGGGCGCCCAGCGCTGGACCACGCAGCCCGCCATCATGGAACACCTGAAATCGCGCGCCAAGGCGTTAGGCCTTTGGAACCTGTTTCTTCCGCGCGAACACGCCGAGGGTGCTGGGCTTACCAACCTCGAATACGCCTGCCTTGCCGAACTCACTGGCCGGTCGCCGCAAATCGCGCCAGAAGCAACCAACTGCTCTGCGCCTGACACTGGCAATATGGAGCTACTCGCAAAGTACGGGTCGCCCGAGCAAAAGGAGCGGTGGCTCAAGCCCTTGCTCGACGGGACCATGCGGTCGGCGTTTGCCATGACGGAAAAGAATGTGGCCAGTTCGGATGCGTTGAATATCGAGACCACCATTGAAAGGGTTGGCGACGAGTATGTGGTCAATGGCCACAAGTGGTACATTTCGGGCGCCGGGCATCCGCATTTCGGTGTGTGGATTGTGTTGGGCAAACGGTCAGTTCCAAGAGGCCAAAGCATCAGCAACATTCCATTGTCATTGTGCCTGTGGGCACGCCGGGGATCGAAATGATTCGTCCTTGTCACGTTTTCGGATGGTACACACACGCACCACATTCATCTGCCTCTCACTCAACGTCGAGTTCAGCTTGTCTCACTTTTTTTTTTCTCCGATTCCACTTAGGGACGACGCCAACCACGGTCATTTTGAAGTCAAATTCACCAACGTGCGTGTCCCCGCCCACTCTGCCCTGGTGCTGGGCGAAGGCCGTGGATTTGAAGTGATCCAAGGGCGGCTCGGCCCGGGCCGCGTCCACCACTGCTGCCGTTCGCTGGGCATGGCCGAACGTGCCCTGGAGCTCGGCATTGTGCGCGTGCGCGACCGCGGTGCCACATTTGGCCAGCCGCTCGCGTCGCACGGCGTGATTCGCAAGTACTTGGCGGATGCGCGCATGAAGCTGGATCAGGCACGGCTGCTTGTGTGGTACACGGCAGATGCGATTGATCGGGTCGGCGCAAAGGGCGCGTTGAAGGAGATTGCCATGATTAAAGTGGTGGTGCCGAATGTAGCATGTGAGGTGGTGGATTCAAGTGCGTTTCTTTTCTTGAGCGAGAAGGTTGGCATATGACATTCTCACTTACGTATTTGTTTTCCTGGAGCAGTGATTCAACTTTTTGGTGCTGCTGGTGTCTCGCAAGATACCGTGCTGCCCTACTTTTACGCTGGCCTTCGGACCTTGCGCATCGCTGATGGTACCTTTTCAAATGCTGTCACTCTCCTCGAAGGTAGTAAACTGACTCGCGGAAAACCTGTTCATTGTGAGGCCCCGACGAGGTTCACACTCAGCAAATTGGCCGCCTCGAGTTGCGTCGGTATGACGCCCTCAAGCCCAAGCAGCTTGCCGGCAAGTTGTAAGCCCGCCGGCTCATTGCATGACAAGTCAAGTAAGGTGAACCCGCGCTCGCGTTGTTGAGGAGGGTTCACGAGCGTGTGTGTTTGTGTGTGTGGGCTCGGTCCCATTGCTGCTCGCAAATGCCAAGCAAACGGAATGTGTTGGTGTCTTCACATGCTTTATGTACAATCTTGTGCCGCAAGCTTATCATGTCAACAATTCGATACAATTACCGAGCCGGTAGCTTGCGAATTACGCCCGTCGCTGCATCAACCGTCGAATTTGCGTCTTCAACAAGACTTTGCCGCCCCGATGTTGGCGCAAGCCGAACCGCGTTTGCCCGCTTCCTGGCCACTGACACTGGCCCATAATCATCCAACACATTCCTCCTTGGGCTCATGCTCGGGAGCGGAACCAGCACAGCAAGCTCGCCCTCATGATCGTTTGGCCCCCCTGATCGCTGTCGGTCCGCGTGGATCGTGCGCGTTTGCGCTGCAAACGGACAGACGTGCGTGTCGTTCCATCCGTTCCCGTTCTCGTTCCCGGCGGCCCGTCCGCGGTGGAGATGTTGGAAAGTATGTGTCATTGGAGCGTGGCCAGGTGGTTGGCTCGCGTGGCTTTGCGGTTAAGAGGAACGGATTCAGGCGACACGACAGATTCTGATCGGTAAGCAGAAGTAAGCCATGGCTCCGAGTCGTGGGGTTGGGAAGAGATGGGATATGCGGGCGAGACAACTTGGAGGGCTGTGTGAACAGAGATTCACAACAAGACACATGCAATTTGATAGGATCTTGAGAGTGAGACGCTGTATTCATGATCGGCGAGGTCGGTGTCGAGTTCGAATTGATGATATCAATCGCATCATCTTCATCATCTCGTCCTCGTTTTCGCCCACGGCCTGGGATTTGGATGCTTGAACTCCTGGGGAATACGAGGTCGGCGCCGTCTCTTTGCCGGCCGCAGTAACGGTGACGGGTCGCAACTCAGATCGTCGTGGCAACTCGAATCGATGATGCCCATGGCCGAGGTGCGATCGAATTGGAAGCACGCCGCCGAGTCCGATCGTGACATGGAGGGAAATGAGTTGTAGTCGTGGCGATTGTTTGCAAACAACCCTGCCTTGAGCTCGGCAAACAATCGGTCGTTCTCGAGCTGAGCAGCGCCGAGCGCCGCTTCGTACTCGGATATGGTTGCATTGAGCGACTGGTTTGCGCGCGTGAGGCGATGCATTTCGGCTGCCAGAAGAATCAGTCAACTGTCGTGGATTTGTTAGTGCAGTCAAAATCGAGAAGTGCATACCTGACACCACTTCAAGTACCTCGCCGTCGATGTAATCAATTTTGTTGCCTCTCGCACAATCGTCATCCGAGTTAAATTGGCGCCTCGAGTCGAGTCTGCGGTGCAGCATGAAGGAATCACGCATGCGAGGTCCATGAAGGCTGCTCCAAGTGCTTGCTTGTGTTCGGAGGGACTCATGCCGTGCACGGCGTATTCCGTGACTTTCGGAACAGGTGAGGAGACTGTGGGTTGACTTGGAGAGATTGGTGGTGGGAATGGAAGTGGGATGGTTGCCATTGGCGTGGATGGAATGCATGGTGGTGGGAATGTATGAAGGGAAGAGGATACCGACTGGGTGGCTGACTTGGGCGAATGGTCGCTGTAGATTGGTGTCGGCGGCGGAAATGTGAGTCGGTTGGCGGCAGCGGTCGTTATCCGGGGATCATAACCATTCTGTCCTTTGGAGTGCATTTGGATGGCAAGTCATACTGTTCTGTGCATGACCATGACGTAAACTGGCGAGGACCTGGATGGCAGTGGAAGTCTGGCAGTCAACTTGAGTCTGGGCAATGGTTTTGGGTCCACACTTACGCCATAGCCGGCCGGTTTGACAGAGTTCTGTACTGCGGAGAGAGTCGCAGTTGCATTGGGGCTGCCAGCCTGACCTCAAAGTTGACGCGTTGACACAGGCTCTGTCGAGGATGCATGGCGGTACAAACGCTTGTGAGCGTGCACGAGGTTGGGTCGTCAAGAGCAACGAGCAAAGACGTTGCGGAAGTGATAAATAGAGATGGCTCGGGAGAAAGGGGGAATACGCATAGGAATAGATAGGAGTGTAGAAACAAGATGTGGAAGAAGGCAGATCATGCACCTCAAACAAATTTACACTGCACGTGTACGAAAGCAGGTGAATCGGTTGGCTGAGTGGTGGAAAGGAAACGAGCCATTGTAGAACATGTATGGTATGTGTTTATGTACAGGAAACAAAGAAAGTGGAGATGGCAAAAGACTAAGGCGAAAGAGAGAGAGGCTCAATCCGAGCCATGCTTGAAGTAATAGTCGATGGCAGTTGAGAATGCAGCAAAGCCAGCGCATCCAGTCAATACACCGTACGGCCCGTTCCGCCTAGAATAATGACAAAAACAAAAACAAAGTGGGCATTGGTGGTGAGTGAATGACTGCGAGAGAGGAATGAAGCGATCCTGTTCAAGTCATGCAAACACATACTCCGAGCAGCGAGCCCTCCTCCAGTGATGCATCCGGCAATAGCGCCATTGTACAAGTCGGACTTTGCGCGGAACGATTCGACGCCGCACTCGACCCCACTAAAGATGCCGCCAATGACGGCAAGAGACTTTGCCGAGGATACGGTGCGGGTCTTCATTTCGGAGCCGATGATGCGGAGCTGCTCCTTGAAGGGCTTGTCGGCGATGTGGGTGGTGGAGGTGAAGTCGATGGACGAGAGAAAGAAGCCCATGGCACCGCCAAAGATGAACCCCATGCCAGTGGAGGTGATGGCCTTGACAGGGCACGACTCCCAGGCGGCCTTGAGCATCTTCTCGACATCCTGCTGCTGCTGGAACTGTGCCGCGTCGGTTGCGTCTGGTGAAAAGCCGTTCATTGTGGGTGTTTGCAGTGGATGCTCGGTGCTCATCTTCACTACCAGTGTTTCCATCTCGACGTCGTCTGGAGACTGGTCGAGTGGAGTCAGTGACATCCGCTGGTGTCCGGGTCCGTCGATCCACCATGCAGGCAGATCAGCGATCCGATTGCGGGTGGTTCATGGGGAATCCAAAGGTGAATCCCAATCTCGACCCAAAATGCCATTTGCAATCGCAAGTCGCGACACTGACATGTGTGCAATCCGATGAATAAGTATGCAGATGCAGATGCAGATGCAGATGCAGCCGTACAACGATATTACTTGACGCAATTGCTCACCTTCATGTATCCTGTCGCTTTGTGCTGCCAAAGTGTGTGTGTCGACCTCCAGCCCTCAGTGACTCACTCCGTCTTCCAGCTCCCGTCCGTCGTCCGTCCCGTTTCTGACAGACGAACCTCTCTTGGTCCAATTTCATTGATCACGCCCGCGCTCGATATGACCGATCCAACCGCAATTCAGCCACCCGTCGCTGAGACAAGTCCAAGTGGTGCTGCATCCGCCGCTGCGAATGCCTCCACGGCCAGTCGCGTGCGAAACCAGCTCGTTCAGCTCCTCTTCAACGCAAGCGCCGCGTTCCATTACTCTGCATCAACAACGTCTGACCACGAGCTCGGTCCGTCCGTGGACAAGATTCACCGGCTCGTCACCGCTGCGCTTTCTCAGTGCCCACAAGTCGTCGCCGAGTCCAAAGACGCTTGTTACCAGGTCGTGATTCCGATTCTCGAGCTTCTATCGCACCCAAATCTCGCCGAACAGTGCAACACAGCATTCGTCAGTTGCTCGTCGGCATTGTCCGAGTATTGCTCGCATTCTCTGACTCTTTTTCTGGACACGAGTTTCTGGACGAACTGGCCGACTTTGCACAAGGTGACTCCATTTCTTGCACTCATGAACTGCCAGTTTCACATGAAGTCATACTCATTTGTGTGCTTTCCTTGATTCATTAGAGTGCAGCCGTCTCGACCATGTGCCGCCCGAGGGTTTTCCCATCACTGTTGCCGTTACCGATCTCCCTGCTCCTCCCAACCCTGACCCGGAAACCCCGTTGCCTGGTCGCATTGGGATTGCCACGCACGAGAATGCAGCATGCCTCGCAAGAAACCTTCAACTTGTTTTGGCGATTGATGGGTCCGACTTGTACAATCAATATGCGTGGTTGCCCGCCATTCTGTCCCAGTGCCCCACATTGCCGTCAACAGCGCATGAGCTAGAGTCCAAGCTTGTTGCCATGGATCCGACAAACCATCAGGTGCCCGAGTTGCTTGAAGCGTATCTTGACACGCTTTTGGACGGAGACGTGCCCACAGCAAGCGAATTGGTGTCCATTGTGCGCAATTGTTGGGAGTTGCACGAGGAGGTGGCGACTGATTTGATTTACGCCGCTGTACGTTTCCTTCTTCTTCATTTCCCTTTTTGACGGCTTCGGTAACTCACATCTACACGATCAGATCGGTGCTGCGGAAAGCGAACCCGGATCGATTGAGCAACGCTTTCTTTCATATTCATACCAGTCTGACCACCTTCCTCCATCAACAATCAACCTCGATCTCACGCCAACGGCACCGAAATTTGTGGTCGACCTGCTCAAATCGTCGTCATCGACACCCACGCCGACTCCATCCCCGTCCTTGGCACTTTTCGCGGCCATTGTCGGTGCCCTAGCTCTCCACAACCTTTTGCGCGATCCGATACCCACCTTTTCTTTCCTTGCCCAATGTGACGACTCGGGATCTCTCGTTCTTGTCCTCGCGTCGCGACTTGCGCCGACCGCATCAAATGATGTGGCATCCTTGTGTGTCGCTGTCGGCATTCTCGCATTAGCAAACGCGGAATCAACAGCTGTACCAGAAGCCGCCAAGCAGTACGCGCAATCCATTTGCCAACAATATTCTATACGGCTCGACTTTTCTGTTGCCGACGAAAAGATCGTTCGCTTCCTCGCCCTCAAAACTCTGCACTCACTCAACCCATCACATCAGCTTAACCCAACTCTCCGCATCTTCCTCGAGTCACTGCGGCAACCCTCGCAAGCACCTCACCCAAAGGTCGACATTGCCGACCTGATTGGCCGCCTCGACCTGGTGTCCATCTCGACCTTGGTCGCACACCTCGACTCACTGCCACTTGCCGATCGCCTGCAATCCATGTACCCGCACTGGCCACAGATCGCACAGACGCTCGCGTCGCCCGCATTTGACGAGTACCTGATCCGGCTCGTCTTGCACGCACTCGCCACGTCCCTGCAAATGTCGCCCGCGTCCTTGACACACGCCCTGCGCCAATACCTGTACCCAGCGTCGCTGTCGTCGCGCCACTTGCAATGTGCACTCGAGCATCTTGCAGGCAAACCCTATGCGTACCTCATGGCTGATGGGCTCGAGTACCTGCTGCTTGACATTGTGCTTCACTCGGACTCGGACGCGCAATGGACCGCGCAACTTGAGGCGCTCGTGGCGCGCAAGGATATCTGGCGCGACGGAACTACGACCGTGGTGTCGGATGTGCTCACGCAGTATGCCATGGCGCTCGCAATTCAGCTGGCACTTCACAGGCACGATGCTGGGCTCGCTTGGGTGCATTCGTGGGGAAGGAAAGTCACGGTGGTGGATTGCACGCTTGCGTCGCTGGTGCACTTGACGGACGCGCTATCGCCCGAGGTTGCGCACGACGGTGGTGCGGGCACGCCCGAAACGCGTTGGGGGCCCGGGAGGTTGACGCCTACTGAAGCACTTGCGACGCTTGCCTGGCTCGTCACGTATGCGGGCCCGGCCGACGCTAAAGTGTGTGCCGTGCAAGCAGTCACGCTGGCACTGTCTGTGGCGAGCCAGTATCCGCTCGAGGCATTGCGCGTGTGGGCCAGCGTGGTGAGCGTGGTGGGCCAGGCAGAGGGCGAGCTAGTGATGCATCAAGTGTGGCCGTTTGCTGTGCACGCCGCGGCGGCAACGCTGCAGGTGCGCGGCTTGTTGGCGAGTGAGGTGGCTGTCATCAGGGACGAGGCGAGACAGTTGTTCAATGTCATGTTTTCGCGCGTGTCAAGGGAGGTATTGGAGGAGACGCCCGATTTGCCCGCTGAGGCCAGGGAGTTGGCAGAGTATCAGGCGCACATTCACGAGGCAAAGGCCAAGTTGCTGCGCGAGGATCGCATTGAAAAGATGTGTGCGCGGCTCGGGTCGCCAGAGTTGGTAGTGGCAAGGGCCGCAGTCAAGGAATTGGCAGCGTTGGTGGATCAGGGCTTGATGGGTCCACAGGCGGGCGAGCCCGGAGGTGGGTTGGAGTTGGATTCGGGTGAGTTTGTGCGGACGCTGGTCAATGTGGCCGAGCACCATGCCGAGCTGATGGGCGAGGTGATTGCGTGTTTGGGCAAGTTGGGCGCCATGGAGATCGAGTCCGTCGGTAGTGACATCCAAGCAATGGTTGACGGCGGCGCCACCAAGGAAGGTATCGATCGACCAGCGCGACGGTTTGCGTTCATGCCCGACGCCGTCAGCCAAGATCTGGTCCAGCTGTGTCTCGTCTTGCTTCAGACGGCGCTCATCCCATTCTTTCGATCCACGTCATCCATGCTGTCTCAGACCATGTTTGCGTACGCAATTCAAAAGATCCTCAAACAGTTCAAGAAGCCGTGCCTCGACGGATTGGACGACGTTGATTGCGCGACCGTTCGCCCATTGCTCGAATCAAAATACCGTGTCGATGTAGATGCTCTGGTTGCGATGCCATTTGACCCGCCGCGACCAATGTATCAGCCTGGCATGGAGTTTGCCGAATGGGCGTGTGGGCTCGCGCGAGTGCTCGCACGACAAGTCGCAGATCGCGACTTGGTCCTCGTCATTCGCGCCGTACTGCCCTTGTTGATTCACGTCAAGCACCATCCCGTCGCAACGACCTTGCTGCCATTCATTGTGCTCCACTTGTGCCTCGCCAACACGATTTCCGCGCTCGACCTGATTGCCGAAGAATTTCTGCACGTCCTGCATCACGCGCCGCTGCATGTCTCGGCGCACCCGTGTGCGCTCGTGGTCCTGAACGCGGTCCATCACTTGTCGACATGGCGGCGTCAGGAGCGGCTTCGAGCAATTGCGCGCACAAAGCTCAAGGAATCCAATAGTGGCGGGCATTTATCTGGCGGGACAAGACGGAGCACACTGGATCCAAAGGTTGGGTTCATTGATTCGTTTTTGGAGCGATTGCCACCAGGCATGTTGGCGACGGCGGCTGAGCATCTTGGGTTGACCGCGACGGCTGCGTTTTACTTGGAGACAGCCGGGCAGGACGGCGCACCGGGGGCGGCCGCTGTGCCACGCAATGAGCTCGGAATCCGATTGGTGTCGGTGTTCAAGCAATTGAATGCGAGCGGGCACGATGATTATGTGTTGGGTGCGGCGCAGTTGATTCGGTCCGAGGATCGTACGGCGGAAATGGTGGCCTTACAGCATGCAGTTGAGGGCGATTGGGCAACCGTTATGGCCGTGTACAATGGGGTATTGCTGACGCCGTCGACGGCGGCGTCGGTTGCCGACCAGAGCACTGCTGCAGCCGATTTACTCGTTCCGCACAAGGGCCTATATCATGCCATGAAAGAGCTGGGCTATTTTGAAGCGCTCAACGAGCAGATTCAAGGCGCCGTGGCGTCGCACCCAGACTGGGCCGCTGAGCTGGTGGACTTTCAGTTGGACTCACTCGCCAAGCTCGGGCAATGGGACTCACTGGAAAAGATTGTCGATGCCTCTGAACCGATCACCACTCCGTCCATTGGTCCTTTGTATCTTGACATTCGCCGCGGCAACGACGCAAAGTTTCAGCAGCACCTCAGACTTCTTCACTCGGACACGTTTCGCGGCCTTCGCCTCGGCCACACCAACACGGCCCTCGTTCGGTGCCACGTGCTTTCCGACCTGGCCGCGTTCCGCGACACGATTTCCAACTGGCGGCAAGACACGGTGCATGTGGAGCCGACCCAAGTTAGTCACCCGGTCTCGCGCTGGCTGCGCCAGTGCCAAATCCGACTCGCACGCACGCCCAAGCAGTTCAAGGTGCGCGAGGAAATGCTCAGTATGATGCGTTCTGCGCTCGAGCTCGCCAAGGACCTGGGTCACTTGCCTCCCATGGGCGTCGATGGAGAGCTCCGTTCCTTGTGGCTGCAAAGTGCGTCGCTGGCCATGGCAGATGGAAGGGCTCATTTCGCTTACTCGTGCTTGTTGCGCGGTGAGCTCCCGCGGCGGTACCAGCAGCAGCAACAAGAGTCGCAACCGCAGGCTGCTGACGTGTGCTTTGTGCATGAGCGGCTCATGGCGAAATGGTTGGTTGCCAACAAGTCCAAACAGGCTGCGCTGGATCGGTTGATGCGGTTGGGATTGGCCGTTGTGAGCATGGGCGCCTTGTCGTGGAATCCTGTGTTTGATGCACAGCACTCGATTCAAGATCCGGCGTTCCAGCGTGCTCGGTTGCACCTGCTGATGGCGCAGTGGATGGCCGACACGGGAAGTGCCAGTGCTGAGGGGATTGTTGCTCAGTTCAAGTCTGCGTGTGGTTTAAAACCAGAGCACGTTGCATACTTTGCCGCCATTGTGATTCACCGATTTGGAACTAACCACCTCATTGGCAGTTGGGACAAGGCATACTATTTTACAGGTCGATTCTATCACCAACTTTTTAAATCCACGTCACACACTTCATCACTGTACGTTTATACTTTTTGCATGTCTTTCTCTCTGCGAACTTTGCTGACGAAGCGTGATGATTGCGATAGTCGAACGACCTACTTCAAAGCTGCTCTCCAATTCTATGCTCGCTCTCTCCTCGTCGGCAACCGCTTTGTCCACCAAGCCCTCCCACAAATCCTCACTCTGTGGATGGACCATGCACCGCCCAACAAGGACGACAATTCCAAGGCCTTTGTCTCGATCCACAACGACATTGGCAAACTCATCAAGCACACGCCCGCGTACGTGCTCATGACGGCCATTGCTCAGGTCACTTCCCGTCTCACGCACACCAATGAAGACGTGTACCGGCTCCTCACGGCCTACCTTGTCCGGCTGCTGGAATCCTACCCGGGCCCAACCATGTGGCACCTCATTTCGTCGCTCATGTCTGCCGACACGGCTCGTTCAAGACGAACAGCGCGGGTACTTGCCGACGTCAGCAACATTCGGCAAATCAAGCCCCTGATTGACGAGATGAAGAAGCTGGCATCGCACCTGGTCGATTTGAGCAACCTCAACTTACCCAAGGAAGTCTCGGCCATGTCGTTGCTTCGCGAACCGAGATGTGCCGCACTCACGACCCCGCGCGCTTTCCAAAACGTCATCCTGCCCATCGACTCGCAATTGACGAGCACCCTTCCGCCCTCGCCATTTGCACACTCGCGCACCTTTGATGCATTTGGTTCCGGGTCCGTCACCATCCACGGCTTTGTGGACCGTGTCGAGCTCATGTCGTCACTGGTGCGCCCGAAAAAGATTGTGCTCATTGGCAGCAACGGCGTCGAATATGTTTTCCTGTGCAAACCCAAGGACGACTTGCGTAAAGACGCGCGGCTCATGGAATTCACGGCATCCATCAACCGGTTGCTTCAATCCTCACGTGCCGCCCGTGACCGCCAACTGCACATGCGCCGGTACGCCGTCACGCCGCTCAACGAAGAGTGCGGACTGATTGAGTGGGTCCCGCACACGGTCGCGCTGCGTGCCATTTTCAAAGACAGGTACCAGCAACGGTACCACTCGCTCTTGTACACGCGCGAGATTGCCCAAGCCTTCAACGACAAGCCCGAAAAGCTTCTGGGCAATTTCAAGAATGTGCTGGCACAGTATCCTCCCGTGTTGCAAGAGTGGTTTGTGGATACGTTTCCAACGCCCGATGCGTGGTTCAATGCGCGGCTGCGGTTCACGCGCACATGTGCCGTCGTGTCCATGATTGGGTTTGTGATTGGGCTGGGCGACCGGCATTTGGAAAACATTCTCATGCATGTCAAGACGGGCGACGCGGTGCACGTTGACTTCAATTGCTTGTTTGACAAGGGCAAGACGTTTGGAAAGCCCGAGGTGGTGCCGTTTCGGTTGACGCACAACATGGTGACGGCGTTTGGTGCCGTCGGGATCGAAGGCCCGTTTCGTCGGTCGTGCGAGGTGGTGTTGGGTGTGTTGAGGGACCATCGAGAGAGCTTGAACATTGTGCTCGAGACGTTTGTTCATGATCCGTTGATTGAGTGGAAGAGCAAGCGGGTTCGTTTTCACATTTTCCTTTTCTCATGGTGGGGCAATCTTGGGATACGGAACACTGATTTCGATGTTTCGCAATTGCAGAAAGAAAAGGATCGCGCAAAGGAAGAGTCAGAAGAGGTCATGCGTAGGCATGCACGCAAGTTGTTGCAAGAGATTGACAACAAACTTCAGGGGTACGTGACGCCGGGCGGGTTGCCTTTGGGTGTGAGTGGGCAGGTGAACGAGTTGATTCGCCAGGCGACGTCGGTTGAGAACTTGTCCAAAATGTACGAGGGGTGGATGCCGTATTTGTAATGGGGGCTGTACAGAATGTGTTGTATGCACGATACATCTCGAAAGAAGCAATCGGTAGTGACGCTAATCATTGATGACTACATGGACGCCGAATGGCGGACCAAGAAAGGGAGGCAGGGGAAGATCAATGAAGAAAAAAAAACAAGGAATAAAGACAAAAAGGTATCACACAAGAGCATACGTCACTACACATGTCGACACCTGAGGCTCAGGATGATGACGACGATCCGGCAAACTGAACGCTGGTCTGTGGACTTGGACCACCTCGACCCTCCACTGCACCATTTTCTTTTGGCAACTGTCTGGGGGTATCCACTGGCGAGACCACGGTGCTTGGTTGCGGCGTCAACCCACTCTCTGCATTTCCCCCCCGGCCCGTCCATACTCGCCCGCCTGAACGTGGTCGGCAACGGCATCCCGGGCAACCACGGCACGGGCAGCTCGCCATGCAACAAGACATTGTCGTACCCAATCGCCAACGCCAAACGATCCACGCCCACGACGCCTTGACACTGGCCATCAACGTCATCGGCCTGTTCAAGGACCGAATCGCCTCGCCAATCACGCCACACGTCCAAGGGTACGCTCATGACCCGACGTTCCATAGCGCGAATCCACACCCACGACACGAAATGAATGCCGAGCAGCGGAACCAGTGCAATGGACCAGTAAAACTTGCGCAGCGACAAAATGCCAATCATGAGCAGGATGTAAATGGTGAGGCCATACTGCATCATGCGTACAAACTCGATCCACACGCGCCCGTTGGTGGTTTGGACGCGCACTTGGTACAGCAACCGGTACCGCCACACGCACCAGGCAACCATGGCAAACAGAACGTCAGCGGCAGGATCAGTGGGCACACCACAGAGTACACTTGGCCAATCACGAGCATGAGGACTGTGGGCGACAGCTCGTACATGCACCAGAGTGGGCGTTTGGCAGACACGAGGGTTTCGCGAGGGGTCACGGGCCGGGCAATCAGGCCTTCCCAAATGGCGCGGCCGATTTGGAGAATGAGGTTGGGCATGAGGACAAATGCGTTGAGGAGGAGAAGGTTGAAGAAGAAGGGCGAGAGCTGGGGCAGCGAGCGTGCGAGGAGCATGGGGATCTTGGATGGCTGGTCAATCATGTCTTCGAGAGCCTTGAAGATTGTTCCGGCAATGGTGAAGACGAGCAAGACGTTGAAGATTTGGAAGTAGAAATAGCTGGTGAATGTGAACAGGTTCGAATCGGCCGTCGACTTGAAGCCGCGCATGTCGGCAAGATAGGTGAGGAGGATGGGCAGCAGCGACATGAAGAGCGTCACAGCCAATGTTGGGAGCACTCCCTCAACGATACCGACGACAACGGGTGAGCGTTCAATGAGTTCGACAAGACCTGGCCACACTTTGCGCAGTTCGTCGAGCGATAAGAGCGACGAGATGGCACCAATGGGCACGGCCCAGAAGAAGATGAGGAAGAAGATGGCCACGCCGACAGCAACTGCGCGAATCGCGCCCGTGGTGGGTGTGATGGACAGGTGCGAAAAGTACACATCGGCGGGTGCCGGCGCACGAGCAACGCGAAGCTCGGTCAGTGACCCGTGGACGAGTGCTTGGGTGGCGATGGTTCCGGAGACTGGGTGCGCAAACATGACATAGGCTGTGCGCACTGGGATCGAGTTGCGGTCAAATTCACGGCGCAGGGCGTGCACACGAGCGTCGGCTGCAAGAAATTGAGTGTGCGCGTGCATCAAGCGTGCTTCGGGCGTCATACGCATCCACCGTTTCCAAGATCCAAACATGTGCACCCACCCTGCAAACTTGGACGCAAATGTTTGCGCACCGACGACCGGCATAGGTTCAATGGCGCGCAGATTGACGGATTGTTCAGGGTCCATGGTCATTGGATTGGCAGCTTCCGAGTTGGGTGACCCTGCTTCAATGCCAACGAGCACGTCGCCCGATCCGAAATTGCGGCGGCGCTCGTCCAAATCGGCTAGAAGCGAGTCAGTGCTGGGCATGGTGATGCGCGATGCGGCCGTGATGAGTTGCATTGCGTTTGGGATTTGAGCAGCGAGACGTTCGACTTCGAGCAACCAAGACCACCGCCGTGCGAGCGCCCATTCGACTCTCCACGATCGACGGACGAGCACGACTTTTTGCACTTCGCCAATGCCCAGATCGTCCAGGTACTGGCGCAAATCCCGTTCCGTCATGTGCGAGGGAATGCCCTCAAAGAGGACGGTGCGGCCGAGGGACCCGTGACGAGCATGTAGCGGTTCTTGATAGAAAGGACGCGGCGGTACGTGCGGTGCAGGAAAAAGTAAAAGGCGAGCACAAGGATCCATGTGGCGGCCAAGTGGACAAACAGGGCATTGGATCCTGCGGGAATGTTGTCGATCGTGTACAAGTGGAACCGGATGGCGGGCCATCAGTCGAATTGAGCGCTGGTTTGTTGTCGCCGACTGGTGGCGGCAGACTGGGATTGGCAGGATTGGATCCAGATGGGCTTGGGCGTGGTCCTCCGGGTCGGCGTACATGACATGAAAGGGCAGGACGAGGCCCAGGCCAATGACTGTGGCAAAGGCAAAGTACTGGATGGCCATTTCGAGCCCGCAGAAGATGAGTGCGCCGTCGGCGCCGCACTCTGCGAGCACGTCCTCGATAGTTGAGGACCAGATGGCGTTGAACCAGGCCAGCCAGCCCTTTGCGTGGATGCGGCGGCGCAGATCGTCGAGCGGGAAGTAGATGCGCTCGAGCAGGCGGAACCGGTGGATGGCCGAGAGGGCAAAGAGCAGCAATACGCTGACGGACGTGGTGAAGACGAGCTGGGTGAGCACGTCCTGCGGCCGCTTGGCGCGGTCTTCCGAGTCGCCCGGGACGGCCATGATAGCTAGTCGACTTTACGAGTAACTGGAATGATGGTGCATGGACGAGTGTCTGTGTCTGCAAACGCTGAAGGCAAAGAGCGAGAGACAAAAGACAGTCGAAAATCCACAGCACAAGTCTGGTGCGCTTGGAAAGACTGTGGAAGTCACTTGGAATGTTCTTGAGCCACGTTGTCACACCACTCACGCACACAGCTTGACATGCCGCACTACCTCTTCTGTGTATGCAACAGATTGATTCAAAGTTCCCTCCACAAGCGCAATCTTCGTAAAAACGTCGCACAACGATCCATCCATGCTCGCTATATGCAGTGCACCCGACTCCTTTTCAGGCTTTTGTGTTCCATGGGTCTGGAAAAAACTCTATTTGAGCTGGCCAAAACGCAAATGGATAGAATCGACACTGGTCACTGAAACCAAATGAATGCGCGTGCCCTTGGCCGTATGGGAACAGGCAGTGAATTGGTTGTCAGTTGTTGCAGCGCTTTCATACGTTGCTAGGGTGTTGTACTTGGCGTCCGCACATCATCAGCAGTGTTTATTCTGTCTCAAATGTCTCACTCGTCATCTCGGACGTGGACTTCAATCTGTCGGCAAAACCCAAGAGCCATGCACGTGTGTGGCTGAGCCGGGGTGGGGAACGCGATTCAGCAAATCCCGTTCTCCTCGTCGTCTGACTGGCGTCTGGCGTCTTGCTTCGTGGATCCCGGCCCGGGCCTCTGAAGAGAAAGAGCACTCTTTGCCTCATGTCGAAGCACAACAAATCCATGCAGCGGATACAGTAGGTAGCTCGGCAGCGTACCCCAAACATTGTGGCCTACGCAACCTCTCCCGACCGACCAGCAACTCGACACTTCTTTGGATCGACCAAGCACCGAGCAACCCCCAACAATTCAACCTCAACACAATGACATCCTCAACATCGCCCTCGGCTGCCCCAGCGGCATCCAAAGCACATGCCCCTCGTGGCCAAGCGACTCATTCGGTTGACAAGTGCGTCATTCTGTTTCACCGCCGCCCTGTCTCGCGGCAGACCTCAAGTCTGACCCTTGGCGCACTCTCACAGGAAAGACCTTGGCTTCGACTTCAATAAGCTAGTGCTTCACCTCTACGAAACCGTCCCGCAGTTCATTGCCCCCTTGCGCATCGAAAAGTTTGCTCTGGGGCAATCCAACCCCACCTATTTCCTCGTCGATGGCCGGTCCGTTTGATTTCTTGCCTGTTTCATCATTCGTGATTACATGTAACTCATCGTCGTCTCCTGTTGTCATAGCGAGCAAAAGTACGTTTTGCGCAAGAAGCCCGCCGGCGCTTTGCTTTCGCCAACCGCACACGCCGTGGAACGCGAGTACCAGGTGCTCCACGGACTGGGCACTTGCGGCCAAGTACCTGTACCGCGCGTGTACACCCTGTGCACGGATTCGTCCGTCATTGGGACACCATTTTATGTATGTACGATTTTATGGCTGGATCGATGCATGCGGCCTTGATGACGAGCGTGCTTACATGCCCGTCGTTACCGTCTTTATCAGGTCATGGAATTCGTCAAGGGTCGCATCTTCCCGTCACCCGCACTGCCCGAAATCCCGTCCAAGGACCGCCGCGCATAGTACGCATTTCTTGCCTTGACTCGATTCATTTTGCAATTCCTCACGTCAATCCTCCATTTCTCTGATACAGCTGGGAAGCCGCCATCCGCACCCTCGCACGCTTGCATTCAACCGACCTTCACAAAGCACAGCTCGCCTCATACGGCCCGTCCAGCGGCTTTTACCAGCGCCAGCTGAAAACGCTACTCAAGGTGAGCGACGCGCAAGCGCAAGTCAAGGATGCCAAGGGCAAACCCGTGGGTGTCATGCCTGGGCGTGACATGCTCAAGCAGTGGTTTGAGGCAAACATGCCCAAGGACGAGGCGACTATCATTCACGGCGATTACAAGTTTGACAATCGTACGTCTCTTCTTTTCTCGCGCAATCCAGAAAACAGCGATCTGATCGACCGCCCGCTCTCCACAATCACCAGTCATCTTCCACCCGACCCGCCCCGAAGTCATCGGCATCCTTGACTGGGAACTCTCGACGCTGGGCCACCCATTGTCGGACCTTGCCAACTTCCTCATGTCCCACTATGCCCCTTCGCAAATGACGCACTCGTCGATTGTGGGCATCCAAGGTCGCGCCGCCGACCTGGGCATCCCAACATTGACGGAATGCCTTGACCTGTACGCACAAGCTGCAGGCCGGCCACGGATCGCCGCCTTTGACTTTTATGCAGCGTTTGTGTTTTTCAAGTTTGCCGTCATCACGCAGGGCGTAAAGGCGCGCATGTATCGTGGGCAGGCGTCGTCGAGGGAGGCCGGCGAGGCCAGTCGGTTGTTTGAGCCGTGTGCCGAGATTGCCGGCAGGATTATTCGTGAGGCGGGCGGCAAGGGTAAGAGTAAGTTGTAAACGCCGCTGGTCGAGTAGTTGTGCCCTCCTCTCTCCATTCTTTTCTTCTGCTCCAACGTTTCTATTACCCCAGTCAAGTCACGCCCGTCGTGGGATGACGGGCAGGCGGGCGATGGCCCCGTCATGGGCTTGTGCTTGTGTGCGTGTTGATTGTGTTTCCTGTCGATTAATTCCTATCGATTATCGATGCAATCGAGACATTTTTCCCCTTGTCGGAAGGTCGCCAGTCCCGCGAATCACTGACAGACGAAGAATTAGACGGAGTGGCAGATCGGCAACCATGGACTCCCACGCAACGGATTGAGCGAATGCAGAGAGACATTAATCATCTTGCCTTCCATGTACGCATTCATGCACTCGGCTCGATGGCACTCGATGCATCCATGGCTCCAGTATTGGCGTCTGCCCAACATCGCCGTCTTGGGTCGTCTTGACGTCCAACTGACTCCCTTGACTGTCCACCAATCTGCCTTTCCCAACATGAACAGAAGCACAAGCTGCTTCATCGCCTGTCAACGTTACCCAGAATCAACATCATTTACCACAATCATGTCATCCGATACCGCTGATGAGGAACTTACCCTTCCCAAGGGTGTGTGCTATCTTGCGTTACCTTGACTGCAACAGCGTTCATCCAGCTCACCAACCCACTTGTCCGCTGCGTACAGCGACCGTGCTCAAAATCATTAGCGAAATGCTCCCGCCGGACATGCAATGTGCCAAGGAAACCCGCGAACTGTTGACTGATTGCTGCGTTGGTCCGTCATCGTCCCCGTCTTGCGGCCGAACCGCATTCCGAACCCTGAACCTGACGATTATGACGGCGACCACCTCCTCGCATAACAATAGAATTCATTCACCTCATCAGCTCGGAAGCAAACGACATTTGCGAAAAGGACTCGCGCAAAACCATCTCGCCCGACCACGTCATTACCGCCCTTAAGGAGCTTGGATTCGAGGATTTTGTCAAGGAAGTGCAAGGGTCTTGGGGAGAGCACAAGGAGGTCCAAAAGGTACAATGTTTTTTTTGCCCAATCTGCTGTGCGTCGTCTGACTTACCGACTTGCGCTGCGCCTCAACAGGAAAGGTCACAACGGTCCGAGCGGTTGCGGAAAACCGACTTGAGTTCCGAGGAAATGGCCAGGCACAGGAGGAAATGTTTGCCCAAGCTCGTGCGAGGTTGCAGCAGCAGCAGTCGCAACAGTCACAGCAGACGCAGTGAGAATTGTGTTGGAGGGTTTCATTTGCTTTGGTCCAATTCATTTCATTTACCTGCCTTTTGTTTTCCGCTCTTCATCAAGGTCCATACCTGTGGTCCTTGCAAATGACGACCGATGGCTCTAGCTCCAAGGCAAACAGATGATCGCACAGGAACAACTCAGTACTGTATATCAATACATGATCAAATCAATGCAATGAGCAAACAAGAAAACAACACAAAAATGGCACCAAGAAAACAAGATCTCGGTTCAACTCGTTCACGGCTTAGTTACCGCGACGCGGGCGCTTGCCGTACACAGGCTCGGGCTCGGCCGTGGGCGTGGGCGAGGGCTTGGGGCGCTTGCCGTAGCCGGGCGGGCGCTTGCCGTATACATAGGTCGGCTCGGGCTCAATCGACGTTGATGTCGATGTCGATGTCGACGTCTCGGTGGCAGTGCCAGAGGTCGACGTAGTCAAGGTCGTGGTCGATGTGACGGTAGAGGTGGTCGTGGCAGTCGAGGTCGAGGTCGTGGCAGTCGAGGTGGACGTGGCCGTGGCCGTGGACGTGGAAGTCGTGGGCACGGTCGTGGTGGTGGCCGACGAGGTCGAGGTGTGGTGGGTGCTTGAGTGGTCGGTCGTAGTCGGAGTCGTGGCAGTCGACGTCGCAGTGGCGGTCGACGACGACGACGACGATGAAGTTTCGGTCGAGGTGGCCGAAGCACTCGTCGAGGTCGCAGTGGGCTCCTGGGTGGTGGTGGTGGAGGTCGAAGCCGTCGACGTCTCGGTAGCGGTGCTGGTCGTGGTCGGCTCGGACGTGGTCGTGGTCGTGGCGGTCGACGTCTCGGTCGCCGTCGCAGTGGTCGAGGTCTCGGTGGACGTGGCAGTCGAAGTCTCCGTCGACGTGGTGGCCGTGGCAGTGGCCGACGTGGTGGTCGTGATAACACCGCTCTTGTTGATAATGAAGGCGGGCGAGACATACATGTTCTCAAGGGCAGCCTTGGGGTCGGCCACAACCTTCAATGCCGTGGGCGCACGTACTGAATGACAATACGGTACTCGCCATCCTCAACAGGCACAGCCTTGGTCTCATCATTCACGTCTTGCACCTCGGCATTGAGCAAAATGGCGGCCGCCTCACGGTTTTGTGCGAAATCGTCCACAAGCAAGTATCCGAGCACATTGGTGGGCTTGTCAGCGGGCACAAGCGCGACCGTCAAACGACGCACGGGGAACACGGTCGACAACAAGACGGCAGGCGAGGTTTCCTTGGTCTTGAGATCAAACGTGGGCTTGGCATCCTCCTCAAAGGGCGGAATCGACGGGTCGTCAATGGCGCCGCCAGGCACGAGCGCGGGCATGAAGGTCGAGTCAAAGACGGGGTACTTGCCATAGTCGTTGGCCAAGAGCGCATACGGGATCGAGAGCTCAGGCTTCTCGTCTGAGGCGTCCGTCAAGGTGATGAATCCAGAGCGGATCCAGAAAGCGTTCTGCTCGGCCACCGGGTCAACCGTCACAACAAACGAGGCCGATTGGCCAGGGGCGACGGAAACAATTTGCGACGAGAACGAAACCTTTGCAAAGGTGTTGGAGTACTTGAAGCCAACAGTGGGAACTCCGTTGGATCCCTCGACCGAGCGGGACGGCAAGTGGCCAATGGTGTAGCGCTTGGCGCGGTTACCGTTGTTGGTCACGGTGATGGTGCGCGTCTTGGCGGCAAATCCATCGCCAAGCTCGAGCTTGGACGGGTTCACGTCAAGCGGGTTGGCCAAAAGGGCGGGAACGTTGACGAGACCAGCACCAGTCTTGGCAACAGACTCGGCAACGGGGTTCTTGGGGTCGGAGCCGGGAAGAAGAGCAGGGCGAGACGTGATGTGGAGACGACGCTGGAGCGACTCGTACGAGGCGAGACCCTTGGAGGCACCGTTGCGTTGGATTTCGAGGGCAATGACACCAGCCATGTAGGGAGTAGCCTAAAGTTGCAGGGTAATGTGAGCGGAGACGACCCTCTGAGTGTGTTGGACCACAGAATGGCGTACCATCGACGTGCCCGAAAGCTCAGCGTACGAGCCCAATGCGCGGGGGTAGGCCGAGTAGATGTGCTAATTCCACGCAATGACGACAACGAGTGAGATAAATGATAGCGAGACAAAGCGAGAAAGAGAATGGGAACACATACGCCGCCAGGAGCACCCATATCGGGCTTCATAAAGAGCGACAAGTCAAGACCCCAAGACGAAAAGTCGGAGGGACGGCCAGCAGTCTCGGCAGCAACAAACTCCTCCTTGTTGTTGAACTTGACCGTGACGGCAGCACCAGCCTTGGCAGCATCGTAGATCTGGAACCCAGGAGTACCAGAGATGAAGGCAACCGGGTACGTTGCGAGCTCAGCGGGTTCGAGAATACCGCCGCCCATGGGACCTTGCTGGCCATTGTAGATGATGACACCGGTAGCGCCCGCGGCCTTGGCAGCAAGAGCCTTGTCGGTGAAGGCACACTTGCCACGACGGATCAAGGCAACGCCGTCAGCAAACGTGTTGGGAGCAAACGCCGTGCAGCCATCGCCCTGGTCCGACTCGCCGTTGGGCGACCGGATCACCTTGTAGGATTGCGACTCGTCAAACTTGCCCGTGATGCCTTCGGAGCCAGAGTAGACAAAGGCCACCGTGTCGGTGAGGCCGGCAACGCCGTCAAACTTGGCCGACGCGACATACTGGTGCGTGTTGTCGAACGAGGCAATGCTGAGGCCCTTGGAGGCGATACTGGGCGAGGTGACGGTCGAGTAGCCTTGGTCACCATCCTATAAGGAGGGTGCGCAATCAGCGTGAGTCGTGAGCCCGGGTGCATACAAAGCAACGGACAGGCGTACGTTGGAAGCGGCAGCGACAACAAACACATCGTTGGCAACGAGCGTATCAATGGCCTGGGCCTCCGGGTAATCTGAAAAATGAAAGCTGTGAGTAAAGATGTCGACGGAAAAACCGAATAAAGGTCAACGAACAGCATACCCGAGGTCACACGACCACCGCCAAGCGAAAGGTTGATGATCTCCATGCCGTCTTGGTAAGCGGCCTCGAGGGCAGCCAGAATCACATCGTTGTCGACGGAGCCCTTGCACCCGAAGACCTTGTAAGCGCCAAAGACGACGCCGGGAGCCACACCCTCAATGGTGCCGTCGCGACCGCCAATGATACCAGCGCAGTGCACACCGTGGCCATTGCAGTCGTCCATCGGGTCATTGTCGGGCTTGGGAATGTTCTTGCCCGGGGTGTCGGCGTCGTACTAGGTCACAACAAAGCAAACGAATCGTCAGTATTTTTTCGGGACAAGCGAAACCAAATCGCTGGGAAATCTCCGTACATCCGAACCGACAAAGTCAGTCCCATACATGACACGACAGCCGGGACCCTTGAAGGTCTCGCACTTTTGGCCTGGGACGGCAAAAGCAGGATGCTTCCAGTCGATTCCAGAATCCACTACGGCAACCTTGACATCGCGGCCAGTCACATCCGGGTACTGCTTGCGGAACGCATCCACACCAGTCAAAGCATGCGCAAACTGGGGCACGACCGTCTTGTCGTTCAAGGGACGGGGCTGCTGAGGGGTTTGCGAGTACCGAATAACGGGGAAGATCTTCTTGACAGCGGGCGATGCAGCGAGCTTGGCCAAATCTTGCTCATTGTCGACATGCACGGCAGCGCCGTTGAACAGGGTCGAGTACTTGCGCGAGATCTTGACGGGGAGACGGTTGCGGCGGCAGTACACGGCAAAGTCATCGTGCTGCTGCTCTGCGCCAGACTTGAGCGTGGACGAGCTGGCACCCACACGGGCTTGCGCACGACGATCGGCTGCTGGCGGGCGAGAAAATTGCACAATGTACTTTGAAGGGTGCACAGAGTGGCTCGACTCGATCACTTGGAGCTTGGCGGGGCGGCCCGCAGCGTCGACGGATTGGAGTGACAGCAAGGCGAGGACCACCAGGGTCATGAGCACGGAGGGGCGGGCCATGGTGGTGAAGGAGTGAATGGGAAGGCGTTCTATGGAGGTCTAGGATCTATTGGTGAGGTCTAAAGTGGCCACGGTTGAGATGTCGCAGCAAAGTCGGTGTCGTCGGTCGTCGTGTAGTTGAGGTTCGGCGAGTGAGAGACAACGGATTTGCAATGGCACTTCACTATGGGCACAATGATAGTTGGGGAAACGATTTGGCCAGGCTGCGTTGGAGGAATGTTGATGGTTTTGATGCCTGCAGCCATAGCCAGGAAAAACGCATGGGTCAATGGATATCCCGTCGATTCGTCATTGCACCCCAGCCAGGGACCTGGATGAATGCTGCACATCACAGAGTCATGTGGTCCAGTGAGTATTTTGCGTGCTGCGATTGGCGTCGCTGGACCATCAAAAAAGCCAGTGAACGAGTCATGAGATGTCAACTGAAACACTCGATCTTGGATGAGTTTTTTTTCGGGAATCCAGTGTGGACAATGTCTCGCGTTCCACCGTCAACGAATTATTGGAAACATTTTATGGCAATTGTGGTCGAAAACATGAAACGTCGGCGGTGGCACCACCACTGCATTGATTTGATCGACTGTGTCTCATGGGCACTCTCCTGTTTATTTTCGAAACCGGCCAAGCGCTCTCGTGACCCGAAAATTCAAGCCAGCGCTGTCTCACGTCGACGCGTCCCGGCTTTGTCGACGCGTTCCCAAGTCTTGGCTGGCAGATTGACTGTTGATGGGCTAATCATGAGTCGGGCCGAGACTCGGACACTTCATGATTCATGAACAAAGTTGTCGCTCGAGCACCATGATGTGCCGCCAATGCACCAGCATGTGAGCAGGCGCGAGCGTCGACAGCAGTCTCAGCTTGCGTCACCATGAGCGGTGTGAAGCAACGTTGAAGCCACGCAAGTCTCAAGGACAGAGGGGCGGTCAAAGTGGCAAAACACCTAAGTGCATAGAACCAATACGTGCTCTCCACACGACCCTTTTCGGAATCAGCGGTGGCAGTCCGGCGGTCTCACATTCAACAGATTGAAAGGCATGTGATTCAGCTGAACAAATGTAGCTACGAAAAGGCACAGTGATGTGTATGTTGAGAGGATGGGGAACAACAAAAAAGGGTACAGAGCAGCGGTGTTTGTACAGAAACAGACCAACACACAAGGAAAAAACAAAGGGGGATAATGCAACGTGAAAGAAAGCAAGTGAACGTGAACACAAACGCAAGAAAAGGACCCGGGGATCTAATGCTGCCTGAATGCGGCAGCCGAGCGCGAGTGGGAGAAGAGGGGTGTATGAAGAGCGAGGGCGGGTTACATTTTGTGGCAACACAACAACAATCCGATCGATCAGGCCACCTCAAGCAACTCTAGTTAGTACCGCGGCGACTGGGGCTTGTGGCCTTGCTGCTGGCCGTCATGCTGGCGCAACTTGCTCAACTCGCGGTTCATCTCCTCGGAATCATGCTCCAACCGCTGATCCCACGGTCCAAATCCGACAAGGTCGACAAGGGCCGCTGCGTGGCGTGCTGACCGGCCTGGTGCTGGGCATACCCGGAAGAGTACCTTGTGATGACGGCAAGGGCGGCTGGGGGGCGATCCGGCCCTCGCACCAGCGCCATCCATCTCCTCATAGTAGTATAGGTCGATAGAGTGTGTCGCGGGATCCGGCCTTCTTGTCCAAGTACACAGACTGGTGGTGCTGCAACTGCGGGTCGTCGAGCACAGACATGAGTGCCGAGAAGGAGAAGCGCGAGTTGTGGTGGTCGTTGGTGGCCGACGAAACAATCGAGTCGCGCACGTCCGGTGGGAGCTTGGCCACCTTGAACTCGATCGTCTCACGCTTCTTCTTGTCCTTGAGCTCGGGGGCAATTTCACCGCCACGCTCGTCGGCAGAGATCTTTTCGAGCACGGCCATGAGCGCGGAAATGCTCGACGGATCGGCTGGAACGGCGGTTTGGCGCGGATCAGCCTCCTGTTGCTGTTGCTGCTGTGGTTGCTGCTGCTGTTGCTTAGCGCCCACGTTCGAGCCAGGGCCTTTGGAGAAATCGACATCCAGCGGAGCATCGTCAATCATGACATCCAACTTGACCGACTTGCGGTATTGCGACAAGCGATCCGAGTTGCCATACATGGACTGGCGCGTGGGTACGGCCACCGGATTCTCGCGCTCGTCGCCCACGGGCTCGGCAAAGTTGAGCGGGAAGACACCAAGCTGGCCTGTCGACAAGTTCAAGCCGTACGCCCACCCGTCATCGTACTTGCTCGTGACCGAAATCATGTCACCCACAACCAGCTCCATCTCGTCCGACATGCCTGGGTCGTAGTTGCGCGACGCCTTGTACTGCTCGCCTTCAAACTCGGCCATGAAATCGTCCTCGGTCATGGTCCCGTTGCCAAACTCGCCGTCGCGGCCGAGCGTCGCTTCTTGGTGTTGTTGGACAACCATCATGGACGAGACACGCTTGTTGGCTTGGACGTGGGTTGCTGGGACTGGGCCTGATCCATGGGCATGGCCGGCATGGCGGGCGCAGGCATACCGCGGTCAAACTGTTGCTGCTGCTGGTAGCCTTGCGGGTTGTTCATGCCGACGGCCGACCCGGGTTGGAACCGGGCATATTGCCGTACTGCTGTTGATGTTGCTGCTGCGGTTGTTGCTGTTGTTGAGGGTACCCTTGGTGATTCATGCCAACAGCCGATCCAGGGTTGGAGCCAGGAGGGGCGCCGTATGGTTGCTGCTGTTGTTGCTGGGATCCGTATGGCGAAGTGGGCGCCGTGTTGCCAAACATGGGTGACGTGGGCTGCTGCTGTTGCTGCATATTTTGCATCGGGTACGCAGGCGGGCCTTGCTGGGGCGGCTGGTTGTCAAACGAGTGCGGAGACAAGGGCGCTTTACCGGACGAATGACCCGAGGCCGAGGCTGGCGCGGTGGCGTTGCGGGGAACCGAGTCGAGGTTGGTCATGACGGGCTTTTGCGGCGGCCACGAATCACGCGATCCGCGGTGGTTGGCCTTGGCGGCAGCCGCAGCGGCCGACCTGCGGCGCACAAAGAAGAGACCACCGATGGCACCCACAACGAGCACGGCACCGATGCCAATGGGGCAATGGCCATGGTGCTCAACCCAGAACTCGACTCTTGCGTCGTGCCTTGCTTGCTGGCGTCGGAACCAGAGCTCGTTGGGTCCGTAGCGGGCAAATCCGAGCCTGTGCCGCTGTTGAGCGCACCCTTGCAGAATTCGGTCGCGGGACCGGCAGGGCACGTCTGTGCATTGCAGATTGGGCCGCGCTCTTGGTAGCCGCAGTTGTCCTTTTCAATGTCGGTTGTGCTCAGGCACTCGGAAGTAGTTGTGGTGCCGTTGAATGCACCAAAGCGTTCGCAGAGGGTTTGGAAGCTGTTGACGTGGCCAGTGCGAACAGCCGAAGATCCAGGGCACATGGTGGAGTTGGAGAACATGGATCTGAGAGAATTGGTAGACTGACGTGTGGGAAGAATGCCAGAAGGTCAGTGAGAAAATGTGACGATGACATGATGGCAGAAAGAAACAAGAAAAAGATACACACTGCATCACAGACAGACCGGCACAACCCAATAGGTTTATAGCCCTTGCCCATCGCAAGACGCCTGCAATTGGCGGACGCGCCTCGACGAGCTGCATGCAAGTCATGGACACGAGATACCGACGGACATGGCCAGAGTAGCCCGTGCAGCCCATGTTTTGACCCATCATAAAGTTGGGATACGTGGGCAACGACCTTGTGCCAGCCGTAATGGTCGGTGGGTTACCGCGGACCCATTGCGCGAAGCGCTCGTTGAATTGCCTGCCGATTTGTCCCTGTGGTGCGTTGGCCCAGAAGATGGAGAGGGCAGCAGCAGTGTTTGGCGTGTTGTTTTGGGAAAAGTTGGCCGGGTAGTTGTCAAGGTCAAGGTAGGCGCCATCCCAGGCGCCGCAGAACTTGAACGACTTGTCGATGCGGAAGCATCCGCCTTCCACGACATCAGGTGCAAGCGTGCTGTCCGGGTTGGACGACTGGGCGAGTGCAAGCGGGGCCATGGAGGCAAGGACGGCGATGAGCGCCAGACTGGCAAGTGTATGGGCGGACTGCCGGTGATGGGGGCGGAAGATGACGGTGACATGGTGCTGGAGTTGGTTTGAGTGGGAGGTCTTGAGGTGGCGGTTTGATGCGACGACTTGAGAAACTGAGGGACGGCGGAAAGTGAGGAATGGACGCAGGGTATCAAAAAGTCAGTGTCCTCACTGTATGCAGCGTTTCAATGTGATGAGAGAGGCAACAAAGCGAGAGATGGGACAGAGTGGTGCGAGACAGTCTGCCCATATTGGTCCAGAGTCAGCTTCAGAGGGGCAACCAACAGGCATACTTGGCTGGGTCACTCTGAAAAGCCCAGAAAGTGGAAAAGTCGGGAAGAGTTTGGACGTGAGGAAGGGATAATGAGGCTGGGCTTCCATGACTTGGGGCTGGTGGGCCACGAGCTCTTTACGTGCATGAACGAGACCACATTGCACGCCCACCAGCAACCAACGTCCAAAAGTGAAAGGGCGGGCGTGTCATCAGGAGGAAGTGGATGTATGATACATACCTAAGCAGTGATGCGCGATGAAGGAATGATATGGACTCGAGCAATTCATTCAATCAAGTTGCAAAAACCGGAGATGAAGGAGGATAGAGAAGGTCGAGCACCACGAAAGATGGCTCGGAAAGGACGTCTATGTGTATGTCTTGAGGGGGCAGTTCCTGTTATTGTTGGGTGGGAGACAGCGATATCGATGGACGATGGAAGCGAGACAGGTGGCGGTTGTGGTTTAGGACGAGGGGGGGGTCCAGGTTGGTCAGTTGGCACATGATATAAATGAGGAGAGTCAGAGAAAAGCAGAGGCGAGCGCCTGACAAACCTGGGTGGCGACAAGTGGAAACGGCGACTCGATATGTGAGCGGCCTCTGGGGTTTATTCTGACACGGGCGACCAGGCTCGAGACTATGGTTCTATTAATTGGCGGCACGGAAAGCGTTAATCTGACCTGACCGATCCGATCTGATCCTTTGAGTGAAGGTGGAAGGGTCGATGCTTGCGAACGCCAACATGAATACCTACCAACAGTGCAGTGCTTTATGCGCAGTCAGAGTGGATGTGGGGTGGCGACGGCGTAGTCTGGCTGTTGCAGGAAGGATGGGGCCAGGCTTCCAATGAAGATTTCCACGGTCCAAGTGATCCAAGTGGCTGAGCAGTCTTGGATTCAAACCGCACCTCGATGGCAGATCGGCGGCCTCCGAGTGTTTGCACGTCTGATCTGCGGATCGCGCTCAACCTGGACACGACCAAGCTTGCTTTGCCTGTACATACAGTACTTACAAGGAAATCCATTTACATATAAGAAAAGGCAGTGCGTGCAAGATCGCACGTATGATATGCAATGCGCATGCGCCAGGTTTTTCATATCCTTCACGTCAGAGACAGGCAACAGACCGGCGGGGAATTCGAGGGGCGCTGACAGCCCTGCATTGTGTTCAGAGATGTTGCTGATTTTCACACAGGGACCGTGCGATTTCCTCGCTCTCGCTCGGTCTATGGCGTCTGGGCAAAAGCTTTCCATGATTATCATATATTCGCAGTGCATTTCGGACCTGCATCTCACAGCCCACAGCTCGCACCATGACGTCAATCCAGTACAAGTCCGTCTTCGCACCCGGCCTTTTTGATGGCCAGATCGCCCTTATCACGGGCGGTGGAACAGGTCTCGGTCGGTGCATTGCCCACGAGCTCGCAGGTCTTGGCGCTACCGTGATCATTGCTGCCCGCCGCAAGGAGCCCCTCGAGGAAACGTGTCGCGAAGTGCAAGCAGCAGGCGGCAAGGTATCGTTTTGCGCGACTATGCCTCTGCGATGGCCAAGCCGCCAACAACCTCGGACACATTCTCTTACCGTCTTGATATAGATTCACTACTACCTTGCCAATATCCGAGAGGAAGCCAGCGTCGACGCCCTCATTGACTCGATCGTGACCGACCACGGCAAACTCGACATGCTCGTCAACAATGCTGGCGGGCAGTTCCTTTCGCCTGCGGAAAACGTGTCTGTGCGTGGATTTGCTACTGTGCTTGAGCTCAACGCGGTTGGCACATGGACCGTTTGCCGCGCCGCATACCTCAAGTGGTTCAAGCGGCATGGCGGAAGGATTGTCAATATCACGGCCGATTTCTGGCAGGGTTTTCCGTTGATGGTGCACACGGGAGCGGCGCGGGCGGCAGTGGATAATTGTTGCGATCAAACTTGCTTTCTTTCTCGGAGAACGGTTGCTCATCATCTTCCTGCTGGTGTGCCTTTGCAGTGACCAAAACGCTTGCTCGTGAATGGGGTCCCAGTGGTGTGCGCATCAACTCGGTTGCGCCAGGGACCATCATCTCGAGTGGCATGAAGAATTATCCGCTTCCAGTTCAGCAGCTCGTCAGCGAAACATTCCAATCTCAGGTACGTCCGACCGAAACCACTCCTGTTTGCCTTTTTTTTTTCTTTTTTTTGCCTGAGCTGACCTTTGTGCCCTTGATGCATCAACACAGAACCCGAGCGGCCGCCTCGGCACCGAATCCGAAGTGAGCAGCGCCGTCGTCTGGCTGCTTTCGCCAGGTGCAAGCTACGTGAATGGCGCGAGTACGTTGTCGCGGCACACTCTCATCATCCTCCGTCGCCACCATTCACTGATCCAGCGAACCATCTTCACCGCGTTTAGGCATTCGCGTCGATGGTGCAAGTAGCTTGGCCAAGGGCAGCATGGTCGATTTCCCCGAGTCTGCATCAATCGCTTCGTATTCTGGGTTTGCCAAGGAAGAAATGGGAATGCGCGATATCCCAGAACTGTTTCAGGGGCTGCTCAAGTCGTACCGCTCGTCGAAATTGTGAGGAGCCTCTTGTTGTTGTCTCTTGTCGAGAGTATGTGTGCATTCCGACGCAATGATAATGCAAGGCGAGCCCGGGTGTTTGGGACTCCGATTCAGAGAAACGGGTTGGTTTTGCCTTCAGCATACAAGGCATTGTCAACAACAATGAAGGGATGGCGGCGCCGGTAATAAGGTCAACGCGGTGAGTGGGCTTGGCCGACATGTGGTGCTGGCTCTCTTGGTTTGTTGTGGAAATGCTCTGCAGTGCAGAGCTTGTTTCAATGAAGAACCGAAATCGGCGTCACACTTGACGGCTTCATGATTTTTCCTGAGACGTACGGATGGACAGAAAACAATTAAGCACATCCTCTTCTGTGCCTGCCTTCAGCAATAACCGTCAAGAAATACATGACATTCTGCTGGACAAGACACTTCCAGCACTAGATCGGACTCGGCGCAATTCCTTGGCCTTTCCTCCATTCACGATATCCACACCTTCTCTGACACCCAACACATCCGCACCTTTCACACGACGTGATCCTCCTCGTCAACCACTCCGCCGTTCCTTACCCAACATTCCCACGCCTCTCTCTGAGTTCGTCCGACACGGCGGCAACAGAAGCAACAACAACAGCGACCTTTCTCTCCTTACGTGCACGATTCTCCCCCATACATAAGACAGCACCTGCCATCGGCCACCAATCCTCAAAAGGATCGACCAACACATTCGCCCATCCGCGACTGGCCGCAACAGTGGTTCCGTTCCCACAATCAGTTTCTCTCATTCATTTCGTCAGTTTCCCATCCAAGAGCAGCGCTCAGCAAATTTCAATACTCATTCACTACACATACACATCTGTCCTTGCCGCTGTTCTTCGCTTGCTTGTTGTTTCGCC
The DNA here is from genome assembly GCA_002102555.1 of Catenaria anguillulae PL171. Classification (NCBI taxonomy): domain Eukaryota; kingdom Fungi; phylum Blastocladiomycota; class Blastocladiomycetes; order Blastocladiales; family Catenariaceae; genus Catenaria; species Catenaria anguillulae. The sequence goes on from MCFL01000010.1 coordinate 369,108, forward strand.
TGCCGCTCAACCATCAAGAAGTCCTTGGCTTCCGGACTTGCAAGCTAGTTTTCAACCCCAAAAAAAAACTATGTCACGTCGCTTTCGGCCGCAGTAAACAAGTCATTCAAGATCATGTCTAGCTCGCTCTATGTGCCGGCGGCCCCGCAGCCGCGGCCCCTTACCAACTTTATGTGGGCAGTGCACCATCGACGCCAACGTCCTTGTCACACGACGCGCTCATTTCCATGCTTCTCACGAAATCGGCCACCATCACCCACAACAAGCTATGGTCCTTTCTCAAGAAGCTCAAGCTGTCGCGATCGGTACAGGTCATTGAGAACTTTTCAGACGGATGTACGTGCTCGTGCCTCATGCTCTGTTTTTTGGACGGTGCGATCCCATCAACCTTTGACTCGCTGACATTGGAATCAATGTGTTCCCGCAGATTTGGTTGCCGAAATCATCCACTTGTATGCGCCGCTGCTCATCACGTTTGTCGATTTGCCCATGGTGGATGCTGCGCACAAGGAGCAGCCCAACGACCGCCGCATTTGGCACTTCCTCGCCCGTATGTTTCCATCCACCCATTCATGAGCCTGGATGGATAGATGTACTTGACATTCAGCCCACGCAAAACAATTCGTGTGTAGTCACGGCCCTCAACAACTTTGCATCCAGCTCACTCAAGAAACGATTCAAGGTTTTGAATCTGCCGATGCTGCCATCATCTCTGACTTTTTCATCCTTCTCTTTCAACAAATCGACCAACACGCGCGCGTGTACAAGGTTTTTTCCTCTCGGACCCGTCAAGTGATCCACGACAATTATTTGATGCTCACGTCGACCGGTCCACCCCCGGCTCGACCGCGTTCCATGCAAACAACTGGCGCACCTGGGTCCAAGGCGGACGCACCGTGATTCGCCTGTCCAACGTGGACTATCAGACGACCAAAGCCGACGTTCAGCGGTTCCTGTATCCGCTGATTGTGCACCAAGACGCGATTCACATTCCCGTGCACTTGTCATCGGGAAAGATGATGTACACAATCTATGTGGTGTTTGACGATACCGTGGTCCCGCTGCGCGCCGTCGACTTGCATTCGGGCCACACGCTGAGGTCCAGGAGGGTCGAGATCAAGCTCGTCACGCACGATGACTTGTTTCAGGCGTTCTTCAGTCGGCCGATCACGCCAGGGGCACCTGGGCAGCAGCCGCAGCCGTCGTCGTCGCCGTTGGCCATGTCTGGTATGGATGCAGGTGGTGCGGGAACAGGATGCGAGTGGGTGACTGAGGAAGCAAAGGAGAGAATGCTCAAGCTGTGCTCAACGGGCAAGAATTGCTTTTCGGCAAAGACTCCCGAACGCCCGTTCGAGCATGTGCAGAGTTACTTGGCATTGGTGCCGTGGGACCAACCGCAGGTGATTTTGTCGTCGACCGAGCTGGGCAGGTTGTTTGATGTTGCTTGTGGTACGTCTCTTTGCGTTTTCTTCCTGAAATCGCGGCTCGGATCCCTAAAGTACCATCGACAAATGACGAATACAGGTGTGTCGACGGCACTCCTCACGTTTCTGAATCACGATGGGTTCCGTGACAAGTTTTCCAGCGGGCTGCTACGTAGCCTGGTCCAAGCGGGACTTTCTCTTCCGTTCAACGACGAGCGGCACCAGTTCTTGCAGTCTATTTACGAAGCCAACCTCAAAGGCGCCCATGAATTTCTCACCAGCATTCTCCAAACGCGTACCATAGTTGCTCCGATCTCGCCCACGTTTGTCTCAACTCCTCCCGCGGCCGCCTCGGGCCATGGCTCACTGGTCGGTAGCTCTCCGTCTCCGCCGCCGCAACCATCCAACTCGGTCAACATGTACCATGCGCAACAAATGCAGCAATTCCCACACCCGCTGTCGCAACACGTGCTCATGGGTACCATGGGCCAGTATGTGTCTTCGCCTTCGGGCTACTTGGTTGTGTCGTCTCCTTCCACACCATCGGCACTCGCGACCGAGTTTGGCTCGTACCAAGAAGGCTTCACCAAGACCATGCTTCCAAGCCGAGACAGTGGGGTGTTTGATTACGCATTTGGGCAGTACCACGAGTCTCAGCAAAAGAGCATGAATCCATATCAGGATACCAGCAGCAGTGCCGGAGCGGCTGCGGCGCAAGGACCCGCGTGGGCCGTGATTTCAGGCTACTCGAGTCACCTGCAGCGCAAGCAGTCGACCTCGCCGCCGCTCTCATCGTACGAGACATCACCCACATCTCCGTCACCTGCCGGTCCGATTTCTCAACCCCCTCATCCTTTTCGCTTGGTTCTGCCCCGATTGGCATCAACAACTTGACGACCAACCGCGAATCGCGCGCTCCCGGAGGGACTGACCTGTTTTCTCGCCGCATGGCTGCCAAGCTGGCCAGTGCCAACCCAAACAACAATTCATTGAGTATCTCGATCCCGAAACCCGCCGCGCCTGCCGTGCCCGAAGGTACCCGCTCGCCTAGTCCACCGGACATGTATGCACCAATTCCAAACCACGTGGCCCGAATGGTTTACCGTCGGCCAATCCCTTGTCGCGCCCCTACATGTCGGCGCTCGAGCAGGCATTTTATGCGGCAACGCCAATGAGCGCCAGTTTCCCACGGTCAGCCAGTGCGAGCTCGACCACGTCGTCGAATGGCGCAACAGGCATGGCTGCCGCTGTGGGATTGCCATTGTCCCCCATGTCCATGTCGCCTCCGTCGGCGGTGGCCAGCGGCTTGACAAGCGCCATGAGCCCGCAGATGGCGCCCGGTGACATGGAAATGATGGGGGAAGGAGGAGGTCAGGAGGCGGGCATGGGCCCCGAGCACGTGCTGGGCCGCGGTTTGTGGGAGGCGTTGTAAATACCTTTGGAGTTTGTGGAAAACGGCGGATGATGAAGCAGACTCGTTGTCGTGAAGTGACGGCCCATCGTCCTTCATTCCTCAATCGCACTCCCCCCCCCCCTCCCCCTCATCACCCTCACTCGATTATTTCACTTTTTTTGCGACCCACGCGACATCATTTTTGTCTCCACTTGACGCTGGTCGCATTCTTGGAAACGATGACGACCTCGTATCTTTCTCACGTTTATATTGTCATGCCTTGATTTCATTTCATGATCGAATCTGTCCATGCCTCCGCCTTGCACAATCTTGATTTCCCCCCCTTTCGTCAATGGTCAATGCGCATTACCGTTCCTTGCTTGCTCATCATGATTGATTCTTCTTCATTTTCGGAAGTTTTCCTCCCACACTTACGGGAGCTTTCTTGTTCTCATTCAACCTTTCCATTTCTAGCGCCAGTTCCCAGGCATCCAAGGACGGATCAAGCGTCCATGTTCTTGCGATCGATTTCTTTGTGGTTTTATCGGGCGTTCATGCCTCACTCACTTTAGATGACTTGCTTGTCCACACAATTATCTCCTGTGCGACATTCTCCCACATTCCCATGATTTCCTCTCGTTTTTCCTTTGACTTGATCTGTGCCAGGTTTGTCTGGGTTGTTTCTCTCATTGGCCCCGATCTGTTCGGCTCTGCTCCGTTTGACCCGCCGGTTGAAGCTGGCCGGCCATCGCGACTTGCAGACTTGTGGCAAATCCTGGCGCCTCCATCTGCTCTTGGCCTTGGTGACTATAATAATTCAATACATTGTCATTTTGCACACGCACTGACCCTGGCAACCTGACCCTGGCAACGAGGACGACTTCGCGTGTTCTTGACAGCAACGCGGAAGATCGATGGAAGGCTCGTGGACAGGATCGACACGCGACGGAATCCTGGCTTGCGTGGCCGCACAGTCCCAAGTCGCTTGGATTTCTCTTCTTCGGGCCGCTTCATGACAGGACTGTATTTTCCAAAGAGTGTGGACCAACACCGACCAGTTTGCACTTGCCCCTCCGCAGACTTGCAGCAACCCGGACGTATTGCACAGTACGTTGGTTTCCAATGCTTGATTGCGATCTCAAAGGTTGGCCGTGTTCTCGAACCCAACCCCCCTCGTCGCTGTCGTGACCTCGGCGTGACCTCATGCCCTTTGCCCCCACTCTCTCCAGGCACTTTGTCCCCGTGCAATTCCCGTGAGTCCGCGTGCTTTCTCACGCCCATCCATCCGCAGAACCGCTTGCCCATTCCATTCCACATTGTATGCACCATCGATTCCCTTCATTCGCCCATTGTCGCTCGCTTTCGCTTTGGAACTAACCACGCCCCACCGACTCCCCGCCATACCCAACAACATGTAGCCCTCATCCCACCAACCATGTCGGACCTGCCTGTTGAAGCACCCATGACCGACTCGGCCGACGACCTCTCGACCGCCGACGGCACCGGAGCCGCCGGCACCGTCACGTCAGCCACGGACCTGGGCTCGGAGCACGAGTCTGGCTCGGCGGCGGCTGCCACCGACGACCAGAGCGAGCAAGAACTGGTGATTCCGCCCCAGTTCCGCGAGCAACACCTCGCCCAAGAGCAGGGCCATGATGGAGATGCCGAGCAGCAACAAGGAAACGCCGACGGTCAGTCGTCGTCGGCCGATATGGACGTGGACGCCAGCGCCACGGCCCACCAGGACGACCAATCGCAGCAACCAGACGGCCAAGCGGGCGAGGGCGAGGCTCAGGATGCCGACCAAGGCGCCGCGGCCGCGGCCCACCAGCTCGAGCAGCAACAACAGCACGAACACGCGGCCGCTGCCAACCCAATGGACGCGGCGCTCATGGCCGCGGCCATGGCCAGTCAGCAGGACACGCAACACTTTGCGCAGTTTTACGCAGCACACCTTGCGCAGCAACAAGCCACGGCCGCGGGCGTGCCCGTGACCGAGGCCGCCATGCAAGCGTTCCAAGCACACATTCAAGCAACCATGGCGGCGCATGCGGCCGCGACTGCCCAGCAGCAACAGCAGCAGCAACAAGTGTCGGCGACGGCAACGGCCGCGGCCGCAGCGGAAAAGGCGGCGCAGGAAGCCGCAGATGCTGGCAAGCCCGAGCCCGGCAGTGAGTTGTGGATCAAGCAACGGCGCGAGTCGCACAAGGAGGTAGAGCGCCGGCGCCGTGAGGTGATCAACACGGGCATCAATGAACTCGCAAAGATTGTGCCCAACTGCTCGGATCGCAACAAGGGCGGCATTTTGTTGCGTGCCGTGCAGTACATTCAGCAGCTCAAGGAGGCCGAGCAAAGAAATGCCGAGCGGTGGACGTTGGATAAGATGTTGGCCGATCGTACGTTAGTGTGTCGCCGGCTCGATTTATTCTGGCATGTCTCAAAGTGCTGACACTGGCTGGAATTCGGTTTGTATCAAACAGAGGCCATCAACGACCTGACTGGCTACGTGGAATACCTCAAGTCCGAAAACGAAACCCTCCGCGCACAAATCTCGCAACTCGGCGGCGAAGCGCCCCCGCGCGCCCAACCGCCCGCGCCGTCTGTCCCTCCGTACCACGCCCACGCCATGGCGGCCGCCATGCACCCAGGGTACCACTACTTTGCCGCTGCGGCTGCCGCCACGGGCGCCGCCGCCCCAGGTGCCCACCACCACTGGCCCGGTGCAGCCGCCGCCGCGCAACTGCAAGCACATCAAGTCGCGGCCGTCCAGGCCCAGCAAATGATGGCTGCTGCCGCGGCCGCTGGCATGACGCCCGAAATGGCCGCCGCCGCCGCCGCACAAGCGCAAGCACATGCGCAAATGGCGGCTGTGGCCGAAGCCGCTGCCGCGCATCAGCACGCCCAGCAGCAGCAGCAGCATGAGGACGAGCAGCACCAGGTGGCTGCTGCGCAGGCGGCGGCGGTGGCGGCGATGCAGCAGCAGTTGGCTGCGGGCCAGAAGCGCGGCATTGAGGAGTTGACGGACGAGCAGGCCGCGGCTGAGGAGCAGATTCATGATGGTTCGGGGCAGAGTAAGCGGATGCGTGTCGAGAATGAGGGCGAGGTGGCCATGATGAATGGCGGCCAAGACATGGAGAGTGAGCAGGCGAATGGCGATGCCGAGCAGCAGCAGCAGCAGCAGTTGAGTGCGGCCACGTCCGTGAGCGAGTTGGGCAGTGGCATGCAACAGCAGATGCATGAGGAGATTCAGGCGTCGTCATTGTAATTGTGATTTCGCGATACGGTGTTGAGATTCCACGACCAGGTGTGAATTGAAGATTGCACGCGTCCGGTTTGTTGGGCTGTCGTTATTTGAGTTCCTATTTATTATTCATGTTGAATGTGCCAGCAGTTGGTCATTGGGTTCTGATTCTTCTGTAAATTTTTTTCACGTTGATTATTGATCCTCAGTGTCCATTGCTCGATTGGCCTGCTTTCGCCCACATATGTAAGAACAGAGTCTGGAGCAACGCCAAAGGTTCGGGGAGCTCAACAGGAAGATTGAACATGTAAATAATACTAGTGTACTTGCGCACACACAATACGACAGCACCAAGAACGCACACGAACGAACGAACGGAAGCACGCCAAGCACGCCAAGCACAGACGCAGGCGAAGCGGTCACGATACATCCCACGCCACTCACTCACTCACTTGCTCTCGGCCTTTGGCTGCGCATACTGTGCCGTGTACCGCTTGGCCTCCTTGTCATAGCTGGCGCGATCTGAGCGGTACTGCTCAGCCTTATGGGCGCTAAGCGGGTCGTCCGGGTTGGGCTCGGCAATCAGGTTTTGCAGCGTCAGCAGCACATCGGCAATCTTTGTGGAGGGCTTCCAACCGTCGGCCTTGAGGACGCCCATGCAAATGGACCCGTCGTCGTCAATGTTACAGTGGTAGATCTTGGTCGTCAGTTTCACCTTCGGGGGCTTGAATGGATAATCCGTGGTCAGGTCGAGGTCAAAGCCAAAGACGCCGCCTTCATAGGGTGTACCGACCTGAGGTGAGTGACACGACCAGAGTTGAGTGAGTGAGAGCAACGAGGAGTGACAAGAGTAGAGGGCGTACGGGGCCAGCAATGGTGCCAGTCCACTTGAAGAGATTATCGTCCGAGAGCGGGCGGATCGAGATGCCGTCCTTTGGGTTGGTAATGAGGTCTTGGTACTCGCGTTGGATACGCTTGAGGGCCATGATGGATTGCGTGGGACAGTGGCGACGGTGGGACGTGGGTGTTGGAAGCCGGAAACAAGATCGAGTCGACGAAATCAAGTGGTACTGTACTTGGAGAAGACGATGCCTCAGCTGAAAAGCGCTATACTTGAGATACCGTACATTTACATGGACTTTGAAGTTTCGCTGTGTAATGCTTTTAATTTCGACTCATGACTGACTCTTATAGGTACCCGTCAACCTGTCAAAGTGGCGTTCAGATGAGCAACAACTGCAAGTGATCGGCGTCGCGACTCGCAAGCTTGCACAATGCACAGACCCATATGTCGTCGCCACCGGACATAGGAGACATAAAGCAATTCCGCAAGCAATGTGGTGGGGCATTCCTACTTCACCCACAACTTTGATGGGTCCAGGTCGGAGCCGTCAGCTGCATATACACTCGGAACGCGGATGGGTTCTTGTTGGTCGGCACCAGCTTGATCTTGAGGTGGCCGTCGCTGATGGCTATGAAAAACGTCAAGTTGGCACATGACGAGAACCGGTGGCCAGTCACCTCGCAACACTTGCACGTCATCCATCGAGGCGATTCCCGCAACAATGAAGTTGTCACCGTCACCGTCGTGTACGCGGGTGCCGTCGCAGAACGGCCAGTGCAATAGACGCTATCCTTTCTGGATCATGGCCAGATGATCACTGGCACATGGTCAGTGGTTGATGAGGATCGATGATCGATCGACAGCCTGGTTTCCCCCCGGCTTCTGCACCGCTTCGAAACGCTTCGAATTCCATGGCTCATCGACCAGATCACCGACTTGTCAGTGAGTCATGCCATGGCAAAATGGATAATGAAGAACTGAGGGAGTCACTGTGGGTCGACTGATCGAGTCACTGCTCTCGACCCAACTCCGACTCGGCCGCCACCCCCTTTCTTTCCCCATCTCTTTGCTGATCATTATCCATTCCATTCCTCCGGTCCATTTTCGCCCATCTTCCCACGCACTACACACATTCATCATCACTGTGACAATGACCATCACCTCTGCCCGCCGCGCACAAGGCGCTGTCAGCGCGCCGACCAAGCCCACCACCGACCGCGACGGCGACCTGCAAGCGCAAGCTCAGCTTGAACCCAAGTCCATCCCAGACCTCGTGGCCAACTTGACCACCTACACCTCAACCCTGACCGCATCGCTCTCTCACGCACACGCCACCCTGACTGCCGACCTCACCAATGCCCGCGCCCAGCTCGAATCGCTCGACGCCGACCTTGCCGAAGCACAGTCGTCGCTTGCCGCTGCGACTGCGAGCGCGCACACCTCGCGGCCAAAATTGACGAGGCACATGCGCAACTCCATGGTGTTCAAGATGCATTGCAAGTTGCAAACGCTGATCGCGAAAAGTTGGCCAATGACATGCAGCAGGCCAAGCAGACACACAAGCAAGAAATAGACGCGCTGCAGCAAGCGCGCGATGCATTGGCCGACTTGGTGACCAATGCCACGGACGAGTTGGCGGCCAAGGAGGCAGAGGCCGACGAGTTGCAGGCCGCCATTGAGAGTGCCGCGGATCGGTTGGCCGCGTACGAGCAGGCAGAGGCGCAGTGGGATGGAATCAAGAACGAGTTGGAGCAGCAAGTGCGGGCTTTGCAAGATCAAGTCGGTGAGAAAGCTGCCGAGGTCGAGGTCATGCGCGAGGAGGTGGAGAGAATGAAGGAATTGGTTGCCGAGCGGGATGTCCAGATTCAAGAGTACGAGTCCACGTTGGTGGCGTTGGAGGAAGAGGGCAAGGAGTTGCGTGCCAAAGTGGATAGGTATGTACTTGCTCTTGTTTTCTCTCTCAGTTGGATGGAAACTGAATTGGCTGTTCCATTGAAGCTTGGAATCCGAAAACACCACAACCAAGGCTAAGCTCACAACCACCGAATCTGATCTGTCGGCGGCCCGTGCCTCCCTCAACGACATGGAATCTCGCTGTGGGCAACTGGAATCCACGCTCCAAGAAAAAGAAGCCTACATCCGCAACGCAAACCACGAGATCGAGACGCTCGCGCAAGCACGCGAGGACATGGAGGGCGAGCTCATTCGCGTGACCGAGGCCGTCAACGACTTGGAAATCGAGCGCTCCAGACTGCAAGCGCGCGTCGACGAGCTGCAAAAGATGGGTGCAAGTCATGTCGAGACGGTCGAGGTGTTGAGCAATCAGGTGGATGAGGAAAGGTGCAAGCGCGAGCGCGTGGAGCAAGAGCTCAAGGCAGCAGGCGACCAGCTGAAAAAGGTACAAACCGAGTTGGACGCGGCCAAGTCGACCGTTCCCACCAATCATGGCTCGTCGTCGGATCAGCCTGCCGGTGCTCTTCTCGCTGCCAAGGACAAGCAAATTGCCTCGCTCCAGGCCGAACTCGAGGCCATCAAACGCAAGAATACGCCCTTTCTCGTGCCTAAAACCAAGGGTCCTTCGTCCGTCATGTCCACATCGTCGCAGCTCTACTCGACCATGGAACGTCTCGGAATCAAGCGCAAGGCCAATGCCATGACCGCAGCCGACGCCGCCAACAGATCGGTCATTGGCGCACGTGACTCGGCGGTTGGTGCAAGCGCCGGGTTTCGCACGCCCGACCTGCACGTATCTGGAGGCCCCACCAGCGGTGCCATGGCGGCTGCAAGCTCGCTGCTCCCCAACAAGCGCCCACGCCTCGACACAGCAAACCCATCCTCGTCGTCGCACCACGCGCTTGCATCTGCATCCATGCTGGCGTCGCGCCGCTCTCAGCTCGGCATCCGCGGCGTGTCCTCTGGCAGCAATATGCTTGGTCCCAATGACTCTGCGTCAGTGGTTGGTCGCTCAGAGAGCGTGATTGGTGGCGGTGGCGCCGCGCGGATGAGCCGTCCGTCGTCCAATGGCTTGCGCAAGTCGACCGTGGTTACGTTTAGCGGGTTCCGCGAGTCGCTTGCAGAGTACCAGCCTGTGCTCAAGGAGCAGCTCGTTAAGGTGATTGAGGAGTTGGGCGGTGGAGTAGTGCTTGGCAACGACGAGTTTGATGTGGCGGTGACGCATGTGGTCACGCCCGTGAACTCGAGGACGGTACGGCAGCTCAGCGCATTTTTACATGGTGTTTTTGGACACTGACCTACTCTTATCATGGTTTGGACCTAACAGTTCAAGACGTTGGCAGCCGCGCTGTGTCACAAGTGGTTGGTGTTTGATGTCAACTGGGTGCACGAGTCGGCAAAGGTTGGCAAGTTTATCGAGGCCAACAAGTATGGTGTGAGGTATTTTGCGGCTCCATTCAAGTGTACGTTTTCAGTAGACTAATGCTCTCGCTCATGCACCACTCGGCTCACTTATACATGTACTATGCATATTGTTGTGCACAGCCAAATCCGTGTGTGTGACGGCTGCATTCCGCGAAGAAAACCATTTGCGCCCTTTCAGGATCGAAAATGCGATCCGGTTGGTTGAAACTGTACACATGCACTTTCACACCGAAATCATCCGCTTCCAGGTTGCCGTACTGACGTAGTTGATGGACAGTATGGGAAAGGATCCATCACCGCCGACCCAGAAAAGTGCGACATGGTGCTCACAACCACAACAGACAAGCGCGAGTACCGTGCAAAGCGGTTGGACTGGACGTCGTTTATCAAGGTACTCATTTCCGCCCCTTGCGACTCTTTTTCTCACTCGCTACTGTCACCTTCTCTGACATATGCCCTTGGGCCGTTGCAGCTCATTATGCCTGACGAATCATTCACGCCAAAGGTTTCGTCGTCGTAAGGATGCCCAGCTGTGCTTGTCTTTGTTTTTGACCACTTCTCCGAGTAACCTGTGTTTTGTTTTGTACCCATATTCAAGCAAGTACTGTCGTATTTGCCTCGGTTGTGCCCCAGCACGCACGTGGTGCCAAGTAGTGCATGCAGAATATGTACGATCACATGAACTCAAAGTTGAAGTGAGACACAGAGTGGGGGCGTCGTGTTTGCGTTTGGTCCGAAGGGACTCGCTGGGTGCACCCAACAACGGCAGAGTTCTCGCAAAGTTCTTCTCATGCCGGTTTTCTATGAGCAAAGTTATGCATGTACTTCATGTTCGAGCTTGTGCTACGTAGCTTCTTCGGCCAACTCGCCCGGCTCCACAAATACCGCTTCCATCTGCTCGCCGTCTCCCAGCCTCACTTCTGACATGCCAATGTCCATAACTACCCAAACAATCAACGCAATCTATCATCATGTCCACCCCACGTCCCCTGCTTCTCTATGACGCCAACGACGGCATCTTCGCCACGCCAGCTGCCTACAACCTCTCGAGCACCAAAACCGCCATCCAAGTTCGCGCGGCCGTCTTCAAACGCCCTGCCTTCTCGACGCCGCGCAACTGCATGGCTCAGTGCACCTTCGGTTCCCCGCACTTGTGCTTGGTCCCTCGCTACGACCTCCAAGTGCTCGTCCCCGTCAACCAAGGGAAACCATTACTTGGAGCCACGTGCGACATCATCGACAAGCCGTACTCTGGGGATCCTGCAAAGTACAGGTTCAAGTATGGCAACGAGTTTTATGGTCCATTGGGATGGGTTCCACAGGCCAAAGTGATTGCGCCGACCCCACCGGCTGTCAATGTGACGGCACCCGAGTGTTTTGCTGCATGCGATTTGGACCCGAGTTGCTGGGTTGCCACATCGTTTCTGCGCAATGCGACGTGCTTGCACTTTCCCATGGCCAGTAGCGAGGACAAGGTGATGGCAGAGGCGCAAGTGTGGTGGCTATGGGAAGCCAGAAAGGGGTTCAAGTTAGAGGAGAGTGGGCTGGTTGGTGTGCAGAACTTGACACAAGTCGTGGCAAAGGCGCATTTGGAGAAGGGTGTGGATGACGAGCCCAGCTCGGGTCGGAGGGTAAGTGCATGTGTCGGATCATTGCGGGTATTGATGAGCTTAGTGGTGATTGCTGTGATACTTGTGCGGCTGCCGCTTTAGGCTGCTCGGTGTTCGTGCAGCTGGAGTCAATACATGTTTACTGACGTTTATGCAAATTGCAAAAAGGGAGGACCACGAGTCCTGGCGGAAGCTGAAGAGTCCGCAAAGGGCAACCATTGTCTTCCGACGCGGTACACTTACACATTGCAGGCGAAAATACAAGTCCAGGAGCATTTGACTCGCTCTGTTGTGTGAAGTGGAGTTGCTTTTGGCAGGTTTTTGTTCCACCGAAAGCAGGCATTCATTGGGCACATGATCTCAAAAAACACTTCCATCCCCCATGTGATCATCGTGAGACACTATTGCACCAGAAGATCAGTCGAATGATTGCAATAGGTATGCAATATCGTCTGTATGTGGATCCACACGGCCAAAAGCGTCGCAGTGTCTTCAAGAGAAAGAGTCTGCTCGTCCAACTCGAAGTATGCGCCGGCTCCCGCCCTGCTCTTAACAGACTCCCAGGTCGCCAGTGACCATGCCCGTTTAGCACCGCCCAGGCCGTCAGCCGCTATTCACCATGTCAGCTCCACGCCTACCTTTGCTCTTTGACGCCAACAAGGCATCTTTGCCACTTAAACCCACTCAAGCACCAAAAACCAAAACCGCCATCCAAATGCATGCCGTTTTGCACAAGACACCCACCTACTCGCGGCCCGCCAACTGTACATATCGCGCAATGCACTATGGGTGCCCCACATCTGTGCCTCGTCCCTCGGTACAACCTGGCCGACCTGTTGCCTCTCAACGCGACCGCGCGCAACATGCTCACTGCCACATGCGACATTATCGAAAACGGGCAGCAGAGCAGCGTGCCGGCAAAGTACATACAAGTTCAAGTACGGCAACGAGTTTTACGGCGTCATGGGATGGATTCCGCAAGCAAAGATTGTGCAACCAAAGTCTCTTGCTGCGAACGTGTCCGAGGCCGAGTGTTTCTCGGCGTGCGATTTCGAGGCGAGCTGCTGGGTCGCATCGTTTTTCACGAGCAACACGACGTGTATGCACTTTCCCATGGCCAGCGGGGAGGACAAGACGGTGGCTGAGTCCAAAGTGTGGTGGATTTGGGAGGCGAGGCCCGGGTTCAAGTTGCAAGAGAGCGGGTTGGCCGGTAGTGTGCAAAACTTTACTGAGGTTGTGGGAAAAGTGCACTTGGAGAAGGGCATCGATCTGCCGAGCGCCGGGGCAGGGGCTTGGCACGGTAAGCTTTCTATCCAGTCGTTTTGGTTGTGCTTGGCCTGTTGCTTGTCCGTCTTCGACCATTGTGTGATCGACAACATGACGTCCACGTTTACCTACGTGTGCTTGACTGACAATAGAGAGTGCTGTATGACTCAACGCGCGCACATGTGGGCGGCACTTCGTAGCTACATATGTAAATGCCAACTCGAGACCCAGCTGCATGATCCTACCGCGAGCTGCCGTGTTCACGGGTCGACGTGACTGTAGAGGCCCAAGCGACTGTCAATTGTTCTACGAGGACATCAAGTACCACAAACGATTACCAGGGGTGCATGCATGATCTAGAAAATCACATTGCTGGGAGTGTCAAATTACAGGTTATTGTCGACCGGTCGCATTGACTTGGCTGCTGCTGACCATCGATATCATTTGTGATAATCGACTGATGTCACACAAAACGCCACAAATAGACCGGGTTTTCAACCAACCAAGAATAAGTAAGATTCTTTGGTGACGGCTTTCGTGCAAGCGAGTTCGAGTTGCGGAGATGAGTGGACCTGCGTCTTTATCGCGCCGTCATTTCTTGAAAGCTGTTGGTTGGTTCAAACGTCGGAAAACCATTCAAAGTGCTGACTTTTTTTTTTTCGCCCACTTTTTTCAGTGTGTGACACGTCGACTCGACCAGATTGTTGACCGAGAGCCACGTCAAAAGCCCAAAAGCCAACCCGAGAAGTGAAAAGTTGTGCGGTTGATATTTCCGAATAAACAAATAAAGGCCGCCAACACCCAACACTCTCCGCCGCCGTCTCGTCTCGCCCAAACACTGGGGATATTCTATCATCTGCACTGAATGCAACACATCATCATCATCATCATCGACTGTGCCCCAACCCACCGCCGTTTCAATTCCCTCTTCAAACACACCAAGCCGACGCCATCATCACCATGACCGATCTCAACTCTGCCCCCGCCAACGTGTGCCCCGAATCGCTCGACCGCGGCCTCGTCTCGGACCTCATGTCAGGTCTGAAGAAGTCGTTTGTCAAGGGTAAGTCCATGGCGTGAATGCAACCAACCAATGGCCAGCGCCAACCAAATCCACTCACTCGTGCCTTGCTTGTTTTCGTTGATGTCTCGCCCATCTCACAGAGGACCCTACCCTTTTGACGCCGTATGTGCACACTGCCCGCTCGCTCACCCTGTGGCACAACCCGCTCCACTCTGGCATTGCCCTCGGCTCGATCCTTGTGTCGATCCTCATTGCCCGGTACCTTGCCCAGGACCTGCCGTCGCTGCTCCTCGGGACCGTCTTCTACGCCACGCTGCTCAACCTCGTGTACAAGCTCGCGGGCAAGCTGGTCCAGCTCGCCACGGGCACGGAAACCTTGCCCGATGCCCACCGTTCGTTTGCCCCACACGCCCGTTTGGCCTTGACGGACGACCAGGCTCGTCATGTGGCGTCCGTGTTGGTCACGTCGGTCAATGGCACCATGCGTGGCGTCACGAGCATTGTGTTGGTTGAGGATTTGGGCAAGACGCTCATGGCGCTTGCAGGCATTTACGTGGCGTGGACGCTTGCCTCGTGGATGGCCACGACCACCATCTTGTTGGTGGCCACAGTGCTTGTGTTTGCCTTGCCCATTGCCTACGACCAGAACCGTGAAGTCGTTGATGCCCAGCGGGCCATTGTCATGCAGTTGGTCAACGACAAGCTTGGCGTGTACGTTGTTTGGATTACCTGGTCATCCCCTGTCTGAAAACGTCGACTGACTCTTTTCTGTGTTGCAGCGCGCTTGAAAAGTCGCGCTCGCTCCGCCAAGACATCACCTCCAAGCTCAACGCCACCGTGACCTCGGCCACCACCACGACCGAGGCCGCACCCAAGCCCAAGGAAGAGTAAACCGCTGCCCACCAAGTCTTATTTATCGTTCGGCAACAGGATTCCTGCCGCGAATCTTTGCGTGTCGTCCACAAGCCCCAAGTTTCTCTTTCCTTTTCGTTTTGCCATTCATATTTGACTTGTTTTGCTGGTTGTGCTCATCGGTGATTCCACAATTGTTTGACCTCTCAAGTGCGGTTTGCCTTCCTCCTCTCTTTCCCTGTTGCCCGATGATTCTTTGATGTTTGTCATTCGTTTCCTGTGTGCCCACTTGTGTTCTTCGTGATTCCAGACACAAACATGCTGTAAGCTTCGTACACATTGATAGACATTGGACACAGAACAAGGCCAAATCAACTCACATGAAGAAATCATCATCGTCTTCGGCCTCCATGTCCTTGTTTGTGGTCATGGCGTCGGGGTCAAACAAGTTGTCGTACGAACTGGCTGCCTTCTTTTCCTTGTACTCGCGCTTCAACCGCTCCTCCTCTTCGCGCTGTAAAACACATCCGGTGAGTTTTGTTGTGCTTGCACTCCCACTGAAACAAAGAGAAAAAAAAAAAAAAAAAAAGAAGCGTACCTTGATCTTTTCCGCCTGTCGCAACTCTGCGCGCCTGGCCTTTTCGTACTCGAGCTTTTCCTGGGCCAAATCCGGATGCCGCTCGACCTTTGTCTTGTTGAGCCGATTGACAATGTCGTTGACTCGCGTGGCAATGTGGACACGCTTGACTTGCTTTGGTTGGTGGAACGATACGGCCCCTGTGGCCATGTCGCCCGTCTTGAGCAAGTTGGATGCGGGCTAAATATGCACATGAACGGCCAAGTCAGATGGGTCAATGAGCACGCACACAACCAGATACATAGCGAAAACACAAAGCGCACAGTGTAGATAATGGACAAGTTGTCCTTCTTATTACCTTCGATCGAGTTTGCCTTTGTCAGCTGAGCGAGCTCTTGCAAGAGCACGTCCGGGATGTCGTCCCAGCGCGTGCAGTATAGGTGATTGTCGACTGCGGCAGACGCAGACGCAGACGCTCCGGTCATGGGTTTTGGGAGTGTCTTGACTGCGCCTTTGGTGGAGCGGGCCGTGGGCGGGGTGCCCGCAGGCGATGAGGACGCAGCCGGGTTGACCTTGCATGGCTGTAGCCGCAAGTAGACGTGGGCTATCGCGCGTGCAGAGAATGGTGAGTTTGTACGAACAGAGGTTTGAGCACGAGGAGGTGTGTGGTGGGTTTGACGAACCAGAGGACAGCTTGTCAACGTGGAACCAGACGTCCGAGTCCCAGGCATGCTTGATGAGTTCCTCGTCTGTGCACCGATAGTGTTGATGTGGTTGGTCAAAACCAGACATGTCGGAAAGAGGGGGCCATCAACGCACTTTCAAACTTGTCCTTGCCCATGTAGATGATTGCTGGCGGCTCGACAACTGTGAATTGAATACTCACACTGCCCTGTCAGCACGTTTGAGGGTCCAATGGGCAAATGCGACTTGGACATGAACATGACATTGGACAATGGCAGCGACAGACCGTTGGATGTGAAGTAGAAGACCATTGTTCAGTCAGACGTTGGTGAATGGCGGGCAAAAATGCATGCAGCGGTTCATCAAAAGAAAAGCATGGATGAGATTCATATGCCTTTTGTCCCTCTTTCAGTCGTTGAGAGACGTGCCTGCCGACTGTAGACAATGCGAGAACAGGATGCGAGACTGGAGGATGGATCGACGGACCCAAACACACACACACGAAAAAGAACGAAGAATCCTATGTACATGTGCTCGAAGCTCAGGTTATGTACAATTTTCGTCGATTCTCATGCTCTATGCACCAAGCGACCTGACGCAACTCTGATTTTAGCGCACTTGCACCATGAACATCCGACAAGCAACTGTCCGTGCCCCACCTCCCTTCCCACTATCGTGATCCGAAGCAGCACCCACCTTCCCACCACCAAATCTGGACAGGCTATGCTGCCCTGCCCTGCCCTCCTTGAACCTGCAGACCAATGACATGCACACCGCTGAATGGACAAATGCTCACACTCCAACGCCCACGCTCGCCAGGCCGATGACATGCTGAGCATTCAGCACTGCAACTTGACCAACTTGCCCGAAAACTACCAGCTCAAATACTGTTGCGTCTCAATCCCGTCGCTTTCGCTTTGGCAGCCAAACCGCTCTTGGCTGGTACCTTCACAATGCTGACGTCAAAGCTCAAAACAGACATGTACCATGCCACTTCATGGCCACAAATCAGCTATGTTGCCGAGGATCACAAGGGCCGCATCGTCGGCTACGTGCTCGCCAAAATGTACGCTGCCAGTGTTGTGTGTGTGAACCGATATCTTTGCCCATCTCACGCCCTCATTGACTGCACTGCCCACCCCCATTCACTCACACAGGGACGACTCTGATCTGGAGGCCAAACAGTACACAAGCGGCCACATCACGTCGCTTTCTGTGATGCGCAAGTACCGCCGCTTGGGGCTGGCCGAAAAGCTCATGCGGCAATCGTGTATGTTTTTCTCTTGTCACATCTCATCCACACTCACCCGCAGAGGATTAACTTGGGGGGGGGGGGTTCTTCTGGCGCACACAGTGGACGCCATGCGCGACATCTTCAACGCCGAATTTGTCTCGTTGCACGTGCGTGTGTCCAACGCTGGAGCATTGCACTTGTACTCCAAGTCGCTCAACTTTGAGTATGCACTCCCTTTTTTTTGTCTTTTGTTGCTCGCTTCATAGCATGTCCGCTCATTAACGCTCGCCTGATGCTGCGAACAACAGGATCATGGACACGGAGAAAAAGTACTATGCCGACGGCGAAGATGCCTACTGGATGAAGTACTTTTACAACGAACAAGATCGGGTCAGGCACGTCAAGGAACATGCCGAAAAGAAGGCAGAGGAGGAAAAGGAAAAGGAAAAGAAGGCGGCCGCGGCTACAGGTAAGGGTGCCGGTAAGAAAAAGTGATTGTGGCTCAATGTTCCGAGCCATGGACATTGTCGAATGAAACAGACAGCAAAGTGATTGATGACGTTTATTGGACACACCCATAGTGAGAGGAAGCTACTAGCGAGAAAAGAGAAATGAAAACTTTTGGAGAGAGATGACACGCAAGAAAGACGCAAAGAATGCGACCATGACAGTCCGATGGTGAACCAGGTCGCAGGAGCAGAAAACCAAGTGACAAAGTCTAAAGCGAATCAAGAGCTCAAAGGACAATATGGACAGGTTTCGAAATTCATGCTTCAACACACACTTCAACCGTTGGCGACATTGGCAACGGGACTTGCTCTGGCTCGACAGGCGACAACACGGGCGACGACGGCGGGGCCGCAGGGACACTTGGCGACGAAATGGAACCAGACGAGCTGGCGCATGCACACCCTCCCTCGTCAACCCCGTTGGCTTCCAGCCGTACGCCGACCTTGTCTGCATACTTTGGTGGCGGTGGCAGCGACAATGTCAACCGCACAATCGGCAACGGGTCGCTCGGAACAATCGACGGCGAGATTGGGTCCGCAAACAGCGGGTTTGTGGGCGACGACGGGGCAGAGTTTTGGCGGGATCCAGGCGGCGTAGCGTGCCGACTGCGACGATGATGCTGGTGTTGGCGCACACCGCCATTCCCACATGACCCGCACCCAGCTCCCTCAGACACGGGCAAAATGGGCGTACCCGCCGAAGCCAGCACGGGCCGCGTCGCAGAAACAACAATTCCGCCCGACTCGAGCTGATCCACAACAATGGCGAGCCTCGACTCGAGATCCAAATGCACATCGTCGTTGCCGCCATACAGCGAGTAGGGCGGCAATGGATCAATGGCATCTTCAACGGCCACTTGATGCTGATGGGCCATGGCCTCGCGCAGAATGGCCTCGGCACGCTCGCGGGCGTGGCGGGCTTCTTCATCGGACCGCACGTAGTAGTCGGCGAGGGACAGTGCTGGGGCGACCGTGATGATGCGTTCGCCCGCTTCGCCGTCGTTGATGACCACTTGACGGGGCCGCAGGAGCCAGGCGAACATGACGAGCAGGCATACGCAGCATGCAAAGATAATGTACTTGATGAATTCCAGGGGCATTCTTGGAGTTTTCGCTTGGGTTGGTAGGTAGGCAGGGGGACTGTTTACTAGGAGGTTGAGGTTTGAGCAGACTTTGATGGCTTGTCGAGGTGGACGGAAATGAATGTGGGAATAGTGTAGCGCATAGTGGGGTATGGGTCCTTTGCGTGGGAATCATACAAGTGGGAATAGGCGGGCGGGTGGTGCAGGGGATTTGAGCTGTGGATCTTGGAGGGAAATGGGAAATGTAAGGGGACCCGCTGGGCTGTCCGCCGCGGGCGAGAGCGGGTTCACCGTTGCGAGACTCACAAAACATTTTCTTCGGAAGCACGCCTAAATTGCACAATGGTGAGCCGCCAATGAAAGCAATTGTCGCGCAATCCTGCCACGATCGTGTGTGATGGGAGTCGGAAACGTTGTTGTTGTCTTCAGACTTGTCTACATTTAGTAATCGCTCATGCGAATGCATTGGATAAAACGTCGGCGACGTTCGGAATGGCAGGGCTGACAATGACTCTCGGAATGCATTTAGCGACCCCGCCCAAATTGAACATTTGCCTTTTCCATGTCCCGGCTGGCGGTTCCAGTGCACCCAGTTGCCCGGTTGAATGGAGGGAGACTCACATCACACAAGGAGACCATTTTCGAACACAAGCAACGGCTGGTCGCTGGCGTGAACGGAATGGCAGGTGAATGGTTCGCACTCGCCAGTGATCGCGTTTGGAGTCAAGTTCGGACTTCAAGCGACAACTCAATGCATCTGATCGCCTCAACTGATGGCGGCTGATTCATGCTGAAATGTGTCCGCATTGTATGCATGTCCAGCTGCGTCTGTAGACGACCTTGCAAGAGCAAGCAACGATGGGTCTTGTGTCTTACTTACCAACAAAATCTACTGAATGTAGGTACATCCGTTTCAAGCAAGTCTCATGGTACCAACACCTGACCAACATCCCTCACCACTCGCATACACTGACAGCACACTACAATCCGTGCCGCTGGGGCAGGAACGCCGCCCGAGAGTAACGCAGACCCAGAATCCGCCAACCCTTGCTGTTGCTCGGGCGGTGCTTGTGCCACCACCTGCAAGTCGCGAAATTTCGTCCCGCCGCAATAAGGGCACTCTGTTCCTGCGCCTTCGCCGATGCTCGCCTCATTGCCATGCATTCCACTCGGTCGTCCACCAAGAATCGTTGATCCAGACGCGTGCGATAGAGCAACAGTCGATGCAGATGCCGAGCCCGATGACGAAGCGGCAGTCGGTATGCTTCCCGCAGCCAAGTTTGACTTGGACATTGACCTGGCCGTGGCTCCCATCCCAGTCTTTGCCCCGTTCGTGCCCGCGGCGATTTCAGACAAGTTGGACTTTGATCCAGACCGCGAATGTGCCTGCGGCGGCGTGGCCGACCCGGCCCTTTTGAGCGACTCTGCCAAATTGCTCATGGACCGGACCAGCTGGCCCAATCCGGCAACCGATTCGACAAGCGGCGGGGCAGGTGCAAGGGCCGCAGGTAAGTTGACAAGAATATGGACAGCACCGGCCTGGTCGGCGCTCGCGACAATCATCCAGTCGGCTGCAGATTCCGGGTCGGTCACGGGCGAGGACGCGCGCACGGCTTGGATCACGTCGACTGACGGGATCAGGTTGGCGGCTTCAAGAATCAGGCGGGTTTTTTGAGGGGCGACACCGATGCAAGTGACGGGAGTGGTGGATGCGGACGAGGCGGGGGCAATTGCGGTAGGAGGGTTGGTGGGGAGCAAGGATGATCCTTGGCAGGATTCGTACGCAGAGATGGTGGCTGTGATGGATGACCGAGATGCCGTGCGTGTCGGTGCTGTCGACGCAGCAGCAGATGGTGGTTTACTGACGGAGGCTTGGGTACCCGGAGAATCGTCAACAACCGCAGCAGCGGCCGTGTTTGACGATGAGGACGAAAACAGCGCATGCTTCAACTTGCCAAACCGTGAATGTGACCTGGGCCGTTTGCTGCTCTTGCCCTTCTTGTCCTCCTCCTCACCCTCAGCCCCACCCACTTCTTGACTCTGTGTTCTTGCCATGGCTGTCTCATCTACGACCGGCGCCGCCAGCTCACCCACACCTACTGTATCCCACACATACACACACCCGTCTTCCGACCCAGACAAGACCCACCTAGGCGCATCTTCGGTCGTATGCGCGCGAATCTGCGCATGCTTGTTTGTGTGCCCCTTGAGCTTTGCAATCACACGCAAATCCACGGCATCCACAATCCTGACCCTAGAATCGTTGCTCGCCACCACCAGTATATCTCGATTGCCCGCGGGATCCGGCCATGGCTCAATTCCCGTGATTTTCCTGGGCCTTGCCGCGGCAGCTGCCGCCGTGGCCCCGCGACTCGGCTTGCTTCGAATCGACACCTGGTTCCTCAGCACCAATCCGCCGACCTCGCCGGCCTCGAGCCTGTACATTGCCAGCATGCCGGCATACGTTCCCGCAGCTACCCACTGCCCATCCCTGACAAACTGGACCGCCGTGATATAACTCGGGCTCATATCCACACTTGCCACCAGCCGCTTCTCGTCCAAACTCCACACACGCACCTTGCCATCAAAGCACCCAGTGACAAACACCCAATCGTCGGTGGGATGAAACGCCACGCTGGGCACAAAGTCGCCGTGCTGAAACACGGCCAGCGGCAACATTTCATTTGCGGCGCCGCCGCCATGTGGCGCAAGTGCCGAACTGAGCGCCCTGCGCAAGTGCCACACGCGCACAGACTTGTCAGTACTTGCGCTCGCCACACATCCGGCGCGGTTCCATGCAATGTCCAAGACATCTCCCTGGTGGCCGGCAAACTCGAGCCAGGGTTGGTCCACGAGAAATTTGGGCGACCAGCCGGGCGTGCCTGCGTCTGCGGCGGGCGGCGGAGGGGTCGCGGGCTCGTCACCGCGCGTTCCATCGAGCCCAATCAGTGTCCAGATGCGCAGCTGGCCGTCTTTGCCGCCCGTGGCGAGAAAACGTCCGCATGGAGACCAACGGACAGTCCATATGGGTGAAGGTGGAGAGGCGGCCGAGGACAGCGGTGGGACAAGCGTTTGGACGTGCGACATGCGAGCAAACCGGCGGTGCGGCGTGTTTTTGGCCCGGGTCTGCTTGCCCGCACGTGCACATGTGTGAGTTGAAAACAGCGAGGCAATGCACGCAAAAGAGCGATACATACCTTGATTCGCGACCACCACTCCCTAGGCAACTCGGGCTGCTGCACGTGTCCCAGTGGCTTGCTTGGTGATCCATCGACGTCGGCCGCCGACGACGACCCGTCTCCATCACCCATGACCTCGTCACACAATCCATCGCCAGACGCCACCGACGCCAAAGCGTGCGGGGCGGCCAGTCCTCCCCCCGGCTCGCCAGCCATGGCCTTGCCCGCGGCCTTGTTGCGCAGCCGCGAAAAGAACGACTTGCCCGACCTTGTACTGCGTGCGTCGCTTACGTCGTGTCCTGTTCTATGGACAGAGGTGGTGGACGACGACGCGTAGGACGTGATGGAGCCACTGGCGGACCCGAGCGAGTCGGATGTTGGGATACGCGAGGGAGGCAGCGGGAGGCTGTCAGGCGAGTAGCCGGAAAATGACCATGCGGTGGTCGAGGCGGAGGAGGAGATGATGGAGGGAGCCGCGCTTGTAGTTGTGGGGGAGGAAGTGCACGCGTCAGAGTTGCGTTGCTGGGTGGCAAGTGGTGGACGGGGTGGGTGAGGGATCGAGTGGGTGGACGTGTTTGCGTGAGAGAGAATAGGGGCCAGTGGTGGTGGTGGCGGCGTCGGGAGAGATGGCGGAGAGTTTACGGGTGGGCCGAGCCCAAGCTGCTGGGGAGTGGGCGGGAGTGGGCGGCGTGGGCTCATTGGCCCGAGGCGGGAGGCCGGTCGAGCAGGACTCGCTGAAGTGTTGATATGTAATTTGGGCGGATGCGTCGCGCCGACATTTGCCGGGGTGGGAATAAATGGAGGTGTCGCCAAGACGGTCACATCATCATCGTGATCATCTGCACCACTCGAGTCGAGGTCGGCGGCCGCGGCAACAGCTGCCACGGGTTGTCCTTGTCGCGAAGTTGGCGGCGGAACGGCTGTCATTGGTGATGGTACTGACGCTGACGTATTCAATGCTGGCTCAAGTATCCGCGTCGCGGCAGGCGAGGCAGACGCAAACCCGTTGCGCGTCGCGTCGAGTGGGGATGACACCAACGGACCATAGCCGCGTGTCGGCGTTGATGGAGACGGACATGTAGGGCCATCCCCGAGTAAATCCTCGTCGTCGTCGCCCTCGTAATCGGTATCGCTGCTGCCGTGTCTGCTTCTGACTCTGGTGGTGGTTCTGGCTGGCGACGTGCTGGCCGATGACACAGACAGGATCGTGGCATCTTCACGCGCGTCGAAAAAGAGGTCGCTGTCGTCGTCGCCCAGCGTGCTCGCGTTGGAAGCAATGGATGCAGATTGGCGATGATGGCCCGGAACCGCGGCGGGTCTGGGACTGGTGCTTCCACTGATACCGGCAGAGCTGCTGGGCTGCAACCTTGGCGGGGCGGGTGGCGACTGTGATGCGGTCGCCATCATGGATGGACGCGTGGTCTGGCGTGGTCTGGCGGATGCTAGCCGTGCGTGATCCTCGTCGGGTATTGGTTCTTGGCCGGGTGACAAGTCGCAAAAGAGTCACCTTGCTTGCGGATGGTACCAGTGCGTGCAATGCGTTGGGTCAACTATTGATACATGTTTATTTCCATTTCCATCGCTGCCATAATCCAAGTTGACGGTCTGTGTGTGTAAGCGTCGAAGCTCTGCCGAAGGACTGGAACAATGCGGGAAAAACCCATAGAAGTGATCGGGATCGGTATTTGGAATGTCGCGTGACTTTTGCATCTGTTTGCAAGCAACTCATGAATGACGCCACAGCGGCCGTCTCATGTCTCGCATCGACTGACGCTTCATGCATTAAGTATATCATCATCATACTCGGAGCAATTAATTGAATGCCATGTAGTATTCATAGAGCAACAAGTGCACCTCTCCCCTCCGTTACGAACCGTTGGCAACCACACCCATCCATCCCACCCAATTGCACGGCAAATCCAACTGGCGCTTCCACCCTCTTCATCCGCCTTCAGTTCCGCTCCTCTGCGCTGCTGTGCGAAACCGCCCAGTGCCTCCCGCAGATAATGTAAGTTCATGCACACCCGCTGTTGGAACAATGTACTGTGACCCGATCATGTATTCAATCAGTCACTCATACTGCCATTGTATTGCACCACCCCAGACCCAACTAGAGTCTAGACTAGGAACTGCAGCAAGATGCTCGTCTTCCCGGTGTTTCTGCGCCGCTTCATCCTGCCCGTCTTTTCGGCGGCACTGGGCGCACTGCTCATCTTTGTCACCTTGTTCCTGTACCCGCTCGCCTGCCGCTCAAACATCTTTGACCACAAGGACCTCAATGCCCGTCCTGGCCTTGTCGCCTTCCACGGCTTTGTCGCCGACCTGTCAAAGTTCCAGACCGACGGCGACCCACTCTCGGAAATCCGCAAAGCGTGGCAGGGTAAGGACATTTCGCTCCTACTCCCGCGCATGCTCTGGCTCGGCCGCCTGCCGTTGAAATCGGACAACTCAAACAACAACTATGCCGACAACGACATTAACCAGTGTGTCAAGGATCCGCTCGTTGCAGACGCTTGGCTCAAGCTCTACCTCCAAGAGGAACTCAACCGCCTGTTCACCCTCAATAATCAAACCGGCACTCTGGACTTGTGTGCCAAGCCTCGCCACCTCACCACCACTTTGCCGCAAATGCGCGTGGTTGCCAACGAAATCGCCGCAGTGACCGATTCGAGGTTCATGCCCTCAACCTCAAGCAATCTCAAGCTCGACTTTACGCCCATCGTCAAGCACAACGAGACGCTCGCCCGTGATCCACCCGATCCCAGCGTCAAGTGCATTGTCGACCCCGGCGTCGTGCGCCAGCTCTACGCCAACGTCATTGGCCACGTCGGCATCACGCTCAACGGCCTGGGCGTGCGCCCACCTGCCAATTTTCTTGAAACGTTTTCCGAACTCGAGGAAAAGCGGCTCCTCAACACCACCCACGTCAATACGCTTGGCGGTCTTGTGTGGATTGGCGACTACTTGTTTGACGTCTCGAGGTACTTGCAGCATGCGACAGCGTTCTACCTCACGTCTCCAGTTGCAAACTCGTCCACGCAACTCAACATTCCCGTGGCGCGCGAGGGCGACACCATGTTCCTTCCTCGCGACCTCACTGACTACTTGTCTCGACGCGTTGGGCTCATGTCGCGCACACCAGACACGTTTGCTCAGGATATTCCCGACGAAAACACACGAAGGCTGTACCGGCGGTGCATGATGAAGCTGTTTTACGTGGGCAAGCGCGGGTCGCGAGGATGGTCCATGTGCGCCGAGTGTTTCAACCGCGACTGGCTCTTCATGGCCATTGTCATCTTGTCTGCGCTAGTCACGCTCAGCAAGTCGTTTGCGTCGCTGCTGGCCCTGCGCCGCTTTGCAGCGGCTGCAGCCATCATTGCCCCCACCAAGAATGCGCGTAGGGGCGATGGCGACACGCGCATGGCAGAGTCGCATACGCTTTTTTTCGTGCCCGTGTTTGCCGAGCCCGTGGCCGTTCTGCAGCGGTCACTGTCGTCCATTGTCCAGTGCCACGTCGCAAACAAGGTGCTTGTGGTTGTGTGCGACGGAAACGTCCGGCCAAAGGGCGAGGTCAAGGACACGTGGCAAGTCGTGCTGGATCATCTCCGATACCGTCAAGCGCCCGGCCAGCGCGACGAGCCGCCCATGGCCCTGCACTACACGAGCTTGGGCCAGGGCCGCAAGCGCACAAACCTGGCAAGGGTCTACGCCGGATATTGCACGGCCACGGACGGATCGACGGTACCCTGGGTCGTGGTCGTCAAGATTGGCCACCCTTGGGAACGCACCACGGCATTGCCGGGCAACCGCGGCAAGCGCGACTCGATGCATCTCGTTGTCCGGTACCTGCACACGTTGCTCACGTACCCGGGCCTGAATCCAACCACAGTGTTTTCACCACTCGAATGTGCGCTCCACCAAGCCCTCAATGCTTCCGGAATTGACCCAACCCGATTCGAATTCTTGATTGTGGTCGACGGCGACACATACATCTCGCGGCGCGCACCGCTCATCCTGCTCGATGCACTGGCTGCCGACCGCGGTCTTGCCGCGGCATCCGGCGGGTTGACGGCCGACAATGCATTCACGACGCTCGCATCTGCCATTGCTGCATTCCGGCTGCACATGGACACGCACGTGCGTGCCGCTGCCCAGCAAATGTTTTCGTTTTCTGCGCCCGTCAACACGGCATTCACGGCGTACCGGATTCAAGCACCGCCGCCGCCCTTGGCACACACGAGCGGAAGCGCAGGCGCACGTGCAACCGACGATGCCGATTCGGGCGCCGGCGTGTTAGGTGGTACCACAGCCGTTCTCACGGGCGCTGGCACAGAGTCGAGCGTATCCTTGTCGAGCGCGTCGTCGGCAAGTGCAAACTCGATTACGCATCAATTGGATGAAAAGCCCGGGGTGCCTGATTCGACCGCCGCCACGGCTTCCACATCTGCAGCGCGCGACCTGATTCTCGCGCATTCCCAAGTCCTGCACCGCCTGTCACTGTCGTCGCTTACCTCTGCCTTTGAGCAAAACCTGTTCCTATTGGGTGAAGACGCACACATGACCACGACGCTGCTTCTTGCGCACCCGACCCGGCGCATCACTTACATTCCCCGCGCGCGCGCCTGGACGCCCGTGCCCACGGGCTGCCTTGCCGTGTTCCAATGGCTTACGCGGCGGTGGATCGCGCACGTGTTCACATCCATGGACCAGCTGTTTGCGCCCTTGGCCTTGCACCACCGATCGCCCTCGGCAGCGGCCAGTGGGCCTGTTGGATACGTGTGGGCGGCCGTCAAGGTGGTGGCCAAGCGCAGCTGGACCTTGTTTTCGTTGTTGGTTGCACTCACGTTGCCGTGGATCGCACTCATCTTTTTGGCGGTGGCGTTCTTGTCGTGGCGCAAGCCATCGAGCTTTTTCCGGCTGGCGACCTATGTGTGGGCCGGATTGGTGGGTGCACAACTGGTCATCACATGTGTGGCGAAACGGTGGGATGTCCTTGCACAGATCTTTGTGTACTGCGTGTTTGGCGTGGTGATGGTGTGGATCTTCGTGCCGCTGTGGGGATTGGTGACGGTGACAAGGGTTCGGTGGGTCGATCAGTGGCCCGCTGAGGGAAGCACCAGATACAGGCGGCCGGGCGGGTTGCTGGATTTGGTTGTGGAGATGGAGGCCGAGGCGTTTGCGAGTGGTACGGCAAGTGTGGCGGCAGGTGCCGGGTATGCGGCAAGCGCAGCCGGTGCTGGCGGTGCAGGTTCCATCATGTCGTCTACGGCCGCCGCAAGGAGGGTTGCCGGGACGAGTGCAAGTGTGATTGCGCCCATGTCCATGGTGGGCGGCGCTGGCGTGCTTGGAACCAGTCCGTCGTCGACGACCTCGGGTGGCGGCGGCGGCGGCACCGGCATGCTTGCGCGACGCGGATCGGCGCTCTCAAACAAACTCCGCATTTCGACCATGTCCACATCTGGCGCGCAGAGGAACAGTGTCTTGTCACCCACAACACCAACAACGACCGTGTCCATGATTGGCTCGTCGTTGCAACGCTCAAGCGCGCTTGCCGCGCCCTCCCCGTCGGCCGCTTCGTCGCCCGCAGGCACGCCCAGCCAATCCGTGACTCTGCTCTCTGGCTCATCGCCGTCAACCCCCGTGGCCTCTGCGCTGACGTACCACCTGGCCGCTGGCGGACACGCCCCACTGGCGACCGACTCGCCCAACCCATCCGCACAACTCACCACCCTTGACCAATCCGACTCGCCCTTGTCTCCCGCCATCCTCACGCCTCCTCCGCACCGCCTCGACGAAGAGTCGCCCGAAATCCTGCTGGGCATGCGCACCACCGTGTTCCGCACGCACGCTGCGCAGGCGCTGTCGCGGCACCTGCTGCGGTCGCCCATGCTGGCCAACGACCCTTTGCTCGATCCAAATGTGTCGCTGACAGACCCTGCCTCCGAGGGCGGCAGGTTGGTTCGCGAGCTGGTGGATGCGGTGACTGCGCGGCTCATGGATGAGCTGCGTGATGATCGCATTGCGCTGTTGGACCATTTGGTCGAGGTGGAGGTGGTCGAGTGGTTGGTGGCACAGAGACGGGCGGGATCGTCGGGTGGTGATGCACAGTGAGGAATTGATGCCGGAGGACAGGGAGGCGTGAGTGAGTGTGAGTGTGAGTGTGTACAGTTGTTCTTTTTATTCCCGTTGTTTTCATTTGTCGTTTGTTTACCCCCCCCCCACAAGAGACGGATTTGTTTGTTGTTGTATTGCGCATTGTGAATTTATGAATGCGAGTTCATGTAAACCCTCT
Source organism: Catenaria anguillulae PL171 (assembly GCA_002102555.1). Lineage (NCBI taxonomy): Eukaryota > Fungi > Blastocladiomycota > Blastocladiomycetes > Blastocladiales > Catenariaceae > Catenaria > Catenaria anguillulae. The sequence continues at coordinate 397,697 of MCFL01000010.1, forward strand.
GTTGCTGTCATCTGATTTTGTGTCACACCACTCTTCCAATTGCGAGGGAGCTGCCAAAGTTCGTCACAACCCAAAACTGAGCTCAAGGCAAACCTGAAGCTCAAGGCTGTGGAGTGGTTGGACAAAAGATGGACGTGATCGCTTTGCGGGATACGCAAGTCATGAGTTGCCCCTGACTTGGGCAAGACAACGAATGGCCGTGGGAACCAAAAACACGAGTGAGCCGCTGGAAAGCACAGCTCAAATTTGCTTGTTCTTCGCTCCCAAATTTGAGGCCATCGCCGTGAATCATGACATGATCCATTGAGGGCAGCTTGGCGGCTTGAGGTCGCGGTTGCTGATTGGCTGCCATGTGCGGCCCAGGGAAGTTGTGCAACAATTCCCAGCGGCTGTTGCCATGTGGGCAAAGACAACCAACGGCCAAAACACTGCTGCCAAACAGTCGCCGGCGGCTCGATGAAAAATGAAAATGTTTCCCACGCGCTCATGCAATCCGCTTTCCGTTTTCTTGATATATCTGTCATCTCGCCTCTTCCTCCCCTCGCTCTTTCGGATTCGCCTCTCGAAGCATTTTGTTCCTTCGGCATCTCTACTACGGTCGCTGGTCGCCCCTGCTCCCAATTCCACCCTTGCCCTGTCCTTGAGCGTCTTCCTCGCCGTCCGTTCAGTCGATCACATTTCATCCGCCCATCAACATCAACAACAATCCCCATCCCTATTACACGTGCTCTGCGTCAATTTATTTACACACGAAGAACCCGACACTCGCTTTCCGTTCCCACGTTTCTCCGACTTGACATACGAATTCCTCCAAATATACTATACCGTTCGGACAAAATATACACCATGATCACCTCAACCTCGACTCGCGCCGCTGCCAGCAGCCACTCTCGCGGTAGGACTCGCACCCACTCCCGCTCATCGACCGTGACCGTGATCCTCGCCATCAGCGCGGCCCTGGCCTTGGTGACGGTGCTGCTCACTTCCGTGGCCCATTCGGCAGCTGTGCCTGCGTCGCCGCTCGAGAAGCGTGATCCAAGTTATGGCCAAGCGCGCCCCGGGTCGTCGTCCGGATTGGGATCGGGGGCAGCTGCAGGGAGCGGTAATGCCATTGTGACGCGTGTGGTGTCGGCCCCTCGAGCTGTCGTGTACGTTTTATGCTCAGCGCCCAGCTCACTCATCCCAAAGGCTGCAGTGATGAATAACGGACCGGCTCTCGGTGTATGTACCAAATAGGACCGTCAAGGTCACAAAGACCATCATTGTCTCTGGCGGCACAACGCGTACCATCACCAACCGGCAAACCGTGACTGCCACGCCCACAAAGGTCGTCGTGTACCGCGGCAACATCGACAATGGATCGGGCAATGGCGCTTCGACCCCGCCGCCACCGACTCCGGCTCCGCAGCCGCCTCGCCCGCAGCCACAGCAACCCGCGCCTGCCCCTCAACCTGCCCCAGCTCCCGCACCGCGACCAGCCAACCCGCCGCTTGGTCAGATTCCATCGGGGCCGGGATCGCTTGCACCCATTCCACTTGGTGGGCCGTCGGGGTCCAATGCAGATATCACGTATGCCATGGCCGTGGCCGTCAATGCCATGCGGATTGCCAATGGAGTGTTCACGCCCTTGATGCCCAACACGTGCGTCAATTGGTTTCACCTGCTTTTGCACTCTTTGACAAACTAACGCAAATGACTTGTGCAACCATTTCAATAGCCAACTCGCCCGTGCCTGCGTGGAGCACGCTCTTGACATGGCCCGCAACAACTTTATGGATCACCGCGGGTCGGACGGGTCGTCGCCCGCTGCGCGCGCCGAAAAGTTTGGCTACAACTGGTCGTCCATTTCCGAGAACGTGGCGGCCGGGCAAACCTCACTTGTCCAAGTCATGGAGTCGTGGATGAACAGCTCTGGCCATAGGGCCAACATCCTCTCGCAATCCCCAAAAGACTTTGCGTCGGGGGTTGCACAGGCGCGCGACGGAAAGTATTACTGGGTGCAGTGCTTTGGGTCCTTGTTGTGAGAAACTCAGTAATGTGGTCTAGGGGTCGCCAAGGATCAATGACCAAAACAAAGGACAAGGGTGGTGGGCAAACAAGAGCAAAGATGGATTGCCGCCGGTTAACCAAGACCCTTGACATTCTCCCAACTCTCTCCTCTTTTTCATTTCTTTCTTCTCTTGCTCATGATTCGTGGACACTGACTCGTGGTTTCCCACGCGTGCTGCCGAAGACACAGATGATGGGTGTAGACCGCCCTAAATCAGCCTCCTTTTTCTCACCCCAATGTCATACCCCCGCCTCCCATGAAAGTTCTCCACTTCACTTATGCAGTGGTCACTGTCCGTCTTTTGACTTATTTGTCCCCCCCCCCCCTCTCACCCTCGCCGTCACACTTTGCATTCCCACCACTCTGTTGTTTGTTGCCCGTCCCTCTGACTATTTACATCACACAGTCCGTCACGGTCTCTGCTCTTCTCGGTACTTTTGTCACGTTCACGACCGAGTCGTCTTATTTTCCCCGCCATTGTCGATACTCGCTTGTGTCGGTCGTCATCTATCCACGTCTATTTTCCCCTGTCTCTGCGTTTTCATCATGTGTTTTGAAAAAATATGGATTTCATGGGTTCTTTGCCATGCTTGTCTTGGATCGTCACTCACCTGGTGTCTGTGGTGATCCTAATGACAGAATCTGAAAATGGCCATAAGTGCATCCATGTCAGACTATTCATTGTATATTTTCACACAGCACACTGCAGGTGACAAAGTCGCACCAAGTCTGATGACAATTCCACTAGTACCAAAAGGATATCTATGTGTTTGGAAAGTATGCGACTCTATTCTATCATTCTGGCAACATGTCTTTGCATACTGTATCCGCGAACTTTCCCAATCCTCAACATCCCACGCGCCCTCGCCTGGATTCAATCAAGAGCACACGGACCCGTCCCACGAAAAGTCGCAGTAATCCTTCGGGTAGAATGGCGGACACGGGCAAATCGGGCTGGGCGACGTGTACGGAATCGACCAAGTGGTTGACGTTGTTGAGGTCGCGGCCGACGTCGTGGTGGATGCCGCAGACGTGGTCGTGGTGGTGGTGGTCGGCAGCGATGTATCGGTGGTAGTGGTGGGAACAGGCAAATCCGCGGTAGTTGTTGGGTCAACGGTTGAGGTCGTGGTCGTCGTGGTCGTCGTGGTCGTCGTGGTGCTTGTCGGAGTCGACGGAGGCGGCAACCGGTTCACGCCATTGAACAAGAGCAAGTTGGGTGACCCCTTTGTGTTCGAAACAACATCCTTGGTCGCCAAGCTAAGCATCCGTCGCTTGAGCTCGGCGGGCATGAGTCCGTTGGGAGAGTCTGCGAGCAACAGGGCCGCGACACCAGCAGCATGTGGGCTGGGTGCACATACCACAAAAATGAGCAACAGTGGAACAATGAGATGTGAGCAGTCACGGTTGGCGGGCAACATACGCGGCCATGGACGTTCCCGATTGCTCTTCGTTTCTGCCACCGGGCAAGGTGGATCGGATATTGACGCCAGGCGCCAGCAATGAGACGCACTAGTGATCAGAGTCCCCAAGTCAGAACGCGGACATGATCCGGACACATTTGGAGCGTATGGAATGGAAGAAGAAAACGGACCCTGCCCCAGTTTGAAAAGCTCGCCAACCGGTCGCTCGGGTCCGTGGCCCCGACCGTAATGGTATCGCGCACCCTCGCGGGCGACACATTACACGCACTTGCACCGTCGTTGCCCGCGGCCGCAATCACATGCACGCCTGCAGCAATCGCCGCCTCAACAGCCTGGTCCGCCAATGTCTGGTTCCCACCACCGCCAAGCGACATGGACATGAGTGCGCGCTTGTTGCCCGATTTTTGGACTTGCTCGACAACCCAGTTGATGCCTGCAATTACATTGGACCAGTCGCCTTTGCCGTTGCTGTCCAGGACTTTGACGGCAACCACGGACGCGCGTTTGGCGACACCGTACGTGGCCGAGGCAATTGTTCCGGCGCAGTGGGTTCCATGGCCTGTTGATTTCCAGCGCAAATGCGGCAGTCAACTGAATGCTGCCAACTGAAGCGAAAAAAAGAAGAATCAAGAAACATGTGCGAACCGTGATCGTCCCTGTCGGGGCAACCTGCACAAAACGTGCGGCCCCACCTTGCCCTCCCCTGAAATTCGCGATGCTCGGTCGCAATGCCCGTGTCCAGCACATAAGCCGTGACGCCCGACCCGGCAGAGTCCGGATAATAGTAAGGCTCCTGAGTGGCGCGCGTGCGCTGTGAAATACGGCGCAGGCCCCAGGGCACGTTGCCGCCTTGGGTCCCGAATGCCGTGACTTTGCCATCGGGTTCGATCAAGGAAATACTAGAGTCGCGAGACAGCACACGAGCGACAAACGTAGGCGAGAATTGGCCAGCAAACCCGCGGAACTGGCCGTGGATGTTGTATTCGTGGTTGACTTTGTGCTCGAGCGTGGTGGATTCCTTTGCGTTTTCTTGGGCAATGGCCGTGGCGAGTTTGGTTTTGAAGGCTGACGGGTTGGCCGTGGGTTTGAGCGTGATGATCCACTTTGTGTTGGAGCTGGAGTTGGCAGCAGCGGTTGGGAGTATGGCCGCAGCAAGCCAGAAGGCGACAAGCGCCAGGAGGCGGGATAGCGTCTGCATTTTGGGAAACAGATGTTGGACCTGGCAACTTGGACGCGGTCAACCCGGTTGGCCAGGGATGTCGGGCGCAAGGTTAACTTGTATGTCGGTGCAGTCCTAACTTGATTGGGATCCATGCAACAAATGTATGCGTTTGCATTGGACCCATGCGGACACCATGTGCGACCAATTGTGCTGTGTGTGGCGACACAGTTTGCCTGTTTCAAGTGTACACTTGCTGCACAATACACCCAAGAGGCGTCATTTTTCCATGTAAATATATTGTTGGGGATGATTTGGCGTGGTGAGACAAGCGCTGAGTGTTTGGTCGCCACGTGCAACTTGAGTGATCAATCGACCACGACAAACGCCACACACTTCTCTTGCCGAATTCGAAGTGGTTGCAGAACCATGTAAAGAAAGAATGCGGCTGTGGGATGCCGGCTACCCCAAGCTTCAAATCCCCTGACGACGGAAATTACACATGGATCCACAGGCGGCCGACATTTGTCATACGCGCATGGCCTCGAGTCGCATACCTCGTCTGCTGCTTGCGGAGTGCATGTATTCCTGTATGTAAAATGTATCGCAACAATGGTCGGCAGCAATGCCGAAAACGAAAAGCAAGGGGTGGGTGGGGTAGGGGTGTGAGGGTACATACGCTCTTATGTGAAAGAATGATGGCAAAACAACGGCAGCGACAAAGAAAAAAGGCACAAGCATCGACAATAGCAATGAATGACACAAATCAAAACGAGCGAAAGACACAGCCAACAAACCACAAAAAAATAGAAGAGAACAGCTTCACGCACGCACGCCAACCAGCCAAGAGACCGCAACTCCACGCTCAACAGCAATAAATACCTTGAGAGGCAATGGCGCACGTGGCCAGCTACTGCCTACTCGCATGCCCTGCGCCGGCGCCTGCGGCCGCTGCCCCACCCTCCCTGTCCCTCCTCGCCGTAGCCGTGGCTGTTGCCATCCCCGCAAACAACTTGTCCTCCAAATACGCAATCCGAGCCTTCAACTCGTCCTCTTTCGCCTCCCAATTCTTCTTGTCGTTTTCGCACACGGCCAGCTGCAGCGTCAATGCCTTGTTTTCGTCCTCGAGCTGCTGCACGCGCTCCTCGAGCGTTCCATGCGCTGCATCTTTTTCAAGCGCGACCGGCGCGCCGCGTCCGTGTTTTTGGCGCGCTTGCGCGCAATGGGGTCGAGCGTGGGCAGTGAGTCGACATTGGCCACGGTAGATGAGGACGCGGTGCCGCCGGTGGCAACGGACGTGTCCGAGTGGAGGTCATTGGAGGCGATGTGGGCGCGTGCGGCATGTCCGAGATGGACGAAGCAGCGCGATACCCCGTGGTCGTGGACGTTGCCGACGCTGGCCCGGCGTGCGGGGCGTGTGCGTGGCTTGTTGGGTCGGGCGTCAGCGATTGTGACTCGGCAGTCAAGGCGACGGGTGGCTCGAGTCGATCGTCATGGGCGATTGGCCCTGTACGGCGCCCGCGCCAGTGTGTTGCTGCGGTGGCGGAGCAAGGTGCGTGGTGGATGACCGTGGCGGTGAAGCAAGCCCATTGCTTTGGGCGCTGGTGCTGGCGGGCTTTGCGCTTGATTTGTTGCTGCAGCGGCACGTGCGCGGCCGCGGCATCCGCCTGAGCCTGTGCTTGCGCGGCAAGTGCGGCCGCAACCGCCGCTGTTGTTGCCGTCCCGTCGTAGTCGGGCGCGGGCCGTTTCCGGCGCGTACTGGTTGTGACATTGGGCGATGGCTTGGACCGTGTGGATTTGCCCACGGTGGAGCTTGGTGCAGACGACGAGGCCGAGGCTGGAGCGGCGGGTTTGGGAGCTGCCGCAGGTGCGGCTGCGGGTGCCGCGGGTGGCGCCGGTTGCTGATTGTACTGCGCGGAAGGAGCTGGTCGCTGCATTTGCTGTTGCTGGTATTGCATCCCGCTACCGCCAACAACCCTGTGTGCCTGCTGCAACGGCTGCGGCTGCGCCGCAATCAACCCACTGCCGCCAATCAAGGGCGATCCCGTCCCGCCGCCAAACGTCGACTGCATGGCCAAATACGGCGATGCCATGGCACTTGCCGGTGCGGCCGGTCGCACCATTGGTGCTTGTGCGAGCGGCTGCTGCGGGGTCGATGTTGGAAACGCCGCATAGGCAACCGCGGCCGGTGAGTACCATTGTGCAATAGCGGGCGAGTGCATACCTGGAACAGCCACCATGCCTTGCATCCGTGCGGCGGCAGCAGCTGCCGCGGCAGCGTACTGTTGCTGCTGCGCTTGCTGTTGGCGCAGCGCGGCTTGCGCGTGTGCGGCTTGTTGCTGAGCCCAGGCTTGGATTTGGTGCTGGTGGATTTGATCGGCCGTGGATGTGGCTGGCGGCGGGCGAGAAACGGATGGCGGTGCGGGTGTGGCCGATGACGATGATGTGGGTGGTGGTGGTGGTGGTTGCGAAGTGGCGAGATCGGGAAACAGTTGTGCGGCAGCATGTGGCAATGCGGATGCAAACGAGGCGGCTGCGTCTTCGCCCAGCAGCGGCGACGCAGCGTCTGCCATGTATGGCGATGCCGCAGAGTCGAGAAGCGCCGGGGAAAAGAGGGCAGAGGCATCGTAGCCCATGTCGGGCGAATCAAACACGGTAGCGGGCGTGAATGACGGCGAAAGCAGGGAAGTTGGGTGCCATTCAGGTAAAAAGCTGATGCCTCCGATTGCGCCGGCCGTGGACGTTGCTGGAGCGGGTGCTGCTGTCGAAGATGGCGCTGGCGGCTGCATGGCCGAGGATGTGGGCAGGTGAACGATCGATGATGAGGTGGAATACGTTGAGCTGGACGCTGGCATGGATGGCGGCTGCTGAGTCGCTGCTGGGGTTTTGCTGCTGCTCGCCGGCGCTTGCGGGAGTAAAGGCTCGTCGCCAAATAGCGAAAAGTCTTCGTAGCCCGGCAGCGCAGTCATGGCAAAATCGGAAGGCGATGACTGGGGTGACGACGTTGGGGTTGGCAGCGAGGTTTGAGGCTTTGGCGTCGACAGGAAGAAGCTGGGCGACGGGTAGTGCGCAAGGTGGATCCAAGCAGCAGGAGTGTAGTACGAGATGGCAGCTGGATCAAAATCATCGTTTTCAGCATCGCCATGATCGTCCGCGTTAGTTTGTAATTGGTGGTGACTGTCAAGGTGTGTGGCGTGATCAACGCCGGCAGAATGGGAAGAGTCAAGCGAGGACAATGGGGGAAATTGAGCATCGAGGTAAATGTGGGTATGCAAGTGGGCGGACGATGCGGGAATGCAACCGGGCAGAGCGGCAGTGGCAGCCCCAGCAGGTGACGATGCGTACGACTGCGCCATTGTGTGTGGTGGGATGCGGGAATTGGGAGTTGCCAGGTGCGAGCGAGCAAGTGGGAAGCGAATCAAAAGCGAAAGAAAGGTTCAAGTCAACCACAACACAGGCGAAAAGGGTATGAGAAGCTGCAATTGAGAGGGGCGAAAACACTGCGACTGCGACTGCGACTGCCAATGCCAATGCCAAACCGTCATGCCCAAATCATGCCCAGCTCGGTTCTTGATTCGGCCTTGCCCACCGAGGCCGCAAAGCATCCGGCGACAAGCGAGTTTGTTGGAACTGAATGGGAGCCAAGATTCCAGTCAAGAAAACACCGGGGGCAGCTGTAGAGCGCGTTTGGGTGTCGGCCGCTGCGCCAACTGGCCAACATGCATGCACAGCAAATCAGCTGCACAATCCCGAAACTGAACTGGAATGTCACCGTGGTTCGGTGCACTCACCACCAGTTGCAGTAACGGGAGAGCACAATGATCCACAAGCGTGCACCCCCAAAACGTCACCTGAGCCGTGATCTGCTGGTGGAGGTTGTTGCCTGAATGGCCGAGTCGTTGTGAATGCCGAAAAACTGCCGCCGCGTGGGTCAAGTTGATGGCGGCGGCGGAGATGCGCAGGTGTGTTCAGGGAGCACAGGCACAGCCGAGCAATGACTATCGATCTTGGGCGGGCGATGGGAACGAGTGATCCTCCAGGTGTGCATGTGGCATGGATCTCGGGACCCGACGAACGGGCAAAGTAGATGATAGTACTTGGCCGAGCGGATGATGAGGGACCGATCCATTGGACATGTATGATTTGGGCATTGGGCGGCCCTGGGCCAGAGGCGGCATGGCGAGGAGAGTGTGCATGGCGGAAATAACAGAGAGGACAGGGAGGGAGGCAATGGAGCAAGAGGGCGGCAGGACCTAAAGCAAAGCAAAAGGCAAAAGATGGTACATAGACGCACCCAACGAGGAGAGTTCCCAATGGATGACTTGACTGATTGGAATGCAGCTGGCCCACAGCTGCGCAACGGATGCGGAATGTAAGGAACTGTAAGGTTGGCGATACCGAGTGACTCGTCGTGATGAATGCCAGTAGGTACACTGTAGTTGTTACCTTCCACGTTTGAGTGTGGGCTGTGGACTGTGGAGGGACGGATTGCATTTGCTGGCGATGGATGTCAATCAGCGTCACTCTGACTGGCTTTTTTTGAAGGTTATTTCCACAAGGTCACGCCCTGTCCCGTGTTCATCCCCTCTGACACATGCTGACTCAACTTATTCCAGAACAGTCAATCGAAGCGTGTCCGCGGCCACCGTGCAACCGTTTCACGCTAGTCCCCCGATCGATCGATCGATCATTCCAAACCAAAATGAAAAATGGAAATCAAGAACTAGATGTAAACATCATCTTCAACTCATTGAGAAAACACCCTGAAACTGCATGCAGACACCCCCGCCATGACCACTCCATCACCACAAGCGCAGCCGCAGCCGCAGGTGCAGCCACAGCCGCAGCGGGAGCCATCGTCTCAACCAACCTGGTACTCGTTCACGCAAACCCAGGACCAGCTCGCCATCTCCTTCACACTGCCCGCCGACTCTGCCCCGTCGGCCAAGCCCAAGATCTCCATCCAGCCAGACTCGCTCTCGGCCCACTTTGGCGCTTCGGCCTCTTCTCAGGATGACCGCCTCACCTTCATCTCGGGCACGCTCTTTGCGCGCGTCCTCCCGCACGACTCGCTGTGGCAAATCGAAAAGCACCCCGTGACTGGCCTGCGCACCGTCACCATCCACCTCGAAAAGGAGTCGGCCATTGACTGGCCAGTCGTCATTTCCGAATCCGACCCCATGGACTCGACCTCTTGCTTCTACCTGGCGCAATTCCTCGAACCTTTGGACCCGCCGCGTGCCTTTGACCTGTACACACGCGGCGCCCAGGCAGGCAATGTTGCTTGCATGCTCAAAGTGGCTGCGTTTTACGAGGTAGGCAACGAGCAAGCTCCCATGGTGCCTGTGTGCAAGGATCTCGCGGCCAGTGTCGCTTGGCACAAGAAGGCCGCACATGCACCCGTGTCACAGTACACGGCCGAGCACGTGGCCGAAGCCTGCTACATTTTGGCGTCGGCGTACCAGTCGGGCCATGGCCTCGTTCAGGATGTGCCCGTGGCACTTGCCTTGTACGATCGGGCCATGGATTTGGCCGCCGGTGTGCTTTCGGGATCCGGATCCGGATCGGGATCCGCATTCGACTCCACAAACGCCAAATCGCAATCACCAGTCACGGAATCGCCATCCTCGTCTAAACTCGCGCCCGTGTCCCAACTGGCTGGCGACGCCAAACTCAAGCAGCTCATCACCGTGTCTGCATTCCAAGTCGGCCTCATGTATTTCGAGCGCCAAGCATACACTGACGCGCACAAGTATTGGGACAGATCGGCTGCCAATGGCCATCCACAATCGCTCTTTAACTTGGGCGTCATGTATCTCAATGGCCGCGGCGTGGATCGTGATTTGGAGCGTGCGCTTGAGCTCATGCACAAGGGCGTTGAGGCAGATCATACGGGCAGGCTGGCGATTCCCGAGGGGTTGGAGGAGGCTGTGCAACAGGAGCGCGAGGCAAAGTTGAGTGCGAATCGGGGAACCATTGGCGAAAGCGAAGAGACGGTGGTGGCGGGCGGCGTGCACACACCAAGGGGGCACGGCAAAAAGCAGCGCAAGAAGAAGCGTGGGGCACAGTCTGCCGATGGCGTGAGCGAGGTGTTGGTTGGCCTTGGAGTGGTTGTGGCAGTGGTGGGTGTGGCCGCTGTTTGGTATTTCAGGGCGAGTCGAGGGCAGGCATGAGCAATGTAGTTGCTCATTCATGCCACTTGCACTTGTGATAGTTGTCTATTGGCGTGCGTAACCAGTTATAATTTGTACATTATGTATCATGCATCCATGGATTTTTGTTTTTCGATTTGCTTTTCCGTTCAAGTTTCGCCTATGTATCGATTCTTTGCCTGCTGAGCTTTGTCACATGTTCAGCTTGACTTATTGATTCCCTCGCTGTTCACCGCACAGTGCCCTTACGATCGAGAAAGATGGCTGGGATTGTATTCGTACACAAATGTGCCGAGAACAAATCCACAATCACCTCACAAGAGCACAAAAACCAGTACAAGCACAACCAAACTCATGACCGACTGGATAGCAAATTTACGGTGCCCCGCCATCGCCGCTGCGCTCGGCAGATCGACACCCTTCTCTAAATGCACTTTTCCCACAACCTCAGTAAAGTTTTGCACACTACCGGCCAACCCGCTCTCTTGCAACTTGAACCCGGGCCTCGCCTCCCAAATCCACCACACTTTGGACTCGGCCACCGTCTTGTCCTCGCCGCTGGCCATGGGAAAGTGCATGCATGTCGTGTTGCTCGTGAAAAACGATGCAACCCAGCAGGTTGCTTCCAAATCGCACGCCGAGAAACACTCGGCCTCAGACACGTTCGCAGCTGGCGACTTGGGTTGCACAACTTTAGCCTGCGGAATCCATCCCATGACGCCGTAAAACTCGTTGCCGTACTTGAACTTGAACTTTGCCGGCACGCCGCTGGGTCCGTTTTCGATAATGTCACATGTGGCAGTGAGCATGTTGCGCGCGGTCGCGTTGAGTGGCAAAAGGTCGGCCAGGTTGTAGCGTGGAACGAGGCACAAGTTCGGGGCACCCATGGTGCATTGCGCGATACAGTTGGCGGGCCGCGAGTAGGTGGGCGTCTTGTGCAAAACGGCACGCATTTGGATGGCGGTTTTGGTGCTTGAGAGGTTGTAGGCCACCGGGGTGGCAAAGATGCCCTTGTCGGCGTCAAAGAGCAAGGGTGGGCGTGGAGTTGACATTGTGGCAGGGAATCGTGGGCTGTGATCCAGTTGCAAGTCCTGGTCATTCGCATGAAGGGCGAGGTAGAGGGTGGGGAAACTCATGTAGGCATTTGAGGTGTTCTCGGCCAATGCCTTTGTGTTTTCAAGCTTCTCTTCTCTCATCGGGGAATACGTATGTATTCTGTGAGGGAAGTGCTCTGATGTCTTCCTTTGGTGCCGTTTGCCAGCTGCCTCTCGTTCATCCGACAACGTGAAAGCTGCATCCATGGTTCCTGTTTCTCTGAGTGGCTTGGGGGTCACGGTTTCACAACATCAACCGTTTGTCTCACGAACGATATGCCAATCGGGACAATCGACTTCTAGAAGTGCCTAAAAGCAGCCAGAAAAATGTTCCAGAAAACGCTGCTCTGCTTGACCTATACAATTCGATTCTTGAAGAGTTTCAGGATTTTTTTACCAGCTACGCTTGCTGTTTGAGGAGCAAACCAGGGGTTTCCTTGTTGAAGGCTGGTCATGACGTACCTGGGTCCAACACAGCTGGGACGAGCGGCAACGGTGGGTTCGCGACCAAGCGTGCGATGTCATTGCTTATGGAAACGACGGTCGCTTTTACTGCAAGCAATTTGCATACTGCGATGATTGCGTCATGATGCTGCGCCGTAACTGCTAAATCCATATCGCACAGTATCAATTGATTGCGTATTGCTATGGATCGTTTGTGTTTTGACTTTTTCTTCGCCTCAAAGATCTCTCTCTCCATCTGTTTTGTTGGGTATTGACATGGACTTATTTGTCATGAGAATAAACCTGTTGCCTGTGGATGAATGATAAATCGCTCTCTCAGAAGAGGTACAGCTCACTGCGAGCGAACGTACGTGCTGGCAGAAGGTTCATCTTGGTCATTTCATGTTGACGGTCCGTCAAAAACGTAACCAGGTTACCAACGTCAGTCGGCTTACAATACAAATGACGGATCCGTCCCCATTAAAATGGAATGAATCTTGCCCGACATGGCTGGCCCAATGTTCCTGCTCTTGCCATTCCCGGTCGGGTCACGGACGACCTGCATGTGCACAAAAACAATCCGTCTTGTCAGAATCTGACCTTCACGCACAAGCAACATCCAGTACGACATACCTGAATCGTGGCTAGCAAACCTGGCGCGCGGCCCGGATCCCGCCGATAAGCCTTGTACAGCGACTCCATGGTTGGATAATGCGACACAATGGCACGCGAAATAGGTTCGGTCACGCCCTTGACGGCTTCAAGCATGAGCCGCCATGTGTCCGCGTTGCTCTTGCCGGACGCGACGGAAATGTCGGCGCACAATGATTCGTCGGAATGCGCCAGTTTCCTATGTCCAACGCAAGCATGTAAGAACCCAGTGCGACTGACCACACCCGAATCCGACACGTACCGGTAAGGCATGGCTCCAACCTCCCTAGCAATGACATTCATATAACTGACCGTCTCGTTACGATTTCGCGTCAAGATGACGGTAAACTGATGCACCAGCCGCCACTCATTGACCGTGTCCAACACCCGCTGCCACTCGGGCACATGCTCGCTAGGTGCGGCACCCATTCCGGCCGCATTCCTGGCCCGATTACTCGCTGTCTGTTTGCGCTTCATCCACCCGTCCAAGTTTTCCACAAGCAAGTAGAGCCGCCCGCGCTTGCACGCCTTGTTGAGCTCGCGCGGCACCTCGAGCGGATCGGCAAGCACGCGGTCACCCAGGCTGAACCCGTCGATCAGCATAACAATGAGCGGGATTCGTGTGACAATGGCGTGGTCTGTGGGTTCCCAGACCTGGCGGTCGGCGTTGAATTCGCGGTATGTGGAGCGAGTGAATGTGATGCATTCGGGCGGAGGGGCGTGTGGCAGGGCGGCAATGGGGCTCGCGGGACCAACAATGGTGGATTTGGTGCCGACGCCGGACAGGCCGCGGATGATTTCGTCAAAGTCGACCATGCGGGTGGTGAGAAAGAGGTGGATATAGGCGTGCAGCTCCGACGAGTATGTATCTTTTGATTGCACCTTGTTTGCATCGTTGAATTTCTGCACAATTTCCGAAACACAGCGGGAGCGAGTGGTTATGACCGAAATAGTGAGAGGGTCGTGAATAATCATATGAGCGGACCTTGCGTTGTTCCTTCTCCAACTCCTTTTGTCGCTTTGCCTCTTCCCGCTCGAGTCGCTTGCGCTCCTTTTCCGCTTCCTGTCAACATGGCCTTTGTCAATCAGTCTGAATGACAACGCCGAATAGGAGTGACTCACGAACCTTCCTCGCCTTCTCTTCGGCCTTCTGCCGTTCCTTCTCCTCCCTTGCCCTCGTCGCCTCTTCGGTCGACATTGCCCGCCGCACCGCCCGCCCTTTACCCTGCGGGCCACCACTCGCCCCACGAGAACTCGGCGCAGGCTGGCTACTTGCCGAAGCCGCCCCGGCCGCCATACCTGCAGCAAAAATGGACGACTGAGAACGTTGAATGGCCGCTACCTGCATTTTGCGACGCTTCGCTTGCGCAACAAACTCGGGATCCATGTCGAGATCAGACAGCTCGGCATTGTCATCGAATCCTGCGGCGCTGGACGTGCGAGCAAGTGGCCGAGCGGCAGCACCGCCGTTGGTCGGTGCTGGTTGCGAGGACGAGATGCGTGCGGTGCGGTCGGGTGGTTCGGGCGAAGAAAGTATATGGTATTGTTGCGGGGCGGCAGACGAACCAGGCGCATCGGAACGCGGTCGTGGTAGCGGTGGAGGGGCTCGATACGTTGCGGGGGTTGGAAACGAGGCAATGATATCGTTATCATCGTCGTCGTCATCCGAGATGAGAGAGATTGCGGCCGAACTTGTGGTGGCAGCGAGAGAAGGCGCCGGAACTGAGGGTCGTGACCGGCGGGGAGCTGGTGCAGCCACCGCTGCCTGTATAGGCGCCGATACCTGAGGCGGTGGCCGAGCGGGCCGAGAGCGAGCGGGAGCCGTGGCTGCAGCGGATGGAGCGGAAACGATGCGGAAATCGTCGGCGGAATCTGAGTCGGAATCGAGGATCACGACCTTGTTGGACATGGTGACATGGCAGTATCAATACGAGCGAGGGCGGCACTATTGCTCAGGGTCACAGTGTGGTTTCATTTGCTTGAGGATACGCTCTTCACTTTGGAGCAGAGAGCTATGTATCAGCGATGTATCGCGAAATCGGAAGCCATGACTCACGTCGTTGTGAGGCATCCTTCTTACATACATATGACAATCAGTGCATTCATCGCCTGTGCCAATGGAATGCGGTTGGCAGCGAATTCACCGCCCGGTGCAAGCGCCGTCACCTTCTAAGCGGGATAAACCAAGGGCCCGTCCCATTCGAAACCGTCTTGATTGGTAAGAACTCGAACCGCGTGGCGGGAAGCTTCAGCCGGCCCCAAGATTCGCCTGGAAGAGCCAGAGACTGGCCACTGTCCAACAGCTCGCAAATGATCCTTGATTCCTCTTCGAGCTCGGCCGCTGGCCGCTCGTCATACCAAATTCGACACTGGCCACGACGCCAAAAGACACGCGAAAGAAACAGATTATTGGCCAATTCTTCACCCGCGCTTTGCACAGCTGCCGCAGCAATCAGTTCCCCGCACCGAAAGAAGTAGCCCAAGTGGTTTGTAAAGTAGGTACCTGGTTGATCGGGTCAAATCGCGACATCGTACCAATCCTCGACACCATACCAACCATGCTCCAAGCACTGGAGGTCAAACGGAACGCGTTGGGGAATGAACGCGAGCGATTCTCAGTGGGTTGGGAGCGAGACGAGACACTCGACTTTCCAGTCGTACGTCTCGAGACAGGCACGAAACATGAAGTGAATGGCGTGAATAAGGTGCAGGTTGAGTTCCATATCGCCTGCAACACTGCCCAAGGTGCCATTGTGCCGAGAATCTAAAGAACCGTAGAGCGAGCGACAGCAAACGGCGAGGCGAGCAGTTGCGCGAATTTCGAGGCAGTTTGCCGAAATGAGGTGAAGAATCGCGAATGGCAGAGCAGCCAGTGAGGCCGGCTGGTTGTTCACCCGTGGCATCCGAGTAAGGTCGTGGGCATTCGCTTGCATAGTGGCTGCTTGCATTGCAGGGTTGGAAGAGAGACAGCGATCTTGCACTGCCCAACCAAGTTCTCCGGCGTGGGAACCATGTATCCGAGGCACTTTCAAGCCAATCAAAAAAAGTGACGCGTCGCTCACTCAAATACATACATCAGAGAGTCCGTGAGCTGGTCAAAGGCCCCACACATCATCCATCACATTTCTCGCCGATGTGCTGCATCTTGGCAAAAGTGCAAGGTGAGACACGAGCAACCAGCAGAGGGTTGATCGGCGTCCCGACCTCGCCGAATAATCCCGTGCCTGTCGGCGCGTTTCTCCATGCATGTGGCTTTGACCTGTTCCAGAAAGAGTTTCCATCGACCCGATCGCGTCGGGTGCAGATAAAAACGTGAAGCATTGAAAAGCGTTGGCAGACCCGCCCGTACGGCCCTACCACCCGTAGACGCTGTCTGGATTCTAACTGCCCGCCCGCCTCCCCTCCCATCGAGCTTGCGTCTTCCCCAACCTCCTACGACTACGATCATAGTCTCAGCCATGAACTCTCGTCGCATCGGTGTCCTCGGCGGCGGCCAGCTCGGCCGCATGCTCATTGAATCCGCCCATCGCCTCAACGTCTCTGTCGTGTGCCTCGACTCTGATCCGGCCACCCCGGCCAAGCAGCTCCTGGGCCCTCCCGTGGCCGGCACCATTGACTGCGGCGCCTTTTCGAACGCGGCCGACATTCGCAAGTTTGTCTCGCAGTCCAAGATCGATGTCCTCACAGTTGAAATCGAACACGTCGACACCCATGTGCTCGACGAGCTCGAGGCCGAGGGCAAGGTGGAGGTGCACCCGGCACCAAGCACCATTCGCGTGATCCAAGATAAGTTTGCGCAAAAGGAGCATCTGACCAAGCACGGTGTGCCGACGTCCAAGTACGCGCCAGTCCCGAGCGTGGAGAGCCTGCAGTCGCTGGCTAAAGAGTGGGGATTGCCGCTCATGCTCAAGAGCAAGCGGTGGGCGTACGACGGCCGCGGAAACTACGCTGTGCATTCCGAGGAGGATATCGCCAAGGCCTACGAGACTCTGAACCCAAAGGCCGATCCCGAAGCCCTGTACGCGGAAGCTTGGTGCCCGTTTGAGCGCGAGTTGGCCGTCATGGTTGTGCGGGATCGCCAGGGACATGTGGTTGCATATCCGACTGTCGAGACGGTGCACACGAGGAACATTTGCCATGTTGTTGTTGCGCCTGCGCAGATTGATGGACTCTTGGCGGCAAGGGCTCAGGAAGTGGCAAAAATGGCTGTTGCAAGCTTGTCTGGAGCTGGCATTTTCGGCGTTGAGATGTTCTACTTGGCCTCTGGTATGGCACACTTGCTCAGCATTTCTCGGCAAACGGGATATTGGCAGACTCTGACCACTTTCCATTATTCCATAAACAGGCGAAATCCTCCTCAATGAAATCGCTCCTCGCCCCCACAACTCTGGTCACTACACCCAAGACGCATGCAACACTTCTCAATTCGAAAATCACGTGCGCGTGCTCGCCGGCCTCCCAATTGGCTCGACTGACCTCAAAGTGCCATACGCCGCCATGCTCAACATCCTCGGTCACGTGCCGATGGGCGACTTGCAGCGGACCCTTGCCTCTGCCCACGCCTCGGTCACGGTCCCAGGCTCCACGGTGCATTTGTACGGGAAGCCGGGCTGCCGCGCCGATCGCAAAATGGGCCACATCAACCTCGTTGCACAAACCTTCCCCGAGTTGCAATCGCGCATGGCCCAGCTGCTGGCGGCCGACCTCGGTGTCTCTGTGGACGATGCGCGCAACGTGATTTTGCCGTCTGCCCTCCGGCAAGGTGCGCCCAAAGTGGGCATCATCATGGGTTCGGACTCTGACCTGCCCGTGATGCGCGCCGCGGCACATATTCTGCGCGATTTTGACGTGCCGTTTGAGCTCACCATTGTGAGCGCCCACCGGACGCCGTTGCGCATGGTCGAGTATGCACAACAAGCGGCCGCACGCGGCATTCAGGTCATCATTGCCGGCGCGGGTGGCGCTGCGCATTTGCCTGGCATGGTTGCTGCCGTGACGCCGTTGCCTGTGATTGGTGTGCCTGTGGCGCTCAAGGTGTTGGACGGTCAGGATTCATTGTACTCGATTGTGCAAATGCCCAGGGGCGTACCGGTGGCAACGGTGGCGATCAACAACAGCACGAATGCGGGCTTGCTGGCAGTGAGGATGTTGGGCGCGCAGTCGAGGTATTACAGGGAAAAGATGGCAGAGTACTTGAAGAGGCAAGAGGCCGAGGTGCTGGGCAAGGTGGACAGGCTTGCACAGGTTGGGTGGGAGGAGTACAAGGCGTAATGTGTTTTGCTGTGGTTATTCATTGCTGTTGTTGTGTGTCATTTCTTGTCTTTGCTGCATGTATGCAACCACCCCCTTTTTTGTGCTCCGTGACTTGTACAACAGCGTTCTTTGGGACTGATGGGAGTCAAGAAACTGCGCCGGGCCGTCTGACATTCATATATGACAAAAGCGACATCCTCACCGAGTCGGCATTCCTTGTCCACTTCATAATATCAGTTCTCCATCCGCCATGTCCCAGCTCGCCCGACTCTGTGCACTTTTTCCGCGCCGCGTTCCACTGGCCAGGCACAACTACTCTGTGCCATTTGTCCTCGAGACCTCGGTACCGCCCGCCCATCTTCGTCGCTGCTCTTCTCTGCCCAAGCCAGAGCATGGTTTAGCGAACAGCCGTTAACTGGATCTCCAATCACTCGAGCAGGGCCGGTCGGAACGAGCATTCGACATTTACTCGCGATTGCTCAAGGACCGGATCGTGTGCCTCTTCACGCCCGTCGACGATCATGTGGCCGGCCTGATTGTCGCACAGCTGCTTTACCTGGATGCCGAAAGCAGCACCAAAGCCATTTCGTTGTACATCAACTCGCCCGGCGGATCGGTGACCGCGGGCATGGCTATTTACGACACGGTTCGTTCGACGCTCTCTAACATTTCATTGTTCCATTTGTCGCGTCCTCATGCCATGGTCCATCAATAATAGATGCAATACATCTCGGCACCCGTATCGACTCTGTGCATCGGCCAAGCGTCATCCATGGGCTCATTGCTGCTCGCTGCAGGGTCCGCGGGGCAACGCCTTGCGCTCCCAAATGCACGCATCATGATTCATCAACCAAGTGGTGGGGCTCAAGGGCAGGCGAGCGACGTGGCGATTCATGCGCGCGAGATATTACGCTGGCGGACGCATTTGAACCAGATTTATGCGCGGCATACCGGTCAAGACAAGGATGTGATTGAGGGCAAGATGGATCGCGATTACTTTATGAGCGCCGAGGAAGCAAAGGCTTTTGGGTTGGTGGATGTGGTGCTGGAGGGAAAGAAAAAAGGGGCGGAGAAGGTTGAAGTGTAGGGAGCTCATTTTGCCCCCAATATGCACTTGAACAAGAATACAAGAATATAGGCAGACTTTACTTTGCATCATATTCGATCCAAGAGTTGATCGGCGACAACTGCCAGCAATACTGGCCACAAGGATGCCACATCCTCTGGCTTGTTTCCCGATAGCGTCATTGTGCCAAGGTTAACTCATCCGCGACCAACGCCTTGAGCACGCTACCAGCTTGCTGTACCCCGTCGGCCTCCCCCTCACTGCTTCCACGCGCCACAATGCCTCCAGATTCGGCCGCTGCTGCTGATGCTGCGGCCTCGCTTTCAATCTCGACCACTGTGCTCATCACAACTTCCCGCACACACTGCTCAATCAAGGCTTCGCATGCGCGGTCAGTTGCGTCGCGTTTGAGCTTGGCGAGCACGGCATCGTGAATGCATGTGCGGACCAAGTGGCGAGTTTCTTGGACAACGACTTCATTGAGGAGAGAGGCCGCTAGGTGCGCGAGCGGGTCCCGTGGAGAAGTGGACCATGGGAATTGCTTGGTAGTTCGGACTTGACTGTGAAAAAAATTGGCGAGATCAGCTCGAACGTAAACCTCAGGGGCGGGAGAAACAAAATCATAGCAGTGGGCAACAACATACTCGAGTTTGGCTTGCGCATACTCGACAAGAACGAGGTCATGGACCAGAGAGGCGACAGTCGAGTCAAGTATGTCGCTTGTGATTTCGGCAATGTCTGACTCTCTGGTATCAGCATTATCGCTGCTGTCGACTGATACATCGTCCGACGCATGGACGGGACTCTTTTCGCGCGCAATGCGCCTCGGGCTCGTGGGGATTGAGGAGGCAGATGCTGGTGGCGATGCCGATTTCAGTGGGGCATGTTTGGAGAGCCGACGCCGGGTTGGGCTATCCGAGTTTGAACGCTGGTGATGCGACTGTCGATGGTCAAGTTGCGGATGGTGAATAGGGCATGAGCCGCACGTCGCGGCGACCTGCTGTTGTTGCAGTTGTTGGAATTGAGCAAGGCCGAACGGTAACGAAGGGGTGGAGCCGGATTGGAGTGCCGTGGGAACCAGGATCGCCGTCGGGCTTCCAAGCATCATCGGCAGAGACGATGGGTAGCCCGGAAAGCCAAACGGCCCCGCGTATGGCTGCTGGAGTTGCTGAACTGGCGAAGCAGCACATGAACATGAATGTGATTGATCATGATGAGCTGACGCAAGGGTGTGGAGCGGATCGAGCACGACTTTCGAGCCAGACGTGGGCGACGATGGGTGGCTGCTGACAGGCAAAGCACATGAGCGGTCGGATCTCTTGTGCTTCTTGTCAAGCGATGGCGGTGTTGGGGTCTGCGGAGGTGACATTTGGCTCAATGCTTCAAGTTTATTCACTCTTTTTGTGTATTCATTCAACAAATTGGTGTCTGTCGAGTCGCCTTTTTTATTCAATTGTTGTCATCCCGAGGCCGTATAATCTCTGAACTGTCATAAACGCCCCATGTATACTTTCATACCAGCAGATCTTGTAAGAGGTTTGTGGGTACGAATCAATTGCCAGCTCAACATGGATCAAGTGTAGCAGGTATGGATGTGCAGTTCGCATGGAAAATGCATGCATGCAACAACACAATCTTTCAAAACATGGCGCATGTTGGCAGACCGGCTACACCGCCTCAAAATTACAGTCGCATTCGCATCCTGGCTGGATGTACAATGCAAGGGACGCTCTCTGTCGTGCAAATATTCAACTGCTGGCGGAGCTGGCGGTAAGCTGACTTGGCTCTGGGCCATATCTTGAACCTGAAAGACTCGGCATATAAAGGGCGAGTTTGATAACACTGAGACTGAACTTGCATCCAGTGTCTGTGATTCACAATCCCTGTATAAAAATTCGCGCAATTGGGATGAAGGAGCTTGCGTTGCACGATACCAGTCGCCAACCACACTGTAGAGGCGAAACTGGCCACTCTTACCTCGTCAGACTGAAACTTGCCCAAGCCACCCAAAATAGGCCCGGCCCAGGTCACTACTTAACCAGATAGTGAGGTACACGGCCCTAGTTGCAGATAGAGCCATAAATATGTCAACCCAAGTGCGAGCACAAGTGAGAGCATACAACTCGCACCACTCCGGCTTTTCGCCCACATCTGACCCACTAGGCACAGTACTTGTGACTGCATTGCGTGAGCCGCGAGGCACCATGGTTAGTGCATACTAGCAATGTCGGTGCTGTAGTGTCCACGGATCTGCGGTGACCAAATTGACCTCCTTTCAGAGGGCAAAGGTCGGCCCGGGGTGACTTGCACAAGTGGCAGAGGGTGACAACGGATACTGGAGGATGTCGCGTTTCGACTGGGAATCGATGCGGACACTTGCGCTGGGAGAACAAATGCGGGTGGGCCAAGCATGGAGGCAGCGAGGTAACTGCCAGAAGAGAATGCGCAGAGTGGCATTGTCCACGCTGGGTCAGTCAGTCTATCAGTTGAGCTTGGAAAGTCCAACTGGCCGATGGGAAGCGTCAAACGTTACGCGTCTGTTGGGTTGTTCCCGAACCATCCCGACGGCTTCCTCTGATGTTCCGATGGTTCCGATCGGAAGTGTCAATGTCAGGAATTCGCAAGTATTGGCAGCAGAGTCCAGGCCGAGTGCGCTGCCCACACTGCATGCAATCTTCCCTGTACATACTCTGATACACTGCAATGTCGCACGTCCTTCAGTCGGGTGCCGCAGCCGCCGCCACCGTGGCTGCCCGCCTTCCAGCAACCGCTTCCGCCGTCGCTGCCCGGACTGCTCGCCAACTGGCGTCACATCAGCTTCGCCGCTCCGTTGGGACCGCTGCATCTGCGGCTACGCACGCTCGGGCACCGGCCCACAGTGGGCGTCGAGGAGCTCACTCGATTGCGTCGTCACGGGCCCCGCACCCGCATTCGCTCAATGTGGCGCATCAGTCGGCCGATGGCGGCGGTGGGATGCCGTACACGGCTCCGACATCGCCAACAACCGCCTCTCCTCTTCATTCGCAACACTCGTCGTCGCCTGCTTCTCAAGCGCACGGCAATGGCCATGGTCAGCCGTCGCAACAAAACAATGGGCACTCTCCACATTCGCATTCGCACTCGCATACAACACACACTCCGGCAGCCAAAGTCAAGGGAGGGCCAACGGGCATGTCGTCCAAGGTTTCCGTCACTTCCCCACCCGACTCGACATCGTCGCCGACACTCATGCACCAGCAACGTACATTCCACACATCCACCAATTCCCACGACCATGCTCAACAAGCGCACTCGGCGCCGTCGCACCAAGCTTCGGGTCCATCCATCCCGCCTGCTGCAGCATCCGTCTCTGCTTCTACCTCTTCACCATCATCCGTTGGCGACTCGCTCGAAGCCATTGATCCATCAATCGACCCACTGCCAGCCGTCGGTGCCGACGCGGATCCCGGCTCACCAACAACAGCAACCCACACACCCTTTCTCATGTGCCTGGGCGCCGCCGCTCGCCCCAAGCGCCCGTCGACCCCAACTCCAGCGACCCCGCCACCCGCCACTTCTGCGCACGACCCAACTTCACTCAATCCACACACGCCCTCTGGCGCAAGCCAACTCCTAACGCCTCGCCCGCTCGACTGCGGCGAAGACGCCTTCTTTGCCCTAACCCGCGGCCCACTCGCCGTGTTTGGCGTTGCGGACGGCGTCGGCGGCTGGGCCGACCTGGGCGTCGACCCGAGCCTGTTTGCCTGGGAACTCATGCGCAATTGTCGCGCGGCAGCGCACGGCGGGGAAGCCGACCCCTTGCGTGTGCTCACTCGCGCGTATCAGCAGTTGCTTGATGAGCGTCGCGTGACTGCTGGATCGGCCACGGCGGCTGTGTTGTCGTTTGATATGCGCACGGGTGTGTTGAAGACGGCCAATTTGGGCGATTCCGGGTATTTGATTGTCCGGACGGGGGCCGCGAGCGCCGGAGACAAGGCTGACAAGGACAAGGCGGATGTCCCGAGGGCAGTGTATCGGTCGCCCGAGCAGCAGCATTATTTCAATGCGCCGTATCAGCTCAGTGTCAGCCCCGATTCCGTGAGGGGCAACATTTCCGATCGGCCAGAAATGGCCATGTGTGCAGAGCACCAGTTGCAAGCGGGCGATGTATTGATTGTCGCAACCGATGGATTGTTTGACAACTGTTTCACGTCGGATTTGCTGTACACGGTTCAACGCGAGTTGACTGGCCCGTTGGCTGCTGCTGGGATGAGCGGAGGAGGCGGCACAGCGGGCATGGATGTGGTTGCGGCCAGGGTTACCAAGCTGGCCCGGGCGCTTGCGGTGCAAGGAAGGGAGTTTGCCATGAATCATCGCAGGCAGAGTCCGTTTGCCAGGGCCGCTTCCAGTGTGTCGGGCCGCGTGTTCTCTGGCGGCAAACTGGATGATGTGACGGTCGTGACAGCCATGGTGGTGGATGCACCAAAGGCGGGAAAAGATGGAGGCGAGGGTGAGGGCAAGGAGGCTGGACACACAACGCTGCTGTATGCCAAGGTGTGATGCAGGAGAGGAGTTTTTCGTCTCTTTTTCCGTTTGGCTTCTTTGGCAGTACCCCAATTCTTCTATTTCCTCTCTTTTGTTGCAACATATCTTCATTCAATTTGCGCGACGAGCTGCGCGTCTCCCGTTTTGTTGTCGTCGCTTCCCAGTAAATAACCAACACCCCATTACGTCTGATACATGCTACTCCGCCGTGCGTTGCGTTACTGTGGTCAGTTTTTCTCGCTTGAGTCAGTCAGCCACCAGAGACTGAAAGTCAGAGCCAGTCACAGGAATGAGTCAACATCGTCCAGGCACTACTAATGAGATGCCGCCATTTGCCGCGTTTGCATGCACTCTTGAGGTCAGCACGTCTGCATGCATTTAATTCTTTTGCATCAATATACCATGCTATACCCCTGTTGCGACAACCCACTACTACACCCACCAACCTCCTCCGAGCCGGCTGGCAAAACATGGAGAGCAAGGCGCCATACGATGCCAAATGGATCCGGCCGCACGAGGACATGTTGTGCGCGCTACTCAAGCCCGACGGCGACGGCGACGGCGCCGGTGCCAAACGCACCGTTGCGCTCGTGGAAATGTGGGTCAGGCACGACGCGTGTGTACTCCCGTATGCCGAGTGGGAGCTCGTGATCGAAGCGTCGTGTGAGTACGGCCATGTCAGTGTGCTGGATGCGATCCGCGAGTGCACGCCGTGGTGGGACGATGCATCTCCGCAGGTCAGAGCCTACACCGACATGTACGTCGGTGATGCCGTGCGTGGAGGTCAGGTGCGTGTGCTTGAGTGGATGGTGAGCACGGCTGGGTGGCGTCTTGAGACGCTTGTCCACCATGCGTGTGCGTATGGAAAGGTGCATGTGTTGGAGTGGTACTTGGCGAATCGGGCGCGCGTTGACACGGATCCAGAGTGGGAAAAGAAGGTGGAGGCACAGCATGCGCCGTACATCAAGGACGAGCTCTTGCTGGACTTGGCCACGGACAATGGCCATGACCACGTTGTACAGTGGTTGGTGGAATATTACGATCCCATTGTCCCATTGGATCGCTGGTCGGATGTGGATGGCACAAGTGCAAGCGGGCGTTTGGATGTGCTCAAGTTGTGGCATGCGCGAGCAGCGGCTGGTGCATGTGCGTTTCCGGACTATTCCAAGAATGCGCTGCATTTCGCGACGGCCGAGGGCCACTTGCAAATTCTATCTTGGTGGATCCACGAGAGTGGGTGGGAGCTCAAGTACGACCCCGACGAGCTGTTCCGGTGTGCATTGTGTGCCAAGGATTGGCTTCAAGTTGTGGATTGGTGGATGAACGAGTCCGGTATCAAGTTTGATATGGACCAGCTCGTGGGCATCTTGAGCAAGTGCGACACGCGCACCTTGACGATGCTTGACCGCTGGCAGCAAGCGGGCAGTTTGGCGTTCCCATGCAACGTCTCCAAGGCGCTGTGCAATGCCGCAAGGGAGTCACGGGTTGACGTGCTTGAATGGTGGCAGACGCGCAGCGGTGTCAAGCTCGAGTTTGACCAAGGGTTGATGGACGCCGCTTGCCATGGCGCAAGTACGCACTACTTGTCCTTGGCCATGCTGGAGTGGGTTCGCACGCTGCATGTTGAACGTGGAATTGACTCAATACTCGGAGGCGGCGCTTGACGGGATTACGTGGGATTGGGACCTGCTCTACGCTGAAAGCAAGGTCGATGTCGTGAAATGGTGGCTCGGAGGATTGACGAGTCGCAGCTGCCAGTCAGGTACACTGCTGATTTCCTCCGTAAAGTCGTCTCGGTCGAGTCCGAGTATCCAGCGCGTGCCCAGCACTTGGTGAGCTGGATGATTGCCAAGGTTTTGGATCTTAAGCTGGACGAGGATGCTTGGAAGCGAGACGATGGGACATTGATGTTTGAAGAGTTGGAAGAGTACTTTCGCATCCGGGGTTGAAAAGAAAAGCGGATTCATTTGTGCCTGTGCATAAGGCGACTCATTCTCTAGGCCAATAATACCACAATTGTGTGGTAAATACAAGCATCTCGGGAATCATTTGCGAAGGTGGGACGCGAGACAAGCTGCATACATTCAAGTCATGGGCGGATCGGCAGCGATCCATACAACTTGCAACTTCGCCAAACATCGAACAGCGCGCAAAGGATATCGATATTCCATCATCGTCAATGCACTCTAAAACTTATTGAAAACGCAACCATGTCACTCGCTGCAATGGAAAAGAAGTTCGAGGCCGATGTCAAGGCCTTTGAAACCATGAACAAGGGTCCGTACCGATAAAGCCAACAGAGATCACGCCATGTCTCTCGCCTCCTCACTGCGCTGTCCAAGAACGCTTCGACGATCCGCACGAGTACGCATGGATGATGCATGCAGGCTAATTCATCTTTCTCTCGCGTGGCACAGAGTACACGACCTTGGTCTCCAACCGGCAGACGCTCGAGTCGCAACTCAAGGAAAACGAGCTTGTACAAAAGGTTTGCGGTCCTTCGTCCCTAGATTGGATTGGCCAATGGCTCCGCTTCTTCACTGCCGCTCACCTCTGCACACTGCGCTCGGCCACGTGCACACGGCGCATGCGATGATATTATCCAGGAATTTGAGCTGCTCGACGACGAAGCAACCGTGTACAAGTTGATTGGGCCCGTGCTCGTCAAGCAGGAGCAGCCAGAGGCAAAGGCAAATGTCAAGAAGCGGCTCGAGTTTATTCGTGGAGAAATGTGCGTATTGAGCTCTGGATTTCCTTTTCTCTTCCTTGTGCCTTCGCAGTTGTTCACTTTGAATGTGTTTCCAGTGATCGGGCGGAGAAATCGATCAAAGATTTGAGCGCCAAGATGGACAAGACCAAGATGGAGGTACGCTTGACCACTCAACGCTTTCCTTTGCGACGTGCCCAGATTGACGTGATGTTATGTCACTGCCCAGCTCATGGCCATGCAAAGCGAAATTCAAAAGCGCAAGAATCCCTCAGCATGAGCTTCCTCTTCCTCCTTCAACGCCCGTTCCGAGTGATTCCACCATCAACGTTTTGACATTTGCGATCTTTCAATCAATGGAATAATCATGTCCCATCCCAACGCATCATGCTACTCGCAACATGTGGCAGGCATCGATGTCCGTCGTCGGCGGGCGAAAGCTCAATTGCGTTCGTCTTGCCCGGCCACTTCATCACTCGGCACACTCTCAAGTGCAAGCATTTCCTCATTCCATCTCCTCACTGTTCGCTGCCAACCAACCCGAATCTCGCATTCCCGATGAGCAAATGCGAAGCGAGCGCGCAAAACTTGCCGGAATCAGAGCGTCATCGCGACAGCGAAGAATGCGACATGTAAAAAAGCAAGGAATTGCGGTGTGCAAGACATTTGAATCACGGGAGGACAAATACCATCGACAGCAACGATCGAGACTGATAAAAAGCAAAAGAAGGCACAAGAAAAAACTCAGACGGCACATTACGCACCTCGCCCGAGCACGTCTTCCACTCGCCGTGCTTTCAACCAACTTGGCAACTTGCCCTACAACCCGTTTGGATAATCCGTTGCACATTCAAACACCCCAAGCGGCAACCCGGCCTTCCTCCTCTTGGTCTTGATATTCCTGGCCTTATCTTTTAACTGCACCTGGTCAAAACGGGCCAGTGGCCCGCCAGGCTGCCCATGCCGCCGCAAAATCTCTGCCCAACTCGTCGGACAATCAGCAAACTCTTCCATGGCGCGCTCGAGCGCCTCCTCCTCCTCAATGGTCCAGGCAGTGCGCGGGCGGCGGGGGCGCGCACGAGGAGCAGCACCTGCAGCGGGAGCAGGCGCGGCCGCCGCTGCTGCTGTGGCACCACGTTGCGGCTGCTCTGGGTCGGGCAGTGGCACGAGCCGAGGCTGGGGTGGCGGCGGCGGGTGGCGCAAGGGGCCCAATGGGCCGAATGGGCGGGCGGCAGGTTGTGCGGGCGATCCGGGACGCGGCGCGGGCGGTTCTGTGTCCGAGTCGGAAAGTGGCATTGATGCGATGCGCGCGCCAGGCAGATGCGGGTGTGGTTGGCGCGTCCAGGGTGGGCGCCGGTCCAGTTGCTGGATTTGCGCGGGCGGTTGCTCTGCACGGTCGTTGGCGGTGCCTCCGTTGTCGTCGTCACGGCCAATATCCATGAGACAGGTGGCCGCAGCCGTAGCCGCACGTTGCCGCGACCGAGACGGTGATGGAATCGGCGGCATGGCAAGTCGGCCCGTGGTCGAGTCTCCACGGACCGTGAGGTCATCAAACGATGGCGGCTGCATCGACGCGTGTGAACGGTGCGATGGAGACGGTTGAGTATCAATGAGTCTGCCGCCGTTGGCGCGTCTGTTGACGGTTTGCTCCGAGACTTTGAACCGCGGCGAGCCGTCGACTTTGCGGCGCTTGTGGAGTGGGCGGGCAAGGTCAACGTCGCCCGAATCATGCTCGTCGTCGTGGCTGCCGTCTTTACCGAAGCCATCGGGCGGGTCGTGGCAAAGTGTGTCAGCGTCGAGGTTGGACTCGGACGAATCTTGTCGGGCACGCTTTGGGCGCTGTGGTTGCACAAGGCAGCTCGTCAGTCATGCAATGGACAACCTTCATTGCGAGATTGGAAGCGTACCGTGGCAGTTGATACAAGTTCATGTTCATCCGCATCTTCCTGATCCTCATCCATTGCATCTCCATCCCCTGCCTGCACACCCAATCCCATGATGGCACCCATATCACGCATCTGCTGCTCGTGCTCATCGGCCTCGTCTGCATCCGCTTCCTCGTCCTCGTCCTCGTCCTCCTCGCTCGCGCGCTGGTCCATGAGCTCGTCCACGTGCGCCAGCACAAAAGGCTCGCGGTCACTGCCGTTGTCTCCGTCCGACTCGTGCTCTTGCTCCTCCTCGCTATCACTGCCATGCACCACAGTAGGCATCGGCATGTATGCTCTTACGTCCTCAAACCGCTGGAATTGCGATTCGGCGGGCCCGAGAATCCATCCGATTTGCATGGCCGCCTGCATGTCCTGCATTTGCTGGGTGGGCAGCGAATCAAAGAAGGGGCGCGTGCCTGGATCCGGGTACGTCCCGTTGTCGTCCTCACCGCCATCTTGCTCGTCGTGTTGCTCATCTTGGCTGGCAAGGGCTTGAGCGTGGGTGAATGCTTTGGGTGTTGTTTCGCCCGAGGACGAGGTGTTTGCGGTTTCGGGGCGGCTCGTGGGCACGTGTCCAGCGGCGTCCTTGGTCGTACGGGATGTCGAGATGGTGAGCGAATGCGGCGAGGACACGCGCGAGGCTGTGGACGTCGTCGACGTATGAGACTGGGTCAAGTAAAAGCGTCTGGCTCAGGCTTCAGAAATCATCAACATGGGTCACAGAAGTCATCGTACAGTTCGGACACCCCCGTTCAATTCCATGTGTAAGATTTGCTCGGCGACTACGCAACGCAGCGAGCTGGCGACCACTGCCGGGAGCCGGATGGCAGAGTCTTGCTTATTGACAGGCAGCTCGCGTAGCTACCAAGATACAAAACAAGGGTGAGCCCACGCAGAGCAAATCAAGGGCGACGGACATACCCTGTTGACCACATCTCCCCATTCCGAGCACATGGACTCGAGCGCCTGTCCAAACTCGAGATCGAGATCGTCGACTGGTGCGCCTGCGTATACGGCCTGACAAAAGCGCACGGTCGTCAGTCAATCAAGTATACTTGCTGATGCTTTGCCCAATCAGGCACATACCAAACTCATCAACATGATGGCCACCCTGGCAGCAAGCATCGACACCACCCTGACCGACCGAAGCATCAAATCCTTGCGCTCCTCAATAATGGTGGCCTGTGGGTCCAAATCAAACAACAGCGCGCGAATCCAACCGGCCAAGTCGGCACCCGGAATGGTAATTTCCGGCTGCGAATCGTGCTTGATGATGGAAGCAACGGCTAGCGCCAGCTGTACGGCACTTGTGACACCAGGCGACGCAGCATGGTCGAGGTAAATGAGCAGCGCGCGTAGGTTGAACGAGATGCCAGTTGCGGGCGGATCCGCCGTGATGTCGTCGTCGTATTCCATGGCCGAAACAGCGGCTGGGCGGTGGATGAGATGGCACACAAAGGGATTGAGTCCAACTGCGCAAAAAAAAGAATGAGGCATTGGCGGACGGACCAGCAAAGGGCGGAATCACTCGCTTGCACAGCCTCGTCAAGGCACTCACTTGGCGCTGATCACCGGCGCCGAGGATGGGCCAATGTGACATGACGTCGACCGATACTTCGGCGTCGGCGGCGCCGTCACCGTCGGGTGCGAGCCACTTGCGGAACGCGCGCAGGACCGCATCGGCGTTTGTGTGCAAGGTGCAGACGTCGTCGTGATCGGTGTCGGCAAGGGCCCCGGCCAAGGGAACCGGGGTCTCGACTTGCAGGCGGATCGGGTCGCCCGTGTCGCGGCACGTGTCAAAGAGCGGGAGCTTGTTGTACACCCAGTCCAAGTGGGTTTCGAGGTGATCTTGGGGAGCACCGTGGCCGCGCGACGACGAGGACGGGGACTTTGACGGCGATCGCCCGGGCGGTGATGTGCTGGGTGGCCGCGAATGGTGGCGGGCCGAGGGTGGCGAGGCGGATGTCATTGATGCGTTGTTTGTATGGATTCCCCGGGCATCGAGTCACACCTGGTTGGCAAAGGCAGGAGAGGATGGAGCTAGGGTTAGGGTTTTAGGTTAGGTTTTCGTTTTGGTGTGAGTGCCTTCGAATCGGAATCGGCGGCCGAATGTGCCGCAAAAGTTGTGCTAGCGCTGTCGCATCACATGGGATCATCAAATCATCAAGGCATCGGCATTCGGTACTGTACTGTGTCCCCGCGACTTGGAACTGTACTCTATGCAATCCCCGCCACGCCATGGACCAATCCACAGCCTCATTCACAACCTCGGCCGCCGCAGTTGCCCCCGCCCAACCCGGCCCGTCCTCAGCCCCGCCGCCACCTTACTCAAATGCCACTGTTGCCGCCAATGGCACCAGCTCGGCCGGCCCGACCAAGGGCACCGCGGGCCCGTTACCCACCCAGTCTGGCGGGTTCCTCTCGCGCACCCAGCAAAAGCTCATGCTGCAAAAGGACCAGCTCGAGACTCAGGAAGCGTCCGGGCCATCGGCCGGGTCGGCCGCCGTCAAGTTTGCAAAGGAGATTGAGCGAATTGATCGCGAGTTTAATACCGTGGTGAGGTTTCATGATCCATTGGGGTTGGCGTTGGAGCGCAAGCGTGTGGTCGAGGAGTTGGCCGCTCAGGCCGCGGCCCAGGCGGCGGCAAGTGCGTCAATCACTGTGCGGCCACAGGCGGGGACGGCGGCGCAAATGCGAAATGGGAGGTGATGGATTCATTAGCGAGACCATTCAAGACGTGACGTGGTTGCCCGAGTTGCAAGGCGGCTGCTGCTCTGTGGTGGTCGACGAGAGACACCCAGGCGATGAATCGATGGGAAGGTAAAAGATGCAAGGCGGAAGACGACAACGAGTTTGATACCTGCTGTTGTGAATGCACATTTGTACATACTTTTTCCCCCCGTTTCGCCTCTCGAGCCTGCTTGTTTCTGGTTTACGGGCAAGTGCAAACTAGTCCCAGCCAAACATGTGTGTTGCAGCCCAACTCAGCCGTACATGTGCTTTTCACATACAAGTCATTCAAGCAGTTTAAATATGTGTAATGGGGAACAGCGAAAACATCAAGACAAGCCAAAAGGGGAAACAGAGAAGAGGGCAACAAGGAACACTATTGAGGATGCTACGTCAATTGGTGCATTGCAGAAAAACAACCAGAGATGAAGGCGACGAAGAAGGCGAAACTGGGCAGGCGCGGATACAACCAAGGAATTACGTTACTTGGTTCCGGTCAGCTTGCCGTAGATGTGGAGCAGGAAGACGGAGGCGATGAAGACGAGCGAAGCGACGAGAACCATGACGGGATCACTGTGAAGCAAAGTGGCCGAGGTCAGTGCGAGTGGAACACCATGAAACAAGCATTGTATAACCGTTGCGGGCACGTACACCTTGAGCCCCGGTGCCTCGTCGTTGAAGTTGCGCATCATTCCGGCCGTGTTGCCACCAGCAGCAGAGCGGGCCGCGGATTGGGCTTCACGGTTGACCTGCTTGCGCTTGCTGCAATTTCGAAGAGAAAAGGTATGAGTGAGCAAACCCAAGGTCCCGGTTGATGGAATTGTACGGCCAGAGCGAATAAGCAAAGCGGAGTACCGAACAACGGTGCCCTTTGGGCCTTGGGTGGTACGAGGACCGGCGCCGCGGGGCGAGTTCATGGCGGGAGATGGGGAGGGCTTGGCGGACTACATAAGGTGGCGGCGGCGGAAGCGGCAAAGATTGAACGGGCGGCGTTGACAGAATTTAGTTAGCGGGCACGGATCACTTTGCCCTGCACTGCGGGACGGGGTGGTGTAGCAGATCATGTTGCGTGTGGGTGTCGTTTGCTAGCCAGGGTTCGGACGTTGGTGCATGCGATTGGGATGGAAAATCATTGAAACTGACCATGGTGTAATTGTCTGATGAGCGATGTTTATTTCGTCGATGTTTGCTGCATGGAGAGCTTGCGATAACTGCGTTGTGGGCGTTGATGATGCGGGCCAGCAAAAAGCACAACGCCGCCGCCGCCACGTCGACATTCGCTTTCGCTTTCGCTTTCGCTTTGGCTGGATCTGCACCTGTGAGATCGGAGGTCGACGCGTAACGCTGGCTGATGCCAAAAGACAAGAGGAAACGCGATATCATTTCTTTTCCATGGACGCCGACTGTGAGAAAATGGTGAGTTTTTCGGCGTACAGGACTGAATGAATGTCAAATGAGGTATGTTAAGGTGGTCGGCTATCAGAAATTTGTTCCCACTTTCCGTTTTTGACGAAGAATTCAAATGCAACGTCTCAAGGCCACTGCCTCACTAATGTGAATGAAGCACTTGACCATCAGTGGTCTCGCCCAAGCTGCCTCCGCTTACGAACAAACAAAAAAGTGAAAACAAGTCACGACAGCGACAGGATTCGAACCTGTGCAGGCAGAGCCTAATTGATTTCGAGTCAATCCCCTTAACCGCTCGGGCACGCTGGAAAAAACGCCGCCCTGCTAAGCCACGCCGCCGTTAAAAACACTCCCTGCATTGGATTCGCCAGCTCGCCAGCTTTTAAACGCACCAAAAATCACCCCATGTCGACCACTGCCCCCCCTGGCGCTCCCGCTGGGGCTGGGCGCGCCGCCGACGACGATCAAATGAACGTTGATCGGCAAGTCGAACAACAAGAACAAGGGCGCCCGATCCGCACTTTGGCGCCGACCAAGTCCGTCGACTCGTACGAAGCGTACGCCCGCGCCGACGCCTTCCCCGGTGGCAATGTCACGAAGACCATGATGCAGCAGGTCATGTACGACTTGGCGGACGCCACGTTCGCCATCAAGAAGGGCAACCCCAAAGTCGTTGTCCTGCGCACGCCAGTCAAGAGCGTGTGGGAAAAGCTGGTGGGAGAAGGGCTGCAGTTTCACGGAAAGGACGGCACCAAAACGGTGCCTTTCAAGGACTACGCGCCGAAGTCGGCTAACCAAGACTCGCCTCTCGTGGACATCTTTGTCAAGAACGTGACCAAGAATATGCCCATCACGGCCGTGGGCAGCCAACTCGCTGCCCAGGTGGGTAAACCAGTTGAGGAACTGCTCGAAGGTACCACCCGCCTCCGTGGTACGTACCGCAGCACGATTGTGTTCCGTGTGCGCTGCTGCCCCGAAATCAACAACGTCATCCGTCGCGGGCACTTCTTCGTCATGGGCACCATGCTCAAGGTGCACCTCGACGGTAACAGCCCCGACTACGAAAAGGAGCGCAAGGCCACCATTGGGCTCTACAACCTCCCCGCGGGCTCGACTGACCTCAGTCTGTTCAACGAGCTTGCCCGCTTCGAATGCCCCACCCCCGTGTCTGTCCAAGTCATGCGACGCGGCCCCGAGCAGCGCCTGGTACGTGCGGCCGCAGTGATTTTCGATTCGCCGGACGCGCTTGAGGAAGCGCTAGCCTTACGCTTCAGTGGCAAGCTCAAGGACGCCAAATGGGCACCCATTAACGGCCGCGCCTGCTACGCCTGCGGCGAGACAGACCATGTCGTTGCCAAGTGCACTGGCATCAAGCACCGCCCGCGCCCAGTGGCGGCGCCGAAGAAGGCGGATACGCAAAGGAGGATGGCAGGAGACGGCCGCGTACAGGAAGGGATGTCATTCGTGGATGCGGCCGGTGGCAACCGCCGGAACGCAGGGAATGGCGCGCAGCGCCAGCAGCAGGCCGCCTCGGAGACGCTGGATGCGGCGGTGGCAAAGCTGGTATCCATGTTGATGGAGCGCGGGATGCTGTTGCGGGCGCCGGAGCCGGAAGGGGACGCAAGGTTGAGCGAGGTTTTGAATGAGGTGCGTCAATACCGTGCCGAGGTCAACGAGCTGCGCACCGAGGTGCGCGAAAAGGATGCCGAAGTTGCTGAGCTGCGCATGGCGGTTGAGGCGAAGGATGCCGAGATTGCAGAGCTGCGTGCCAAGCTCGCCCGCCCTCAGGGCAATCCTGGGCTTGTCGGCGTGAACATCATGGACTTGCCCTCTGATGATGATGACACGCAGGCCAACACATCCTTCATGGTAACTGCCACCACAGGCACTACCACAACGCCGCCCACGACCACCACCACCCATGCTCCACTCAACCAGGCCACCAAGCGCTCCGCCGGCAACGCCTCCAGCATCGTGGCTGATAAACAGAGCGCCCAGCAACCGCGCACCGCCCCCACAGCTCCCGCCACCATACCCCTGCGCACCACCCGCACGCGGACCGCCGCCCTTGCCCCTACTGCTGGTACAACCAGTGCCCCCGCCGCCTCCCCCTCCTCGCGTCAATGAATAGGAGAGGCGCGACCGACCCCGCACGAATGCGCATGATGCCCCCAACTGATGCCAGCCCCAACATCACATTCTCCACCCTCAACGTGCGCGGCATTAGTGATACCACCAAAATGATCTCAGTGATGGCGTTCATGGCATTGCTTGAAGCCGATTTTGTTGTACTAACGGAAACGAAGCTTGCAGAGACGAAACGTGTCCAGTCGCGGATGGACTATGCCCTTTCTGATGAATGGAGGGCAGCATGGACGCACGACAGCGAACGCCCGCAGGGCTCAGGAGTGGCCCTGTTGTACCGCCGCGACTTGCACCCACACATCGGCTTTACCTCGCGCTTCGCCGGACATGCCATTCGCATCGACGTCAACCTCATTGGACTCTCCGCCGTCGCCGTATTTGGCGTGTACGTCCCACACGACGGCCCCACCAATGCCAAGCTCACAACCTGGCTCCGACGAGAACTCAACGATGCGCGCAGCAAGGGCTACCGCATCTTGCTAGGTGGCGATCTCAACCCAAACGCCCCAGGCGCGACCACACTCATCGACATGGTTACACTCGAGATCGGTGCCGCGGACCTTGCCGCAGCGCACGGTTGCCTCACCGGCACACGTGGCGCGAACCGCCTTGATCTCTGGTTCGGGTGCGGGGAAACGCTTGCTGCTACAACTCGCGCCGCCGTGACTGCCCCAAACCTCCCAGCGCGCCACGGGACCGACCATTCAGCAGTGACCATCAGCACGGATTTTGGCCAGCAGCTCGATTGGGCCCAGTGGCACCGAGTCGCAGCGGCATTACAGCAAGCTCAAGTCCAACACATCAACACTGCCGCCGCAAATGCTGACCAATGGAAAGCATACCGCCGCTCATCCGACACACGACTCGGTGCCGACGTTGGAGCCTGTCTTGCTGCTGGTAACATTGACGGTGCGTGGGCCTCCTATGCAAACACACTCCAAATGTCTGCAAAAGATGCTCTCCCCGTCAAGATGCGTTTTTCACAGCTTCTCGCCGACCCACGCGCCACGGACCCACTCACCAAGGCCATCGCATCCATCCGCCAATGGTCCAAGCGCCGCCGCCGCGGCCCGCCGCCTGCGACTGCCGCACAGCTCGCCGAAACTCACGGGTGCCGACCGCGGGCATTCTTCAACTGCGACCGGTCGTTTGCACGTGCAGCCCTGTACTTCCTGCGAGTCGCCCACGCCGAGCACCTTGACGTGCACCGCGCCGCCATGATCACGGCACGTATCGACCAGCGCAACGAGGACTTCTTGAACAACCTGCCCTCGGTGGTCAACCGAGTCACTGAGCGGGGCCGCCCCGACAGCAACATTGCGTTCCACCTGCGTGACGACGGCGACGACGGCAAGCGCATCACGCGCGAGCCGCAGGACGTCAAAGACGGCATCGCCGCCGAGGTCGCCCAATGGTTCGACCAACAGGAGTACGACCCTCTTGATGATTGGGAGACAGAGTTTGACGGGCGCGACGACTTGGATGGTGGCATGTGGGCTGGCTTGCCCGACCCAATGACAACTGCAGACGTAGACGCGGCCTACCGCGCTGTGGGGATAGACAAGGCACCCGGCCCGTCCAACATCACGTACCGCTTACTGCGCGATGCTGGCGACAGCTGCCGCCAGGCCCTCTTGGACATCTTCAACGCTATCCTCCGCCTGAGGAGGGTGCCGCAAGCCTGGAAGGAGGGGCTGATGGTGCTCGTACCCAAGTCGCCCGTGGGTTACGCAGGGTCTGCCAACGGGATGCGCCCGATCACGCTTCTGGAGTGCGCCAGCAAGCTGTTCATGAAAGTGTTGAATACCCGCATGTGCAAAGTGCTCACTGACCGCAACGTCCTCCTTGGCGCCCGTCACAGCGTCCTGCCCGGCACCAGCACCACACTCCCAATCGCAACACTTGCCGCTGCCATGTCACAAGCCCGCGCCCGGAAACAGCAACTTTGGGTGTACTTTGAGGACAAGTCCAAGGCGTTTGACACGGCCCCACACCACATCCTGCGCCTCGCCCTCAAGCGCCTCAAGATCCCAGCCGCGTTTGTCGAATTGTACTGCGACTCAATGCTCACGGGCCGCACCGCCCGCGTCGCGACTGAGTACGGCCCGACTGACCCAATCCGCATGCACCGCGGCATCCCCCAGGGCGCCGTCGAGTCGCCCCTCATGTGGATCATCTTTTACGACGTGATGCTTGCCCGCATCAACCGCGAGTGCCCAGGGGTGACACTTTGCGCGCGGAAAGGCGAGTTCGGCAATCCAGAGCCGGCCCCGTCGTACATGACCCCGTACACAGCGCGCGGGGAAGTAGTGGACACGGCCAAGCTGGCGGCCATGGCGTTCGTCGATGACGCGGCATTCTTCGCGCCGAACCGTGCTGAGATGGAGCGTTTGGTTGCGATCGTGTCGTCATTCAACCGGGTCACGGCGGTCAAGGCAAATGCGTCCAAAGGCGCCATGCTCGTGCTCAACTGCGACGCCGAGAGGCGAGGTGAGCCGCTCACAGTTGGCGGTGAGGCAATCCCGTTTCTGGACGAGCAACGGCCATTCAGGTACCTTGGTGTCTGGCTGTCAGCCAAGGACTGGCCACGGACGGCGCGCAACGCATTCGAGGCAGAGCTGGCCAAGGGTCTCGGGCTGCTCAAGACCAAGGCGATTACGGGCAAGATGGCTGTGTACTTTGCTAATAATGTCATTTTCCCGGCGGCATTGTACCGCACGAGCAACTGCGTCCCGCCGCCCAGCGTGATTGACAAGTGGGACGCCAAGTTTCGGTCGTTAATTCGGCACAAGCTGGGCGTCGACCGCACCACGTCGTCGGCTCTGATCCATCACCCGGCGATCCACGACCTCGACTCGCTCGCCAACCTGATCTTGCGCCACCATGTCACGGAGCTTGCGGTCATGCTCAACGACGCCGGCCCCAACGGTACGCCCGCTCGCGTTTGCCTTGGTCTCGCAGCTTGGGCACTCGCCATGCCCTGCTCGCCGCTCATGTACCCGCAGCCGATCCCGCCCTCGGCCACCCTGTGCTGGTTTGCCAATCTCATGCCACTCATGCACACCGCCAAGATCTCGATCAAGGACACCGAGGGCCAATTCGCGATTGCGCCTGGTGGTCACCATTCGCCGCTGTTCCTTGGTGAAGATTCCTCGCTTGCACATCGAGACCCAGCACTCGTCCGCCAGCTGCGCATGCACGGCGTGTGGTTCTCCACCCAGGTCGCCTCGCCAACCGGCTGCCGAGCATCCATGCTCCATGTCGAACACCGGCTCAACGTCAAAACGTGGAAGCCCATCCACGACGCATTCCTCCGGCATGTGCGCAACCTCCAACGCCACCCAATCCGGGAGCTGCCGTGGCCACTCCCCGCCCCCGCCGCCGAGCCACTTCGCCCATGGCTGTACCCGACAACGGAACACTCGCTTGCGCGCTACCTTGTTGGCGGCGCCACTGCTCTTGCCACGCACAGCGACGGCACCATGCTCCCCTCGTTTGCGCCCGGGGTGCAAGTCACCATGTACACGGATGGGTCCGTACAAGACGCGCCCGAGGGTGGCGGTGGCCGCCCCATTGGAGCCGGTATTCACGCATTCGTCGGGAACGGGTTGGATGAAGAGTGGGAGCGCACCGAGATGGAACGCTGGCGCAGGATACGCGCCACAGACGAGGCCGAGAACGGAGCCATGATGGCGATTGGCGATGAGGATGAGGAGCGAGTTGCAGCCGTGGAAGAGGACGCGTACATGATGTCGATGCGGCCGACGCAGGGCCTGGCGTCGTCTACGCGGCTGGAGCAATGGGCGGTACTCGGCGCCGTGTGTTTGGCTCCCGTGGGATCCGTCGTCACGATTCTCACAGACTCGATGTCGGTCGTGCGCGCCGCGAGGCGTGTGTTGGGAGCCCGCAAGGCACAGCTGCGCCCGTTGGTTCGCTCTGTTGGCTGCGTCGAGTGGGACACGATCAAGCTCGTTGTCCAAGAGCGGCGGCTCAAGGTCACATTGAGGTGGGTCAAGGGCCACGCGGGTGACGTCGGGAACGAGTCGGCGGACCGTTTGGCGAATGCAGGCGCGGCGTCCGATCTGCCACGTGCACAAGTCGACCCGGCCTTCGGCCGTGGGAAGCGGGTCCTCACCCATCAAGTTGCTTTTGATGGCGACACATTGAGCGCGGATCCGCGCAAGTTTATCAAGTACGCGTGGGATCGCCGCGTACACGCTTGGCTCGCCGCCAAGACCAGGGCCGCCGGCATCGACCTGTCGGATGTGGACGTGAGCGTCATGGCTGCTGTGCTTCACGCCGGCGGAAACAGCCGCGACCGCCGCACGTCGCGGATGCACAACAAGCTCGTCGCTTTCCGTTCCCGCTTTCTTGTGGGCAAGCTGCCGACCCGCGAGCGCAACCACGCATGGTGGCCACACAAGTTCCCCAGCCCACTCTGTCCCGCGTGCCACACTGTCGACAACAGCTCGCACTGGCTCGTCTGCCCTGCGACCCAGCCTGCCCTTGCCGCCGCTCGTACTCTCGCCGCCAGTGAGATAGAGCAAGCCCTCAACAAGCGCGGTGCCGGCCGCCCCGCCCAAGCCACCGAGTCCGTTCTGCTCGAGTGGTGGACGCCAACCATGCTCCCCCGCGTCCTTTCGGGCGCCATGTCCAACAACGAGCTCCAGGCCGTGTACCCGTTGCTCAAGACCCGTACCAAAGTCAAGAACATGCGGCGGTTCGCGGGTGGGATTGCCGCCATCATCGGCCACGCCCTCTGGTCCACAGTCTGGACGGACCACTGTCAACGCCTCGCCGACCTCGCGCCTGCACGCCGCAACGCCCTACCCACCCAACGGGACCAGTTCGAGCGACGCGTCCGTGCCGAGCCGCGCCGCCCCCGCGCGACTATCGCCAACTGCCTGCAAGCAGGCTACTGTTCCCTCTGCCGCGAGAGCTTGCTCCTGCACGAGGCCGGCGCCTGCCCTGGCCTTGGTGGCGCCGACACGCGCTCTGACGCGGATGCCCGAGTGACCCGTGCCCTGCACGGAATGGATTCGATGTGGTGAGTGGTGTGTGGTGGCACTGTGTGTGCGATTGATGAGTTTTTCTTTTTCTTTTTGTTCCTTCTTTTCTGTTTCCCCCTCCCATGACGCTCCGCGTCCAAGTTGCCTTCTCCCCAATCTCTTCATTTCTTGACCCGATTGGTCCTTTTTACCTTTCACGCTCTTCCGTTTTGTTGGTTGACCAAGGTGCCGCCAGGCATGGGGGCGGGTGGGTTGTTTGTGTGTTGGTTCGAGAGTATGCGCGGCTTCACCCAAATCTTGTTTCGCGGGTGGTCCCATCCAATCTTCTCCTTCGTCCTTACTCCTCATTTGTTCCCGTAATCACGTTTGCCGGCTTCTGTGTGCCCGTTTGTTCATATGGTTGCTATGGCCAGGCC
Organism: Catenaria anguillulae PL171; assembly: GCA_002102555.1. Taxonomy (NCBI): domain Eukaryota; kingdom Fungi; phylum Blastocladiomycota; class Blastocladiomycetes; order Blastocladiales; family Catenariaceae; genus Catenaria; species Catenaria anguillulae. Next base: position 437,853 of record MCFL01000010.1, read on the forward strand.
TGGTTCAATAAACTCTGCATTCTACACCGCTCGGGCACGCTGTCTTGCTATGATTTGTTGCCCGAACATTGGGCCCAAAAACTCCATGGGTACCGAACTGACTTGCTCTGAATATGGTCCAGTCATGTCCTGTATTGAGGAGCAATTATGTTCTGACATCACTTTGTGCTTGCTCTATTCCCTACGCCCTTGCCCTCCGAGCTGCTCGCAAACTCAATCTTGACCAAGTTTGCGACCGCCAGGACGTCCATGAATGGGTGCGTTGACAGCGCTGCTATTGGGAACCGAGCCACCGACCCAGAGACTATCGCTGGTGCAACCGAACCAAACCGACGGTTCCCCTTATCATCTCCATTTTTGCCCGACTTTGCAATGGGCGGTGTGAGGGGACCGCGTTGCAAGTCAAGCACCGACACACGAAGGGATGAGCGCGGGCCCAAGATGGTCAGAACCAAACTGGCAATCGTTGCGGAAAGGAACAAGAAGAAGGAGGAACGGCAACGGTCAGTGCGCGCCGAGGATTATGGTGCACCATGTGATTTGTAAACATACATGTCTCCCGAGTCCAATCCAATGAGCAAATGTGAATTGCAAACAGTAACAACGGGCCGACACGACAGACGGGCGTCAGTGGGAAAGTCGACTAGCTGGATTTGCCGGTAAAGATAATCATAAAGGGCAACTGAGCGCTGTCCGACAACCGCTACTCGTTTGGAGCGAGGGAGGAAATGAATCGACTTGATGGGTCCATCCTGTAAGAAACATTCCGAGTTGGGTCAGATTGTTACTATACACCCCCACTCAACGATCGAAACAGATGGACTTCTCAGACCATTACGTTGGGAATAATCTTGATGCAATCCAACCGAGGCTGCCCGATGCTCTCTGCATTGGGAGCAAAGGTTGATGGCGACTTTGAAATGCTCCCGCTGGCTGTTAATCCGCCGCCCTGTCCGGACGAGTCGCTTGCAATCGAAAATGATGAGAACATGCGATTTGTTTGCGCTACCGCTGATGCAGGGGACCGGGTCATTGGGGTGATCGGGGTACCACCAGCTTTTCCGGCATTGCTCGCTGTAAAGGTCCACGCTGCGGCAGTCCCAGAAGAATCGCCAGTGACAATTCGCCGGCCCTCTGGGTCCCAAGTGATGGCAAGAATCGGGGCTCGGTGTAACGTGACGCGCTCAATGGAACGAATAGTGCGATGCAAGGGGTTGCCCGACACCTGGTAACGGCGAAGCTGGCCATCAGAGCACCCGATGAGAAGGGTTCTGTTGAGTGAGAGCCATAGAGTGAGCGAGTCACAGCTCACGAGTGACGGTTGGGAACGGGATTGACAAACCGTGTTTGACTGTACTCGCCCTCTTCGGACGAGTCGTCACCCAATGGGCGAAGTGCGAGTGAAGTGAATGGGCTCGAGTGACTCGCAACTGCCCGGATTGGTGATTCATGCACAAAGTTCCAGGACATGATTGTGCCGTCGCTGGAGATGGCGTACAACTCGCTGTGCTTGTTATGGTGCAATCGTTAGCGAATGTCCGCGAACGGCCATCGGGAGAGAACACAACAATGCATACGTTGAATCTGGACTCCAAACCATGTCGCGAACCGGCTCATTGTGTCCTACCAATTCGACAACCTGATCCACTTCCGATTTTGATAGATCGAGCTTGCTCCCACTCTTTGCCTCCGTGTCGAGCGGATACAATCGAATCGCATGTCTGCCTGCCGCGCTCGCGTTTGAACTTGTCGAGACTTCCTGAAAAGCAACGGCCAGGTATCGGCCGTAGGGTGAGAAGACTGCGCAGGTGCATCCGAGACCGACAGGGAGCTGTGGTGACGGGTTGACGTGCGTGGGAAGCTTGCATGGGAGCAATGGGTCGCGATGAATCGGAGCGCATGCAGGAGCGGTCAAGTTGATAACGCTGCCCTTGGTCAGTTGGCTGAAGGATGTGCCGCCCGAAATGCCGAGAGACGAGCGGAATGTCAGGAGGTTGGAATTGGTACATGATGCCAATAGCTCCTCGTAAGTCTGGCGCGAAGCCTCGATTTCGAAAATGGATTTGGGACGGCGGTCGGTGACTGTGGTTTGTGCCGGGGCAGGTTTTCGCGTGAGCGAAATAGTTCTGTCCATGTTGCCAGCGGTAAGGTATGAGGCATATGAAGAGAGAATGACGTCATGAGATAGGTGAATTGTGTATGTACAGCGAAACACCGATGGACTTGCGTCGCCCGCGAAGGAATCTGGCGAGCCGCGCTGCTGTGGCGTCCAATGGTTTGACGTCTCGTTGAATGACTTGACGGAGCGATAGCGACTTTTTCGGCAGATACAGCTGCAGTTCAATTCGATGCAGGCTCGTTTTGTCTTTTTGGAATGGATCCACTCCTTCCGAAAGCGCATAGAACGCAAATGCAACCAATTTTTGCCCCTGCTTGGACTGTGGAACAATGCCTACAATCTCAATCAATACGACGACGCCTCCGGGGGCAGCTTTGCATTGCTTTGCGGAGATCGCGAAGATCAAGGTCTCGTTGAAGACCAGCGTCAATGTGTCCCGGTTGATTCCACAGACTTTTGTAACTTCAGGAAGGCATGATGGCGGACGCCCGTCCGGATCGGTTCCCAAGCCTTCATATGCGGTAAGATTGGAGCATGTATGCTTGTCTGTGGCCATGCAAGATACAGATGAGATTTTTCTTCTCAAATGCAACGAGAGTAACGGTGTCAAGTACGGACCAACAACGTGCACCTTGGCAAAATAGCTCCCAATCACTGGGAATCGGGTGCTCGACGAGCAATCAATAAATGAAGTTGCGTGGAGGGTAATGACAGCAACATGTCTTGGGGCTTTCTGGACAGACGGGCTAATATCTGACATTATTTCATCAAGTGCTTAGTCTCAAAAAGTGATGTACCGTCCATCGGTTGAATACTCTCACATCCGCACCGACACAGGCGAACCGTGGGAATCAAATGGTCGGACACAACACGCGTCAAGGCGTATCGGCACGGTGTCCTCACCGCCGACCAGCTTGACCCGACATCATCGGAAGCAGCCAAGTTAGCGAGCTGTCGGCAAATGAGGAGGCACTGTAGTCACGCCGAGCTCCGTCTCTTTTCATCTAAATCATGGTCGAAACTCGGCAATTGTGATTCGTGATGACCCTTGTGGAGTTGCAATGAGGACACCGTGACGATTCTGGGTGCGAGGCAGACTTCCACGTCGCAACCGCTTCTCTGTTGCTCGCGACGAATCAGAGAGCGTGAGTTTGAATGGGTGATCTGACTTTCTTGGCCGAAGCTTGATTGCAGCGCCAAAGATGGCCAACGACACTGGTCAATAGCCAGACAATTTCAACATTACTTTGATGACAACACGAGAACCGCACAACAAGGCTAAAAATGAAACTGGACAACTTCAAGCAGCACGACAAGAGCAGTGCACACTGATCGCATAAACATCAGCACAAGTACATCTGGGAGCCAACACTTGAATCGCATTATGAACCACTTTATGCGGACCCGGACGCAGCCGCGGCCGTGGGCTGCGGGTTTGCGGCAGCTTGCGCCTGCCTGGACCGTTCCCTCGAGTAAAACTCTTGAATGTACTTTGGCGAAATACGGTTGAGCAACTCCTTGGGGAACACGCGCAACAACGACCAAGCCAAATCGAGCGAGTCGTAAATGGACCGCGACTCGTAGTATCCTTGGGCAATAAACTGCTTCTCAAACTTTTCCAAAAACTCGAGCGACAGCTTGTCCTCGTTGTTGAGGGCTTCCTCACCGACAACGGCCTTCATGGCGGCGGCATCACGGCCAATGGCGTACTTTGCGTACAACTGGTTGGACACGTCACCGTGGTCGCGGCGCGTCATGCCCTCGCCAATGGCCGACTTCATGAGTCGCGACAGCGATGGAAGCACGTTGATGGGCGGGTAGATTTGGCGGTTGTGGAGTTGGCGGTCAATAAAGATTTGGCCCTCGGTGATGTAACCCGTGAGATCCGGGATCGGATGCGTAATGTCGTCGTTGGGCATGGTCAGAATCGGGATTTGCGTAATGGACCCGTTGCGGCCCTCAACACGGCCCGCGCGCTCGTAAATAGTGGACAAATCCGTGTACATGTAACCGGGGTACCCACGGCGACCGGGCACTTCTTCACGGGCAGCAGACACTTCACGCAGGGCGTCGGCGTACGACGACATGTCGGTGAGAATGACGAGCACGTGCTTTTCGAGCTGGTAGGCAAAGTACTCGGCCGTGGTGAGGGCCAGACGCGGCGTGATGATACGTTCGATGGTCGGGTCGTTTCCGAGGTTCATGAAGAGAGAGACGGTCGAGCCGGATTCCTCAAACTCTTGCTTGAAGAAGCGGGCGGTTTCCATGTTGACCTACACGTATTATTCATTGAGCAAGCAAGCAAGCAAGCAAGTATGTGTGAGTCACGGGGTGCAAATCAATCGGCCATACAGAGGAGCAGAGCAGAGCAGACGTACACCCATGGCACCAAAGACGATGGCAAAGTTGTCCTCATGATCATCCAAGACACCCTTTGACAGATCGTGCTTCTTGACCAAACCAGCTTGACGGCAAATTTGGGCGGCGATTTCGTTGTGGGGCAAACCGGCGGCCGAGAAAATGGGAATCTTTTGGCCACGGGCGATCGAGTTCATGGTATCGATGGCAGAAATACCGGTTTGGATCATTTCCTCGGGGTACACGCGCGACGACGGGTTGATGGGCTGGCCGTTGATGTCGAGGAAATCGTCGGCAAACACCTTGGGGCCCTTGTCGATGGGCTTGCCCGAGCCGTTGAACACACGGCCCAGCATGTCCTCGGACACGGGCATCTTCATCACGTCACCCGTAAACTCGACGTGCGTCGCCTTGGCGTCAACGCCCGACGTGCCCTCAAACACTTGCACGACAGCCTTCTTGCCGGCAACTTCGAGGACTTGGCCAGAGCGCTTGGTACCGTCGGGAAGCGTCAGTTCGACAATTTCCGAAAATTTCGGGAACTATGGTTGTTTTCCGTGGTTGTGGTTTATGACATGAGTGGTTAGGTGACGCGTGGAAGGTTGGCGTTTGAAGCGAGATCTGGCGAACCTTGACATTGTCCAGAATGACGAGGGGACCATTGACACCCGAAACGGTGCGGTAGTCTAAGTTGAGGGTAATGTGTTAGCCAGAAAATTCTTTGGACATAAATGCGAGCGAGCCGATGAGACTCAGGCGTACCGAGGCGTGGCTTGAGACGGTAATCGCGCGTGACAGCGGCAGTGTGAAGTGCAAAGGCTTCAGCAGCCGTGAGGCGCGGGTCGTTGACAGGGGGTTGACCGTGGGGCATGGTGAGGCAACCTTGTGGGGGTGGGGGGTTCAAGTCGTGATACGAAAGGTGGATGATGTGGCTCTCAGAGGATGGCGATTGGCGGTCCCGGTCGATGGCGCGATCAGCGTGGCGGGCAGATCACGGTAGCAGCTGCAATGGATGGGTTGGTTGATGCTATGGCGCAGGGTAAAAAGCATTCGTAGTGCCGACGTTCATTCCCGTATTGAATTTCGCTTTCACTCTCTCTCGACGCGGCGCCATTGTCAGTGACCAAGAAATCGAAGCGTCGATCGCGCTCTGTGATCGGCATGAGGTTGGTGACAAAAACCGTGGCCGCCGATCGCACGTGTCTGCGTTTCCCAATCTCCAAATGGCGCTCTTTCTCCCTCTCGTCCATGCCGCTGTATCGCTTGCCTAGTGATCCTCATTGAGGCTCTAAGCGCCCGCTGCCCTCGCCCCCGCCTCCGCCCCCGCCAAGGTCTTGGCGTCATGATTCCGCCGGAACAACAGCTCTATGTATGACTAGCCCCAAGTCTGAGGGACTCACAGTCGACAGGTACGATCGACTTTTCCCAACCCCCGCTCACACCATGTTCTCACCGTGCAAGTATCGAACCCATGCAAACATGGCCAGATATCACAGCAGTGACGGCACAAAACACTTACTTCTTACCCAATGACCTTTCACCGACGCGAAATTGAGGGCCGCCACACAGAGCATGGACAAAGGTGACAGCCCGTGCAGTATGTAGAGTCTGGAAGGTTTGGTTTTGGGAACACGCAGACCGTGGATATCCCCGAGGTCGTTGGAATGGGTTACTAGGCTCTGTATCGTATTCACAGCGAGGAGGAAAGAAATTGCCGGGGGGGTTCCTGTTGTGCGCCAGATTGTCTGCACGTCAAAGCACGTTCTTTGCTCGCCAACGTAGAGGGTAAGATCGGAGGACCGATGGAAGTGCGCTTGATGCTGTCGATGCTGATCATTGATTGGTGATGATCTGGAACAGCCATCTCTTGCGCCACGCAGTGTTGCAGGCTTGGGAGAGGCTCGCACCACTCAACAAGGCCGTCAGCAAGGGGGCTGAGCCTCCTGAGCAGAACAGACACGCGCGTCGTTGCAGGCACCTCCACAGACACGGAAAGACCATGTGTTGACCATGATTCACACAGAATTGAGGGTACCGATATCACTAGGCATGGGACACAAACCTGGTCAGTAAGTGCGGACGAGGGGCTGTGAGTAAATACTGAGCAGATGCTTCATGTTTCACGCATTGGGCGGCTGTGTCCGCAGATGCCCGCACAGCATTGTCCCGTGAGACGTGCGTCAACTTGTGCACGGTGGAAGAGTCGTGAATCCGCCACCGCAAATTACAGTACAGGAATTGCGGGACACCCTTGTGCTCATGTCCATGAATTATTCAAAGCCTGTACTGGCCATAGCATCTTTGCGCAATCCCGCTTCGCAACTACATTCTGCCAGCTCGGCCAACGCCCTCGCCCTGCCTGCAACGCGGCCTCCCTCGGTCTGTCTCGCAGCAGTAGTTGCCGACTCTTCTCATCAGCTTGATACCGCCGCCGCCGGACGGTCCTCTCACCTTTACACGACACAGATACCGACGCCGCCCCCCTCGTTTACCATCCCGATTCACACATCCAAAAACAACAACTCAAGCCAACTATGCCGCCTCCATCTTGGCATCCACCATCCACCAAATCGGCCGCACACTTGGCATCGTCGGCGTCGTCGCCGGCTCATCCAAATCAGGCAGCAAATGATGCCAGCGCCGACACCACCGCCGCTGGTTGCTCGAGCACCGATGTCCAGCCGGAGGTGCAACGGCCACCAACGCCACTGGGATCCAAAGTCAACCAGGAGGTGATTGGATGGGCTGTTTTATCGTTGCACACGCTCGGATGGGCAGCCATGACTGCAATCGGCCCGCTGGCTTCCTCAGTTGCACGGCGGCCGCCACCGCAAGCGACTGCGACGCAGTCCCAGCCGTCGTCGGACAATCAAATCGACATGAATGTGTCAGACAAGGCATTCTCTGCGCAACCTTCAGTTTCGATTGCTCCTCCCGTTGTGTCCACTCAGACTCAGGTTGACCTACCGCCTTCGTCGTCGCAACCTGTGGAACCGTCAGCCAACACAAACAGCTCCGAGCCACCATCGTCGAAAGCTTCATTTGCTCCCCCGACCATTACGGATCGCCTCACACCTTCCCGTGCCCTCATGGCCGTATGGTCATCGGCCGTTTCGTCCGTCTCGTCGGCGACCTCGTCTTGGCTGCCTCGTTCAAACGCGACCGCTTCGCCGCCGCCGCCCGTCCCATCTGTCCCTGAAGCGGTTTCCACACCCATTGTCGCCGAGCAAGCTCCGAAAAAGCCGATTCCCAATCCGATCAAATCCACACCGCCACCGCTCGGCCTGTCTGGTCTATCTCGTAAGGCAAGCAAGTCTCGCCGCCCGATTCCAGCGCACATCATGTCGCCTGCCTTGGAACGCAGTGTCGGCGACGTCAGCGAGTCGGCTCAGTGTCCTGCTTCGCCTGTTCCGGGTTCTTTCCCGTCATGGTCGTCGCCAGTGGACTCGCGGCGCTTGTCGACCTTGTCCACTTGCTCTGTGCTCTCCTTGACACCGTCAGCGATCCCCGCTGCTGCTGCGCCTGCCGCAGTGCCTGGCCCGGTTGCTGAGCCATCCAACACAAAGCCCAATCCACCTCAACCTCAACCGCGGACGCGTTCCACGTCGATCGTGGTCATGGCCAGCCCACCCGCATCAAGTAACTCGTCATCTTCATCGCAACCAGGTTCCCGCCGCGGGAGCACAAAATCCGCGACGGGGATCTCGTCATCGGCGTCACCGACATCACCACAGTCCCCAGAACCAGGATCGACAAGCCCAGGCCTGCGTCGCCGTGACAACATTGTTGTCGTCAAGCCAAAGCGGCCATTACCGGCGACGCCTGAATCTGTCCTTGCTGGCACTACTCATGAGTCCACCGGGACAAAGAGTGTTGCCGGTATGGTCAAATTGTTTGATACCCTCGCATTGTCGCCGCCCATTGCACCGGCCGTTGCGCAAGAGCCACTTTCGCCTGTGGCCATGTCGCATTCGGCGAACCGGCCCAAAATGGAAGTTGATGAGCAAAGCGAAGACAAGGTGTTGGTTCGGAAGCAAGAGTCTATGGCGCGATTGGTATGCGACAACCTCGTCCCTCCTTTCATGTTTCATGGTGTTGACCTGTTATGGGACTGTGTTCAGGAAAAGATGACCTCCCGCCATCGCCTCAGTAATCCAGGCTCGCCGACAGACGACTCGGGAGTGGACTCGATGAAATCTGACAAGCCCGTCAACTCACCCGGCCGCGATTCTGGCGTGTCAGACTCGACCGTAGAAGAGCTTACCAGCGCTGCCGCCACTGCTGCTGCGGCCATTACTACAGCCGCCATCATGGAACGCGACTCGGCCGTCCTGACATCCCCGCGCAGCAAGCCGCAACCACCCGCGGTGCCCGCGATTCCCAGCGATCTCGTTCCGCTTCCTCGTATGTCGTCCGGAACCTCTCCACGGCCGCCGCCCATTTCCGTGCCGCCCACGGTCGCGCTGCCCAAACCCCTACCGCCGACAAAGCCACCCGCGTCCACCTTGTCACCATCGACATGTGTGTCACCCCTGCACGTCCCTGAACTGATCCCGCGCGCCGGCTCTGTTCCACCGCCAACCTCGACCTTTTCGTCGGGTCGCGGCGACCAGTCGCCATCCAGCTCGTCGGCGCCATTGCTTCCCACGACCTCGTCGCCCGCACGCCCACTGCAACCCAAACCCATGCGTCAAACCAAGTCCACGCTGACGCTCTACTCGCACCGGTCACCGTCCATGGCTTCGGGATCGCTCACGTCATGGGCAGATGTGCAAAGCGGGAAACCAGGCGTCGACACGCCGCTGCTGAGCCCGTCGCTGTACGTGGACCCAGTGGCGGTGGCGGCCATGATGCAAGACGAGCACGAGCAGCAACAGCAGCAGAACGAAGCCACCAAGTCACCTGTCGTGTACACGCTTGCAGAGGCAAAAGCCGAAGGGCTCGTGCGCTCCTTGCCTGCGGCACAGGCGCACGCGTCGCATTTGCTCCCGGACGCTGTGTCAATCGGGCACAGGCTGTCCATGGACTCGTTGCTTGCCGGTGCAGCGGAAGGATACGGCCGGATTCGCAAGGGGTCCGACTGGTCGTCGTCGGCAACGTCGACCCCCGAAGGGTCCGAGCCGAGTACCGAGGCAGAGGCCGATGCGGTCGATGTGGACCCCGAGCACAAGCAAAAGATGCGCGAGGACAGGCGCCGGCGGCGTGCGGCCGCTGCTGGTGAGGACGGTGGCGACGAGGTGGAGGAAACGGAAGAAGAGCGCGCAAAGAGGCGGGCAGAAAAGAAGGCCAAGAAGCGCGCAAAGAAGTTGGCAAAGTTGCAGGAGCAGGTCGAGGAGGCTAGGAAGCGCAAGCGCAGGACCATGACGATTGCGTTGAATGGAGGTGTGGGAGAGGACGAGGAAGGTGGTGATGAAGAAGAGGACGAGACGGAGCGTATGCAAATGGCCGATCGGGCAAGGACTGGGACGGGATTGAGGCCACCAAGGCCAAAGCCGTTGACTTTGACGGGGTTGCGCGGGTCTGTGGGGTCCGTCTCGAGTACCGATTCGATCACAACAGGCACGACCGGGTCGCTCGCGAGTCCGCCAGCGAATGGTCAAGTCCGGTCATCGCGGCCGTCCAGCCATGGCTATGGCGCGCGTTTGAGCGGAAACGGCATGCTCCACCGTCGGCCATCATCGGGTCTAATGAATATGCTTTCCCCGGCTTCCAGCCCGACGACAAATGCGTCCTCGTCCGCACATGCACATGATTACCGTCGCGATTCGGACCTGAGTTCCATTGGCGACATGTACGCGCGGTGCTCGGCTTCGTCGTCTGCGTACGGGTTCCTTGTGCACGAGTTGGGCGCGGACGAGCGGTCGCCGCACTTGTTCCTCGAAGGTCAGCTCGCGAGATTCCCTTCGTTGCCCAGGCACTTGTTCACCGACTGGACCCACTTGACCATGCTGGATTTGTCTGGCAACGGCTTGACGGAGTTGCCGCCATCGGTTGCTTTGCTGTACAACTTGCACACGTTGATTATGAGGGAGAATCGGCTGACGGATTTCTTGCCCGAGGATTTTGGCGGTTTGGAAAAGCTCGTCAAGTTGGATGTGGCCGTCAATCGACTCGTCGATCTTGGTTCGTTTTCAATCCCACTTGTTTCATTCTCATCATGTATGATGTGACTCACCATTTTTGCATGCTTTTTAGATTGGACTCAATGTGTCTCCCCACGTCTGGAATATCTCGATGTCCGCACGAATCAGCTTACGGCCCTGTCACCCTATCTCTGCCAACTCGCCTCCCTCAAGATCTTGCTTGTCGACAACAATCCGTTGACAGCCTCATTTGCCCAGTTAGCCTCCCCGTTGCAGATCCACCCGTGTACCAACCCAGACTGCCCAATCTTCAAGCACGAAACGGGCCAAGAGGAAGAAGTTATTTCCGATCGCATGTCTGTTCTCTCTGGCCGCTCGTCGCGACTGTCCATTCGCTCGGCCATGTCGGAAACCGCGGGTCTGTCACCCACGTTGCCCAGTCGACCCGGTGGCACCTCTCGTTTTTCGGGTGATTCCGGATTTGCAGGCAGCCATGGCGATGCCATGTCCTCGTCAGCAGCAAGCAAGAACGGGTCCTCGGTGCTCAACAAGGATCTGCCCGACCTGCCCGCGCTGCCCAGCGACATCATTGACATGATTCAAGACGCCGAGGCAGCCCTGGGCGATCCCGTGGACATGCCGCCGCCTTCATTGGCTGGCACAGCGTCGGTGCATTCCAGTGCATCATCGGCACCATACTCGGCCGTGATTTATTCGCAATCCGCCATTGACTTGGCCGCTGCCACCCCTTCCCCGGCCGTGCGTGCCCAAGGTCCCGCTGCGCCACACCGCAACGCCAGTGCCGATTTTTCATCATCGCTCCCGGCATCCACCATCACGGCCGCCAAGGCGCTTGCTGCGCGTGGCCGCAGGTCAAACACGTCGCCGCCCAATTCTGCCTCGCCCGCCGGCGGCTCTTCGTCACGGTCGGCGTCGGTCGCCGCACACATGATGCGTACGAGCACGGCGGCAGTCACCAAGCAATTTGTCGGCATGTTCAAGAAGCGCGGCAAACGGTCGTCGTCGGGCATGGCCGTGGGCTCTGGCGGGCGGCGCAGCTTGTCGAGTGACGATGACTTTGCATCTGCAGGCGGCCTCCATGGTGGCGCTGGTGCATTGACGGATTACGAGTGCGAATACCTCGACGACGAGGACTTGTGCAGTTCTGTGGTCCCTGGCGATGGTGTCAACGGACACACGCATCTGGGTTCGATTCAGACCATCGAGTATGTGAATGGGTTGGGCAAGTTGATGCGGTACTTGCACGACTTGTATGACCTGGAGCCGTCCACGTCCGAGGCGGATGAGGTCTTGAGGCAGATGCGCAGCATGGTCTCGGCGAATCGCGCCGCAAATGAGGCCGCTGGCGAGGCATCGATTTCGAGCATTCGGTCGTCGGGTACCGCAAGTGATGAGGGGAAGAGGAAGCACATTGTTGCCGAGATTGTGGCCACAGAGGAGACGTACGTGCAAGAGTTGAAGGCGTTGTACAAGGTACGGATTTTCTTTCTCTTTGTTCCTTCATACTTTCAGAGGCACTGATTCAGATCCTGTCCGATGGCAGATTTACATTGAACCTTTGCACCAGCTCAAGTATCTCTCCGCCAAGGAGTTGCACATGGTCTTTGGCAACGTGGAATCGATTCTCGCCTTCCATGGTGATACGCTGTTGCCGCAGCTCAAGTCGGAAGAGTCCCAAGTCGGACAAGTGTTCCTTGCCAACGCCGCGTATCTCAAGATGTACTCCATGTTTGTCAACGGGTGCGACAAGGGATTGTCCGAGTTTGAGCGATGGTTGTCCAAGCGCAAGAAGCTTCGTCAATTCTTGGCTGTACGTGCTCTGTGAGTATTCTTTCGCTGACTGCTCTCGAAACTGATCTTTTTTTTTTCCCCCGTCGGACGCAGAGATGCCGCCAAGACCCAGACCACCGCCAGCTCAATCTGCAAGCTTACCTGCTTCTGCCCGTCCAACGTATCCCGCGCTACAAGCTGCTACTCGCCGATCTCCTCAAGCACACACCCGAGTCGCACCCAGACTATGACGCGCTCACCCAAGCCTTTCTCGAGATTGAGCTGCGTGCCAAGGAAATCAATGAGCGCAAGCGCGAGCAAGAAAACATGGAAAAACTTGTCGCCATTGGCCAGCGGATTCGCATGCGTGCCAGCACGCCCAAAGAGGATGCCATCATCCAGCCACATCGGCGCATCATTCGCGAGGGCGAACTCACGCTAGTCCGCATTGTTCGCGTCGGCACGGCTGTGGGCCGGCCGACACGGTCCTCCGGGTCGACTGGATTTGGTCTGGGCGCAGCGTACGGGCTGGCCATGTCTGCGTATGGTGCTACGGTCTCGATGCCCATGTCCAACGGGTCGTCTGCGTCAGGCACAGGCCAGTCGCAACCGCCCGTGTCGCCCACGTCGCAAGCGTACGCCGCGGCTCAACAAATTGCGTCATCCGCCGGTGCACCGACGGTGGGTCCCGTGCTCATGGAAACCCCGATTCATAAGGAGCACCACTTCTTCTTGTTCAATGACATGCTCGTCATTTGCAAGCGCGATCGCGACGGCAACGGCCACCAGTACGACTTTGTGTTCCGATGCAACTTGCACTCGCGAGTGGTGCCGGCGTCCATCACGCCCGAGGGTTACTTGCGAGTTGTGGATGCAGACTCGATCTTGTACATGACGAGCACAGAGCCGCATTTGCGTGCGTGGATGAAGGATATCAATGAGCGGTACAGTCGGTAGGTAGATTGTTGTCTTTTTTTCCCTTGTATCTCTCTTCTCTTCTACACCATTTGTACTGTTGTTTTCTTTCTTTTTTTTTTGGCTTTGACTTGCATCTTTCTTTTTCTTTCGTTTTGCATTGCATGTGTTTCGGTCGTGTCTCCTCCCTTTCGTTTTCCCTTTTCTTTTTCACACTTGCATTTCATTTCATACATATCACCCCCTCCCCGTCAATTCTCATGCCCTTTCTTTGTCCTGCATGCCCTCGTTCCCATTCGCACTGCACTCGCCGTCCACATTCTTGTTCATTGCGACTTTGCGCTGTTCAGCACCAACCTACCCACGATTTGCTCGTTTCCGTTGTTTGTTCCCAAGCTCTGTCGCCGTTTGTGTGTGTGTGTGTAATCCCCCTTGACGTTGTTGTAGTATTACTCTCGCAGTGTGTGTGTAATATCCTGTACTGGTTGTAGTTTTAGTTCACGTGTCTGTGTTGGTGCTGGCCGCTGTTTTGTGCGGCAACGTTGAACATGGTGGAACAAAGCGCAGAGGGACAGGCAATCTGACGACGCCAAGGAATGGGAGTTTGGAGAATGTGTATGTACAGCTGTTGCAACAAAAAGGTAAACGTGACGAGCGACGTTCCGTGCTGGGCTTGACTGAAAAGGAAAACGCCAACCAGCCAGCAAGGAAAGAGATGAAAGCGCGGCTTCGAGGCAGGGTGCCTAAAAGTGTTGGTTTGGGTTTCGATTGTGAAGATAGTTCTGTCATGCAGAAGCACACACAAAGCAGAAAATCAAATGTCAGTACACATCCCATCGCCAACCAAAAAAAAAAAAAAAAAAAAAAAAAAGAACAAACGAGAGACAAAAGAGGTGCAGAGCAAGGACGCGGACGTACCTGCATCAGTCCAAATGCCAACAATCCACCGTAAATGGCGGCGCCATAGTAGCAGGACATGGCCGTCAGGTGCGGATCTGCAGGCGCGTGGTGACCCTTGACGAGCGTTGGTGCGCCAACGTCGAAGAAAGCGCCGACGAGCAGCTGGAAAAAGGAAAGACGCATGAGCGATGAGAAATGTCAGAGACTGGAGTTGGATGCAGACGCCGGCGCTGGCGCTGGCGTGTGGCGTGGCGCCGAACAAAAAGAAGGCAGACCAGAAAGATGATGCCGATGACGCAGGTAAGGTTGAGCAGGACAGTCTTGCCCTTTGAGATGACGGGCTGCATGGCTATGATGGGATCGCTGGGTCGTTGGAGGCAGCTGCGAATTGCTGTGGGTTGATTGCGGGAATCAAAAGTACGGATTCTTCATACATTGACAATGTTAACATTCTCATCCTTTCATTCTTCGTTATGGATGGATGGTTAAACAGCATTGGCGATGGCGGAGCGGATTCGCGTCGGCCGCCGATCTGCCTCGACTTGGACATGGGCTTGGACTCGGACTTGGACTTGGATGGCCGTTTCTCAGCTGCCTCTTTCGCACAAATATGCACACATCTGTCGATGAAATGCAGCCTTGAGGTGACCCCATCATTCAGCATGTTCAGCTTCCTCGCCCGCTCCGTTAACCGAGTCACGGGTGGCGCCATCGAGGGTAATGTGGTTCCCACTCGACACAACCGACGATGCCCAGCGCTGACACTCGCAACCCTTGAATCTATGAATGCTAGTGTTCAAGATGGCCCCAACCGAGGTCCCGCGACGCCTGCCGCTCTACTCTTTCGCGACTCCCGAATCGCTCCAGTCGCTTCTCGTCGGCACTGACAAGGATATGGGAGGTTTGTCGGAGGCTACGCTCGAGCTCAACAAGGACCCAGAAACCCCCGCGGCCGTATTTCGCGGCACATTGTCGACGACCGTCCCCGACGACTGCAAGTACATTGCATCGGGGTACGCAGGGATCAAGACGCGCAGGTTGCCTCGGACGCTGTTTGGGCAAACGTACCACAAGTTGGATCAGTATAGCTACTTGGAGCTGGTGGCCAGGGATTTGAGTCCAGAGTTGAGTGTGTCAGCACCTTCGGCTGGTGGCGATGCGGCGGCGGCGGCACAACCGTCAGAAGCGGGCAAGGAGTTTGAGGAGCCGCCAAGTCAGCAAGCACTAGATCAAGAGGTGGCCGCGGCAGATGCGGCAAAGCAGCAAGATGCGAGCCGCGGGGGTGGCAAGCAGCGCCGACAGTTTTTCCTCAACATCAAGGCCACGACGTACGCCGAGCTGGATTTGTACCAGTACCCGCTGCGGTTCGAAAACAACGATTGGCATACATTCCAGGTCTGTTGTGTGTTGCATAGCTTGTTCATTCCTTTTTGCCAACTGACTTGGAGCAATGTGTTTCTACAGATTCCCTTCCGGCACTTTATTCTCACACACAAAGGGTTTGTGCTCGACAACCAGCGGGACTTGCCGCTTGATTCTGTCGAATCCTTTTCCATTTCGATTGTGCGTCAGGATGGGCCGTTCCATTTAGAGATTGCGTCGCTCGCGGCTACCAATCCGCCCGGATTAAGTGACGTCGAGTTGTCAGGGGAGATGCTGATGGCGGCACAGAGTGGGGACCAGGAGAAGGTGGAAAAGATCAAGAATCACTTGAGGAAGGTGGACTTGTTTTGATTCGATTCCATTCGGCCCGATCGTGTGAGAATGTACTTGCATGTGGTTGTATAGCGACAAATACCGATATGATTTTCATTTCCCATTCCAGTGGGCTTACTATGCGCCTATTTGGTCAGGGATTGGTAACCTACATACGTCATCGCAATTCGCAAAGGAAGTGGCAGAAATCTTTACAAATGAACAGTATAATACATATTTATGTTGCTGGGCGATCGGAGTCGGAGCGGCAGACCAATAACGCCACCCCATTCAACTTGCCCAATTCCATTTTGGAACGGCAAGAAGTGGCGACGTTCCACAGCAGAGTCAACTAGAATGACGGCAATGCATCACGACGAATGTACATGTAAGATCCCATTACCACTTTGAGAACTGGTCCCGCCGACTGCAGTACCATCCCGCTTCCAAGTCTTTTCGCCGAGATTCGAGTTGCCCGTTACCGTCGCGCCGTCAAGCTCCACCGCCATCGCCTGCTGCTTTGTCCTGGCGCCCGCAAAACACATCACCGTGCCGCCCGCCGTGCTTGATTTATTTGGCCTGCCTCAAAATCTTGGCTGCAACCTTTTAGCGACTCTGTGCGTCTCGTAGAAAGCGGTGCACATTTTTTTGCATTTGGCATCCCATCCGCATCCTGATCGCCACCCATTTCAACAACCAACCCTTGCATCCTTGCATCATGTCTATCCTGACAAGCAAACAGGGCGACGAGCTGTACGCTGCATACTTGTCGCTTTCCGCTGACACCTTGGATGAGGTAAATAAACATGCTGATCATGCCTGCTCCTCCCCATTGTGCTCATGCAGCCGTCGCGCCGTCCTCGAATACTTGGTGGCCAACGGGCTCACTGCCACTGCCACCACCTTCCACCAAGAAGCGCAGCTTCCTGCCGACGCATTGCCTCCCTCGGCAAGTACGCCCGCGGGCGCCTCGACCCTGGAAAAGAAATGGACGTCGATTGTCCGCTTGCAACGCAAAATCATGGACCTCGAATCGCGCGTGTCACAACTGACGGACGAAGTGGCCTCATCTGCTGGGTCACGGCCAAACTCGAAATCGTCTGCCGATGTGCTGCCTCGTGCTCCCGCACGCTTTGAACTCACGGGCCATCGCATGCCCATTACGGCCGTGGCGTTCCACCCGTCGTACTCTTTGCTGGCCACGGCTTCCGAAGATGCCAGCGTGAAATTGTGGGACCCAGAGTCGGGCGAGTTTGACAAGACGCTCAAGGGTCATACCAAGGCCGTCACGCACGTTGCGTTTGATGGGCGTGGGGCATTGCTTGCGACGTGCTCGGCAGATTTGAGTATCAAGTTGTGGGACGTGGCCAACGATTATGCAAACACAAAGACGCTCTATGGGCACGACCACTCGGTGTCGTCGGTGGCGTTTTTGCCGCCAAACAACACGGTGCTGGTGAGTGCGTCCAGGGACAAGACGGTCAAGTTTTGGGATTTGGCCAACGGCTATTGCACCCGGACCATTGTCGGGCATGACGATTGGGTCCGGATGGCGGTTCCGAGTGCGGATGGCAGGTGGTTGGCAACGTGCTCGAATGATCAAACGGCCAGGGTGTGGACCGTTGCATCGGGCGAGTGTAGGGGCGAAATGCGCGGCCACGAGCATGTTGTCGAGTGTGTGGCGTGGGTGCCCGTGGAGGCGTACGAGGCGGTGGTGAGGTTGTTGGCAGAGTCCGCAACGGTGCGTTTGTCTTTGCGCATTGAGCGTTTGTCTTTGTGGCAGTTGCTCATTTTGGCGACTTGCGGTTTCGTAGACAAATGGCAGTTCAGGGAAAAAGTATTCGTCCGAGCCGGGCCAGTTTCTTGTCACTGGAAGTCGCGACAAGGAAATCAAGCTGTGGGATGCCGGTTCGGGCCAATGCTTGTACACCTTCGTATGTCGTCTCCCTCTCCTTCTCTTGTCTGTGCCACGGTGGTTGCCTTGTGACTTACATCCCTCCCTCCCTGTCCATGATCTCAGCGAGGCCACGACAACTGGGTCCGTGCACTCATCTTTCACCCATCGGGCAAGTATTTGCTCTCTGCAAGCGACGACAAGACGGTGCGCTGCTGGGACATGTCTTCGGGCAGATGCGTCAAGACGCTCGAAGCACACGGGCATTTCGTCACTGCACTTGCATGGTCACCGCGCACGCAAACCGTCGCCACGGGCTCGGTCGAGAGTTGCGCAAAGATTTGGGATTGCAAGTAATCGTCAGGGCATGAATGGGCGACTTTTGGTTGTTTTGCTTTTGCGCATACCCTACAATGCTTGTGTCTTTATTCTGTGTTCCCCTTTGCCCCATCCTTCCTCGTTGCGCCATGTATTCTTTTCGCTTTCCTGTCTCATCTCCCATCTTCTCTTTGCTTGTTTTTCCTTTGTTTCCCCATTCGTATGCGTTACACATACACAGCAAGCGTCAATCGCTTCTTTAGACGTCAATTCGGGTTTGTTTTGTGCTCGCTCACACTGGCTGACGGAAAGATCTTTGGTGCATGCGCTCGTGAAAGGCAAGATCCGTCTGCGATGAAGGGATGCGGATTCCTCGTGAGGGTCATGGCCCGGGGGCTGGCAGTGGGCAGTGGACGAGTGTTGGCAAGAGTTGTCCACACATCTAAGAGTTGTCCACACATCTGGCAAGTATTTCTAATAAAGCAGCAAGATGGGCAGCACTCCCTTGGTCAAGGGAATGTCCACAACATAATCAAGCACTCGGATTCCAAAATGTTTTCCTCACATTGGTTCGGACTTAGCATGAAATATTTTTTTTGGGTATCATCATCGTGCAACGGGTCGCATAAGCATAGCAAGCAAGGTTGGCGAGGAGGGGCAGCGATCACACAGTGTGAATACAAATGAAAATGGTTGATTCGTCAGAGATTTTGGATCAGTGTAGAGAGATTTATGATCCTATCGCTGCTTGCCAAGCGTTGGGTGACCAAAAGTAGCAAGCGGAATGGTTTGACGGTGTTGAAGGCTACGAGGTTGAAGGAGGCATCTGGATGGATGTTAACAGGAGCCAGTTAGAAATCGAGTTGCGATACAAAAAAAAGCAGCAGGGGATGCAAAGAGAATGGGAGGCAAGACGACTTCTCAGAAAAGTGGATGGCTAAATCCGGTTATGCAGTTTTCGACATCGAACATCATTCCGCCTGGGGCGGCATTTTTATCTTCACGGAAACGTCTCGCCGCGAGGGGAAGCGGGTATCGCGGTGACAAAGCGAGAGACGGACCTGATGTATGCTGGAAGGCAGGGCTGTCGGTTATTCGGTATGGGTATCGAGGGTATCGGGGCTGCTGGGACTGGAGTGAACGTCTATAAGATGAAGAGCTTGATTAGACCCGGCCTTGGCTCCACCTTTGAGGGTGCTTGTCTGTCTCGCTATGCGACAAAGCTGGTGAATTGCTTGCATTTTCATCTAGCGTGAACACACGTGATGCGTCTCTAAGGGTTGTTTTCTATCCAAGCAACTCGCACAGGAAGGAGGTGAAAGTTCGGGCCAAGTGGACAGGTGCGCAGCGCAGGTGCGGAGGATGTACAAATCATTCCAATTCATTCCGAAAAGCAATTACGACACAAGAAATAAAGAGAGCGAGGGGAAACTAGAGCGCAAGATGGGAAATCATGAAGCAAAGACACAACCCAAGAGGAACACATCAAAGATGAGCGAGAAACAACAACTGGTTCTCACCAGACACCCAATCCTCGCCATCAGTGCTTAGAACGGCAACAACTTGGCGGGCACCTGCTTGCCGGCGTAGTAGGCAATGACCTTGTTTGCCTTGTCAACGACGCCCTCGACCGTGATGCCAAACTTCTTGTACACTTGCGGGGCGGGACCCGAAGCGCCAAACGTGGTCAGACCCACACTGGCATGCGCATACTTGTCCCAGCCAAAGGTGCCGAGGGCCTCCACCGACACGGCGGGAATCTTACCGTCGCGCAACACTTGCTCGCGGTACGCCTGGGGCTGCTTGTCAAACAAGGTGGTGCAGGGCATGGACACGACACGTGCGGGGGTGCCGGCGGCCTCAAGGGCCTTGGCGGCATCCACGGCAAGCGACAACTCGGTACCCGTGCCAATGAGCGTGATCTTTGCGGCCTCGTTCTCCTTGACCACGTAACCGCCCTTGAGCACGGCCTCGATCGACGTGCCCTCGAGCTGCGGCACGTTTTGGCGTGAGAGAGCAAGCACCGAGGGGGACTTGGTGTTGGTGAGCGCGGCGTAGTAGGCGCCCGACACTTCGTTGCCGTCGGCGGGACGGAAAGTCAACGTGTTGGGGGTGGCACGCAACATGGCCACGGTTTCAATGGGCTGATGGGTCGGGCCGTCTTCACCAAGACCAATCGAGTCGTGCGTCATGATGTAAATGACTTGGTGGTGCGACAGGGCAGACAAGCGAGACGCGCCGACGGCGTACGAAATAAAGTTGAGGAAGGTGGCGCCAAACGGAACAAAGAAGCCGTACGCATGCAGACCGTTGCAAATGGCGGCCATGGCGTGCTCACGCACACCAAAGCGGATGTACCGGCCAGAGTAGTCGCCGAGACCGGTCGACGGTGCTTGGAAGTCCTTGGCCGTCTTCCACCGCGTCAGGTTGGAGCCCGTCAAATCGGCGGATCCACCAATGAGTTCGGGCACATGGTCGGCAATGGCGTTGAGCACCAGCTCAGAGAGCTTGCGGGTAGCAACGGGGGCATCAGCGGGCGTGTACTTGGGCAAGTACTTGAGCAAGTCTGGGTGGGGCTTGGACTCGCGGCGGCGCTCAAATTCGGCAGCAAGTTCAGGGAACGCTTGCTTGTACTTGGCAAACAAGGCGTTCCAGGCGGCCTCAGCGTCGGTACCGCGCTTGTTGACCTCCTTGTAGAGCTCGTACACCTCGGCGGGCACGTGGAACGTGGCCTCGGGGTTGAATCCGAGCTTTTGCTTGAGCTGGGTAATGTCTTGCGCGCCAAGTGGGGCGCCGTGGACCTTGTCGGAGCCAGCCTTGGTGGAACCGAAACCGATCGTGGTGCGGATCTTGATGATGGTGGGCTTGTCCGTCACCTTTTGTGCAGCGGCAATGGCCTCGGCAATCGACGACGGCTGGTCGGCGTCGCCATCCGAGACAACAAGCGTGTGCCATCCGTACGACTCGAAACGCTTGTTGACGTCCTCGGTAAAGCCCAAGTTGGTGTCTCCGTCAATCGACACGTGGTTGTCGTCATAGAGAGCAATGAGCTTGCCGAGCTTGAGATGGCCGGCGAGCGAGCACGCCTCCGAGGCCACACCCTCTTGCAAGCAACCGTCGCCCAAGATGACATACGTGTAGTTGTTGAAGAGCTCGTATCCGGGGCGGTTAAAGTGCGCAGCCAAGTGTGCCTCGGCAATGGCCAAGCCGACGGCCGACGAGATACCCTGGCCGAGCGGTCCCGTGGTGAGCTCCACACCGGGGGTCCAGCCAGCTTCCGGGTGACCGGGCGTCAGCGAGTCGAGCTGGCGGAAGGCCTTGAGGTCGTCCATGGAGAGCGGGTAGCCCAGAAGGTGCAACATGATGTACTGCAGGGCGCACGCGTGGCCGTTGGACAGCACAAAGCGGTCGCGGTTGGCCCACTTTGGGTTGGAAGGCGACGTGGTGAAGAAGCGCGAGAAGAGCGCATGCGCCATCGGGGCACAGCCCATCGGGGCGCCGGGATGGCCAGAGTTGGCCTTTTGCACGACATCGGCCGCGAGTGTGCGGATCGTGTTGATGGCAAGCGAGTCCTTGGACGAGAAGGCGGAGAAGGTCATGGCGACGGGACGGGCGGCGGGCGGCGTGGATGGGGACTGAGGGAGCGTATCGGGTCGTCAGTGCGACGGGCCAATTGCAATGTGGACGAGTATGAGCGTACCAAGGTCAGCGAAAGTGAAGGGCAAGAAGAGAGCAAGAATCGGATCGGACTGCTGCTTTCATTCAACAAAGATGTGTGTGTTGCAATGTGTGTGGGAGACAAGACGTGTTGATCGGAAATGCAGTCGGGGGTTCGCGCCGGTATTTGTATTTACGCTCGGCTCGCGAGTCCAGTCGCGGCGGCCAAGTGTCTCGCGCTGTCCCGAGGAGTCTCGTAATTCGCCATCCATCCAATCCGTCTGTGAGCTGCACAACAGCTAAGTGCACGCGAGCCAATTAGCCGACCACCACGGAATGGTTGGGATCATGACTGTATGAGTGATGGGAACGATGACGAACACGTTGTGCTGATTGGAGAGGTTGGGGCTGGGCCGCATCAAGCCTCATTTGCTCACTGAAAATAGTCGCCAACTTGTAACCTAAGAAAAAAATGGGCTGGCGGGTGCTCAACTTTATGTGACGAAATCACTGGCATCCGACCACTCTAATAAGTTCTTTGTGCATCCGTGCTTGTTGACCACGGTCTACACAGTGACAGAATCAGCAGGCAAATCGATATCGTGACATTCCCACAGAGTTCTCTGGCAGGTTTCCAACCGACCTTCCTCTGGTGGGCGGTTGGGCGGGTCCGCCAGACTAGCGTCAAAGGGTTAACGTTATGATGTCGGCGGCCGGCCCTGCCAATGCACAAATTATAAACGACACTGCTCAGTCGTCAGACGACGATGTCCATGCGAATGGCAACCGCACAATCTGTTCAGCGAGAGCAGCCAATGATTCGAATTCATGAACAGGCTCTGTTCTCGAATGAGGCTGGCGTCCATCAACACATCCAGAAACTCCCACTCGAGCAAATGTAAATGATTGATTTCCATCCAAGCGCCGACATAATTATGCATAAGCTCGAGCCATCGTGATAGCCTCCAACGGCCGGGCAAAGACTTTAATTGCGCTTCACGAGCTTGAGAATCGCGTCCGCAGCAGCGTGTTGCGTTTGTTTGCACCTGGCTCACAACCTCTGACCTGGCATGTTGAGCATTGAAAAATGCTCATCCTTGCTTCGATTTGCTGACTCGCGCTATGGTACCTACCGAGTCGGATCGCAATCTCGAAGTCAAAGTCATTTTTTGCTGCACTCGATGAAATGAAGCCTGTTTGTACACAATGCTAGCTGTACCCATGTTGACTCCCCACCCTTGTGGGTCGCTGTTGGTCACAGCTATGATAGTGGTCCTGCTCATTGCTCAAGCCCGTGGTGCGACCTTTAATGTACATATTCAGCGATGAGGTTGATCATGTCTACTTGGCAGACCGGTCTTTCTCTGATGATGTAAACATACGTATGTAGATTGCCGTGAATCTTCCGTTTTTGACCCCAGGATTGGGAAAGGCGGTCACAGGTATTGTCGCATTTCTCAAAGCCAATGAAGTCGCACTCGACACCATCGACCCATCAAATACGCACTCATTCCGGTTGATCTATACTGCAAGCAACTATACTGCGCTCAATGCTACATTGGCGATTCAGAATGCAATTACTCGAGATAACGTCGTGGGCATGGTGGGCGATTGGTGCGTACCTTTCACAGCCTTAAAACCGATGGAAAATCATTCATACAATCAAGACACAAACTGACTCGAATTCACAGGACGAGCTCCATGACCATTCCGCAAGCACTCGCAAGCGCTCGAGACTTCACATGGGTGTGCTCAGGGTCAGCTACCTCTGACACATTGTCCGACAAAGTCTCGTTCCCATACACATTCCGAACCATCATGAATGATGCGATGCAGGGTCGCGTTCTTGCAGGCTACGTCAAGTACATGGGCTGGCGCACTGCCTCCGTCCTTGCCTCGTCCGACGCATACGGCACATCCATTTCGACCGCCTTCATTTCGTATAGTAATCAGCTCGGGATCACAATCACAGCCACACAGGTCTTTCAGCCGACGCAAACCAACTTTCAAGTGGCCCTGGATGCCGTGCTGAACTCTGGGTCACAGATTATTGTCGTCACAGCCATCGGCGAGAACACTATCACGTTGTTGAGGCAAGCAAAGGAGCGGGGAATGATTGGCGACGATTGGGTCTGGATCGGACCCGAGGTATGCTTTCAGCTCGTTGCTTTTTTGTATGCGAGGTTGCCAAGCATACAAAAGTTCGATTTGGTAGGCGTATGGATATTGGAGCGATCTCGACTTGTCGCATGAGGACCGAATGCTTGTCAACGGAATGCAATATGTCTATCCCCGTGAAAACTCTTACAACACCGAACATAATGCAACAATCGCACGGTTCCAGCAACAGAATCCAGGGGAAACATTACCGCCTGCCTATTCTTTCCTCTTTTTCGGTTTGTTACTAGCAATCTCTCAATGGTCGCAGAATGGGATCCTGGTTTTCGCTGACCGGCGCCGGTCTGCAACCGACTACATAGATTGTGTCAAGGCACTGGCGGCAGGCATTCTGCGCGTGCGTCGCGTTCCCTTACCCGCCGCCCATTACAAATAGCCACTCATTGTATTGCGTTCCGGCTGATACACAGGTTGTCAATGAAACCGGAGTCACCAATTTTTACGCTCGAAACTACTTTCCAAATCTCGGTAAATACTTTTTGCAACCGTTCGATGGTGTTACCGGACACGTCACATATGACGAGGTTGGAAATCGTCAAGCGTACGCCTGGTCATGATCGTTTCGTGGAGCCAAGCCCTTCACGATCGAGATTCTGTCTCACCACCATGCGGTGAATTACGCAGATTCTTTCAAGTCATGAACTGGTTCAACAATACCGCCCGCCCAGTCTTTGATGTGGACCCGCATCTCAACATTCACCCAATCGCGCCCGTCAAGTTTTTCTCAGGAACTTCCAAAGTGCCCAAAGACCGACCTGACCAAGTTCCGCTCATCGCCACATTAGAGAGCACGGCCGGAAAGTCTCTGCTTGTTGCAAACATCATGGTCGGACTAAGCATCTGCGTGATCTGGCTATACTTGTTGCGATATCGGTACCATACGACTGTGCGCTCGCTCAGCTTTCCGTTCTTGTCTCTCATCACGCTGGGATGTCTCATGATTGTGGCAAGCAACATTACAAGCTTGGGAGTGGCGACAACGACGAGCTGCCAGGTCAGCCTGTTTGTGTTTGTCTATGGCGTTGAGTTGATTTTGGCGAGCAGCACAGCCAAAGCGTACCGAGTACGTTCTGTTTGCGACCATGGGAACCAATGTCATTGGTCACATCGCCTCATCTGCAAAACCACAGCTTTATCGTATTTACGACAATGTTGTCATCAGCGTCACCCGCATTGCCAACGCACAGCTCCTCGGCGGACTTGGCCTCGTCATGCTTGGTCAAACCTTCATCTTCATCGCATGGATCGTGCTCGCGCCCGTTCAATCAATCCTCATTTCTGCTCGGACATACTATTATTTCCGTTGCGCAAGTCAGTACGAGGGCCACCATGTCACCTTTTCCGTCATTACTACCGGCTACAACTTGTTCCTGCTCTTGACCATGATGGTGTTTGGATACAAGACGCGAAACATTGCCAAGAACTATCGCGAGACAGCGTACATTTTATACGTTGCACAAAACACGCTCTTGTCTGGGTTGGTCGTGGGGTCATTCCACTGGTTTGCATTCGGGGAATCGACCCTGTCCGCATTCGTTTTCAAGCAATGCACAATCCTGGTTCGTGTCGTCTTCGGGATACCGTTTGTTGCCGATTTCCTTGGCACGGCACTCACCAATTTCATAAAACAGTATGCCGTCAACTTTGCATTCTTTGCACTTGTTGGTCGAATTGCGCTCGTCACGTACATGTCCAACGTCAAGCTCAACACCAACGGCGCAGGCCTTGCTAACCAGTCCAACCATTTGCACTTGTCGTCAACCATTCCCGTCAAGACGTTCAATGCCGAATCACCATCGCCGTCAAACAATCCCAGCACCGGCGTCAAAGTCAGCACCATCGATGGCAAGGTCACGACTATTCGCGGCACTTACTCTGTGAAGCGTCTCGGTTCACTGTTGTCGACCTGGGTCTCACACCATGTCACAATTCACGCCGCTGACGGATACCTGACCATGCTGCCCGCTCGCGACAATCCAGAATCAGGAATTGTGCTTCGCTTGTGCTACGTGCACTATGACCCCAGTCCGCCTGGCTTCGACAACTGCCTGGAATTGTCCACCAAGGGAAAAGGCGCGTACTTGATTCAGTTTACGAGCGAAGAGGAACGGACCATGTGGGTATCCATCATGGGCGGACAGGCCGCTGTGAATAAGCGAAACACAACAGGCGCTCAAGCATCATCGTCCGTTGGACGTCCAAGGTCGCTTTCAAATACCGCAGGAGTAACCATAGTACAGGGAGTATTGGGAAGAGCATTCAGGCGCTCAAGGAATAGGTGCGATGTTGGACAGCGGATGTACATAAGTACAATGTCAATGTAGTTCTGAATTTATAAACATCGCCTACACATGCACGTTGTACACATGCACGTTGCCATTACATTTCCGCCATCGGCCACGGCCAAGGCAGGGCACATATACTGGCGGCAGGCCAGAACATTCTGGCAGCTAAAGGAGGAGGAGATCACCCGCCGCTTCTGCTCATTGGAACATGTGCAAGAATGTATGACGGTCCGGTACAACGGCTGCCACAGGGTTGAATTCGCCAAGGCGTTGCCTGAGGCGGGTATCTGGCTGCAACAAGAGCACACTTCATGGTCCAAGCTGCCTGCGCTTCATTGCACGAGTCGTGCCAGCTTAACGTGCCTGAAAAAAAAGGACTTGATTTGCCAGTGAACAATTTAATTGCTCGTTGTGAAATCTGCGTTCCTTTGATTATAGGTAGTACAAGAGAATCTCGGGACTCGCGAGCCAAATACTGCTGCATCCAACTGGAGGACTTGCATCAAGCTGCTTTTACATAGCCGAATGCGAGGCACCATATTAATATCACTGGGCTGAGCGCCATGAGACCGAATGGGAAGGGAGACCGAAAAGGGAAACTTCATTCAGATACGCACTGTGACAGCAAACGAGCTGGCTGCACTGCGAGCTGGGTGGCTGCTTTCTCAGGCGCAGGATATTTATTGGAATGTTCTCCGAGTCGGCCGTTGACGCGTCCCGATCCATGTTTCTGAATCGTCAAATCGAACATGGCTGTGCAAGTTGGAGCACGATTTCCCACCATAAATCACGACAACAACCCGATGCACATTGGCCGGCGCCCCTTGCAATACATTGCTAGTTCCCTTTATTCACTCGATACAGTAGCATCCAGTAAGCTGCACCACCCTGTGCCTGCGTGTCACCATCCCCTTACAGCCGAGCCCTGCAGCGCCATCAACCATCGATAGAACTCCAAACCGCACGCCAGCATGTCACTTCACTGGCTAGGAACACTAGCCATTGTGCTACTATTGTGTGCGGGAGGCGCACATGGTGCGAACTTCAAGGTAACGTCGCTCCAAACGATCTCTTTCACGTGATCATGTTAGCTCACAGCCCTCCTCGCGACCCAATAGATTGGAGTCAATCTTCCGTTTGAAACAGCCAGTGCGTTGAAAATTTTGTGTACCCAATGAGGTTCGAGTCGGTAACCGATCACCGACTGCACTCTCGTCCAGGCCTGGGTACTGCCGTGACAAGTCTGGTCAAGTTCCTTCAAGTCAACGAAGTCGACTTGGCGACGATTGACCAAACGGGAACCCACACATTCTCTCTCGTATACACGGCAACCAACTACACTGCGCGTACGTTCGACAACCATTTATTTTTCCCTTCCGCCCACATCACGACCGGGTGATCTGACGTGCTCTGCGGTCCCAATTAATCAATCAAACAATCCATGATCGATAGGCAATGCCACACTGGCGATGCAGGATGCCATTTCGACACACAATGTGCTCGGAGTCGTGGGCGACTGGACGTCGTCCATGACTATTCCACAATCGCTTGCTGGTTCGAGAACGTTTACATGGATGTGTAGCGGCGCCGCGAGCAGTTCCGTCCTGTCCGACAAGAGTATGTTTCGATCATCAAGGCTGCTCCAGAACTTGCTGCGACCTCACTCACTGACTGACCGTGCTCTCCGTATTCCACAGGCAATCACGCCTATTTCTTCCGGACCATGTGCGGTGTGTATCCCATTCAACTGTTCGTCTATTGGATTCAGACTGACTCCTTCTTCGGTATTGGTATCACTCAAAGACGACCCAAGCCAGGTATGTACAATACACGTCCAGCGATCGAGACAAGAAAGACTGATTTCCCACGTTGATTCATTCACAGGGCCGTATCATTGCACAATTTGTCAAGTCATTGGGATGGGGTACTGCGTCGGTCATTGCTTCATCGGACGCATACGGACAAAGTGTCAGTGGCGCATTTTTGACGAGGGCGCGGGAACTCGGAATTCAAGTCACAGCGAATCAAGTGTTCCAGCCTGGACAAACCGACTATAGTGTCGCATTGGATGCTGTTCTCAACTCTGGCTCGCAAATCATTGTCTTGTCAGCTCTTGCCGACAGCAGTCTTGGGCTTCTTCGTCAAGCAAGGTGCGTGCGCGGCAAAGTGCTTTGCCACAAAATCATGTGCATTCCGTGCACTGATACCCAGTACTCGCCCGTTTTGCAGAGCTCGCGGCATGATTTCGCCCGAATGGGTTTGGATCGGTCCCGAAAACATGGCATCCTTTTCTGACTTGGGGCTCGATGCCACGGACATGGAGAACGTTGATGGAATGCTCTACGTGTGCGTTCTTGCGCTTATTCCTGTTACCCGTCTCTTTGATGATTCTAACCTGCTACCTTCTCCAGATACCCTCGGGAAAAAACGTACACTGCTCGTTTCAACACTTCAGCCACTCGTTTCAAGACAGCGTACCCGTCGCTCGATATTCCTGCCTATAGTTTTCTTTTTCAGGATTGCGTTGAAGCGCTCGCTCGTGGCATCCTCAAGATTGCCCAAGAAAAGAGCGTAGCTGACCTGTACAACCGGAACTACTTTCCCAACTTGACGCACTACTTCCTCACCCCGTTTGAGGGTTTGACTGGCCCGATTCAGTATGATGTTTTTGGCAACCGCAGGGCGTACTTCAACGTCTTCAACTGGTACAAGGGGGTGTCGACACCCGTGTACGACGTCCTGCCTGATCTTTCAGTTGTGCAACGGACTCCAATCACCTTCTTTGGCGGGACCAAGACCATTCCCAGGGATAGACCGCAGCAGATCCCGCTCGTCGCCTACTTGGACAGCCCTACTGGTATTGGACTTGCCGCTGGAAACGGAATCGCGATTGCCATCGTCATCTTGACGTGGATCTACCTCTTTGCGGCTCGGAATCAGCCCTCCGTGCGCAGTCTCAGTTTCCCGTTCCTGTCGCTCATTTGCGTCGGATGCGTACTCGTACTTGCAAGTAACATTGCTGCTCTTGGGTCGCCGACATCCGTTGGTTGCCAAACCAGCTTGTGGCTCTTTTGCTGGGGCCTCGAGCTCGTTCTCGCATCTTCTGCGGCCAAGGCTTATCGGGTATGTCTATCTCATTGCCACTTGTCGAGGTAAACACTCACAAGCAAGCCGACTGACACTGCCATTGCTCCATTCCCACTTTGTGATGTCAACAATCAAGCTTTGGAGGATTTTTGACAACAAAATGATTTCCGCGGGCAAGGTTGGGAACAAGTATTTGTTTGCGGGTGTTCTCGGCGTTATTCTGGGTCAAACCATCATCTTGATTATTTGGACGGCCGGCGGACCTCAACAAGCCATCATGGTGTCGTCGCGCACCTACTATTTCTACCGCTGCGAGTCGGCAGTGACTTCATTCAACTCTGCTCTGTCTGCGGTGACCATCGTGTACAATTTCATCTTGCTCGCTGTGCTCTTGTTCCTCGCCTACAAGACACGTGGAATCGCGAGCAACTTCAAGGAGTCCACGTGGATGTTTTACACGGGCCAAAACATTTTGCTCACGGGTATCGTTGTGGCGGCATTCGCCTTCTTCTCCTTTGGTGATTCCAGTTTGGCGGCGTTCATCGTCAAGCAAGTCACCATCATTGTACGTGGCTCTGAGCTCAATCATTGTTGTGGCGGGATGCGCACTCACAACAATCTCCACATAGTATTCCGTTGCATTTGCATTTGCTGCACTCGTCGGCCGCATTGCTGTCGCCGTGTATGCCACGAGCGGCTTCGCCGGCTTGGCCAAGCTCGCCAGCTCCGCGGCCATCATTCCTGCAAAGGACAATCAAGGGTCGTCAACCCGTGGCGGGGCGCTGAGTACGCAAACGCCGGGCGGCGGCGGCGAAGGCAACATGAAGGTGAGCATGGTTGATGGCACCTCGCGCATTTCGTCGATTCGCGGCACGTATCCAGTCAAGAAAACAGGCGGCTTGATGAGCACCTGGATCTCTCACAATGTTGGGTTCCACGGATCGGATGGTATGTGCATGTTTGTGTCGAGTGCGCCTGCATTGTGCTGCTCGCATCCAAATTTTCTTCGACACGCAACTCACACTTAACCTTTCGCTCGTATTTTCAGGTTTCTTTTCACTCATTCCCTCAAAAATTGATCCGGAGCTTGGCGTCATTCTGCGCCTCAACACGATTCACTTTGACCCTGCTCCGACGGGCATGAAGGCGTGCATTGAAGTATCAGCCAAGGGCAAGGGATGGATGATTCAGTTCCCGTCCGACGAGGAGCGCGAAAAGTGGGTCAGCGTGCTCGCCACAACGTCGACCAGCAAGAAGGGATCCACAACGGGTGGGGCTGGTACGACTGCTCAGAGTGGTTCGCCACTTCGGGCGGCACCCTCGGGCAAGATTGCAGGTACCAATTCACAGAATGCACTCGGATAAGCTATGTTCAGTGTGGGGAGCACTCTTCCATGATGATGACCATTATTTATGTATGAAGATGACGAAGACCTACAAGGGCTGGCCTTGTGTGCGCCTTGCGCTCTATGTTCACAGCTGCTTTTCTTCATATTTGTTTTACCTCCTTGTTTCTGTTTGCCGTGCGTCCAAATTCTCGCCCGTCATGGTTCATGTTCTTGTTTTATTGCCCAACTCTACATAGCAGCAGTACCGAAAGCATATGCTTGCCGACGCACAGTCATTGATCGTTAAAGGTATCGCCATCGTCAAGCGCCGAGATCGGGCATGCATGTGGTAGGTACTGAGCAAGCTATTTGCATTTGTCAACCTCGGAGGATAGAGCTACCTACGCAGATGCAAAAACAGAGGTATTGACGACAACGGGCAAAGAAAAAAAAGGCACAACTCGGAGCAGCGTAACAACCGTCCCTGATGCCTCACAGAGGGAGCTCAAACTTCTTGCCGCGCAAAACCCTGGCGATAATCGCACATCAGCATGGTCTGAAACGATCATTGAACAGAGGCTCAGATGCAATGTATATGACGTACTTTGTCACGTAAATGTAAAAGAAGTCGGCATAGAGGACGGTTTGGATCGATCCGGCAATAAACGGAATCCACTCCCAGAAGCCCTCGGTCGCGTATCGGTAGATCCAGTTCACAATGTACAGCCCACGGTACGCGCCGAGGGCAAACAGGTAGTGTGTCGTGATGGTTTCTGCCGAGCCCGTCTTGGTGAGCTGATGGAGCTGCGGCATGATGGCGACGGCTTCGAGCCAAATGGAATAGGACCAAGTGAGCTGAGTGCACATGCGTCGGTGGATCCGCGTCAGTTTTTGCCCGTGGTACCAGGTCACACAAGTCACGACCAGCAGTGGTAAAGCAACGGCCGCACCTCCATGAAAGTGAACTTTGAGTGAATGAAGAGCGTCACGGCCCCAGCACCGGCCAGCAGGTAATGGAACGGGAACGAGTCCAACTCGGGATCCCACGTTGCGCGGTACGTGGTCTTCATGACCTTGAGAATGTAGGCCGTGGCGCCAATGAAGGTAATCTTCATGACCGTATTGTAAAGCGACACGAAATGGGTAAACAAATCGAGGTAGCGCATCACAAACACGATCAGGTAGAGCAGTTGCGACTTGAACGAGATGCCTAGAGCACGAGTGCGCATAGACGAGGTGATTGGTTTAGCACACCATATCGAGACAGTTATGAAGCGGAATCCAGCACGGACCGGCAGCCGATCGGGTCTTGTTCATCTTGAGCAGCAAAATGAAAAACGACGCCAGATGCATCAAATCTGCAACCAAGCGAAAGATGTTCATGATGAGGTTGATTGAGAGGAGGTATCAGGGAGCGCTATTGATGCTGAGATATTTGATTGAGCAGCTCGAGCTTGCGTGACCGATTCAGTCCGCGGAACTATGCGCAAACGTGGGCGGCAGCGAAGGGCGTGGGTCGTGTTGGGGAGACGGTGTGAGCAGTATTCCCGCGAAGCGTGATTTGCCTGGGCGAGACGACGGAAATCATCAATTCCTGCCGATTGCATAGAGTCGAGGTTGGCGGTATGAAACCTTTGCATCCATTGCTATATCTACTTCTATTCAATATCAATTTGGAGATGTCGGGCTCAAGTGACGATCACCCTGGAGTCCTTAATTATTGACAACGTGTCACGAGCAACAGTCCATAAGCTGAGAAGAACAACCAACAGCGAGACGAGGAAAACACATGTACATCTAAACCACATCGGAAGCAAGGGGAATGAACCACAAAAGCATTGCAACAGTCAATAATTCCACAGATATTCAGAAACAACAACTCAGAGTGGGAAAGCGAACTAACGATAGGGGGGTAAGATTCAACAAGAAAGGAGAGCGCAAAGATGAAGAGTTCAACAGCTATGGAAGTAATCTCGACAGGAAAGGGGGCCTAATGAGCATCGGAATGCGCCGGAGCTCGAGTATCACATTGACAAAACCGAACGGAGCCCAGAATGATTATTCCCCAACCAACGATGATCGAATCAGGCAACATCAAGACTGTTTTCTCGCCGCTGTTTGTGCTGCTGCTCCGGATGGCGTTGATGTTCCAGAATTGTGTGCGGCAGGCACCGGAATGGACGACGCCGACACCGAGTTTCCCCCAATGTTGGTTGTCGAGCTGCCCACAGGTGCAGGCTGAGCAGCCGAGGCAGTTGCTGGTGCCGGTGCCGGTGCCGCTGCGGGCGCAGGTTGGGAAGACTTGACGCGCTCGGCCCAAATCTCGCGATTGGTCGCCAGTGTTTGCATGATGGGTGTGATGGGGGCATACATGTTGAAGGCATTGAAGAGCGGGCTGACGACAAAGTCGATAAAGCCGAGCTGACTGCTTGCGACATTGACCTTTTCCCGATCCTGATGATTCCCAACAGTCGCTTCAAATCGGTCAGCTCTGACAAGCGGCTTGAGTCAACGTCGAACAAGTGCAGGATCGGTACCATGAATGGCGACACATCCAATCCCATTCTCCTCTCCGTGTCTCCTTGCCTGAAAAACTCGTCAATGATCCTCTTTTGCCACACCTCGTAGATCGACCACTCCTTTGTTGGATTGCCCACATCACTACACTTCATCATCATCTTGAATAGCAACGTCCGGTCTTCGCGGTTGTTCTCGGGATCCAGGTTGCCCTGCGTTGCGCGGTTCTTGAACATGGAAATGATGGGCAAGTGCTGCGCCAGGTCAGTGGCCAGCACCATTTCTATTACAATCTCGCGCAGAGCCTTGTAATCCGACTTGGACAAGTGGCTGACAAAGTTGTTTTCGGTTTTGCGCAGGATGGTGAACGCGGACGCGAGATGGTGGTTTTCAAGGACGGCCTTGTCGTTGTACAAGATGGCTTTCGGGTCTTGGGTGTTGATGAGGAAAAGGTTGTTGAATCCAGGATGGTCATAGTCGTGAATGGCTACGGTTAAAAGACACATGAAGAGCAATTGGGTCAGCGTTGTCGCAACATGATTGGGTCGTGAAGCTCCAGTTAGCAGCGGTGCAATTACCAGCAGACACGAAAATGCCCATGAGATCCAAATCGCTCAGTGTCTTGACGACCTCGGGCAATTGCGTAAAGCACGCAATCGAGTGCAAAACATCGGTTGCGTGAATCCGGTTGTGGTATGGCAAGTCCGAGTGATACCCGCTCTCGATGGCCATCACAAATGACATGAACTTGTCGACAGGGATCTGAAAGGTTGTGAGAAGGTTGTGCCGGCGGAAGAGCTGATACATGAGGGACGACAATGGTCGCTGGTTGGTTGCGTCCGTGTAGGCAAAAATTGGAAAGTTGTAATCGCTGAGGCGAGGCAGGAACTGATCCATGGCTGTCGAGTCGAGTTCAGGCTGGGAACGTGTGTCGAGACTGTTGGCAAGACTTGAGTGATTGGTCGGAAGCGCCGACCCTGACGCTGTGGTGCTCATGGATTTGGTGGCGGGCGTGTCCACATTCGGGACGGGAAGAGACAAGCGGCGCTGCAATGCATTCTCTTGTGCGGCCGTGCCAGCAAGCGCGGAAGCGGGCGGGGCAATGGTCGTTTGCTGAGGCGTCGACTGCTGAGATGGTGTGGATCCTGACGTGCCACTGACATTTCCAGGATTGCTGCTGTTGACATTGTTGGCTGCCGCCACAGCCACGACGGATCCGCGCCGGCGAGAGCTTGAAGCTCGACCACGCTGGTCAGCTCGGCGGCGGGCAATTTCCGAAAACAGCCACGCCTCTTGCTCATTGTCCAACCTGGCCCCGCGTTCTGACAAGTCCTTTTCCACATCCGGCGTGAGCAAGTTGCTTGACGTGAGCAACTGCAAAATGTGACCCAAGCGCATGGTGATGTGCGGCGACAGTGTGGTTTCCGCCATGCAGCTGCGCAGCATCTCAATGGACCGCTCGAGTGGTGAATCAAACTCCTTGAGTGCATTTTGCTGATTGAGTTGCGTTGTCTTTTGAATCACCTTGAGCTGGTGGTTCAGCTTGTAGTTGGCCCGTTCCATGGCACGCTGGGCTTGGAACTGTGTGCGTTGGAGAAACTCTTGCTCGTAGAGGGTAAAGGAGATGACAAAGTTGGACGCGAGAAGAAGGATGGCTGACACCGAGAGTGGGTACAGTCTGTCAATGACGCCGCCCGTGTTCTTCACGTCGACAAAGAAGATGCGGAAGCCGTTGACGACAATGAAGACAACGACTTGAATGGCGCATGAAATGGTCGCGTAGAGGAAGCGGACACGTAGGGAGAGAAAGTAGGCAAAGAGGAATGCGGCCTGGATCATGCCGGAGACGTAAACCTGTTTTGATGTCAAGAGCAGAGTGTCCGTTTGTCAACATGGTGGAGGTACGAGAACCACTTGCAGAGACAGGCCGTCCGTACCTCTGACTTTGGTTCAACGACAAAGAATCGCACGGTCAATCCAAGAACTCCTCCAATGGTGACGACAAAGGCGGAAATGAGGTGGATGTAGCGCGCAAACTTGGACGGGTGGAGCCATTTGTGTGCCGTGAGCGCCGTAACGCCAGGGATGATGACGCAGATGATGAGGAATACGACATCCTTCCACACCTCGTATGTTTCCATGCAATTGGATGGAAAGCATTCTGAGCAGTAATACCCCGGTGGGCACGAGAATCCCCCTGTTCGCAGCTGCATAGTTTGCCGAAACGCGGCATTGTCGGCTGGACTCTTGAGCATACTGTTGTTGTTAGGATCGTAACGTGAGCGAGGTGACGTCGAATCATCATGTGAGCTGAGGTGCAATGAGGCGACAAGCATACCCGTAAATGTACAGCACTGTGCTTGCAATCAGCACCAACAGCACTCCGTTCCGCCACCTTCGGTAATTGCGCTCAAAAAAGTACTTTTCGTAATCTCGCTCATCTGTTTCATCTGGAAACTCGAGAGTGAATCTGTGCACCATTGGCCCACCACTTGAAAGTGTGCCATTGCCATTGCCGCCGTTTCCCTGCGCGTTACCCTGGGCCCCGCCCGACATGAGCGGCTGGTTTTGCAACCCAGCATTGTGCAGCTCGCCTGCGGAGAAAGAAAGTGGAACCTCGTTGCTCGAGTCTGGCTTTTTGGATCGGCGATTTAATGGTGGCATGATGGGCGAGCTGAGGGGGTGATGTATTCAAGTGGGCACGAGCTTTGGCTGGCACTCGAACCGGAGCTTTCGTTTTGGATGCAAGTGGCCGTCTGGGCGTGATTGGGGTTTCGTATGCAAGAAACGTGGGTGCGAACACGAGCGGCCTTGTGGCGACGAGCAGGACCGGTCCAGCCTGACGAGAAGGCCACTTAAGGGGCAAGCACCAAGCAATGGATGGGAAGAGGGCAGTTTCGGTTGCTTGTCACGGTCGGTCGTCGTGCATGAGACTTGGCCGAGGTGAGGTGGGGAAGGTAGCTGGCTTGAGCGCCGCCGTCACGCAGGGTAGGTCTCGGGGTCCAACGTCAATGTTCTATCCGGGATGTATGATGCATTCAGTTTGCGTTGGGCACTTGCATTGGGATCTCTTGAGATAGAAATTCAACTGTACACTGAGTGATTGTCAAGGCATGTGCTGCCAGAGTGGAGGTGCGGACAAGAGCAAACTTGAACAAGCTGCCGCCCGAAAAAAAAGACATGATTGCGGGGCTTCCCTGGTGTTGATCGATCGAGGGGAAATATTTAGAGCAGGGTTGGCTTTGGGAGTGTGTACATACTGCCCACCATTGCGAACATGCGAGCGAACGCGTCAACATTCACCAATCAACTTGGTCACGTTGTCAAGGTCCATGCTGATCGCATTGGATGGAAGTTTGCCAGATTGGAACAGCTTGAAAAGCAAATCGTTCATCTTTGCAACTGAGCATGAAATGAATGGATTGCCTGACTCTCTGCAACTTTCCGCATTCAAGAACTATCACAGCCTCCGTTCGGCCCTGTATCCGTCCCCCTCACCTCAACTTCGTTTGCCGCAAAGCGTCTCGACCCTCGTCATCGTCATGGCTCCAACAGATCAAACGGCGAACATTCTAGGGTCTGACATCCCAAGAAAATCGCCAAGTCCCGAGTGCTAATGGTCGGTGCCGGCGGTATTGGATGCGAACTGCTCAAGAACCTGGCCATGACTGGATTTGGCCATATTGAAATTGTGCGGTGATCACGCCGAAGCGACGTGCGACAGCGATGCTAGGGAGCTAACCCCCGTCCCGCTCTTGTTTCCACACAGGTTGACCTCGACACCATCGACGTCACCAATCTCAACCGCCAGTTTCTCTTCCAGCGTCATCACGTCTCCAAACCCAAATCGCTCGTTGCGCGTGACTCTGCGCTCCGGTTCAACCCGTCACTCTCCATTACTGCGCATCACGCCAACATCATGTCACCCGACTTTGATCTTGCCTGGTTCCAATCCTTTGACATTGTCTTCAATGCTCTCGACAACCTTGCTGCGCGCCGTCACGTCAATCTCATGTGCGTAGCCGCCAAAGTCCCACTTATCGATGCTGGGACAGGTGGGTACTTTGGCCAGTCCACGGTGATTGTGCCGGGAGAGACCGAGTGCTACGATTGCGTGGAGCGGCCGACGCCAAAGACGTTCCCAGTGTGTACTATTCGGAGCACGCCATCGGCACCAATTCATTGTGTGGTGTGGGCCAAGAGCTTCTTGTTCAAGTGCGTCAATCAGGCGGTCATTCAAGCGATTGTGGGTTGGCCGGAGGTTTGCTGACGTTGTCATTTCCGTTCCAATCAGTCAATTGTTTCAAGAGGAAACCGAGGATGATGTGCCCGGAACGCATGACGACACAGAAAACGGTTTGTTCCGTCTCTCTCGCTCCATGACCATTACACATCCAACGTATCAGTCTCAGCTTGCTAATCACTCGCCCATGTCATCCATTCAACAGAACAACAAGTCGAAGAACTCGCCCGCGAAGCCAAAGCCCTCGCCGACCTGCGCTCGTCTGCCTCTCAACCAGACTATGCCTTCCGCGTGCTGCGCAAAGTGTTTGTGGATGACTTGCACCGCTTGGCCGCATTTGCCGACATGTGGAAAGTACGCGAGCCACCGACGCCGCTGGATCTTGAGGCCCTTGCGCCGGCCATCAAGCAAGCGCAGGAGACGTTCAAGATCGAGAGTAAGCGCGAGCGCGAAGCAAGGCTGCTGAGCGTGGCCGAAGCGGCGGCCGTGTTTCTTGAAGCGTATGTTTTTGCTTTTACTCGTCCTCGATATCCCCTGTCTTGTGTTGCAAGCTCAAACAAGTGCATCGTTCCAACACAAACAGGACAACGGCGCTTGGTCAACGATTTGCCACCTCTGGCTCGCAACACTTTGACAAGGATGACGCTGACGCCATGTCATTTGTGTCTGCCGCCGCAACCTTGCGCGCACTCGTCTACTCCATCACCCCGCAAAAGACGTTTTTCGAGCTCAAGTCCATGGCGGGCAACATTGTCCCAATTGTGGCCACAACCAACGCTATTGTGTCGGGGCTCATGTCGCTGCACGCACTTCAGCTGCTTGCAGGCACGTCGCTCCGCGCGGCCCATCCAAAGGAAATGCGCTCGAGGCGGCCTTGCCCGTGGGCGAGGTTCGGTTGACGAATCGTTCGGATGGGTTAATGGGCAGGAGTAATTTGCATGGCCCACGCGACGGGTGCGGCGTGTGCAGTCGCGGGTATGTGTGGGTGGTGGTCAAGGATATTGCGACCGTGACTTTGGGCGATGTTGTGGAACAGATTGTCAAGAGGTTTGAGGGAGTGGTGGAGGCAGACAATTTGGTTGTGTCTGAGGGCCAGCGGTACGCTATTCATTTTCGCAGTTTCAAGTACTCGTCGCTCATGACCCAACCGTTTACTCACTTGGTGGCCAATGTCATACAGAATGCTCTATGATCCGGACATGGACGAAAACCTCGAGCTCACACTCGCCAGTTTTGGAATCGGCCACCACGCCTTCTTGCGCGTGTCGCAATTTGACACCGACAGCAAGCTCGTCCAGCCGCTCACGCTTTACATTGACGCGAAAAGCGGTCAAGACAACATGGAAGACGTGACGATTCGTGCCGCCCCAGCAAGCTTGTGGGTGCGTGAGCCCGTCAAGGAAAGTAACAAGCGCGCTCGGTCCGATGACGAGGATGATGACGGCCCGATCGAGGTCCAAGGCGTGGACGAGCCGGTCAACAAGAAGGCCAAGGTGAGCGAGCCGAGCAAGGAGAGGACAGAAGTGGATGGGGACAAGGTCGTGGTTGTGTTGGATGAGAGTGATGATGAGGTGATCTCCGTCGCAGATGGGCCGATCGAGTTGGATTGAGTGTATGTATATGGACGCCTTGTTTCAACACAGGGAGTGGGTTTCATCGTCAATGAAATGCAAGATTTGTTTTCGGCAAGGATAAGCGGCAAAATCAAGGCGATACCATTAAATACTGTCTCGACTGTGAATCTTGCACAGAACACGAAACTCTTAATCCGGCGGAGGGTCATCGCCAAAGTGGTGGTGAGGTAATTAATGGCGTATGACGAAAAAAAAAAGGAGGGGTAGGGCCTTTGTGGGCGTGTAGACTGAGGAATGGCAGGAAAAGACAATCAAGCAAAAGAACAGGGGCAGCGGAATACAGA
Organism: Catenaria anguillulae PL171; assembly: GCA_002102555.1. Classification (NCBI taxonomy): domain Eukaryota; kingdom Fungi; phylum Blastocladiomycota; class Blastocladiomycetes; order Blastocladiales; family Catenariaceae; genus Catenaria; species Catenaria anguillulae. The sequence continues at coordinate 477,139 of MCFL01000010.1, forward strand.
ACATCGACCCGATTACAAAAGACGTAGACAAAAACTTGCAACAACACCACACATAAATAAAACTCGGCGACAAGCGCAAGGGCATCCCAATCGAAAAAAAAGGAGCAAACAGAACAGGGACGACGGATACATGAAATGATGGTTGGGGCAGCCAGCGTTGGTGAATCAGCGGCGAGCGATTCACCTGAACTTGAGATGGCGCAACAAAAAGTCGAGCAGCTACATGAAATAAGGAAGAAAACAAAGCACGTCAATTTACCCATCCAATCGACAAATGTCCACGGCTGATGTAGCCAGGAAACAATGAGAACGGGCGTACCCTCTGTGGCGCCTTTTCCCGCATATCCTTCAAAGTCTCACAAGTCTTTTGGCCAGAATGCGTCGTCCCGTACACGTAGTATGGGAGATCGGCCCCGTTGACGGGGGCTCTTGGACCAAAGAGTGCTGGTTTTCATACCCAATCGTGTCTACGACGATCAAGTCGTCCCACGACTTTGCGTTCGGGTCGAGTTGAATCAAGTTGTCGATGCCGTCGGTCGAGGACGGCATGGCAACCGCGGACGTGGGCGGGGTCGATGCCGGTGAGCTTGCCGAGTGCGTCGTGCTGGCCGACGTTTTCGATGAGGCGGCGGTTTTCGAGCGTTTGGTCGCGGGTGGAGCGAGATCGTCCGAGTTTGGGGCAGATGCGGCGCTAGACGAGCGCTTGCGGGTGGCGGGCGTGGAGGTGGCGGTGGATGTGGCACTCGCCTTGATCTCGTTGCCGCGGGAGTCGAGGCCTTTGTCACGGAGGTAGTTTGAAACGAGCTCCTTGCAGTTACTGTCGATTCGAGGTGAGTCAGGTGTTGTGAGCACATTACTACCACACACGGGACGGAAATGGTTACGTACAGGTGCTCCTCGTCCTCCCAAGTGTTATCCGAGTCAGGGAATCCCTTCCATTTCAAGCAAAACTTGAGCTTACCCTGTGGATTCGGTTTGTAAGTGACTCACTCGCAAGTCCAAGCTGGATAATCTCGTACCGTTGTCTTGTGCTTCTTGTGAGCCACAATGGCTTCAACTTCGTATTCGTCCTCACTCTCGTCGTCGTCCTCGGGTTCCGGCTCCGGAATACTTTTGGTCGATTTGCGACCGCCGGATGCGGCAGCAGACTTGGCGGCAGACGACTTGGAGCCGATTCCGAGGCACGCCTGACGAGGCGGTGCTGGCGGAAGCTGAAGAAGCGCCAGTGGTACTGGCCCGCCGAGATGCGGTCCCGGAAGACGATGTTGAGGAGCGGTTTGTGCCCATGGCGTTGAATCGTTGAATCGGTGTGTTGATGTGGGATGTGATCACGAGTCAGGCAGGAGGTGGCGAACTTGGCTGAGCGTGACGAATGTGAGACGTTGAGGCCAAAGTCCAAGGTCGTCGTTCCGGACGGGAGTGACAGGAGGAAATGCCGGTTGCATGCAGTACTTGGTATCAGAGCGGAAACATCGACAAGAGCTCGAGTAAATCACTGCCAGCCATCTTGATTCTTTCTTAAAGTGTCTCAATTCAAAGGTTTGTGGTTTCTTGTCGATTCATCGTATACATAGATCCAAGCAAACGTGCAGACCTCCGATCCGTTCCTCCAAGCTGTTGGTTATCGTCACCTCTTCTCGCCGCCCAGGCACCTCAGAAATCAAAGCGGTTGCAGCAACACGCAAGCAAAACCGAGGGGGTCCGTTATTTATCTTCGGCGTCCTGATGCAAAGTGAGCGAGAAGTTTCGGTGACACAGGTGAGACGTCCAACTTCACAGGAAAGAATGGTATGCCTAACGCTCGGCGTCATGCGCTGAAACTGGCAGTGGGAAAGCGCAGGCGAGAGAAGAATCAAGGTCATCACAACGCAAGAATGAACTCAACAAACATCATCTGTGCAGAGCGCCCGTGTGAGTGAACAGGTTCCCTCCCTCAGGCATTTTAGGGCTTGGGAATAATCCTTGCAATTTGTGGAAAGCCATTTTAACCCGAGGTACATAAATAGATATTGAAACTACATGGTGGTCGTGGACTTTTGGACTTGTTCGGAGGACAAAAGGATACAGTAGCCTTCCCTTTATTGAGGACGACCTTGACTCGAACTGGGACACTCCACCTTGGGGCCGACCGCTTCTGGCCATGGAGCAAGTCCATCCCCTTTTCTCGAGAATCGTGTGTGAGAGACATGGGCGTATGCGTTATTCAGGATGAGCGGTCATCTTTATGGGCCGGACGCCAATCAGGTCGAAGAAAACCGAGAAATCATGGAGATTCAAAGAAGCTAAGACGGGAAATGTGTGTAGCTTGAGCCACATTCATCGTTGTATCGCAGCTCAGAGGAGGGTATTCGTTTTGTCTTTACCAGTCGTCCACAACATTTTCGCAGTCGCACTGCCAAATCGGCGGTCCAATCGCGCGTTGCGATCCAGCTGCTGCTCTTCGTTCCCACTGCGCAAATGAATTTAATGTCACACATCAAGTCACCACCTTCTGCGGCGTGCGTGTGCGTGTGCGTGTGCGAGTGCGGACACGCTTGTGAGGCCATCCCTAGCGAGATAAATAATGCAATGAGAAAGCAGGCGTGACCAACCGATGCTGGTCAACATCCCCCAATTAAGGGTGTCACTTGCATTTTCACAAGGGTTTAGAGTTTCAGAACGAGTTGGTGTCCACATACTGTTTGGTGTGAAATCGACACAGTGGCAGGAACAAAACGATGAGGCCAGACGACATGCATGGAGGGAGGCTTCCGATAAGAATCCGTCATTTGCACTCAAGATTCACGATCCACACTATATTTGGCAATACAGTGGCCGTTCTCTTGACGCAATCCACAGACACGCCACGCACCCGATCCGCCTTGACCTTGAGAAGCACGCCGTCATGCCAGCAGCCCGCAACGCTCACGCCAGTCCGCCAAGGACCCTGCTGCAATCACGTCTCGGACCCATGTTTCTGTGCTCCCTCCTCGTCATCCTGACTAGCTCGCTCCTTCCACTCCTCGTCCATGCGGGTGGCTCCACCGACAAACTAACGGGTCTGTCATCCAAGTCCATTGCCGCATTCGTCGAATCGTTTGCTGCCAAGCACGTGCCTTCGCGCGTACCTGGCATTTCCGTTGCTGTCGTCAAGGACGGGAAAACGCTCTACTCTGGCGGCGCAGGCCAAGCCGACCAATCGTCGTCGCGGGATGTCGGTGCCACGACACCCATGCGTGTTGGATCGCTTGCGCAGCTCGTGACGCTTATTGCTGTTCTTCAACAAAAGGACGCACAACGGCTTTCGCTCACGGACCCGATCGACTCTTTCTTGCCCGTGGGATCTATTCCAAGCCCGGCAGCTTCGGTCGGCATCCCAGGCCAAGTCTCGATTCGCGATGCTCTCGCACACGCCGGCGGATGGGAGGCCAAATCCATGGGGCTGTGGGCGCCAAAGACCAAAATGCCTGCCAACGCGTCGATCGCCATGAACGAGTTCCCAAGGCGGGTGCGCCCTCAGGGAAGTGCGCCGCTCGCGTATTCACCTCACGCATACGTTGCTCTGGCCACGTTGTCCAGCAGATTGTCGAACAGGATCTTGTTGAATACTTGCACGATCAAGTCATGGGCCCTCTGGGCATGAATGTCGGTTCTACGGCCAGCGTGCGTGGGCACGAGTTGTCTGGGTCGGACGCAGACACGGCCGTGGCCATGGGATACTCGGCAACGCGCGGGAGTGGCTACGTGCCCGTGGACGTCTACGGGACATCGCCTGCTACCTCGGGCTTATGCGCGAGTGCAGCAGACATGGCACAAGTGCTCAAGGTGTTTACCAATGAGGGCAAGGTCAACGGCAACCAAGTGCTGGCCAAGGATTCAGTTGCCGAGTGTTTGACACCACAAGTGTCTGGATATCCCGGCGTTTCCCTCGAGGATGGCGCCGGTGCAACACTGGGCTGGTTTGAGCATCCCGTCGGCGCAGTCAAGGCTCTTGTGCACCCGGGTGACGCGCCAGGATTTGCCAGTTTGGCGGCCGTGTTTCCCGATGAAGGTTGGGCGTATTTTTTGCTGCTAATGCCGACACGCCGGGGTCAGGCACGAGTTCTTGACCGAGTTTATCAAGGAATTTTCAATGGAGCCTCGGGCGCTTCCGATGATGGCGAGGATGGCGGCAAGAGCAAGAAGAACAAGAACAAGAAGAAGTCAAAGGCATCATCGTCATCTGGCGGTTCCATCTCGGGTGTTGACCTCTCGCCCTATGTCGGCCACTACAAACCCGTGCAATCCTCGCATACCATGTTTGAAGCCGCCGCCCACGTTCTCGCTCAAATTCGTGTGACGCTCTCGCCATCCGGCAACTCGTTGCTCGTGTCGCGTGTCAACGCGGCCGAATTGACCACGGGCGATATCATCGACAAGCTGGCCAAGGCCACGACGACGCTGGGCGGCGGGCCGGCCAACTCGGCCGCCATTTCCAGCGGCACCATCGAGCTTGTGCCCGTGCGCGCCACAAGTGTTTCGGCCAAGGAACCGGGGCAGCGCGGTGGGCAAGCCATCGTGTTTCGCGCAACCACGCCCGCGGGCGACACGTTTACGGCAGCCGTGTACCCAGGCGGCACCGAGGTGAATGCGCCTGCGTGGTACCTGACAACCAATGCCTTGGGACATGGGTACCTTGCGAGCTTCCAGCCCATTGGCTACTTTGAGTCAGCGTCATTTGTGTTGCCGACCATGACGTATGGGCTCGGGATCATGGCGGCGTACATGGTCATTTGGCTCGTCAAGGGGCTTGTTGGCCCGCTTTAATGCCAGCGGCAAGCAATCGTCCAAGCTGTCTGCCTCGCAAGCGGATCTGGTCATGGCGAAATCCGCCATGGTTGACGGCCTGACCGCCGCTGCTTGTATGTCGCATCTCATGTTTGTCGCCCTGGTCGTGATTGGCGTTTGGAAGAATGGCGGCGTAGCGGCCGTTTTGTCCATGCAGCGGTTGCCGATTAGCCTGCGCCTTGTCTTCTTTGGACCTTTCATTTGCCAGATCATGTCGGTTGCGCTGGCCGTTAATGTGGTACAGGATATCAAGCAGTACTCGCCCTTGCAGCTCGCGACAAGTGGAGTTGTCGCGGTGGCAAGTCTGGCTGTGATGATGGCACAATTTACAATGAGGATGTGGATCTTGAATGTGTGAGATGGATTCTGTCTACTCTTGCCCATTGGGATGGTGTCTGTGACGGTTGACGTTTGTCGTTTCTTGTTTATGTTGATTGTTGTTTCCAGCCCCATGGACTCTCCCGGCTGCCAATTGTGGGTACTCGTTTGGCAGCGGGAGAGGCAGCTGATGTTTAACTTGTTATTCTTCACTTATTGTTTGAATACTCCATACAGATATGATTACTCTCATTTCCCTTTGTCGTTTCAATCACACATTTGGAGTGTAGAAGCGTTGACGCATGAAGCAAGGGCTCGAGGAGTTGGGGGCTAACCTAGTGTCTTTCAAGAGAGAGTATCCGATGCCGCCGTCCCCGAGCGATTCGCACATCCATCGCTATTTGGCATGTTGGTCGAAGAAAAGAACAGCGTCAGTGCTGGCCGTGAATGCATGCACTCTGAAGTGGACGCGCTTCACGGCGGATATCACTTTGCAACACTCCTCCTCTCCCAAATTATCGTCATCGATTTTCAAAGCCGGAAAAGGTACTCGGCGAATATGGTCGGAATGTGAGCAAATTCATGCAAGCACCCGACGCAATTGCTTCGAATTCCTCGTACTCGCCCACGTCCGGCTGCATGTGGTGACACGAACCATCTTCGCTCACTTTGTCTCAGGCGATACACTCTCGGCGCCCAATCATCAAGTCGCCTGACTCACCTCACCCGATCCGCTCGTCATCCATCATGGAGGGTGAAATGTACGTCCGCTATGGTCAGCTGAGACCTCACTAAACCCCCCATACCTGCACTAATCATCGGCCAATGTTCAGAACCGAGCCCCTCACGGCGGTCTCGGTGGCCACGTCCATGGCCACGTACCACAACCACAATTCAGACTTGAACGTGGCATTGGCGCCGGCCACTGCTCAAAACTTCAAGAAACGCACTCGCCCACGCCTCTCGGACTGCGACCGTGCCGATCCCGGCGAGTCTGACGCCACCGCCGCCGATCACATGGCCACAGGAGCGGGCGAAGTGGTTGTTTTGCCTTCATGCACGAGCTCCATGCACCCGCCTGCGAAAAGGATCAAGCATGCTGCTCTTCTCAGTAGTAGTGCTCGTGTGGTGGCACCAGCGGCGACGGGCCGCAACACGCCCTCTTTCGCGTCATCCCATACCAAAAATGTCTCACCCATGATGCCCCAAGTCGAACTCAAGCCCGTCCATCATCAACCGATTGACGCGCTCGCTCGGCCAACCCACGTACCACCTAACACTTATGCAACGCACCACCCAAGCTGCTGGTTCTGCCCTTACTCTCCATTTGCCGACACATCGCTGACCTTATCAACGCCATCCATTCTCAAGCATACATACGCCACCATGACCAAAGGCCCGTTGCTTTCCGGGCACGTGTCGCTGGTGCCCGTGCACCACGTGGGCAACTGGCACTGTATTGACCCGAGCGCATTGCGCGCCAAGTTCGCAAGTGTGCGCGCCTTGGCCTTGGCCGCCGTGAATGAACTTGTCATGATGCAGCACGTTGCGACGCGGCACTATGTCGCGGCGGGAAACGTGCCCGTGACGTGGCAGGTGGTTGGCAGGGATATGGGCGAGGGCAGCAAGCGGCCACAACATGCGTATTGTCAGATGGTGGGCGTGCCGAGCGTTCTCGGATTGCACGATCCGGAGCAGGCCGAGTCGGGTTCGGTCTCGGCCGCGGCCACGGGCACACACATTGAAGATGCGGACTCTCGAGACACCAAGGTAGAGCTTGTGAGTATTCGCACAAAGTTCATGTTCAAGTCGTTTGCGGCTCCACGCTCGAGTGAGACACGTTCTCGTCACGTCACGGATCGCATTGCTTCTGCATTTGCCACGCTCGTGACCGCGTCGGGGATCGAATCCTTGGCGCCCGTGCCCGCCGTGTACGAATTCAAGGTCACTGGGTCGCACCTTCTTGGATCGCTCACACGCACGCTGTACTTTGTTCGCGCCAATCATACCGTTTCGGGCTTGGGCGCAGCCGCAAAGATCAATCTCATGGGCCCACACGCGGCCATGCTGGTTGGCGACCGGCTCTTATTTGCGGGGGGCGAGGTCGATTGGTCGATTCCCAGGCGCGCCATTGTCGAGGGTGGCAAGCTGGACAAGACGCGCGAGGATTGGCGGGTCGTGCAGCGGACCACGGCGGCAGAGACACGCGAGCGAGACAGGTGGGTGAATGGGTGGGAGGACGAGATTGAGCGAGTGTGGAGGCAGATGGAGGACGAGAAAGAGGTAATGAAGATTTCGGAGGGGGAAGTGGATGTTGGGTTTTACAGCCTGGGCGGATGGACAAGGGAGCATGTGATTGCGACCAGGAAGGAGGAACATGAGCAGGAGAGTGCAGCAAGTGGAGGGAAGAGTGCAAGGAGTATGGTGGTTGATGAGACGACTGGAACGGGCGCTGAGTGAGGAATTGTAGAATCATGTCATGGTTGTCACGGTGGAAGATGATGTTGGAATGCTGATTCGAAACGATACACATGATTCCCCCTTTTGAACGGCCTCACATTGCTGTGGGAATGGAGGAGATCATGACTGTCTCACTCACTCACTCACTCACGGCTGCTGTCAGGCGTCGTGCTTATCACAGCGTTACGGAGAACGATCGATCAGAGAAATACAAGCAACAGAGACTCGGCTTGCAAACATTTGCACAACTTGTCAAGAAAAGGGGAGGCGGTTTGAGTCGCGATCCATGCTTGCGAGTGGTGTTGAGGGCACATGCACGGAGCTCGAGTTGTTGATTAGTCAATATGTAAATGAATTTGACCGAAGCCACCAGTTTGCGCATGAGATCATTTTAACTCGAACTCGAAGATCAACATCGACGGCTGTCTAGCTCTTGCTTAATTCTTGAGCAACTGGTGAGCTGCATCTCCATGCTTCTTGTCACTTACTCCAGTGATACGCATGCTATTGAGAATACTCGAGTGGGTGCTCCATATTCCCTGCCAATTGGTGACCTGCATACCGCCACTGTCTCACACTGGACGTCCATAATATTAATATATGGCCAGCTCTCTGATCGCCATCACGTCAGTACGTACCCAGGCGGAAAGGTAACCGACGCCTCCGCCCCTTTTGGTCGGAAACAACAAGCGTTTGTCTACCAGAATCCAGAATTCGAATAGATGAGCTGACTCACACACACATGTATCTGTACCGTACCGACGCCTTCGCCCAGTTCGCCCTCAACATCAGCATCGCACAATTGACAGTACCGACTCTGCGGTACGTATCAATGCATCATTGGACGTGTGGCCGAGTCCAAGTCGGAGGGCCAAAGGCTAAGGCTTGCAGGCTTGACATCATCATCACGTCGAACCACAATGTGCACACGCCATTGCCATCGACCACCATCGCTCCGTCGAGTCGGAGTCCCTTCTCCATTGCTATTGCTATTGCTGACCTGACCTCACCTCGGCCGTATCGCAATAGAATCTCACCAACACCATGAAGAAGCTCTTTTCGCGGTCAAAGAAGCCCGGCTCTGCGTCTGCGTCCGGGTCGGCCGCCGCCTCGGTGGACCCGTCCCCAGCCAACTCGTTGCTGTCGTCGCCCGTCCACGGGCCGTTGCCGTCTTCCGCCGCTCATGGAACGCCGCCATTCATCTCCCTCTCGGTCGACACTTCACCAACGCACGACCCCGCCCGCCCGCTCCCGCTTGCGCTCGATGCACCGTCCTCGTTCGCCAGCTCTGCTGGTTCGGTCGAGGGTGTCCCCGCCGCCGCTGCCCAGGAAGAGGCACACGAACCGGGCATGTTTGACGATGTGTGGCCCGCTTTGACGCCCTCAACCGGAGCTTGGACACGCAACAGCAACAAGCAACGGCCCCATCCCACCCGCCGCAAACACGGTCAGCGCCCTCCACCACGCTGTCGTCGCCTCTCGGCCACCCGCTCTCGGGACCAAGAATGCTACCCGCATCATCCTCATACTCGACCGCCTCCACTCGACCCATTCTCCCGCCAAAGGCTCAAGCAGCACAGCCACCAGCTCATTCCACGACCTCGGCCTCGTCTGGAGCAGCAGCAGCGACAACATCGACAAACCCTCCGCTAGACGACTTTGCGCTTAACCTCAATCTCCTCCGCCAATACGTAGCCTCTGGCCCATCACAACCCGCCGCGCCGGCACCCAAACCTCCCGCCGCCGCTTCCAACACGTACCGCCCGACCACGGCACCGTCAACCACATCGTCTTCATCCTCATCGCAGCCGCCACCCACATTCTACTCGCTCTACTCGGCCACATCCTTTTCTACCACCACCTCATCCACCGCCTCGTCCCGCACCGTCGATGCAACACTCAAGCCCGACACGTCTGCTCAGCTTCCCTCAGACGCTTCTGACTCTGACGACGACGACACGCACTCGCAAGCCTCGGACGACTCGCTGTCGTCTGCCTCGTCCGACTCGAACGGCCGCAGGTATGGCGCCCATGGTGGACGTCACGGTGCTGCGGGCGGCGTGGGCGGGATGGGCAAGCCCATGACCAAACAGGATGCAAAGATTCATGGATACCTCAAATCGATGCGCGTGAACCCGGCACAGGATGCGCTTGCGCGCGAGCGCGAAAAGAGTTTGGGCCATGGTGCGGGCATGAATGGCTCCAGTGCACGATTTGGCGCTGGCGGCGCGAGCTCGGGGCAACGCGCGCACAAAGTGCCCGGGGCAGCCGCAGCACGCAATACCGGGTACATGGCCAATGGTGCAGCCAACCCGCCCAAAATCCTTGCCCCGCAACCACACCGGCACATGCCTGGCCATGCCAATGGCAACGGAGCTGCCGCACGCATGCGTCTGTCGATTCCCTCGGACTCGGACGATTCCGACGACGGCCAGATTCTCGGGGCATTGCATCCCATGGCCGCGGCCAACATGCATCGGCCCGGGTCGGCGCCGCTTGTGGGCTTGGGCTCGCCGGCGGCCGCTCACCAGCCGCACAGAGCATCGACCATGAGTTCCGGCGGCGCACCGCCGTATGCCATGTATCCTGCGACCGGCCCGAGCTCCAACGGGTCGCGCGCCACGTCGCCCACGCCCGCAGCCAGTGAGGCTGGCAGTTCGGTGCAGAGTGGAAGCACCGGTGCTGCGGGTGTTGGCGTGACGGAGAAGAAGGAGAAGCGCAAGAAGGAGAAGAAGGCAAAGAAGGCGACCAAGGATCGGGATAGGGATACGAGCGGCGTCGGCAAGAAGCGCAGGGAACGCAAGTCGGACTCGGCTGTGGTTGCCGAGATGGTGCAAGTGACGAGTCCAACATCTGACGAGACAGCGGGCAGGACAAAGTCGTCCAAGGGTAGGAAACGCGCCACGTCCGACCCCAACACGAGCGCGAGCGCTGCGCTCGCGCAATTACAGGGACTGGCGCCAGCGGCTGAAGGAGATGAGGAAAAGGTCACAGCGAAAAAGAAGTCTTCGTCGGGGAAAAAGGCAAAGAAGACGTCGTCGTCCAAGCGGCGGTCCAACATGACGGATGGCGAAGACGATGTGCCAGCAACGCGGTCCAAGCGCACCTCGGGTGGGTCAAAGAAATCAAAGTCGCGTCAAGTTACTCCCGAATCGTCGTCCGCCGAATCAGATGTTCATCTCGACTCGGACGCACTCTCAGACTCGGACTCTGAGCTTTCGGACGCCTACTCTGATGGCCGCGCAAGTTCCACGGCCTCGTCCTCTGGTCGTAAGCGTGGGTCGCGTCGCCGTCAGCAACCTGCAGCCCTGGGCCGGCGTACTACCCGACTGCTCAGTACCCATTCGGGCCTGCGCCACCTGGCCATCCTTACGCCGCCGCGCCTGCGGCATATCCGGCGGCAGCGTATCCGGGAGCCCCCGGCCCGGCCGGCGCATACATGGCCGCACCACCTCATGCGTATCCCGCTGCCGCGTATGGGTACCCAGCGTATGGTCCACCGCATTCCGGGTACCCCATGATGCCAGTACCGCAGCAGGGTCAGGGTCAAGGTCAAGGGCATCAACGTGCAGGTCACTATTGAGCCCCCTTCCTCCCCTCTCCTCGATGAAGAGTGTCGGTTTGATTTTCTCGTGTTTGTCTTCCCATCCCATCCCACCACACACTAGATCTGTTGTTTGTCGTCCACTTGCGAGCGTCGTTATTCGCTCTCGCTCTCCTTAAACATTTTTTTTGTCGCAACCCACCCTCACCTTTTTTTTTGCCCGTTCGCCCTTCAGTACCCGCACACTTTGTTTTCTCCTGCTAACTAGTCCTTACACCCACCCTTTTTTTTTTTTCTTTGACTTGTGCGCGAACCGTTTTGTTCCCATCGCCCGTCGTGACTGTTTGCCCCTCGCGTGTGTTCTTTGTTGGAAGTGGAACGAAACGTGGACGTTTTTGTTTATTGCTGGTCTGCTCGGCATCATTTTTTGCTCTTGATTTTTCAGATACTACTCGTTACAGATAGCCCTTTTCTCTACGAATTTATTTCTTCCCAGTCAGGAGAATTTATTCCATGTCAGCAGCACACATCTCCGCCAGAACCACGCTCCGTCCTCGCTCATCGGCGAGCCGACAGCGCCGCCGATCCATCGATTCGGCATTCATCAACAATTCTGTCGCAACAATGGAATTGTATCATACGGCTCATCCACAGCCGACCGTCATCTCTCAAGCTCAAAAACACTCTTGGCAACGCCTGGCGACAGTGCACACTGTCGCTTGACGCCGTCTTTTCACCGGAATCCAATTGTTTCCATCACCCAGAACGACCATCCGAGCCCTCGTCATTCACACTACACCACCACACTTGGCCGAATCTCTCTTCGCCCTCCATACGATCCTGCCGGCCCAAGCGAGCCCGTCAGGAATCCACGGTTCGCCTGCGTACATTCAATATTTCTTGTCTGCCTGATCTGTGCCACTCAAGGCCTCGCTGTTTCCCTCTTTGCCACTTGTTTCCTTCCCCGTCCCGATCCGCCGCGACCCGAACGGTCGCCCAAGCCTGTGCTCCGCCGCGCGAAACGGTCCCCAAGGGCTACGACTGCATGCCGTCCAAGCAAGACGCCATCTGCCGTCGATTTCCGCCCATTGGCCGCCGCTGCCTGCCGCCCTGATCCCGCCCATCGCTTTTGCACCTGCGCCGAGTTCATCCATAAACAGTCATGCCCGACAGCTCCACATCCAAAGACCAAGAGCCCGGCGAAATGTCGGACGGAGAGATTGTCGATGACGGGACAACCGCCGACCCTGCAACAGATTCTCTGGCAAAAGCTGATCCCTTTGGGTATACCGCTGTCCGTTTCTTTCACTCTGCGTCTAATGCTTCCCTAACATCTGCCGCCTGCCCAACCTGACCATTACCAGCACATCCCGTGGCCGCACAAGGTCCAAGCACGGTCCCTCGTCGCCGCCGCCGCCCGATTTTCAGATCGTGCCGTCGTCGCGATCGCGCGGCCACACTCACCACAACCACCAGCGCCGCACATCGCCGCCACCTGCGTTCGAACTCATTACTCGCCCTTCACGACCTGGCGGGCCAGGCGCCGGTCACAATGTGCGCGACTTTGGGTCGGACCGCCGCCAACACGGAGGAGGAGGAGGCTCGCTGCGCAGGCACCCACCGCCGCTCGAGTTTGGATCGGTTGCCGCCCACTCGTCAACACGCCCGCCGCCTCGGCACCGGCGCGGGAGTCTGCACGGGATAGGATATCCGGGGCCGCCCGCACCAATGCCGTTGCCACCACCTACCCCACCTACTGCAGCTGCAGCTTCCTCCACTCTTGTTTCGCCAGTGCACGACCGGTTTCGCGAGGCGTCGCTCGAGTGTCCGCCGGCCATCCCGAAATCCGCCACGGATTCCGAGTTTAGTATTGGATCAGCGGAGACTCGCGAACGGTCCGTCCCGCCGCCGCCGCTGCCGTCGGCTCCGCCACGTCGCGGGTCATCAAGTGTGTCGCTCGCCTTGCCGCCGCCACCACCGGGACCACCACCCATGCATGCGGCGGATCGGCCGCGGGGACAGATACCTACATTCCAGCAGGATCCGCTGCACCGGGCATTGGCGGTGGTGGGAATCGGAGCAGGCGAGGTGCCGGAAGCGGCGCAACGGATACGTGGATTGCCGAACGGGACCTGCCTCATCATCCAAGGGACCGAGCCGTGGATTTCCGTGGCGGCGACCGCGACCGCGATCGGGACAGGGACCGTGAGTGGAGTGACCGTGACCGCGAGTGGGGACCTGCGGACCGCAATCGGGATGCACCGTCTTTTTTCAGTTCTCGTGCAAGTCATTTGGACTCACGCCTGGGTCCGGATCCCAGGGACAGGGACCGAGGTGGCGGGCGCCGAGATACTTACCAACCGGGTGGTCCCGGGCGTGGCTTACCACCACCGCCACCAGCGCCGCAAGCCAACGGGTTCGATTACCGCGGCGACCGCGACCGGGACTTTCGAGACTCTGACCGCGGTGTCGACACATACATTCCAGGCGGCCAGCAGGCACCACGTCATGGCAATCGTCGAGTGTCGCCGCCACCATCGCACCGGCGATCGCTTGTTGCTGACGACTATGCCTTGCCCGCATTGCCCTCCAGGCGCACTGGGTCGCATTCGCCTCCGAATGAGTACGTGCCGCCGCCACTGCCGCCTTCTGCGCAACAGCAAGCATACGGTGGTGGCCTACGCGGGCGGTCACGGTCGCGATCGAGATCCCGATCGCGCTCACCGTATCCGTCATCGTTGCCGCCGCACCCCTTCGGCGCCATGACTTTGACACGCGCGACCGGGGCGGGTTTGTGTCGGCCGGTGCATCGGATGACCGGCGCGGATCGTCACCGCCGAATATGGCACTGCCCCAACGTCCACCAGCACCTGCGACAAGACCATCGCAAGGCCAAGGGTCCAATGTCGACACGTACATCCCCGGTCGCGACCGCGACATGGACCGTGGCCGCGACATACGGGACCGCGACCGCGATCGCGACCGAATGGACGATCGGTACATGCCCAACAGTGGATCACCACCGCCGCCGGCACTGCGCGGTCGCTCGGATTTCCGCGATCGCGATCGCGATCGAGATGTATTCGTGCCGTCCGACGATGCTCGTTGGACTCGCGGGCCACCAGCTGGCCGTTCGCCGCCACCACCATCGCTCCGAGGACCACACTCGCCCGCGCCCATGCGTGGGTTTGACGACCGATACATTCCCGGCGACCCACCCAACGGACACGTGCGCCACCCGCCGTCAATGCATGCCGAAGACAGATACGTGCCAGGGACCACCGATACATACATCCCTGGAGGCGGCGCACCCAGTGGACACGTTCATGCTCGGCGCAACACGGGCGGTGCGGTGGCACGCGCAGGGCTGCCGCCGCTACCCCTTCGCGCGCCCCGAGGAGATGGCCGTGGGCGTGGTGCGTCGTGGTCGCCGCGCCGGTCTCGCAGTCCGGTGGGACGCAGCAGGTCCATGTCACGGTCGTCCATGACACGGTCGCGCTCGCGGTCGAGGTCAAAGTCGCCCACCACGTCGCGCACACGCTCGAGGTCCAGGAGCATGTCGGTTGGAAGTTCGAGGTCAGTTGGGTCACGGTCCGTGTCGCCTTCACGAGACATTGGCTTCAGCGGCGGCGGTGGGGGATCGTCGTACTGGCCGGGAGGAGGTGTAGGTGGCGACGAGTATGGCGGCAGTAGCGGGCGGCCACTGAGGCGCAGGCGCGGCGGGCGCAAGCATCGCGACAGCATTAGCGTGAGCATTCGCGGCGATCTGCGGCGCGACCGCGACGTGTCGCCCGGGTACAACTCGTATCGGCCTGGTGAGGAGGGTGCCCCCTCGGCCGCATCGTCGTCAAATCAGCCTTTGCAGCAGCCCGCGCGCGTACCGTCGCTGGCGTTGCCTGCGCGCCCGAGCACGGGTCCAATCGATGGAACGGTTGTGGACGAGTACAATGCGCGGTCGGATCGGTACCGAGGGCGGCGAACGCGGTCCCGGGGGCAGTTGGTGGGCCGAGGAGCGGATCACGGTCTCGGTCTCGGTCTCGGTCACCCATGAATCGGTCGTCGTATCAGCAAACGCATTTGCGGTCGCCCACGAGTGGGTCCAAGATCCGATCTCCTCGATGGGCCGGCAATGCCGAGTCGAGCGCATCCCAACATCAACAACAATCGGCATCCTCATCGCAAACACCGCTGCCACCACAACCGCCGCAGACGCTCCACCTTCGCAACCAGCGGCCCCGTGTCGCCTGGGCATTTGCTGACCCACTCGAACAAGAGCTCGCACGTGCCCGTGCCGACGTACAAGCAACACGCATGGCTTGGGTTCGGGCCAGGCAGGCCGCTCAACCTGTGATGCAACGTGTGTGGAGTTTGCAGGTGGAGCGAATCAAGGTCGCTGCGCTCGTTGGGTTGTATTCCAGCATGGATGGTGATGGGTGAGGGTCAAGGAGGTGGTGTACAATCTCATAGTGTTTTGCTTAATGGTTTTTTTCTTTCACATCTTTTGTTCTTTGTCGGTACATTTTTTCATGATTCATCGTCTTTGCTGATGGCTTTTTGTTTACAAGGGCCGTGCACAGAGCGCTAGGCAGCAGGCAAATAAAGTCCTTGTGAGCACCACCCATCTGTTGGATGCGGCAGCTTGTCTCACGACAGCAGTTCGTACTCGCTCGCTCACCGTGACCACGCTTTCGGGCAGATGGTCTTCTCGAATACGATCAGCTCTTCAGCTGCAACCTGCGGACATGCTTTGGACATGGTCAAGACAAGGAGCAGGTCGAAAATGGAGAAAGAGTCAAAATTCAGTAAAAAAAATGCTACAAGACCGTAATACACTTGCAGTACACTCGAGCGCTATGAATCATTCAAATGGGCGACCTCCAAGGAGCGGCAATCACCTTAACCCCAACCACAATATGGCCATACTCGCCAAGAGCGTTGCCACGCCCGAGTAAATGATGGTTCCGGCATACCCACCCGATGGGAACATGGACGCTTCTGGCCGAAAGCTGGTGTCCACGAGCAATGCCGCCAATGGCGGGCCAGCCAAGTGGCCGACCGACAGCGCACTGTACACAAGTCCAATGGTGCTGGCCAGGTTCTTCACTCCACACACCTGGGCAGACACTGTGGGCATCAAACTGACAAAACCGCCGCCGACAAACCCAAAGAAGACGGCAAAGACGACCAGTTCGGCTGGGTACCGGAACCACAACCACATGCACAGGCATGCCACGGATTGCGAGATGCAAGCAATGAAGAGCGAGTTGATGTTGCCGAGGTGGTCGGCGAGGAACCCAATGAGGATTCGGCCGACGATCGAGAGGGCATTGGTGATGTTGAGGAGGAGTGGGCCCCAGGAGGCGTCCATGCCAAGGTATTGGATGTACGAGGGGATAAAGTAAAAGGGCTGTGGATTCCTTGACGCAGGTTAGAGACAAGCTGAAGCACAAGTCGGTACACGGAACATGGAGCAATCGTACGATGAGGTAGCCGAATGGGTTCATGAAAACCCCCACGAGCAACGGTACAAACTGCGGATTCTTGAACTGCTCGAAATCAACAACTGACTTGAGCACTTGCACAAATGGTCGCCGGGGAGGCGGGGAATCCGAGTCTTGACAAGGACGAGCGTCAGTAGGAGCAACGTCGCACTCATGAGCGCTGTCGCAAGCAACGTCCAACGTAACCCGGCAGTGCGCACATGACATCCGTGACGGCTGTGATGGTGAGCGACCCGAGCCCGGACCCAGCAACTGCGATACCGGTCGCAAATGACCGCCGGCGCTTCCACCACTGCGAGGGAACGCTGACGCTTGGATAGTAGACAAGCGAACTGCCCAGCCCGACCATGAGCCCTTGGGTCAGAATGAGTTGCCATAGCGCCGACGAGAAAGAGGCAAGGACAAGCCAGAGGTGATGAGGACTGTTCCGGCAAAGATGGTGCGCTTGTAGCCGTAAGCCTCGGCGAGCTTGCCAGACACAATTCCGACACAAAAGATGGCAGCGAAACCGACGGTTCCAATGAGGGAAACGGACGCAGGTGACGAGGATTTGAAGTCGTTGTTGACAAAAAAACTTTGGTAGACCCCAAAAGAGTATTGAATTCCTAAAAAAGGCAATAACCGTGAAACATATGAGCATGAAGCACATTGAGAAACAGTGCGACTGTGGGAACGACAATAACGAGTGTACCAAAGACGACGAAATGAGCCAAAAACGACGCTAGGACAACGAGCCAGGCATCTCGACCACCGTCTGGCGGCTCATTCATGATGTGCATCTGCAGCTGCTCCTTGATGGTCTCATTGTCGAGGAGCACGAGACTGTCGCTGGAGTCGTCTTTGTCCTCGTTCAGTACTGGTTGCCCGCCAGGCGATGAGGCCAACGGGATCGCGGCTGGTTCAACAGCAGACACTGATCCGATACGGACAAGGCCAGCAGGGCCATTGCCTGCAGCTGTTCTTATTGGGCTTGGAGCTGTTGATGGAGCGGGAGGTGGAGTCATCGTGCGCACTTGCGATCACGGCCGAGTTGCGGTCGAACAAGCGGGTCGTGGGGATCGTGGGAACAATGTGAATAACAGGAATCGTCGAGCAGAAGGGCATATGCTCATTGCATTAGCATTTGCTAACATGCTTTCATGTGTGTCAAAATTTAGCATGCATTCGCTGGCAGGGGCACCCGAGCGCTTATGTAGCAGCATTGAACTCGCATTGGCATGACGGCCGGGACTCCCAGCGGAAGTCGAGCCTGTCAAACTGGGTCAACGGCCAGTCGCAGACAATGGGGTGATTGGGAATACTGGCATTCCCGCGTGCCTCCGAAATAACGTCTGCTTTCTCGTTCGCTGAAAGTCATCCATCGGGCTTGAACGCACAACGGAGAGATACGGGTCCATCTCATTGTCGATTTGAAGCATTGGTCATCAATCACGTGTGTGATGATCTGCAGCGGCTCTGTAAAGGTCGCTTTTCGTTTTTTGCAACAAATACGATGTCTGGATTTTGTCCAGGCGAAGTCCGATGACTTGTATTCGATTCCACCATCTGAAAGCACTCGCTGACCACCACAGCGAGAGGTGGCGTGCAGAAACCGGGAGCGTTTGTCCGAGCTCTGTACCTGGTCGGGAGCATGCCCATTGTCGTGATTCCATCAAGAGGAGAAACCTCGAGTTTTTTTGCAGCGGACTGGACAGCCTCAATGTCTCGCATGCGCTTACTCACCGACGTTAATGCCCAAGTCTCGCCCAACATGATCAGATAATCGTTGCCAGCAGCGTCCAGAAGTCGGATTGTACTTTGCGCCGATAGTCACATAGGCATTAGATTGATGTCAGGCCTTGTCAGTGCACACCGATACACCGCTCTAGAGGCCAAACTTCAGTCAGCAATTGACCGGCAAACTTCGCCACCCCCGCTTCGGACAAAATTTTTTCCCGCTGTATCAACCCATCTCGATTCCGAAATCTATCAGGGCTTTGAGGAGTGACTCACTGCATGACAAGGGCAGCCGAGAAAGTGGGACTGGTATAAAATGCAAGGGAGACCCCGTCGCCCACCTCATGTGTCATATCAACACACTTCCGTGGGCCGATACCTAACAACCAATCCCATTCACCCCGACTCATTGCAACCATTCCCCCACGATCCGTATACCATGACCAATCAATCAAACATCTATACTCTCATCTACTATCCCGGCATTGCGGCCCGCGTCGAGGTGACTCGAATGCTGCTGGAGGCCAAAGCTGTACGGCCAGATCTATCAGCTACCGCCTGTCTCTGTCCCAGTGATTCTAACCGCGCGTCTTCCTCCTCCCACACCAGATCCCGTACAAGCTCATTGGCGCCGAGAGAGCGAATTCTCGACCTTTCCCTTTTACCAAGTGCCCATCATCAAGTACACGGACGCCGCCACCGGCCAACCGCGCGTCCTTGCTCAGTCGTGGGCCATTGTGCGCTACCTTGCTCGCAAGCACGACTTGATGCCTGACGGTGGCGAGGAGGCGGCGGCCTTGGCCGAATCGTACTCCGAGTCGATTCGCGAGCTGCTTGATTCGTACTGGGAATTGGCTTGGAACCCGTGGACCACGCCCATGTTCAACTCGGTCAAGGTGCCCAAGCTCATTGCTTTCCGTGACGGCGACAAGGTCAAGAAGTTTATCAGCGCGCAGGAGAGGATCTTGGCCCAAAATGGCGGCGGAAACGGGTTCTACTTTGGCAATAAGGTGCGTACACACACTTCATCTCCGATGCCGACCTGATGCTGACCATCTGTCACCTTTGACGCATGTATATAGCTGACCTTTGTGGAGCTCGCCCTCTACTTTGCGATGGAAGAGCTCAACAAAGGTTTCGCTCAGCTTGGTGACGAGAAACCGCCCGTTTTCTCGGCCGAAACTACCCCGTTGCTCTGGAAAGTGCACCAAGCCGTTGCCCAGAATCCCAACATCAAGGCATACAAGGCGTCAGATCGGTACCCGACCCATTGGTGAATGTGCTCCTGCTGTCTCATGAAGAGCAGTTGTACATAGCTTCAAGTGGTGGTCGCGGCGTTGCTGTCTGGAAGACCGTCAATGATTGTTCTATCAATGTTGTGTCGTGCAATTACTGTGTGATTGTTTATACATCATGATTGTTTTCACTCTATTGTGGGAAAAGAGTGGCCAACCATGATGATCTGAATCCGACTGGAGCGATACCTTTGGAGGTAAATTGAGTCTTGAAATCGTGATGAACCAAACAACATGTCACAACGGCACGGCAAATGGCAAAGTGAGCGGCTTCAGACTTGTTGTACTGCTTAAGTAAGGGCTTGCGAAGATGACTGCACGATATAAACTTGATGAGGTTTCAGCGACTGAGCAGCAGCAGGACACGTTTGGGTTCATCACGGCCGAATAAAAGAGATCAAATGAACACTGATTCAGGGTACGATGATTTCTTAACAGTAGTGTATGCAATGTCTCACCATTCGTCGAGCATTAACTCGCCACCGTGGGTCACTTGCCTCACTTTGGCCTGAACCCGATCCTCGACGCGAGCAATCAACTGTCTGATCACATCGACGGTAGCACCTGCAACTGTTGGACCTTGCTCCCGTACAATCACCACATCCACCAAATACTTGAGCCACTGCACCACCATCTTTGCCCAATCCATCCACCCATCCTCAACCAGCGCCTCGGCATACTGTGCCACAAACTCGGCATCGGTATCCACATCCGTCTCTGTGGCATGGTGCGCCGTGTGTGTGATCCAGTCGCGGAGCAAGGATCGAATGGACGGCAGATCGGAGCGGCCCAGGAGCGAGGGCGGCGAGGTGGATGTTGTGCTCAAAGATGCGGTTGGTGGCGTCAATACGTTGTTGATTTTGGCGTCTGACCTCGTGTCAGCTGCACCCGAGTCAGAGTCTGTGTCCGAGTCGAGTGTGATGGGCGTATCACGAGCGATGACGGTGGGCGGCGTGAGTTGAAGCGCCACGAGACGAGCGGCAGCTTCGGATTCAAGGTCACGGCGCTTTTCGGCGAGTAGTTCGGCACGGATATCTGGAACAATGCGACATGAATCACGGAATCGAGGTAACAGAATGCAACGAGAAACATGCTGGTCGACATACCAGAAGGCAATGCAGACAAGACGGAAGCGTCCACATCTTGAAGAAGGCTTGCTCAACTTGTTCATCGGTAATCTCGCTGGCATGGGCGACAGTGTGATGCCCATCGACTTGAGCCTTTTGCTTGCCCTTGCCTTTCCACAGTTTCGCGGGTCCGGCTCCTGCCTTCTCCTTCGCCATCAACTCCCTCACTGGCTCACCCACCTTCCATTGTTGTCGCAGCTCGGCCTGAATATCCGGCGGCAAGTCATTGAACACGGCCCAGTCAATACCACCTGCAGCGGATGCACAAGACAACGACGAGCCAGCACCGTGGCTTCCTACTCGGTCCAAGCCCTTGTCAACAACGTCTTGATTCTCCTCATGGGTATCGTCACTTGAGCCCAATCCATCAATCTTCTGCTCGCGAGCCTGCCCTTTGGTCGCGGCAGCGGCCACACGACCAAACATTTTTCTCAAATCCACACCATCCCGTTGCTGTTTGTATCCACCCTGCACCTCCTCTGCTTCGCCGCCGACAAGTCGCGTGCACGATATTCCAATGCCTCGCAAATCTGCAGGTGGAAACGCCATGGCGTCGAGTAGGCTAATCACATGCTGGGCAATGAGGTGCGGCAAGTCGGTGGGCGACGGGAGCGTGACGGATCGCGAGTGGGAATCGCAAATGCCATGACCGAGAAACTTGTGCGTTTCCACGGGGCGTGCGCAGAGCGGACCATGAGTTTGAGTGTAAGGTGCGAGGTTTGTGCGCCAATTTGCGACAGTCTAGAGTGGGCTTGTCCGACGCAGACCCGTTGTTGGTTTTTGTGTGCATGCGACGGAAGAAGGAAAGAAAAGAGGAGTGGTGGACAACGGACCGTTGTGAGACTTCGTTGGAGAGCTTGGTGAGAAATGTGTGCGCTTCCTGGACAGACTTGAAACGGATGCCGTAACTGCAGAAAACCTTGTCAGCTCAGCCTTGAAGGCAACAATGGCATTCGAAAGAAAGAAAAAAAAAAAAGACAAACGTACTTGACTTCTCCACTCACTGTCTGCCTTGCTCGATGCCCAAACGTCCGCGTATCGACGCCCTCACACGCATCAAACAATGTCTGCCCGACCTTTGCGCCCAACTCGCGCATCAACTTGACCTTGCCCACCTTTGTCACGACATCCAAACACGTCTCGACGCCCATCTCCTTGAGCCGCCTGCCCATCTTGCGCCCAACCCCTGGCATATCCCCGACCTGAATCTCACTGCGCTCGCGCAAGAAATCCTCGCGTGTCCACCAGACGGCCCCATTGGGTTTGGCCTTGCGCGTAGCGAGCCGCGCAAGCAACATGCTTTCGCGCCGCCGACCGACGCAGTAGCCCGCCAGTCACTGCTTGGATTCTAGCGCGAATATCGTTTGCTACCTGCAAGATCTTTTCGGGCGTTGCAGGCACCCCGATGCGCGAACTCACGTCCACATAGGCCTCGTCGCACGACACGGCTTGTAAATTATCTGCCACGTCCATAAGCACCGCATACACTTTGTGTGTTGCCTGCTTGTACTGCTCAAACGCATAAGGCACAAGCACCAGCGCCGGACACAATTGTTTGGCCTGCGCCACAAACATGCCGTTGCGTACGCCAAACCCGCGCGCAATGTAGTTGCACGAGGCAATTTCCGACGTCGAGTCGTCACGCGCTACGGCAGAGTGGGATACGGCCACGGGCAGAGTGCGGAGGTCGGGCCGGTCGCGTAACGTGACCGAGGCAAAAAACGAGTCCATGTCGACGTGAAAGATAACGCGGTGTGGAACAGAGGGTGCAGGGGCAAGTGTGCGGGCTTCTTGAAAGGACGCGTCAGAGCTTGCAGCTCGGCTTTCCAGCGCGACAAGTGCGACAGGCGCGAGTTTTGGTAGTAGGAGGTGAGGAACGAGTCGGGGTCCGTTGCGGCATTGAACACAGAAAGGCGGTTGGGTGATGCGGTTTTGGGAGGAGGTGCATGTGGCGGCGGCGGCGAAGCTGCTGCGGCCTTGGGAGCGGGCGCGACGGGTTCAGATGTCTTTGGGGATTTCGGACGGCGGGCATGGCCCATATCGTACAAGGTGGTCCCAGCACTGGCCAGCACACTGTACTGATGCCACGGCAACAGCTTGCCCTGCGCGACGCAATCCAAGATCCACTTTGGACTCGCCACTTTGTACCTGCGAAACTCGATTTTTTTCGCCTCGGTCAGGTTGGACGCCACAATGTGCGTTGTGCCCGACTTGCTCAGATAATGGTCGAACCTGCCGCCGTGCTGCAGAATCAAGTCCTTGAGTTCCTGCTGCGTCACCTCTTGCACGTAGCCGTTGATGTGAATGGACATGCCGGCAAAGATGGGCCGAGAGCTGCTGGCGCTGCCAACCTGAGCGTCGTCACGGCCTGGGTCGCGGTCAAGTGCATCTTGGGCATACAGCTTGTGGCGCTTTTGCGACATGTACAGGCCGAAATCGCCAAACGCGGGTGGGCGGTACTCCCCGTTGGCATCCGTGAGCTGGGCCTTCAAGTTGGGCTTTGTGCGCGCCGAATCGACGAGCCCGGCATGGTTGGCGGATCGCTTCTTGTTCTTGTTCTGGCCGGTGCTGTTGGTGGACGTGGTGGAAGCGCTCGATGAAGGGAAAGGACCGTGAGTGGTGGCCGAGTTCAAGTTGTTTCCATGATTGCTCATGGTCTTGCGCATTCAAGTTGGAGTGGTCGTCGTTTTCTGGTGTAAGATACGAATGGATCCATCGACAGCAGAATCTTAGAGAGTGAGTCACAACCCAGCAAAGAAAGAAAGACAGTGTCAAATGACTTCAAGGAAACTCTACATGTAGGAGTATTGGGGTCATACAGAAACGGAAAGGGCAGAAACACATCGACGTACAGCAAAGACAAGCAGAGAAAAAAAAAAAAGAACAAAAAAAAAAGCAAAACACAAGGGAAAAAGAAAACACACACACACACACAAACGCATAAATGCACGAGTCATCCAGTCCAACGAAATCAAAAGGGTCAAGGCAATTGGCCCCCGGACTCACCCACTCAAAAGTCTGCCGAATCCGAATGATGGAATCCACCCCCCGCCACGCGCGCCGCCGCGCCACCCAGCCCCATTCCCGGCCGCGGACTGGGCCCTCTTGTGGGCGTCTTTGGCCTGGGAATCCCCGACGGCCGCGGCAACCCAGACCCTCCGGTTGCCGACAAGCCGCCTCCAGGTGACACGGCCCTTGGAATCCCCGACGCCGCCAGGCCGTATCCGCCACCCATCATCATGCCCGTACTCGGCGACCTCGCACGTGGCATGCTGGATGACGGCACCGGGATTCTGCCCGGGGTTGTGGGCAATGCGGCCGCGGGAGGAGGAACGCGACCCAGATGATCGGCTGCCGTGGGCGTGCGTACCGAGGGCGACGGGGCACGCATGGTCATTGGCGAAGGCGACGGCGCACGCAAACGCGAAGGCCCATGGGCGATGGCGACGGCGCACGTACAGGTACGGGCATCAGCGATTCAAGTGAGGCGCCCAGGTGACCGCCACCGCCGGGCGAACGCGACCGGTAAGTGCCTGCGCTTGCGCTGGCGGATGACGGGCTCAACAGCGATTGGTACGATCCGTGGTACACGGGCGGCGCGTCCGTGCCGCCGCCGCCGCCGCCAAGCGGGGTTTTCGGGCGCGGCAGCCCGGTTGCCGATTGAGAGGCTGACAGCGGGGTTTTCGGGCGAGGGATGCCCGAGGACATGGTGGGTGTTTTCGGGCGAGGGATGCCCGAGGACGTCATGGATGAAGACGCAAAGCTTGCGACCGACGACGAGCCCGTGGGTGTCTTTGGGCGGCCGGGCATGGTGGGCGTCTTTGGGCGGCCGGGCGTGGAAGGCAACGGTGTTCTGGGCGGGGCGGTCCGTGACGGCAGCGGCATTGGGTCCATTGGCTGGTGTGGGTGATAAAAGTGGGACGTGGATAGATGATCGGCATTGTTATCGCCAGGCGTCGAGACAGAGAGCGGGCGCGGCGTTGGGGCCGCAGGGGCAGCATGTGGCGTGGGCACGCGTGCCATGGGCTCCAAATCGTCCGACTGTGGGCCATCAAACGGATGCTGTTGCGGTTGCTGTTGCTGGCCATAAAACGATTGCGGAGCAGTGGGTAGACGAGATTGTGGCGCCGACGGACTACGCGATCTTGCGCGCGACCGAGATGGAACAGCCAACGAGCCCATGCTACCACCAAGCCCGCCAGTGGCACTCAGGGCATTGTAATTGTACCGAGGCGTTGGTGGGGCAATCACGGTGCCGCCCGATGACGAAGTGGTGGAAGCGCCCGAGGATGCGGCGCGCGAGCGCGACACGCTGCGCGCGGGACGCGGGACACCTGAGCGATAGGTGGAAGTGGACCCCGTGGACCGGTCCGAGGTGACTGACATGCGACGGTGTGCCGTTGGGGCGGCCGAGGCGGGTTCAGGGGCAGACCAAGTGGAGAGGGCCGTTGGGGAAGGAAGAGCATAGTGTGGCGAGCGCGGATCAAGGGGTGGGGATGAGACCGAGGAGGATGCGACAGACGGAGCAGACGATGGGAAGGCATTGGATCCGTTGTCGGCGCCAATGGTGGATGGTGTTGGCGGGACAGTCGTCGAAGCGACCGTTGGGTTGGGTGAGGTGGCACGCGTGTGTTCTGCTGAGGCGGTGCTGGCAAGCAAGCTGCGCATGATGGCCAATTGTTCCGAGGAAGCGGCGCGTGACGAATTTGACGCAGCAGCCAAGGAGGACACGATGGTTGAGGATGGAGCTGGCGATGTGGGGGAGCGAGTCGAGGAGGAGGAAGTGGAAGAAGAAATGTGGAGGTTGGCAAAGGACGAGGACACGGACACGGTGGTGGGTGTGGTTGGATCGGTCGTTGTTTCGACGGACGACGCAGCAGACACTCCACGGCCGGGCATGCCCTGGCCCGGGTTGGGAATGTCGGGGGTGGGCGTGAGCGGGAACGAGTCCTTTGATGAGTTGTTTGAATCGTTGGAGTGGGTTGAATCTTGGTGGGCCATGAGCATGGCGCGGCGGTTCTTTGCGCGATTCTTGCTGCGTTCGAGGAGTTCGAGGTCGACCTTCATGTCGGTCAAGGACAGCGGACGCAACTCGAGCGTGGTCGAGTTGAGATCCTCGCCAACGCCGTCGAGCAAGAGGTTGGAGAAGCGGATGGAGCTGGTCTTTGACGAGGCCGACGGGGGTGGGTTGCCAGAGAGTGGGGAAGGGGTGAGGGGCGTGCCAGCGGTAATGGGCGAGGAGGGCAAGGAAAAGTCTGCGAGTGACATGGCCTTTTTGGAGTTGAGGTCAATGGGGCTGGGGCTGTGACTCTGAGTAGCCGTAGCCGTAGCCGTGGCAGGCGACAGTGGCGGGATCGGATGGAAAAACGCCTGACGGACAGGGCGGGTGCCGGCAGCGGCATTGACCGAGTCGTCGGGGTCGTCTTGGCCGAGCCAGTCGAGGACGGAATCGTCGTGCTGGCCGTCTCCGCCAAGCTCATCGCCGTCGCCAAGGGGACTGGGACTGAGGCCGTCGCCGTCGCCGTCGCCGTCGGACCAGAGCGAGAGTCGCAAGAGGCCGGCAGCATCGGCTTGGGCGGCCAGTTCCAGTTTGGAGAGGAGGGGCTTGTTTGCGGGTGCCGGGGTGGATCGAGGTTTAGTGTTGTTGGTGTTGTTGTTGTTGTTGTTGTTGTTGTTGTTGTTGTTGGAGGCAGAGAGCCACAGGTGGTCATTCAAGTTGTGGCCACCATCGCTCGAGGTGGAGGTCGAGGCGGGCGGCGGTTGGGGTGTGGAGGGCGACGATGTCATGTTGGCGGTTGGAATTGCTGCCGGCGGCATGGCATGTCATGGCATGGCATTCCGTGAGTGCCGGTCGGTATGCAGTGCAGTGCTGTGCAGTGCTGTGCTGAATGCATATGGTAAACATCTAATCATTAAGGCGACAAGGGTCGATCGCCTCCAGCCAATCAGAAGCGCGGATTTGCGTCGATCTCCTGACTTCGAGCCAATCAGAAGCGCGAATTCGCGTCGATCCCCTCAATGATGATTAATCACCTCATAAATTGCGCATACATTGTTGATTGATGATTGATTTATCGCCCAACTGACGGATTGCATCACCACTTGCCCACCAAATCGGCAACCCAATTCTTTGATGTTCGCTGATCTAGCTCTGATCTGCCGATCCATCCAGCGCTTTCCACGGTCATCCTCACGGTCGTTGACTGTTGAGTGTTGGCTGTTGACTGCTTCTCCACGACCGCCAGACGATATTCTGTGCAATGGATCACTTTCGCCCACCGCCGCCACATGGCCCTTTCAGACCCCCGGCGCCGTACGGGCCTGGCTTCCGGCCGCCTGCGCCTGAAATGGATCACTTTCGCCCACCGCCGCCACATGGCCCTTTCCGGCCGCCTCCACTTGATTCTACTCCTCGACCTGGCTTCGGTATGTGCACACCCTCCCGCGCCGCGCGTACTCGGCGATTCTCACCACTTTCGTGAATATTAAGTGCCAATGCCGCCCCGCCCTTCCCATTATGGACCGCCGCCTCTGTATGGGCCGGGCGTCCGCCCTCCCCTCATGCAGCCCGCGATTCGACCCGGATTCGGTATGGAATATGGAAAAATGGAGAATCAGTTTTCACGTCTAGCCGTTTTCTGACGCCCCCTTGCATTGTGTATTGTAGTTCCTATGCCTCTCCGTCCGCCGCAAGTTTTTATTCCTCCTCCACCAGATTTGGACGCGTATACGTACACCACTCTGCGCGACGTCATGTCTTTCGATACCATTGCTGTCGGCGAGATGAACTACGAGCCCAACCACGTCCATTGCTACAAGCAACTCGCGGTCACTGGCTATGACACGTCCCGCCTTTCCAGACACACCTTGCGTCCCCGTGCTACTCTG
This sequence comes from Catenaria anguillulae PL171, assembly GCA_002102555.1. Classification (NCBI taxonomy): domain Eukaryota; kingdom Fungi; phylum Blastocladiomycota; class Blastocladiomycetes; order Blastocladiales; family Catenariaceae; genus Catenaria; species Catenaria anguillulae. The sequence goes on from MCFL01000010.1 coordinate 504,794, forward strand.
TGTCGGTATTGCGGGGCCCTCATGTGGCTCGAGGAACGGGTGGTCGGGTCTTCGCTCGGGCAGCCACGCTTTGGACGGTGCTGCAACCATGGGAAAGTCGCTCTTGAGCCCATCAAGGGTACCCCAGGGCCATTGGCGGATTTGTTGTTGAAGACTGTCCCTGGATCTGCCACATTTATCGATTTGATCCGCAAGTACAACTCTGGGTTTTGCATGACATCCCTTGGTGTGAACGTCGATCAGTCTGTGACGTACGGGCAAGGTATGCTTTTTTTCTCACAGTTGATTGCCCTTGAGTCAGTAGCTGACAGTTGCTTTTTGCAGGTCCGCCGACTTTCCGAGTTTCGGGTGAGGTCGTGCATTGGATGGGGCACTTGGTTCCGCCTGAGCAAGCAAGCATTGGCGGTGATGGGGTGCAGCCACGTCCACGTCTCATGTATCATCAATTGTACATTTACGATCCGCAACATGAACTTGATAATCGCTTGGCTTTCATTCCGGACTTGAACGAGGCCGTGACACGTCAACTCCAGACCATGCTTCATGCCGTTAACCCATTAATCCGACTCTTTCGGACTGGCGCTGAGCGCCTTCAAACCTACCCGGACTTGAATCTCCGTATCGTCTTCCTGGATCCGGATCGGCGCCACAACCGCACATACAACCGTCCAACAGCCAATGAGGTCGGTGGGATCATGCTTGATGATGGATCAGCAACCACCCATGAACGCGACATTGTGATTGAACGTCGCGGCGCACCATTCCCAGAGCGGATCTCTTACATGCATGCGAGCTACATGCCCATGCAGTATCCTCTTCTGTTCCCGCAGGGTGACCTTGGGTGGCATAATGCTATTCTGTTGTCTGGGCCAAATGCTCATGCTCCACATGTATCTGCGCGAGGCGACGATGATGAAGGCGACATTGATGAGGAAGAGGAGCAAAGCGAGCGTGCTGGATACGTGACCTTGATGCGTTGGTTTGCGTATCGTCTTTTTGAGCGGCCTGGCGATGGGATTTCATTGCGATATGGCGGTCGGCTGTTACAGCAGTACTTGGTGGATGCCTATGCAATTGTCGAGCAATCAAGGCTGCTGTGGGTCCGATTGAATCAAAGCAAGATCCGCTCCGAGCTATACAGTGGTACGTTGAGAAGCAGCTTCTCTTTCCTGTTTCATCAGTTGACTGACTGCGGTCCTTTCTGCCTTTGCTCCAGGTTTGCAAGATTTCCTTGCACAAGCCGATGGACAAGCGGTCAACAGCGGCAATGTTGGTCGCCGCGTTGTCCTGCCATCATCTCATACTGGCGGCCCGCGGCAAATGACGCAGCTGTACCAGGACGCTATGGCCATTGTGCGCGAGCATGGGCCGCCGACGCTCTTTATCACCTTTACATGTAACCCGGACTGGCCAGATATCAAGCAGGCCTTGCCGCGACGGCAAAATGGCGAGTACTTGACTCCATCCGATTGCCCAGACATTGTTTGTCGGGTATTCATGATGAAGTTTGCCGAGTGCCGTCGATTGATGTTTGAGATGGGCATTTTTGGGAACGTGGTTGGTCGCATCTGGGTTGTCGAGTTCCAAAAGCGCGGGCTGCCCCACGCACACATGCTCTTGATTCTTGACGAGGAGTCCAAGCCTGTTGAACCTGCCGATTTCGATCGATTCATTTGCGCAGAGATCCCTGATCCGCAAAAAGACCCCGAGCTGTTTGAGACCGTGACCAAGTCCATGATCCATGGGCCATGTGGAACAGCCAACCCCAATGCACCATGCATGGTTGACGGGCGCTGTTCAAAGGGTTACCCAAAGGCCTTTCGGGAGGAGACGACATTGGACGAGGCGACTGGCTACCCTCTCTATCGGCGTCGCAATAACGGTGTCACGGTCGAGGTTGGTGGGCATGTTGTTGACAATCGCTGGGTCGTGCCATACAATCCAGTGCTCTTGAAGTTGTTTAATGCGCACATCAATATCGAGATTTGCGTGTCGCCGGGTGGTATCAAGTACCTCTTCAAGTACGTGTACAAGGGGTCGGATCGCGCCAGAGTTGCTATTGCTCAAGGAGCTGACACACCAACCCAGAACGATCAGACGGAGATTGTCGATGAAATCAAGCGCTACCTTGACGCTCGGTACATCACGCCTCATGAAGCGTGCTGGCGGATTCTTTACTACCCGCTGCATCAAGAATGGCCCACTGTTGTCCGCCTTCAAGTCCATTTGGAGGGTGAGCAGATGGTGACGTTCAACGAAAACGACGACTTGCAGTATGTGGTCAACAATGCTGCGAACAAGGATACGACTTTGACGGCGTGGTTCAAGGCCAATGAAAAATACCCGTGGGCCAACCAGTACACCTATGTCGAGTTTCCCAAGCACTTTGTCTGGCAGAAGGCTACACGCGAGTGGACGCCACGGACACGAGGTGTTGCTGTTGCGCGGATCTACTATGTGCCGCACATTCTCAAGGAGCGCTTCTACTTGCGCATGCTGCTCAACATTGTCTGTGGCGCCAAGGGATTTCAGGACATGATGACGGTTAATGGTGTTGTTTGCACAAGCTACAAGGACGCCTGTTTCCTGCGCGGTCTGTTGCAAGACAACCGCGAGTGGGATGTGACTTTGCGCGAAGCATCAACATTTCAATCAGGCCGGCAGCTGCGCTCACTGTTCGCAACCATTTTGGTGTTCTGCGAGGTGACGGATCCGCTCGCGCTGTGGGAACAGCATTACGGGGCCATGGTGGATGACATTGTGCATCGCTCGCAGGTCGAGGATTTGAATTGGTCGGATGACGAGATCAAGCACATTGCCCTGCGGCAGGTCGACCGTGTGTTGCGGCAGCATGGGAAGTCATTGGCGGATTACCCGCCAATGCCGGTTCCGCCACCCGAGCCTGCGGAGGAGTTAGGTGGCAACACTTTGATTCGAGACCAGCGGGCGCTGTGTACCGTGGCACTGCAGGAGTTTTTGGAGGCGAACTTACCAAGGTTGAATCAAGACCAGCGCGCAACCTTTGACGCGATTGTTGGTGCCGTGGACGGGCGAAGCGCGGCCGTCTTCTTTGTTGATGGACCAGGTGGGACTGGCAAGACATTCACATACAAGGTCATCCTTGCGCATTTGCGGACCCATGGCCACATTGCTCTTGCCGTTGCCTCTTCCGGCATTGCCGCAACACTTTTGCCTGGTGGGCGAACTGCGCATTCACGTCTCAAGATTCCATTGTCATTGAATCCGAGCTCTTGGTGTTCCATTCCCAAGCAGGGTCACATTGCCGAGCTCATCCGTGCTGCTTCAGTCATCATCTGGGACGAGGCGTCTATGATTCATCGGCATGCCTTCGAGGCTGTGGATAGATCCCTAAGGGATGTCCGAAACGAACCCAATTTGCCGTTCGGTGGCATGGTCGTCGTGTTTGGTGGCGATTTTCGGCAGACGCTTCCCGTTGTGCCAAGGGGTGGCCGTGCCGAGACTGTCTCTGCATGCATCAAGCGATCCGACCTTTGGCGACATGTTACGACTTTGCGTTTGACGATCAACATGAGGGTCCGCAGTGTCGGAAACGATGCTGGCGTGTCCATCCAAGAGTTTGCAGACTGGTTGCTGTTTGTTGGCGAGGGGCGGCATTGTCATCCTGGGGACCCGAATCCCCCTCCGCTCCCAATCCCTCAAGCATTTACGTTGCCGATTCCTGCGCTAGCTGATCGGGATCCGTTGCTGGGCATTGCCACTCCACTCATTCGGTTTGTCTACCCAAATCTTGGCCATCGCATTTCGTCGCATTCTGTCCAGTCTGGTGTGAGCGATGATTGGTTGGCGGAGCGCTGCATCCTGGCCCCTTTGAACGAGGACATTTATGGTATCAACAGCGCCATTATCCGCACCCTGCCTGCCGAGCCGCACGTGTATTCAAGTGCTGATTCTGTCGCGGAAGAACCGGTCACTGATGACCAGCCGTCGTATCCTGTCGAGTACTTGAACACTTTGCAAGTACCGGGTATTCCTCCGCACAAGTTGGAACTCAAGCCTGGAGTGCCGGTTATTCTCCTTCGTAACTTGGACCCCGAGGCTGGTCTCTGTAACGGAACCCGTTTGATTGTCGTCCAGTGTGCCTCGCGGGTCGTGTACTGTCGCATTCTGTGTGGGCCAAATGCCGGGCAATTCGTCCATATCCCTCGCATCGATTTCATTACCAATGAGGACGCCCGCATGCCTATCCGTTTGCGTCGCCGTCAGTTTCCGCTCTTGCCCGCTTTTGCGATGACCATCAACAAGTCGCAGGGCCAGACCTTTAATTGTGTTGGTGTGTTGCTGCCGCGTCCTGTTTTTTCGCATGGCCAACTGTATGTTGCAGTATCTCGCTGCACATCTCCTGCCAGTTTGCGTATTTTCCCTTGCTCAGAAGACCGTAGTCACACACCCAATGTTGTGTATCACGAAATCTTGTAATAAATGCAGTGGTTGGGCTCACGCAGAATGTGGCCGGGCAAAGCCGGCGGGTCGCGCTAGTGTAAATTAGTGGATTTGCGGTGGCGGCGGCGTTTGTCAGTCAATGATCAGTCCGTCAATGATCAGTTAAGATCGAGAAGCAATTCATGCCATCATGATCAAAGGGGCTGTCGATCGATCGCGAGAGAGTCCGCGTTGCACAATGTATTGAACAATCCTGTACACACACACACCACACACCACACACCGGCCAGACCCTTGACCGTGGACACTGGACCGTGGACACTGGACCCTGGACCGTGCGCATGCAACCAAGAACCAAGGCAGCACTGCATGCAATCTCCCGGCCATATCCATATCCATATCCATATCCATTTCCATATCCATATCCATTTCAACCATGGACTCCTCCGCAGCTGACAACCTCAACCTGCCACCCAACACCAACCCCAACCCATTCACCAATTGTAGCCCCGCCATGACCCTCACCCCACTGGCTGCCAATGCCGGGGCCCAGCTCGCCCACCTCTCGGACGACGACCTCGCCTCCGTCCTCATCTCCCTCCTCGCACGCCTCTCGCCCGAGCACCTGACCCGCGTCGTCCACACGGGCCAGCGCCGCCTGCTGCGCGACTTTATCCTGCTGCTCCCCACGGAAATTGCTCTCCACATCTTTTCCCACCTCGACGTCTCGGACCATGCCCGCGCCGCTGCTGTCTCAAAGTCCTGGCTCCGCGTTGCTGCCGCTTCCACCCTCTGGCGCCAGCGCTTCCGCTCGCGAGGCTGGACCTTGCACTTGGCCAGTGCCAATTTGGTCACCACGTCACCACCCCCATCACCCACCTCGGCCGCTGCTGTTGCTGTTGCTGTGCTGTTGCGCTGCTGCTGCTATATCTTCATCATCATCACCATCACCAACATCTTTAGCACGCCCACACTCGCACTCGCGCACCCATTCCTCCTCCTCCTCGCCAGCTGCAGCCCCGCTCGAGCAAGACGATACCATGCCCTGGCAATACTTTTACCGCCAACGCCACCTGCTCGACACCAACCTCGTCAAGGGCACCTCGGACCAACGCGAATTTGTGGGCCACTCGGAAGGCGTCTACTGCATCCAAGCCGACGAGCGCAAGCTCGTATCTGGTTCGCGCGACGACACCATCCGCATCTGGGACTTGTCCACGGGGAGGTCCACACACACGCTTGCGGGCCACAACGGGTCGGTTCTGTGCCTCGAGTTTAACCGCACCCACTTGGTCACGGGCTCGTCTGATCGGTCCATTCGCATTTGGGGCATTCCGGGATCGGACCCGTTGGACCCCATGCAAAAGTACACCCACTAGCCGATTTGCATGGGCATGTGGAAGCCGTGCTCAACTTGCGCATGGATACCCCGCGCGATCGCATCATTTCGTGCTCAAAGGACTTTTCCATTCGCTTGTGGGATTGGGGCACGGGGAAATGCACGGGCCAGTTTGACGGGCATGCCGCGGCCGTCAATGCCGTACAAGTGCACGGGGACGTGCTTGTGAGTGCCAGTGGCGACAAGAAGCTTCGCATTTGGGACTTGCGTGCGCCCACGGCCAAGGCAGAGGTTGGCAAGCTTGAGGGCCATGCTAGGGGAATCGCCTGTGTGGCGTTTGACGGCCGGTATGTGTGTTCGGGTAGTAGCGACCAGACCATTCGCGTATGGGACTTGCGCAAGGCCAGCTCCAGCTCCAACTCCCAGCTTCAGCTCGGCAACTCCCGCGGCCGCTTCGGCCGCCGTCCCGCCACAACCAGGGACCATTGCGCCATCTCCCGCACAAGTGCGCGTCATCACGGGCCACGACGATCTTGTGCGCACGCTGCAGTTTTCCGCCGCTGACAATGTGCTCGTCTCTGGGTCGTACGACGAGTCGGTGCGCATTTGGCGCTTGTCGACGGGCGAACAAATGCATAAGCTCGTTGCCCCTGCCCGCGTCTTCAATGTGCAGTGGCAAGCAGGCATGGTCTATGTTGCGTTGCAGACGGAAAAGCTGGTCGAGTACAATTTCCGGCGCGGCGTCGATATGCGCGGCATTTTGCCGCCACCCAGATGGTGATTCTTGTCTTTTGGAGCATGCCACATACCCCGCATTTGCCCCCTTTCATCCCTACCCCATGTCGCCACCGGCAATGTCCCTTCATTTTCATTCTTATAACGACATATCACCTTCACGCTTTGCTGTTGATGTTGGTGTTTTTCGAGTATTTTGTACATTTTTATTTTCATGGATTTCATCTTCTTTCCCATACACACCTCCACATATCATCCTCTTCCACAATAAACATCACAATTTTTCATATATACAAATTGTTCAAGGCACGATTCTTTCATTCACTCAACTTCCACCCCAACAAATGCATCCATGCCGGGATCCCACTTGACGACGCAATTCTCGCCCACCACAACCAACGGCATTCCCACGGGGTTTCTGGGATCCACCTCTAGCTCCACCATGATGCCGCCACCACTCACCTCGTACTCCTCCTCCTGCTGGTTCTGCCGGCCAACCACCATATCGACAAGCGACGCACGCACGACTACCTTGCGCAACCACAAGTCGAGTACCATGAATGTGGCCTTGCATGTGACGAGTGCCACGTGCGCGTGGTGCACATACATGGCGTGCACGGGCGCGTCGAGCAACAGGTTGGAGATGAGCGGGGTGCCAGAGGCGGCGTGACTTGCCGTCAGGTACACGGGCGACGCGAGTTGTGTCACCATGACTTGGACGTGGGTGTCGGCCGTGGGGTGGTTGGTGAATGAAAAAGAGCGGCCATCGCCCGAATCCGACAATGTGAGGGGACGCAACGGCCATGTGGGGTGGCGAGGCCCGTGCGACGACGAAAAACGTGGCGGCGACCAAGTCGGGCCCGTACCAATGGGCCGGCGTGGCGCACGGTCGCGGTCGCGATCGTGGAGCAAGCCGGCGGCCGCTCGCGATGGTGCTGTCAGCGACGCATATCCATTGCCTGGGCGAGACATGGCCGATGCCGATGCGGGCGCTTGTGTCCCGGGCAATGGTGCAAATGCAGCCACAAGCATTGGCTGAATGCGCTTTCGGCCATCTTTCGTTGTCGTGACGCGCTGGGGCGTCATTGCGGGCGACGACGACCCACCGCTGCCTGATCCAGACGCTGGGCCCACTCCGTTTGCACCCACCATCCCGCCAATCAGCTGCGACGACCCAACTTGCGATTGATCCACGACCCTGGCCCGATCGGGACGCCGGCCATTCTTGACAAGCAGCGCTTCGATCACGTCCTTGGGCACAGCGGGCCCGCCAACCACTCGCAAGTCGTCGGGCATCTGGACACCCACGACTCGGCCCTCATGCGAACTTGCCAGCAACACGCGTCCGTCGGGCGACCATGTCAAGTCCGTAATGTCACTTTCGACGGCCGCATCCAGCACTAGGCATGCTTGTTGCGTGCTCAACAACCACACGGAAATTTTTCGATCATTTGATCCCAAGGCAATCACGGGCGACGGCTTGTTGTTGGCCGTGCCATTCAACGACACCATCACCGGCGCAAACTTAGCCACGCAAATGGGCGCCGAATGACCCACGAGATACATTGTCTTGCTGGGATACGTGAGCCTGGCCCTGGGCAACACCCGCCACGCACGCCTCGACCGCATGCCACCCGACATAGCTGCCGCGGCAAACGACGGCCGGCGCACCAGCACGGCGGCCGACCCGGAGTCCTTGAAAAAGGGATGTGTCACTGTGGAGTCTGCTTCCCACGTGCTCGTGTTCCAAACCCTGGCCGTGCCGTCGTCCGACTGGCTCACCAGATAGGTGCCGACGGGATCAAATGCCAGGCCCTTGACAAACGACGCGTGCAAGCATCGGGCGACTCGCTCAAACGACACGCCGTCAAACACAACAACGGCATTGTCGAGCGAGCACGCCGCGAGGTACTTGTTGTCATGTGCCCAAGCCAAGTCAATCACATCGGACGCCATGCTTGGCAGCTTTTTGGCAAATGCCAGCGACTCTGGGTATGTCACGGGCGCCGGGCGCCCACGAGTAATCCCGGCACAGTCACGGGCGTGTTCTTGATGAGCGACCAAATCACCAGCGATCCATCGTCGGCGCCGCTCGCTAGCAGTTCGCCAGACACATTGGACCATCGCACGCACATGACACCGCCGTCGTGGCGTTTGGCGGCATACCTTTCTTTAGGGTGTGTGGGGTCGGCGTGCAGAGCCGGGGTGGTGATGGCCCCAAGTGACCACAGCCGGATAAAGTGGTCGTTACCGCCCGTTGCCAGGCGTGTGCCGTCCGGGTGGATGTCGAGCGAGTAGATGGACGTGCGCGTCACGGCGGCGGCGGCGGCGGCGACGTGCGCCGAGGTGGACGACGAGGGCGCTGGCGGCGCGAGCGAGGCACCGAGGCCGAGCGACGACGGGTGCAGGACAAAGTTGGGCGCCAGGATCGAGATGGCGGATTCGGTGGGCGCGTGGGACTTGGCCTTGGCCGCGCGTGCGGGGCGAGAGGCGCCAGAGGGGTCGGTTGCAACGGCGGCGGCGGCGGCTGCAGCGCCGGAGGCGGGTGGAGGTGGAGGAGCCATTTGTTCATTCAATTCAATTTTGGATGGTGAATGCATTCAGGAAGAGAGAGAGAGAGAGAGCAAAGATTGAATGACACTGCAGCTTCTGCTTGAATGTTTGCATGCTAATGCAACATCTGATCGGCGGACTCAGGAAGGTGATATAGCAAAACTCGGGCTGTATTGTTTCTGGAGTAAGTATGAATGGGGAAATGAGGAATGATGGGAATAAGAACATGCAAAACAAAAACAAGGCAGAGAGAGGAGAAGAGCAACGGATTGGGTCAAATACAACGGGACCGACCAACCAACACACACAAACACAACGACAAATGGGATATCACAATATGGGAGGAAAACAAACAACAACCAAGTCGGCAATGTACACAAGCAGATCAGTTCAGTACTGCTGCTGACCAGCCATCCAGCTCGCCGTGGACGGCGGCGGCGGCGGGGCAGAGTACGCATACGATTGCTGCTGCTGCTGCTGCGCTTGGTGGGGACACTGGTGCTCAACGGCAATGGGCTGCTGCTGCGTAAGAACGCCGACGTGCTGCGGTTGCCCGGCAATGTGCATCCACGCCCGCCCGTCACTTGAAGCCGTGGCCACAGACACGGGCGACGGCATGTGGTAAGGATGGTAGCGAGTTTGCGCGACAGACGGCGGGCCCGAGCGGTAAACACTGTGGGAAATGGGGAGGACGCCATCGGCGTCCCTTGCTGGAGCTGAAGCTGTTGCTGGATCAGATGATGGTGGGAATGGTACGGGTACGTGAGCTCCATGGGCACGGTCGCGACGGCTGGCGTCGGGTAGTGCGCGGCCAGAACCGTGGCGGTTTCGTGGGCTGCTTGGAACAGGTGCGACTGCGATGCGGCAAGAACTTGCATGACAACCGACGAGGCCTTGCGCAGCCGCATGGACTTGGACGACGTAGTGCGTGACCGCTTGCTTGCAGTAGCAACAATCGAGGTGGGTGTGCTGGCAACAATGGGCGGCAAGTCCGAGGCGGGCACAAGCGGCGACGTGTTGAAGGCACCAGGAAGCACAAACTCGCTCGTGGTGGTGAGCTTGTCCAACGAATCGCCACCGCCAATGGCCGGCAGCGGCGTGCGGCAGGTGTTGGCGGACGGCGACAAGGTTGGCGAAAATACGAGCGCCGCAGCCGTTGTCAACGTGGACAACCAGGCAGCAAACTGGACCGTCGACACGGACAAGTCCCACTGCAACAAGGACAAAAACTCAAACTCCATTGTTCCAAGGTCCCGAGTCGACATGCCGAAACCAGCGCCCAGCTCGCGTTCGAGTACGTGTGGTCTTCCATCCACTTTGCGGCCAGAATCAGTGCGACCGTGAGCACGCGCAACTCGGACCCGGCAGCTTGGACAGCGTGACGGACGAGCGCGCGGAGCCGTGCCACGTACAAGGTTGCAACAAGGACGACCGAGGGCGACAGCTGAGTGGCACCCAACATGGTGCGGACGACTTGAACGCCAGTCGTGAACGAATCTTGCTGCGAACACGATGTCGACGACGCGTTCGCGTTGCCGTGTTCGATCTTGGCGCCAAAAACGCGGCGCTTGGGCTCCATGGATTGTGGGAACACAAACTCGCCCGTTGGTGATGTTGGCGGGGTTGGGCTTTGCGCGAGACCACCCATCTTGGGCTCACCGATAGATGCCGAGTCGGGAAACAAGGGCAGACCTCTGGCGTGCGCTTGTTCGAGTTGCTGAAGCGGCTGATCGGGGACAGAGTGCCAAATGGACGAGGCAACGGCAGATGCGAGGGAAGCCATCGAATCGGACTCGAGGCCAGTGAATTGAGGTGGAATCACGATTGACATCATCTTGGGAGAAGACGATAGTGCGGGAGTGATGACAGTGGTGGTGGATGTGGGGACCGAGGCGAGCGGTGTAAGGGTGGCAGTGAAGGAAGGGGACATGACTCTCCGAGGAGGTGGATGGCGATGGAGCGCATCAAAGGATGTGGGGCAAGGTGGACGGGAAGGGAAGGTGGGTGGGTGGCAGAGTAGCTTTTAACAAGGAAAAGCCAGCAGGTGGTTTAATGACATGATGGGTTAGCTCATCAATTCAGCTTTAGGCGGACAGGCATGTGCGCAAGGGATGAAGAGGCAGGTAAAACGAGTTTGCAAAGATTTGGTGTCACTATTGCGTTGCACCTGTGATCAGGGTCCTCTCACGCGCGCGAAGAGTTGTGGAATGATCGAGCGAGCGAGCAAACGAAAAGAATGGAACACAAAATGCTTTGCGCAAGTGCCGAGCTGAGACAGGAGGAAAAGACGCACCTAAAAAAAAATAGTGATTACTTGCGCAAAGTAATGAAGCCTTGAACTCTTGACAATTCAGCGGAGTAACGCATCAAGCAAGCAAGAGGAACCGGATCAAGAGGCGTGTGTGGAGTCGAGAGAGAAGCTGCTCTTGTTCACGGAAGCAGCAGAATGGGCAGGTATGTAAAGCGTGAATGTGTTGTGGAAGTAAAAGAAGGCAGAATGAATGGATGCAAGAATGCGAATTGGACCCAACAATCATAAACGTGAATGAGGGATTGGCTCTGATTTGTATGGATGCCGGACTGCATTTGCCCGTTGCCAATGGTGATGATTCGGTTTTTTTTTTACCGCCTCTGTGTGTGCGCATGACGCATCAATCAACGTGGCCAAGCGCTTCCACCAAATTGAGAGACAGCCGGATGGGCTGGAGCGTTCAACTTGGGTCCCGCCAACAAATGACTGAATGCATGCGGTCACTGGGCGCGTGGCACGTTGCATCGCAAAATTATGACAGAGCGCAAGCACACAGCCCTCGGCTTGATTTCTGTCTCACAATCACACACAAAACGGAATGAATGAAGGACACTGAGAGGCGTCAAAAACTGCTGAGGACTTGGTGTGCCCGTTGATTACCCCGATCTATCCCAAAAGGTACCGGTGCCACATCGGCGGTGCGGTAATAGACGTCGGATCTGACAGAAGGTCATGCACATCGCGCCATGACCAAAACAGCAAACAATGTGGGCTGACAATGAAAACGCACGCGCCAAAAGTTGCGGTGCAAACAATCTCCCAGAAGGAAACATGTGCTTCATGCAAGTTCCTGACGATCACTCCACTCAAGCCTCTTGGCTGTTGTGATTGGTTCATTTTTAATCGCGGTTGGTCAACCCTTGGCACGGGCTTTGGCTGCCTGAAAATGTTTGTTCCTTGTTCAACGCCAGATTTGATTTCATGAAGCACCCGCAGCAGCCTCATATATCTCCCTCCCGATTTAGCGAGCATACATGCAGGTGGTGTGACGTGTTCCGCTGGGACAGCTTGATACAAATTGTGGCTTATGTTTATGTGCTTGGAATCGAATGGCTTGGTGATCCATACACTTGTAAAGAAGGGTCGCTCTCAGTTTTGTATATCCATTACATTGACGGCAGGGGTCTGCCCGTGCATCCTCATCTTTTCAATTTCATGTTGCAATGTTGAGATGGCTGGGCGTCTACCGGGTCGTAATCCCCTGCCATGCTTCCTCGGCCGTTTTCGGCACTGGCGCGATAGGCACGCACAGGACGCGGAGTGGGTTGCGAACACTCAACGCGTGCCTGTCGTCTCTGTCGTCATCGTTGCGGCTGAGAAGAAAGAACCAAAAACGGATGCCATGTTTTCCGTATACAATTGCCGCTTTTGTGAAAAAATATCAATCGTGTTGACAGGAAACGGTGCCTGGGTGCTGCGCTGTGACTGTCGGTACAAGCTTGGCTTGGCGGTTCTGGGCTTGTCTCGCGTTGGAAACGCCGCGCCAGTCGAAGAACTCGACGCTTCTGACAGGAACTCTCATTTGCGCTCGACTGGATGTATTCGCGTTTATGCGAAAGCGCACAGCTTCCCGTTTTGGCGATGGGCCATGAGTCGACTTGCAAGTGCCAATCAGCACGATGAGATCAGGCACTGGCGCGGCCAGATGATACACATGCAAATCGAAATGCCAACATGTGGGTGGCCAACGGTCGCATACCCAACTCCACCAACTACGCACCCCTTCGTGGAACGATGAGATGACGGCGAACTTGTCCGCATAGTAGTACCGCATCCAGCCCATTCACCGTCCGCGTGACGGTGGGGACCCTCAAACAAATTGGTTGATTTGACAGAGTGGCTTCGTCATGGGGCCCCGCGTCTGGACTCCGGATGTAGGCCCTGTCAGGGCGGTCATTGCCTCTTGGTTGGTCGCTGCTGGTTTATTGCTGCCGGAAACACGCGTCTATCTTGACAAATTATTTACCTGGGCCAAAAGTAGAATTGCGTTTCGTGTAATGGAAATAATTGACTGTGTCATCAAAGGCAAAATGCAACAAAGCGATCCCGGGAACCTCTCTTTGCCAACCACTGTCGCAGATCGCGTCGAGCCCGCACGGAATACGGGATCCATGGAGGACAAAGTGGATACCGCCACGCTTTCTGGCTGTGGCCGCGGGGTTGGTGCGTCGCTGCCGTGCATGGTTAACGTCAAGGATTCAGGTGCGATGGCGGTGGCATCAGTGAGTGAGGGTGACGAAAACGATTCAGGCTCGGCAAGTTTGGATTCTTCGAAAGCTTGTGCTGCGACTGCAGATGTTGATTCTCGCGCAAAGGCATGCTTGAAGGCGGATTCGATGCGGGCTTTGACAATGTCGCGGTGTGGTGCGAACTGTGAGGTCGGCGCGGCATCATGGAGGAAGACATAGCGCCTGCTGAAATTGGGGCACCTTGGACGCGTCCAGTTGGTGGTGCGGGCAACTTCGACGATACAATGGAAGTCCTTTGCGCCAACGAAATCAACGCCAACAACGGGGCCCGCAAGTGTGCCCGCGCTGACATTGCCGTGTCCAGTGAGGCCACGTTGCCCGTGTAGGTGGCAAAGCGGGATTGGCGAGCCACCGGGGCCCCGACAGGTTGTTGTACATTTGATGAACTCGTGATGCATGAAGGAAGGGATCGCGGCTAAAAAAGAGGAACCAATCGATATCCCCTGTGGTGCGCATGAGCGCTTCCAAGCGCGAATCAACGGCGTCTGGCTGGTTGCCCAGCCTATCCTTGTCCTTTTTAAGAAACATGGAAATTGGCAGCAAGCGCTTGTCGGCGTGATTCTTGTTGGCGAGTTTCTGTACATGTGACGCACTGAGAATCTGATTGATTTGACGCTGCGTAAGCGTCAAAGGTGCTGGTGCGGGTGCAGAGACAGACGATGCCGAGTGCGCTTGATTTGCAGTGCGAACAAGGTCCTTATGTGGCACCGTTGGTTGGATGATGCGCTCGGAATGGTTGCGACTGGTGGCGGACGACGACGATGCGGATGTGTGCGGCGATAATGAATCCAGAGGGCCAGGTGGCGCCGTTGTGGTGGAGCTGCGATTCGGGTCGCGCGCGAGCGGGGACGACGGTGGTGGCGGCGTTGCACGTGTTGTGGTAGTGGCGGCGATGGATGAGCTTGAGCTGGCAGAATACATGTCGCTCTCCTGATGCCCTGATCCATCGCGCCCGCCATCGTGGCTGGGATACACGCCATCGTGCCTGTCGGCTGCTGCTGAAACGCGGCTGCGTGGGCTGGTCAATGTGCAGAGAAAAAAAATGTGTAAAGCGAGAGTCAGAATGTTCCTATGGCCAGGGGTGACAGGATATTAATATGAACCTGCAACACACCATTGAGCGATCCAAGATATCCCTTGCTTGCGCTCCCTGCTCCACCGCAATCACATTCGCTATGTTGAGTTTCTGCGACGGTTGCACATTGCTCATGCGCTGAGCTGCGGCCTCGGCCTCATCCAACCCACTTGCAACCATGGACTGCACGTAATCTTGTGGTTGAAGGGTAGACTGGCGGGAAGACGATGACGACAAGGCCATGGATCGACTTGACGACACTGGCGTCATGTTTTCCGTGAATTGAGGCCGACGGTACGCAGCCGAGCGAGAGGTTGGGACTGCGGTGTTTGCATGGAGCCGTCAAGGAGCGGTTTCAGACAAAAAAAAAAAAAAAAACCTTGAGCAGCGTACATACATATTGACGCAGTTGCGGACGGTCGCGATCTCCTGGTTGTTTTGCTCAACATTACGTGCACGCAGGTCGCAAAAATGCGTTTGGGTGTAGACTGCGAGGGCATTTTGGGTCGGATGCCATTCAAGTTCATTGGTCACCTTGGTCGCCAATATGGCCACCGGAAATGCTGCAATTTTCAAAATTAATCGCTGGATCTGGACGGAGTGATCAGGTGGTTGGATCGAATAGTCCAACTGGATCGGCGGCCTGCTCCAAGTGGCCCTGGAGGGTGTGGCTGGAGCGGTGGAGTGGCCGGTGGAGTGGCCCTGTGTTGCTCAGTTCAGTTGCTTCCCATTCGCCCCACTGCTTGCACATTGCTCCACTCCGTTGAATGGATTGCTGCGATACAATGCCAGCACTCTCAGCCCGCCAAAAGCAGGTCAAGGCGCAGCGGGCCAAGATCATGGCCGGTCCGGTCGACGCCAGCACTCAGGACGGCAACGAATCGGGTCAAGATCACGACTGACGCGCTCTCGCCGGTTTAGCCCCCAAACCGGAGCAGCCCATGACCCTCGAGCCGCAACCCCCAAGTAAGGCAATGCCGCTCAAGCGCCCGCTGGCCTTGGTGATCGAGTCGGATCATGAGCTGGACGCTGCCCATGCAACTGATCCTTGCCCCTTGCCCCGCAAAGCGGTGCCGGCCCGCTTCACCCCTCGCCCTCGATTTGTTTTAACGTGGGCCACTGTCCAGCCCCCCATCGTGGGCATTTCAGTCGGCAACACCCCTTCCGTCCGCAAGTGCGCACGTCCCCAATCCCAGCAGCAAACAATCTACCGCCTGGCATTCATCCCACAAACCCACGCGCCATCCGCGGCCCCTCCACTCCCAACCAACACAAAATCCGCCCGCCCGCACCGCGATCGGCTACAAGTCGCCCGCCGGTACTCGCTTCGCCTCCGCCCACCCCCTTGCCCGAACAATCTCCCGTGCCTTCACCGGCCCCTGACCGCTCCACCGATTCCAACCCCAAACCCACCCCGATACAGCAATCGAAATCCTGCGCGCCAAAGGCCTCTTCTTCAACTTGCGCTTGTCCTGCTGCAAAGCCTGCCCGCTCCGAGGCTTGCTCACGGTGCAACGGCTCGGGCCGTATCCCGCACACAAGCCTCGTCACGGAATCTGAAAAGGCAGAGCTGCTCAAGGTTGCCGGCGCCGCTCGCTCGGCAGTACGTGCCTACGAGTGCCAAGACCATGGCAAATATCAAGCCGACAGAGGTCATGCGTGCCGTCGCCGTCTCCCTGTACGTCCAGCTTCGCTTGCGCGCTGGTCCCGTAAACAAGCCTCAACCGACGCGTACCAAACTTCGCGGCGAGCCGGACGCGTCAAGAAGGAGTTTGCTTCATTCCTCACGACCGGGAAACCGATCAAGTTGAAGAGTGGCGGCGACCGCTCAAAGCAGTCGTGGTTGCTGACTCAAGACGACAAGTTGCAGCAAATGTGAGATTGGTTGGCGTCCCAAGCGCGTGGCAAAGTGATGGCGGCTGCTTTTGCGTCGTGGGTCACGTCGAACATCCTCGAGCCTATCGCCGATGCGCAACTGGGCCGTACTCACCGAGCGCTTCAAGGTCTTTGAGAGATTTGTGATGAGCATCCGTCACCAGCCGGCAAGAAAGCGGACGCTCACGGGTCAATCAAAGAACAAAAGTTTTGTTTTTGTTTTTGTCTTCTGTTTCCTGACCTCGCGTCCAAGTCGCCGCCACCCAATTACTTCCTTTCCGAACTGATTGTTTCGTTTCCCCTTGTCACGTCGTTCCGTTTGTTGTTTGGTTCGTCAAGGTGCCGCTGGGCATGTCGGTGAGCAGTGGGGTCTGCGGGTTGGTCCAAGAGTATGCGCGCGCCCATTATTGTTGCGAGGGTTGCCCCCATCCAATCTGTTCCCTATTTGTTTTCTCGGTTGGCTCCTTACCGTATTTGTGCTCCAGTTCAATAAACCATGTGGCCCACGTGACCGTATGGTCTATCCTCGATTTATTAATGCATTTCACCAGACCTGCCAGAATGTACCAGCGCACAGAGAGTGGGGTTCGTCAATGTGAAGAGCGACGACAGGAGCAGGAAGCTGGTGCAATCAGTGGCTGCCATGCGAACAGTTATACATACGGCTCTTGCATCAGACGCCATCGGCAGGTGATGATGATTGCACGACGCTGCAATGCGGCCTTTGATCCTCTTGCCATGTAAGGCCTCGAGCTGCCAGCGCATTCCGGGTTTGATGGCAGTGCGCTGCAAGCAGTGCAAACGGCATGGACCAGCTCGCTCCATCTCACCTCATTGGAGGGTGGCGGATGTGAAAAGTGTCCCAAAAGCAAAAGAGAACGGGCATCTCGTGTGATGTGAGTATTAATATGTGACGGGAACAAAATGGAAACGATATGACGAGTGACACGGCAACTAATGTGCGATGGAGTAGACAAGAAAAGGGGATGGGAGAACACACAGCTGAACGCTAAAAACCAGAGCAAATATGGATGAGAACATCGGGGCTGCCGTCCAGGGCAAGCATGTCGAAAAAAAGGGAAACACAAACAAAGGGTAGGTGAAGCTGGCATCCACGATCCGCGTTGCTGGTCCGTTTACTTTTGCTTGTCGCGGTTCATGAGCTTGAGACCGAGGAAGGCGAGAACCAACCACCCAAAGTAAATGGCCGTCATGTACGAAATGGCCAAAACCTCGCGGCCCTCCCTGTACCCGTGATTCTTTCCGATCTCAATGTCGTAGCTATGGATCAAGAGCGAAGCAGAGGAAGGTGAGCAAAAGTGGTTGAGCACACGCGACCATAGATTGGCAGATGATAAGCGTACTTGCGAGCCCTGACTTCGTGAATATACAAGGCCTCAATTGCCCAACGAGGCGAACTGCAGTTCCACAACCACGCAAAGTTGGCCATCATGTTACCAGGCTTGGGATCGGTAATTTCGGCAATGGATGGGGTCGTGCCGCCCAAGACAAGCGCCCACGCCAGGGCGAATCCGGTTCCGACAAGGCCAACGACCTCTCGACGGAAAATGGTCGACAAGAAGTAGCCCATGCCGAACGCGGTAAAGTAGAGGGCCAAGATGATCGAGTACAAGGTCCAGTACTGCGAGCGGTACGGCCAAAACAGGATCAAGGACAGCGAATACATGAACGCTGCAAGAATCACGCGGGGAACGTCGACCAGGATCTTGGAGATAAAGTACGGCAGCGTGGGCTGGCCACTTGCGGTGTCACGCCAAAACACAACCAATTCGGATCCAAAAGTCTGAGTGCCCACATTAATCCCGGCAAATAGAACTTGGGAAATCAATGGAGTTAGTTGATCGCTCGATGCCGAACCATGAATGACGAAAGAGGCGTACCACCAACCGACATGAAAATGCCGACCTCGCGCAACAGATCAATGGGCCACTTGCACGAGCCTTCGGCAACGGCGATGGGGGCAAATGCACACACGCCCTCTGGCTGGGCTCGCAAGTATTGCATGTTGCTGGATGCAATCGAAATGAAGGCACCGCACATGAAATGAATACCTTGGTCGCGCAAAAACGTGCCCAGTGACCGATAAACCTGCAACATGGCGCGCTTGGCACACAGGACAGTGATACGGAACTGGTTGGGTGTGTTGCGCACGGGATCCGTGCGGCAAATGACAAGCGAGCCGAACCACATGAAGAACTCGACAATGACCTCCTTGATGGTGGTAAAGAGGCCAACGATCGTCAGCCAGGTGTTGGACATGAAGTTGTCATCCGAGTGGCCGCCCGACGGAGAGAAGGACGACTTTGAGATGATTTCGAGCGGCTCGCCACGGGTGTGACGAATCCAGTATTCGGGAAGCAGCGCTGGAGTAAAGTTGGGGTCGAACGACGAAGGAACAACACCAGAGACAACATCCATGTAAAAGTCGGATTCCGAAATGCCCTCGGGCACTTTGAAGCCAATGGATTCAAAGTAGGCGGGTGCCTCGTCGCGGGGACCCAAGTAGGCCAGGGTACCGCCCTTACAGAGCAAGATAAAGTCGTGGAATTGCGAAAAAGCAGCGGGCGACGGCGAGTGGATGACGGCGGCAACCGTCATTTTTTGTTGTTCGGCAATGCGGCGCAGCTGAGCACAGACGTCGAGTGAAGTGGAAGAATCGAGACCAGAAGTGGGCTAAGAACAGGGTGGCGCAAGTTGCAGGGTGCAGGAGGGCAGTGAGACTGGGCGGGAAGCGTCACGGAGCAGAGCATGGGGCGAGAGTATAAAGAGAGACAGACCTCGTCCAAGAACAAAACCGATGGCTCAGCAACCAGCTCCATTCCAATGTTGACACGCTTGCGTTGACCGCCAGAAATACCGCGCTCGGCTTCGGTACCAATGATCGAGTCGTTGACATGCGAGAGGCCCAGGAAGGTGGTGATTTGAGCCACCTTGTCCTTGATTTGGTCCTTGGACATGTCGGCGGGAAGACGCATGTAGGCCGAATGGGTAAGGATGTCGGAAACCGTGAGCTCGCGAATCACTGTGTGTAACAAGCGAAATTAAAAGTCGAGTCCATAGTGAAAGAGGCAAGAAGAAAAGACACGCACTGATATCCTCCTGCGGAACATAGCCAACCAACTTGGCGTACTTTGAGAGCTCATTGACCTTGCCCGAAATCTTGACCTCGCCACTTGTGCGTGGAGCTTTACCCGTCAGCAACGAAAAAAGGGTCGACTTGCCTGCGCCCGAGGGACCCATGATTGCACACGAACGGCCCGCGCTCAACTTGCCCGACACGCGCTGCATGATGGCCTTGCCGTTGGGTAAGACACGGCCAATGTCGGTAAACTCAATATCAAAC
This sequence comes from Catenaria anguillulae PL171, assembly GCA_002102555.1. NCBI lineage: Eukaryota > Fungi > Blastocladiomycota > Blastocladiomycetes > Blastocladiales > Catenariaceae > Catenaria > Catenaria anguillulae. The sequence goes on from MCFL01000010.1 coordinate 524,717, forward strand.
AACATCTTTTGGCCCGACACGTGCTGCTTGTCGATTCCCAGCTCTTCCTCTTCCACAGGCACTGGGCCGTATCCGATTCCGGCCTTCTTGAGAGCCAATTCTTTGTCGGCGCGGCGGCGAGCGTCCAACTTTGACTTGATGTAAAACCCGTAGCTCGCAAAGAGGGCGAGAGCAATCACGAAGCCAAAGATACCATACCGCGTAGGCGAATCGGTGGCGTTGTCACATTGTGCAAAGTAGTGGCACTTGAAGGGCTTGACGGTCGACCTGGGGCAAAAGAAGCCCTTTGGGCACTCGAACCAGAGCGAAGGCGTCGGGCAAAAGAGGCCCACGGGGCAGTACATGGGTTGTGTCGTGTTGGCGGGGCAAACGAAACCCAGAGGGCAGGTTTCCAGCTCCGAGTTTGGGAACATGCGATACATGCCGATCGGGATGGGCTGCCACTGTGCGCCGTTGCGCCGGGCACGCTCTTCGTTGAAGGTAAAGTAGTTCATTGACGTGATGATGCGTGCGGGTTTACCGTCGGCGTCCATGACCTGGGCGGTATGTGAATGAGTTGGGCATTGGTGGTAGATGGTTAGCGACATCTGTGCATGCGGAATTGTGAACGAATCAGACACATACCCCGATTTGAGCCAAGCGGTACATGTCCCGAAAGTCAGACGAGGTGAGTGTGGTCAAGGGCGAGCCGCCCGGGGGCAGCTGAGGTGTCGCCATCGTGATTGGGTTGGTGCTCGATGGACTGATGGACCGAATGGGCGTTGCGGATAGGCGCGATGGTGCGGGTGGAGGGGTGGAAGTGGGAGAGCTCTGTTGACTCAGGCAAAAAGAGATGAATGCATCGGGTCAGTCTACCGGCGAGTTGGCAAGTGTCGTCCGCCAAGAGGAATCTTATTGTGACGAGATGTTGTACATGTGAGATGACGATGACTTATTACTTCATTGTCTGTGGATTCACACATTAAGGCGGGACATGGTTCGACTTGTTCACACATTAAGGCGGGACATGGTTCGACTTGCGGACCGCTTGCGGTCCGCTTAGTCGCGCTCACCCCGCATTTTTTGGCTGGCCACTGGCCGTGTTTTGCTCACCCCGCGTTTTTTCGTCGTCTCGCTTAGTCCCGCTTTCCCACCACGCTATCTGTTATTTTCCTCCTGTGCCATGTATTAATAATACCGACTTGCCACCACACCATACAAACAATATTGATCTATCCACCGGTCTGAGTTTCCTTCGCATTTTCTCTCGCCCGACTCCTCGATCGGCTGGTATTCCATGAATGGCCGTCACAATCTTTGTTTGAGTTGTCATGGGGAGCTTGACTGCCACTCGGCAGGCAGCAGTTTGACAGCCACTTTGGTCTGAGTGTGAAGCTGCGAGCGAAAACGGGCATGAGCCGTGGTGACGGGCGTTGACCTGATCCAATTGGCAAGTTGGCGCTTTGGCAGCTCAGCGACGGCTGCACGAATCATCATACAAGAGTCAAGAGAAGTGGTGTGTCTGCTATTGCTGGGCTGTCGAATGATGATATGGGCAGGGGCATTACTTCCTCTTGGCGCTGGTCATCACGATTTGCGGGTTGTCCTGTAAGTTGGATGTCCCAATGGCGCTCACGCCGCACCAAGAGACAGCGCCGCTGACTTTGGTACCACGTGTTGGCCCTTAGTTGCCGCGGGCAACAGGGACGGACGGGCGATTGACCCCCCTGACTCAGGCTCATTATCACCCAGGGTCGTTGAGAATCGTTTCGGGACCGGCGCAAATTCAGCGCTGACAGTCTCTGGGGCCGTTGAGAGTAGCATTCGAACGCAACAGGGATGTGAGTGTTCCCAGGGCAATTGGACGTAGCTACATATGTCTACGCAGTTGCATGATTCATGTCACCATTGAGGCTGCTTACGATGACGCCGACTATGGCTGTGCTCCATTACATTTTTTCATCCGAGGGGCTGTCGATTCAGCCTCAAGCAAAGCTCATCGAGTCCTCAGTCCTGCTGTGCGTGCACGAGAGAATTCAATGGGAATGCCGACGTGCCACGACAGCCCCATTTTCCTTACTCACGATTGGTAGCGCTTCTCACCCATCCCCTCAACCAGAGATTGATAATCGAGCGTTGCAGCGGGTGTCAATCAATGAGTGTTTCGCGACTCTCCTTACCAAAATGGCGGTTCACGTAAGTGGCCGGGCACACCTAGTGTAAGTAAAATACGAGCCCCAGAATTGGCGCTGCTGCTCTGTTGATTTTGAGTGGGCTGATTGGCGCCATCCCAAGCGGTGAACGAATCCACCTCAGCCACCAACGGCTTGGCTTGACGAGACTGCTTGCTTGGGCACCAGCTGCAGTCTCTTCACGGAGATTCCCATCATCCAATTCGATTCATGTTTTTTTGGTCCGACCATATTTACACTGCAGTGTCCTCCTAACCATTGGTGTATTGCCATGCTGCTCAGGGGAGTGATGGTGAAGACAATGGTGTTGGTATGAAGATTACAGTAAATATACTATCGACTCCTGAACGATTGCACACACATACGGGACTGACCTTCTTCAAAGTGTCTCTTAAGACAGGGACTGAGCATAAAGCACTCCGAGCCTCCAACTCCCACTTAGCGCTGGTGCAAACGAGGCGACGCCAAGTACTCGGCAATCTTGGGATGCTGCTTGACCGTGTCGTGCACCTTGATCAAGGCCGGAGCATTCTCCTTTGTCACGGCATCACCGCCCAAGGCGTTGTTAAGCGACGAGATCAAGTTGAACAGAATCAGCTCGACGTAGGTCAACTTGTTGCCAAAGTAATACCCGTTGCTGCCGTTGGCCTCCAAGTACTTTGTGTGTGCGGCAATGAACCCGGGAATGGTCTTTGCCTTGAGATCGGCAAACTTTTCGGGCCGGTCAGCTTCGGGCGTGCGGAAAGCAATTTGGATGTAGGCGTCCATAATGTCGCGCATGGATTCGGCGAGCGAGTCGGCGATAAAGCGGGTCTCTTGATCGTCGTGCACGAGACCGTGCTTGGTGGCGAGGTAGCGCACAATGGCCGAGGTTTGCGCAACGGTGCGCACGTCCTTGCCGGCGTCATCCTTGATCACGAGGGCGGGGAGCTGGCCAAAGGGGAGTGAAGACTTTTCCGAGGCCCAATCTTGCGGGTATTTGTTGTCGTAGGCGACCTGGAGTTGGCGGCAAGAGGAAGAGATGTCAGATCACGTTGGGAGGAAGAAGTGGATAGGCGAGGACTGTGCATACACCAGCAGCTTCGAGGACGAGGCGGATTGGCTCGGCGCGGCCCTTGGCGGGGAAGTAGTAGACGCTGTAGCGAGACATAGTGGTGGGGTATAAAGTTTACGTAGGTATGGTGCCGTTGTGAAGAGACGCGTTGAAGTTGTGGTGCGAGACAGTGAGGTTACTAGGCGGGGTTGTCTGCCCTCTTATAGGCGTCGGGGCGAGGGTGGAGAGACGGCGACTGGACCCAGAGCGGAGCGAGCGAGAGCCATGAGGGCACAAGCATGTACACGTGCACATGCTCCATTTGTTCTTGGAGAATCCATGGACCCAGGCTTGCTGACAAATATGCCTTCGCCTCTCCCTGCCTCACGCGCGTATTCGACGCTGCCCGTTGCTCCGCTTGCTTTGTAAGAACGGGTGACTGACGTGGCTCACTTGCTCATGTATGTCACACAACACAACAGAAACGGTTCGTGTGGGGAATACTGGCGAAGAACGGCGAAGACCAATAAGTGAGCGCATTCGCACCAGATTGTCTGATAGCACGGAAAAATGGCGGGAAAAAATGGCCGTGATTCGAGGGAAGGTGTCTGTACACCAAAAATGATGGAAATGCTGTGTACTAATACCATCAGAATGCCTGGTATCCGCCCGTCAACAAGCCGCCCTACCCAGCGCAATCTATTGCCATGTCACAGAACAATGCTAGCAGCACAACTCTAGCTTCACCCGCCCTCCACGGCCGCTCCGGCCCAGAGCCAGCCGACGACCCATCTCTTGTCCAACTCGCGGGCTTCACTCGCGATCAGGTTTGCCACCACTTCCCGCTGGCCCTTGATACCTCAGTTCGCTTCTCATTCATTCGATTCCATTAGGTGTGGGATCTCATCGAGAAATACGCTGCCGACAACAAGCGCCGAGCCGCGGAAAGCAACCGGCGCGAGTTCCTCTCACGGCAACAAGGGTCCGTCCGCGGTAACTCTTCTTCAGCAGCTGCACCCGTCAAGCTGGACCAGGGAATTGTCCGCTATGACCGCCGTCCTGCATCTGCATCTGCATCTGCATCTGCTTCGTCGCAGCCGGTCGTCGCCCGTGAAAAGCCGATCCGATCCGAGACGGCATCTGCCCGTTCCAGTCGCGCCGGTACTCCGGACCCATCTTCCTCACTCGGCACCATAAACGACGACGACGACAATGATAGCCTTAGCGACCCGGACGATTACTTTCCTCGGCCACCCCCACCAGACCCGAAAGCAACCGATCCGCGCGGTCCGTCCACCTGTGCACGTACCTCGCTTGCGAGCATTGATCGCTCCACACAAATGCGACGGCATGTCGTGTGGAATCCAGAAGACGACATTCTTGCCCGATCCACCATTCCTCGCGCAAACCGTAAGGGTCCCTTTGCCGATTTGACCCATGTACCCGAAGCCATGTTGGAGCGCGTCGGCAACTTGTGGAAGTTTTTGAATTTTGTTTTTGGTACTTGTGCCACCGCCTATTTTGCTCATTCGACCGCTCTCATTTCTCAACTCCTATTCACACTTGTTTACGCCCTTCAGACCAACCTGCATCTACAATCACCGTCAACGAGCGCCTTAAACTCATCCACGACCGACTGCTCATTCTCGAGCACGGGTACGCCGCCTGGTACCTGACCAACAAATTCCACCTGCACCCGTCACACCTCATTGCCAACGTGACCGACCTGGTCAACGCCGACGTGGACGCCAACGCAAGCCTGTTTGTCATTGCCCAGGGCCCGCGCGGCCAATCCTTTGGCATCTCTGCCGCCATCTACCACGACATGTGTGCGCGTGGGCTCGACCGCACTGGCGATCCTGTCCCGCATACCATTTGGCTCAAGCATACCATGGCGGCCCTGGCCGCGTGTGAGGAGCGGCTCATGCGCATTGAGCGGTTGGCCCCACTTTGGTTTGCGTTGAATTGCCAGTACGAGGGCCGGCCGGACGAGTTGCCTGCGTGTGTCGAGTGTCGGGTGAGGCGCGCGGGCATGCGTTGGTATTTTGTGGTTGTGGACCCAGGCGTCGACGTGAACGGCCATAGCGGCGTGCTGGGCAGGAGTTCATACTGATGACGGATTGACATGCAATGTCGACCATGTTTTCCGAGGATTGGGCGTCACATGTATTGAGAGTATCCGACTCTTTGTCACATCCAACAAATAAGGACGATATGAAGAAAGCGATGATGACATGAAAAGAAGGAAATGAGCGGGTGGGGTAATGGTGTGGCAGGTGATTGAACCAAAATGTCAAAGAAGAGTGGGCAATATGGATGCTCAAAAATGAACAGGAGATGGCATGGGTTTCAAACATCATCAACAAAAGCGACAAATGGTGGTATGTGATGTGACAAAAATGGAAAACAAACTGGCAGTCTACGACCCGCATGGGATCTAACCAACACACGCAATTCAAAAATGCATCTCACGACGACGGCACAAACGCAAAGTAAAAAGGCTGCTGGCCACCGCTGCCTGACCCACCAACAAGCATCCCACTCCCTGGCCGCCGTGCATTCCCATGGCACATGCCTGGCGCCGCGGATGACGATGAGGCACTACCAGGCGATCCGTTCGACCTTGCACACAACCCAGCACCGCCAGCGGCACTCGACGCGGCGTCTGCCCCTGCGCCCGTTGGAGACAGCCGAAGCATGCCTGAAGATGGCGTGCGTGTCAACAAATGATGGAGCCCAACATGTGCGTGCGTGGTCCATTCCTTGGGCACGCTGAGCGTCGCAAACAAGGCAGAGTCGGACAACCGGCGCGAGGGTCTTTGTTGAGCGCCGCTGCTGCTGCTCCCGCCATCCGGTTGTGAATTTTCGCACGACGGGTTAGATGCAGCCGCGGGGAAGCTTGCATGCGACAAGGACGATGATGACGACGCAATTGACCCCTGGCGCGCCCGGTGCAACCCACCGACGCCCTCACACGCTGGTGACACGGCCGGCGACGATGTGGCAGCGTTCAAGCACCCGCGACATCCTGCAGCTCGCCCAACGCGCGACGGAAACACACACTTTGGTTTGACAGACTGAATGATGGCGATCATGGCCTCGTAAATAAACATAAACTGCTTGCTCGACTGCACCATCATCATGCGCTGCGCACGCAGGTTGCGGACGAGAGCGGGAATCGGGTCGTGTGAGATGAGTTCACGGGCAGCAGCGATCGATTCGGGGCGCGGGACAAGAGGTGCTGGCGACGATACAGACGATGTGGGCACATTGCCCGAGGATCCGGGCGTTGCAACAGGTGGCTGCAATGCCCTTGCCAGCAACTGCAACAAGGAATGCATTGCAATGTACGTGCCCGTCCGACCACACCCGGCCGAGCAGTGCACAATAGTGGGTCCAGGGCACGTGGCATGAAACGGCGGCAACCCAATCGCACCCTCTTGCAACGCCAGCGGAGACCCGGGATGCTGCTGCCCCGACACGAGCCGCAACAAGTACATGACGGAATCGACCGACGGGGCATCGCCATCGTCCCAGTCCTCAAAGCTGATGTGCGCCACGGTGAATGCCCTGGCAGGTTCTGTATCGCGCCATACGCGCAGCCACCGCCGCTTGATGCCGTACTCGAATCTATCCTCTTCGCCCCCAGCACCCGTCTCCGGATCTCTGTCTTGCGGCCACGCAACGTGCATGCCCGACCGCCAGCCAGCTGCAAGTGCTCGCCGCGGTCGGGCCAGTACTTGATGGCTTTGCTCACCTGGATCTCGGATTCGGGAGCGAGATTGAGGATCACGGTGGCGTGCTCGCCGTGGACCATGGACCAGAAATCGCCCATGGTGTCTGGCAATGGCGCTTGCGTGGCGATAAACTCGTCGGTAGTGTAGGGAGGGTGGATACGCGAGGCGTTGATGTAGTCGGACTCGGGTTCTGCTGGCGACAGGTTGGGCGACCGGTGCGGCAGCCGCACTCGATTGTGGTCAAAGGGGAACACGTTGTAGTATCGGTTCTTGGACGTGACGCAATTGGTTGGCGGCGGAGGTTCCGACAGTTTAATGTCCTGCGGGTGCAATCTGTTAGAATCAGCGACAAAAGCGGTTGGAGAAAATGGAGGCGCGGTGAGCACGTACAAGAAACTTGGCCTGCAGCTCGGAAATGATCCCACCCGTCGCCACCAGTGACTTGAGCCATTCGGGTGCATGCGCAGACAATCCGTTGGGTGACACGGACGACAATTGTCGAAACTTGGTTTTGAACGAAAACACGGGCGGCGCCGACTTGTTGACCTGGCTCAAGTTGAGACGCAAAGCGGGCGGACCCGATCGGCGGGCGGTCGGTGGGCCCGTGGGCGTCCCTGGCGGACGCGAGGACGACGCGCCTATGGGGCTCTTCCCAATGGGCCAATTGCGCTGGTGTGCGTGATGATGGTGATGGTTGGCGTGATGCTCCAGAGTAGCGGCTGGGGTCGGCGTTGGCGTTGGGGATTTGCCAGCAAGATGCCGTGGAAGCGTCAGATGCAGAGATCGGTTTGGGTCAGATGATTTCGATGGGGACAAGGGCGAGTCGTGATGCGGCTGTTGCTGTGCCTTGGCTCAACAGGAACCGATTCAGATGCCGGAGTGGCCTCGGACATGACGACATCCTTTGACGGTTGCTTGGATGGAGTAGACATGGCGGCCTCTGGATTGGGGATGGCGACTTGGGTCGGGCAATCAGGCTGGGAAACGCTCGAGAAAACGCTTCAAATCCACCGTACAAGCAGTGAACCGTCGCAGTAGATGGCGCAAGCTTGGCCGCCATGTAGGGCACTGGTGATTCGGGGATTCCTGGGCTCGATGGCTTGCACTTCATGGTCAACGAAAGGCCGGCAAATGTCGGCCTTGCGGCTGCGACCGAGGGGCGACCGGGCAATGATGACGAAGATTGCGGTGCCGGAGGTAATGGACAGCAAGTGTCGTAGAGGACAATATGTTGAACATGCGACCAACACGCAAGGGTAGCTCGGTCCACGTCCGAGGCGTTGGCGAGCACCTTGGACATGTCGAAAGTTTTACGCTTGAGCAAGGTGGTGGGGAGGCTGATGGAATGCGCGGGAACGATGGGATCATGGTGGTGGATGATGCATGTGATGGAAAGTCGATGATGTCAGTGAAAGGCCACGAAGGGGTCAAGATTGATTGAGAGAGCTGATATATGGCAAGTTGTTGGGATGGTGTGGTGGACGTGGGTCGCTCATGCGGAGCTGGGTGCGAACGCGATGCAACCTGGGGCAACACATTTGCATCACCACCGCCACAGCACACATTCGGTTGCTGGCAAAGTGGAACAGAGCAAACCGTCGGTGCAATGATCCATTTCCCCGCCAGAGACTTACCACTCCTACAATGACCATGACGACAGGATTACGCACCAGAGATTGACAGCCCCGACAATGTGACCCGCCTCGAACGCAGAGTACGGTCGCAAATCAATGAGCAAGACTGGGAACCGTTCCGACGGGTGACATGGATCATCTGCCAATGGTGGGGACGCCTTGGGACGCGTGGCGAGCAGCGCGGCAAGTGCTTGCGGCTGCATTTGGCGAAGCTGGTCGATTATGGCAGAGGAAGTGCCGGTCGGGGAAGCGTGGGGGCCCATTGAGGCCGAGGATGGTGGTGAGAGGTTGATCATGGATGGCGGGCGGAAAGGGGGGACCAGGGCGTGTGTAGCCACTGCCGTCGAGGATGATGCTAGTACTGGGACAGTCTCTGACATGGTTGGTGGTAACAGGAATGGAGATGATCGACTGAGCTCAGGAGCATGGGACGCGGTCGCGGGCGGGGAGCGGAGCGCGCACTGGCACTGCACCATGTGCTGGACGATGCAGAGGCAGCCGACGACGGTGGGGTCAAAGCGGGACCGGACCCGAACTTGGAGCGAAAGCGTGACCAAATTGCGGTAGGTTGCGGTGCTGGTCGGGTGCGTGCATGGGCAATGGGAGCGATACGCTCAGTGTTGGCGATGGCAGGTGCACACCATGGACATGGACACCCCGGTCCGACTCGGCATCCGTGTCGGTTGTGAGGGCTGCCGGGCCTGATGGGCAGTGGGAATTGCCGGAACGAGGGCTGCTGGACATGGCGGCTGGCATTCTGAAGGGGTTGACGATGGGGAGCATGTATGATGGATGAGTGAGGAGCGAGTCCAAATAAGTCGACTTTCCATTTCGGGCAAGCAGCAGCAGCACCCCAACGGACGGGGACAAGCTACTTATACGACGACAGATGCGGATGCGCACAGTGATGATGGTTTTCTGGAATTATCAGGTCGACAATCGGCATCACCGGTGCTGTGCCAGATTTCATTCCAGACGTGGGTTCGGAAAGCGGGAGAGTGGATTTCTGAATCAAGGCAGGGGCACAGAGACACCGAGTCGACGTTGCCGGTTTCGGGAAGGGATATTTGATAGTATATAAGTAGAGTCAAGGGGGGGGAGCTGGTATATGCTCCAAAGGAATGATTAAATGACACAGGCAAGACGGATGTGAGCAATGATGTCAACTTGGGAACCCATGAGGGACGGCAGTGACCTCACCCGTCAGTGCCTGACGGCAAAGCAGAACGAAGAACGCACCACATTCACATTCACATTCACCACCACATTTGCATTGCGGTCGATGCGGGGGAGTGTCTTGTCGTTGCTGTTGTCTGCGGATAGCCAAATTGTACATCATCTCAGATAAATTTTTGAATCGAGCAAAGGCATATTAATTCCAGGCAGATGACAAGTTGGAGTTGGGTTGCAACAAGCAACCATTGATCGAGCCAATGAGCAACGCACGAGCGATCACCAGCCATCCACCAGAACTGGACGCCTGTGATGACATTGAGCACGCCTTTCCGGAACCGTTCTTCCGGCACAAGCCTGGCCGGCCGGATCACCACTGCACAAATCACATCACACCTCTTCTTGAGCTATCATAGCTGGTACGCATATTAAAATGGACAAAGTCTCACGCGTACATATCCTCAGCGCCTGCCCATCGTGCCATCGGTGGAGAGAAACTCCGCCGCGCGGTCTCATCTGCCCCCGCCGACTGAATAACCCTGACCAAAGCCAAAGAAAGAGAGATTATATCCTTGCTGACGGACAGAGACAGTGCACAAGTCTGTTCGCAATGAAGTTCTATCCATAGTTACGTCCTATTGGTTGTGGAAACGCAATGCAATGGCGTGACTTGCCAATGATGGGCGAGCGTGTATACTATGTAAGGATTCGCATCACACGACAGAGTAAACATTCGACGTTTGCGAGCAGATGGGCAAGTCGTAAGGCTTGTAATGGAGCCTCAGCCGCGTCTCGACGTGTTGTATCGGCCGCTTCCTCCGTTCTCCCTCCGCCGGCTACTTCTTTCGAGCTCTTCCTCGTATCGACTCCTGCCGCTACGCTCACGCTCACGCTCATGCTCGCGATCCACATCCCTTCGGCTGCGATCACGATCACGGTCGCGCCCAGCATCCCGCCGGCCATGTCCCGATCCCGATCCCTTTCCTGCCCATACCCAAACCCGCGTTCGTCGCGGAGATAGCGATCCTCTCGGTGTCGACTGCGGCTACCTGATGCCGACCCGGATGGTGCATAAGCTCCTCGAGACGCACCCGCTTCGCTTGGGTCCCGCGCACTGACCATTGCCGTTCGCGGCGATTCCTGCGGCCGTGGCACGCGGCGACAAGGGAACCTCTTCGGTCTCATGCGTCCGCGCATCCACATCCCTGCCCGCCCTCAAATCGGCATCATGCTCAAACACCAGTGCCGCCTTTTCAATACCTTCTACATGTGCGTCCTCAGCCTGTTCACCCTCGACTCGATACTGTGTCCTCTTTTGCAAATTGGCAAATCCGCCCACGCCGCCCGTTGCGCCCCTCCTCCTGCCCTCCATCCACTCCTTGTGCAACTTGCTGACACTCTGCGAGAAGTCGACCTTGATCCTGCGGTCATCAATCAGGACATTGTCCATCTTGAAATACGCCGCCTCGCACGCCTCCCGATCGTCAAACTCGATGAACGCATAGCACAGAGACTCACCCGTGGCCTTGTCGCGAATCACCTCGCACGAGTGGACCGTGCCAAAACGCGAAAAGATGAGCTCGAGGTCCTCGTCGCGCGTGACGGGATTCAATTTGCACACAAAAAGCACGTTTTCGGGCGGCTTGATTTCGGCAAATGGCAGGTCGCCCATCATTTCGAGGGCAAGGGCACGCGAGGCGGCTTCCTGTGCGCGCTTGCGTTGCTCGGCGGCCACTGGGTCCAAGTTGGGGTCGTCGAGGGATTCGTCATCGGCCAGGCGGACGCGGTCGAGCACATCGGGTGGTGGTGAGGGCGAGCGCGAAGGTTCACGGAGGCCGGGCGGGTCGGGCGTTGGGTCGTCAAGGATGATGGTGTGCTTGATCCTAGAGACCAACATCAAATATGGCCGTGAGCACATGTGCGTTGTTTTTGAAAAGTCAGGAGGTATAACATACCGAACATCTTGCAATGGCCTTCCCTGCTCGTCCGTAAACACGGCATTGATGCGATCCACCACATCCATGCCCTCGGCCACCTCGCCCACAATACACGCCTTTCCATCCAAATACCCAGCCTTGTCAGTCGTGGTAATGAAAAACTGCGATCCGGCCACCCCGCGTCCGCTCACTGGATCGACGCTGGCCATGGCCAGCGACACAAGTCCTTTGCGATCGTGCTTGTTGCGCCTCGGGTTCGGGTCGGCAAGAAAGTATTGTGGGGCAGCGGAAGGGTCCACGAGGTGCCAAGCCGAGCACCCGCCCTTGCCTGTGCCCGTTGGGTCGCCCGACTGGATCAGCAGGTCGCGCTGCACGTTGAAGAAGAGGTGGAAGTTGAAGTACTTGAGCTTGCATAGCTTGAGCAAATTTGTGCAGGCGAGCGGGGAGGCGTCCGTGTACAGGTCGATGACAATGTCGCCGAGCGAGGTTTCAAAGAGGATGGACATGGTTGCTTTGGGTGCCTGGATTGCATTGCCAGTGTTCATAGCTCGGCACAGTCAAATGTGAAATGCCGTCCGCTGGTGCATGGCATTTGCGATTGCGAGACGTGAGTTTAGTGACCAATGAGGATCGACGTCCCAAACCCCAATCCTAATGGGCACACTCCCACCCAGGCAAGTCAGTCTAATGACTTGCTTTTCATTTTCATGACTTCACAAACTATTCGAGGAGTGTCAAAGCCAATGGAACTACAACTCTTGCATCTTGTCGCAATTGTTGACCATCACTCCAGTTGAGGTCCATCCATCAAGAACGTGAATCCACTTTCCACTTTCATTCACATCCTTGGTCATGGTTATGGGAATGCCAGTTTGTCTTATTCAGTGCGGTGCGACTGGGTGGTTGTGAAGAGGAAGAGGAACAGGCAAGACTGCATGACTCAATGATATCAAGATGGGTTGCCTCTGCTTGTCCCGTAACCAACAACCACCAGTCAGCCATTCAGTTCGCACCAAGTTCAAGGGCAACCGTGTCGAAGAGGCCACATTGCTGTTGAGAATGCAATGAACGAGAACTGCGTGTGCAAGAAGAATACCCGTGAGAGCGTGCCATTGGCGAGTTGGGTTGGGTGCGAGTGGTCAGCCCAAGTGCAAATTGGCGCGGCAAGTCATTGTGAGCATGAGTTGATGACCAACCGAAAGCAACAGCTCCCTGATATCTGGACCGTGCATGTGAGTGGGAGCGTGAGCCACTCGGCCAAGAGCGTATGTGCAGCCCAGCCCGAGTGGAGCAAAAAAGCCCAGGGAGGCGGCCGCGAATACTAAGTCAAGAGTGGGTCCCTTCCAGCACCAGCTGCTATTTACATAACGCCTTGTGTGCATGCCTTGCCCAGGTCATTTTATTTTAAGTATAGTTATGGCACGAAAGCCATTCCCACCGTCTGCCACCAACGCTCCCGAGCATCGCCAATGCCATACCTGCTCGGTACATGTAAATACATGCACATGCATACCTTACAATCGTTACTCCACAAGTTATCCCTCCATGTGCGGCCTTCCCTTGTGAGCCATTCAGAGCTTAATCACTCAGTCTGCGACCGAGGCCAACAACAAGTCTGACTCACTGCTTGACCCGCACAGTCTTCAACGTCACGTCTACAACACGACACCTACCCTCGCAACGAATCACTCTGCGCAATCGACCCTCCGACACACGTCACACTCGAGCACCATGACTCCCTCACCCGTCGACGCTCAGCCGGCCCATGGCGCCACCCCTCACCCTCCCTCGCACTCAAGGTCCCAGTCCCAGTCCCAGTCCCAGTCCCAATCTCAGTCTCTGACAGCCTGTGACGCCGACCCTGCCGTTGCTTCAACCTCGGCACCGCCCAGCCCTCGCTTGGCTGCCTCGACCTCCGCAAAGCCTATCATGTCTGCCAAAGGCACCGGCAATGCCGCAAACGGCGCGTCGTCGTCCAGCCCCACCACAACGCCCTCGTCGTCACCCTCACCCTCACCGCCAAGGCGCAAGTCCTTCTTGTCTCGGCTCATGCATGCCGCCTCTGGAAGTCAAAATCACGCGCACGACAAGGAACATCACTCCTCTCACGCTCATTCGGGCCATGCCCATTCCCACTCCCACAGTCACGGTCATGCCGCGTCCCCACCGCTCCGTCCCTCGCGCTCACCCTCGCAACGCGCACTTCACTCTGGCACGCCAGGAACACATAGTCCGACGCTCGGCTCTCCCGTCTTGCGCCCTCAGCAGCAGCAGCAATCTCAGCACCACATCCACTTCCCGACCCCGCCCCCCCTTTCACCATCCGCTTCCTCGGCTGCTCTCCAACAACAGCAACATCCCATGGGGCTTGGTATCCTCCACCAGCCAGACCCGCTGCACCCAGACCCACTCCCTGCCGTTCTCCTGACCACTTCAACTCCGTCGCCAACCTCCAATTCCTCTTCCCACCCTACGCCCATTCCCTCCACGACCCACCACCACTCGCAACTCACGGGCGACAAGCACGACAAGCACAACACTCGCACGCCCTCCCCCGGCTCCTCACCCACCGCGTCCCCTTCGCCCCCGACGGCGCGCCGCCGGTCCTCATTCAAGGAACTCATGGCCAACGGGGCCATCCGCCTCGCACGTTCCCTGTCACCCAGCCACGGTGCCGGCAGCGGATCAGGTAAAGAAGGGCCCGCAACGTCGCCATCAAGCGAGGACTTGCCCCACCATACCGCCCACGGCCGGCCTGCAACGCCCACCTTCACGTCCATGCTACTTGGCCCGCTCGTGGCCATGGCGGGCGGCGGCCAGGGGCATGGCGCAACCGGCGGCGGTAGTGGATCCAACGCGGGCTCGGCATCGTCGTCGCCGCAGCCGGCAGTCCAGCACCCGTTTACGGAAAAGTATGGCAAGTGCGAGCGCGGGTGTATTGGGAAAGGCGCAACGGCCGTTGTGAGGGTGGCGCACAAGGTCAGGTCGCCCAGCCAGTCGAGCTTACCGGGGATCACAGGCCCAACGGGCAGTGGCGCTTTGGGGCAGCCGCACTTTGGGTCGCCATCGCTGCCACGCGACCACGCGCCGCTGATTGCCGAGTCACACGCGGCAACGGACCCCAGCGCGTTTGTGGATCAGGTGGTGGCCATCAAGGAGTTTCGCCGCAGGCGCAAGCACGAGACGGAGCGCGAGTATTTGAAAAAGGTGACTGCCGAGTTTTGCATCTCGTCGTCGCTCCATCATGTCAACATTGTGCAAACGCTCGACTTGATTCAGGACGAGCATCACCATTGGTGCGAGGTCATGGAGTATTGTGCGGGTGGTGACTTGTTTAGCACAATCCAGTCTGGGTTGATGGACGATGCAGAGTTGGAGTGTGTGTGGAAACAGCTCATGTATGGCGTGTGTTATTTGCACGAGTCGGGCGTCGCGCACCGCGATCTGAAGCCCGAGAACTTGTTGTTGGATTCCCATGGTCGGCTCAAGGTATGCTTTCTCGTGACCGTGTGCTTTTGCGTGTTGTGCTTTTGGTCGATTACTCACACGTGTGTTTGGGTGTTCAGATTACCGACTTTGGCGTGTCCGAAGTGTTCAAGATGGGATGGGAGTCCAAGCCGCACTTGTCGGAAGGGATATGTGGATCTGGTCCGCTTCACCTTCTCTCGCTGGGCGTATCACGTTACAGCCAGTCTCTGACTTTGAGCAAGCCATGTATCCAGCACCCTACATTGCTCCCGAAGTCTTTGAGAACCAAAAGTACGACGCCCGCAAGCTCGATATATGGTACGCCCACCCTCTCGAGCGGATGCGTGGGACACACGTTGCTGACCAGCGATTCCATGCAACTCTATAGGGCCTGCGGCATCATCTTCTATGCATGCAAGTACGGCGGCATTCCCTGGCGCCAAGCATCGTCGGACGACCCAAACTACGCCACGTACCTGGCGGCCCTCAACTCGTACGCGCGCCGCACACGCGCATCCAATGCGTCGTCGTGGCCTCGTCCTCTGCCTCATCACGTGCCAGTACTACTATTGGTGGGCGTGGCTTTGAAGCCCTCGATCGCCTGGCCCCTGGGTGTCGTGACCTCATGTACCGCATCCTCGACCCGGATCCCAACAAGCGCATTGACGTGCATGAGATTATGCAGGACCCGTGGTTCAAGTCGATCCGCACGTGTCACGAGGACTATGACGAGGTCGATGAGGACGACAACGTTGGTGCAGACCAAAATGGACTAGTGGGTGGCAAATTGCCAAAGCCAAGGAAGACGCACGTGCATCATACCGTCATTGGCGAGGTACGCGCGGACCCTGTGGCGGTGGCCGAGGGCAAAGAGCGCAGAAAAAGAGGTGGGTCTGGCACAAGCACGGCAGCTGCGGGTGCGAGTTCAGAGGGTAGGAAGAGGGGTGAGTCGGCCGCAAGCCTTGTGAGTGCGAGTGCCGAGGGCGGTGCTGGTTTGGGTGCAAGTACGGGCGCAAAACATGATTCCGCGCATGCGTTGGACACGGCGGCCGGCAACACCACCGCCAAGTCCGTTGCGTCGCAGCCTGCGTCGCGGTCGCCCAGCCACGAACTGCTTGTAGGTGCCGGCAGCCATGGCGCGGAATCCAAGCCCAAGCATGGGCACTCGTCCTCGTCAGCAAGCAATGGCGGCGGATCTGGCAGCTCGCGGCCGAGCTCGGCTGCGGCGGCTGCGTTAACTGGCCCGCTCAGCAAAATTGAAGTTGCGGTCAAGGACTTGTTGCACCAGCGGCACATTGCCGGTGGCAGCACGGGTGACCATCACCACCATCATCACGCACATTCACATTCGCATTCGCATTCACATCCGACGGTTCCGCAGGCGTGATCCCTGACGTCTGTGGTTGGCGATGCATGTGCAGTAAGAGATTCGATCGGGCCAGCTGTTGTTTGTTTGTTTCAAGTTTCTTCCATATTCCCTACACATACAGAGTACATCCACCTACATTTCTGTCGATGTTTTCTTGTTCTTCTTTTGTTCATTGTACTTGTGCATTTTGACATAGCCTTCTTTTGGTTTCTTGTTTCCATGTCATCCATCCACATCTGCGCCAGGCCACTTGTTCGTATTCTGCGGCCGCCATGGTGGATTGCAAGCTCGTGGACCAGATACTTCCGATCAACTTGACATTTTTGCACCCGACCCAGACCCCAGCGATGTGACGTTGCACACGTCATAGGCGCCTGTTGGATTTCGGGAATTGTGTTCACCTCCATAGCGAACAATAGCGTCGCTTGGCAATGGTATCCGTGGTGGTTGAGTGTGGGAACAAGAGGCCGTGTCATTTGCCTCGTCACAGCTACATTTTCTCCACAAAATCTCATTGTTCTAGAAATCTTTTGCAACAGACACTGTGTACTCCATTCGTCGCTCATGCCCATGTGTGTAATCGATATATACCCGGAGGATTCATTTTTTTTTTTTCAGAACGGCGACAGTCCATACTGATAACCGTGTCTTACTTTGAAGAAAGGAAAATGCAACTGTGCCCTTCCATGACAACATTGGCGAAACCGATCCGTGAAGCTTTGTATGTACAACCCACTCGCTGCCGACTGCCAACACCAATTACCATTTGGTCGGGTAGCGATCAGACGCCTTGTACGCCTTGATGTTGGGATCCTGGGAAACTGCCACGTGCACTTTCCAAAGCAACGGGGCAGTTTCGGCCGAGAAAACAGGCGGTTTCTCGTCACCAAGCTGAGCGAAACCTTTGTTGAGCTCTTCCATCGCAAAGTAGAGGGCGAGCTCCACAAAGGTCAGCTATATACAGGCGACAAAGGTGACAAGGTGGTCAGCATCAGGTCGGCAACAAAGGATCCGTGTGTGTACGCACCTTACTACCAAAGTAGAACCCGTTTCCGTTTCCGTCACCGTTTTGGGCCAAGATCCTCTCCTGCGCGCCGATAAACTTCTTGACTTTTTCGCCGTCGCGGAAGGCAATCAGCTTTGGCAACTTGGCGGGATCAGTCGCAGGCGTCGTCCACGGGTTCCAAGCAATCTCCCAGTACGAATCGAGCAACTCGCGGATCGATTCCGAGTACGAATCGGCCAAGGCCGCCGCCTCCTCGCCACCGTCAGGCATCAAGTCGTGCTTGCGAGCAAGGTAGCGCACAATGGCCCATGACTGAGCAAGAACGCGCGGTTGGCCGGTGGCGGCGTCCGTGTACTTGATGATGGGCAGTTGGTAAAAGGGAAAGGTCGGGAAGTCGCTCTCTTCGGCGCCAATGAGCTTGTATGGGATCTAAGCCAGTAAAAACATGAGGAAAACGCGACGATGAGTGTGAGTCACTTGGGTGCAGACTAAGGGCAGGGTGCTCTGGCCGTACGGTTTTGGCTTCCAGCAGCATTCGAGTCACTTCAACGCGGGCGGCGAGACCAGGAAAGTATACGAGAGTGTACATGCTGGGTTGATTTGGTTATGGTGAATGCGCTGTATGAGCCAGGGAGGGTGTTGTGGAGATGAAGGATGGGATGAGGTTCAACAGACTTGAGCAGCTGGGAGGAAACCGAAGGACAAGTTTGCTTCTGTCACGGCCCATGGGTGGAAGTGCCTCTGTATTTATACTGACGCCAGCTGCCACATTCATTGTCGATTTGCTCAGTGAGTCACTGATTGGCACAGATCTCAAAATCGGACTTTCGTCCGTTTGGCACGCTGTGAAGTCTAGAGTTGTCGCACGCGGGGTGATGCCGAATACGATGCTCATCAGCTCTGTGCCTACATGCCAACATGTAATGGGCTCAAAGAAACGAGCTCTGGATGTCCTTCTGGGTTGCTGGTGTGCCGAAAAGTGATCAAGCTGGACAGGGCCGCCATATCCTTGAACGCGAGACATTCGGCGTCTCACTTATTACGCTATGAAAGCCGCAATCAAAACGTCGTGGCATTCTCTGAGGGTGAATGTGCAGAACCGATGCTCTACAGCCAAGGTGATGCGGTTTATCGGCTTTCCACTTGAGCATGTTCCTCAATCCAGTGTGGAACTGACGCAACTTCCCGATCCGCAAGCCCGCAAAGGTCTGCAGCGATGCACCGGCATCCGCCCTCTGCTTCTCAATTGTATCAGGGTGGCCGAATTCACACGATTGTTGATGTCGACCGGTTCGGAACTTGCCAAGATTGTCAAAGTCGCCGCTTGCTTTGGGATTTCCCACGCCGAAGGTCGGATCGTCACCACGCAAGCAAATCGACAGGCTCATCGATCTGACCTCTGACATCAAAAAGGCACAAACATGGA
This sequence comes from Catenaria anguillulae PL171, assembly GCA_002102555.1. Taxonomy (NCBI): domain Eukaryota; kingdom Fungi; phylum Blastocladiomycota; class Blastocladiomycetes; order Blastocladiales; family Catenariaceae; genus Catenaria; species Catenaria anguillulae. Next base: position 543,671 of record MCFL01000010.1, read on the forward strand.
GCCGACCTTGGAGACAGACATTTGGAGTCCAAATGCAACTTGATAAACACATATGCAAAGACCACACGTCACTCAACGAACGCTAATTCAGCTGTAACACCATGGTATCATCTACCTCGTCTGCCGCCCCCTCTGCCTGGGGTGCCTGGGGTTCGCAACCCGCCCCGCTCGACCCTCTGCTGACCCGTATCAGGTCGGGCCAAATTCACTCGCTCGTGCTCTTTTCCTCACAACGCATCCGCCTCGACGACTGGCCTCGACTCTTTGACGCCCTGGCTGACGCAGAGTCGCTCGGCCACCCCGTTACTTCCCTCTCTCTTTCGGGCCACGCAATTCCCGAATTGGCGGCCGAGGCGATTCAGCGGTACATGAAGGTCGCTCAAAAATTGTCGCACTTGGCTGTTTTGGGTGCTGCCGGTGTGGACAGCGATTTGGCGCCCTGGGCAAACGGATTGAGTGAGGGACATGGGTCGGAATTGACGTCGTTGGACCTGTCGGGCAAGCGGTTGGGCGGACCGGTCCCGATGTTGACACAGATGCTAGTGACATTGAAGGAGTCCTTGAAGGAGCTGGTCATCTATGGAAACTCGTGCCCGGAATTGGATTTTTCGTTGGTTGGAAGCAACGAGCATCAGCTCACTGCATTGACGACGCTTGACTTGGCAGCGAGTCAATTAACGCCGGCGGCGTTGCAGCAGTGGATCCAGTTATGCCCAAATCTCAAGTCGTTGATCCTCTCCGAGAATCCCTTGCTGGGTGGGGGCGCGGGCGATTGGCTCGCGTCTGCAAAGTTGGACCATTTAGAATCCATTGACCTTTCGGACTGCAACATTACCGACGAGCAATTGTCAAAATTGCTCGATGCTTCTCGCTTCCCAAAGGTCAGCAAGATTTTGGTTGCCGGTGGCTCCGTTACTGGCTCAACCTTGTCGACCGTGGGTCCTTCCCGTTCTGTTGAGGCTTTGAGCCTTGCACGTTGCCCATTGGGCCAAGCACTCGATGGCGAGGCCCTCAGTCGTGCGTTTCCCGCATTGCAATCTTTGGATATGGGAGAATGTCGGTCAGTTACTGTGGATACACTCGTGGGCGTGTTGAAGCACTCGCCGGCATTGAAGAGCGTGACTTTGCGTGGGATCTCGTGTGTGGGGTTAGCTGCCTTATTGGATGTTGGTGGTGTTTCGGCCATGGTTGATATGGATTTGGTTCGTTTCACTTTGTGTTTTGGTTTTCTCTTCCGCAGGGCTGCTCTCCCCTTGTCAATGCTGACTTGTACACGTTTAGACGGCATGTGGTTTGTCGTTCACGGAACTCAAGGCTCTGGTTACCGCATTGCCCTCGGTTCAAGTTTGGCAAGTCGGTATGAACCCGTGCTGCGAAGATTCGGACGATATGATGGCGCTTGAGCAAGAGTTGGCCCCTCGTCGCTTGGATTGGCAACTCGGACAAGGCGCGCAGGAATAGTGGCAGGCGGCAAGTGCTGAGTGAAGGTGCGAAGGTTCTTGGGGATTATTTAGCTCATGTAGAGTTCTATCAACTGAATGGTATACTAGTAACTGCAATACTCCATTTCTGTGATCGCCCGCCAGCGTGCCCACCGCCGCGCCCGTCAGAGCGAGGATGAAGGCGAGGTGCCAAGCAAATTCATAAAGGTGGCGCGCACATGACGATACTGACGCACATTGAAATCGAGCAATGAGATAAATTCCTGCGAATGGAAGCCTTTGCAATTGCCCAGCTTGGCCTCCTCCATCTCAACGACAACTTGAACGCCCACGACCAATCCGACACCCTCGCCGTGGACTCGAGCGACTCCTCCCCTCAACCACCAACGCCAACCACCCGCTCGTTCGTCTCGCCTTTGTTACCCTGGTAATCGCCGCCGGCCTTGCCCGCCCTTCCGCTCTCGTGCCCGTCTTTTTTTTCCTGTCGCTGCTCTACATTGGCTACACCTACTTTTGACCGTGCCCCGATTCACCACGCAACACCAACACGTCTCGCAATGCCGGTGTGTAGCCATTTCGCTATTTGGCATGCATCTCATAACACCCGCTGCCGGTCGTTCATTTCTATTGCTCACACGGCCTCGCCTCGGCGACCGTCTCTGCAGGTGTACCACTCCTCCTTCAACGCCGTCACTGACGCGCCACAACTCGGCAACTTGGCCCTCCTGCCGCTCAAGTTGAAGACCCGTGGAACTGGCATTGCGCCCGTCGCCACCGATCCGACTGCAGACGACATTGTCGACGAAGCTATTTTCTTGTTTCGCGCCAACTCCTCTTCCGCAACTTTGAAATCCAAGGCCCCGCTGATCGAGTCCTTATTTACCTCATTCTCTTCATTTCCGAATGCTTGTCCAAATTGACGGTCAAGTCGTCGCGTGATGAAGCCACTCGGGCGTTGACAACATTGGCTCTGTCGCAGTTTTCGATCCCAGGTGAGCCTGGATTCCCGTTGAATGCGCTTTATGCTGCACCTGCATCCCGAGTCGACGCTGGTGCGTTTGGGCGTTTAGTTCCTTGCACAGGTCTGGCAACTGAGCGACTGATTTGCCTCCGCGACAATAGACAACATGCGCACGTACATGACACAGCTCCGCCAAGAAGTCGTGTCGCGGTTGCTCGAAAAGCTGTACGCCGAGGATGCTTCCAAGCCCAGCAAGTGGTGGATGGCGTTTGCCAAGCGTAAGTTTATGAACAAGTCTCTTTAAACGGGGCCGGACAGAGTCGTGCTAGACAGTCGCCCCCCCCCCCCCCCCGTCTTGTGTGTGCAGTCAATTGTGTCTGTGTGTTTGATCTTGAAATTGTTCCGTTTCCTCGCTGCCACCGTAAGTTATTGATCCGGTCAGGACTGATGGACTGGGTTGGCCCAGTCCAGCGACAGCATGGAACCGTCAAGCGGCAGACAACAGAGACATCACACTTTGTCTGCACGACCATGGCTCTCGATCTCCCGCCCATCTCGTCGGCCGGCCCAAAATCAATAACGATTCCAGCACGCAACCGGCCCATCCTACTCTATGCAGTTTACTATGAGTACCGATTCCACACAAACTGCAAGCGCACGCACCGCGGCCGCCTCATCGCACACGGCCGCAGATCCTCGGGAGGAATCGTCGTGGACCCATTGTTGAGTCGTAACGAGACAGTCACAACGGAACATATATGTTAAGGTCCAGCTACTTAGCTGGAGAGCTTGAATGGGTTTTGGGTACACACACATAGATCACAACAATACAACAAATGGATAGCCGGATCGGTGGTCTGATCCGTGGTACACAATACATACTAATCTTGGAGCAAGCTGACACCGACAAGGCTTAGCTCCAATCCGATCTGACTCACTTGGTTCGTGACGCGGCCAGAGGCCACAGACGCAACATCACCCCCCTCCAGCGCAGCGACACGCTCTTCAGTTGTTGGACTTGGCCTTGAGCCTCAAACTGTACGGATGCGAGCTCCTTGGTGGAGCTGATTGTACAGGGGAAGTGCCGAGAGGGACGTTGAGTTGCAGCTTGCGCTTGCCTTGAGTGACAGCCACAGGAGCAGGTGCAGTTTCTTGGCTTGGCCGCTTAGCAGCCCGTGATGGGCGGACAGGCGGGCCGTCCTTCTGGTGCTTTTTCTTCCAGTAACGGGTCACGATCTCGATTGTGTTGATGTTGGACTCTGGCTCCCAAGTGGCATCGTCGACAGGATAGTTGGCCCACTTGATGCGGTACCAAATGGAACCGTCCGGGCGAACTTGATGATCCAGAATGTCATCCATGACAAACGAGTCCTCGCACAATGCGCCTGCCGGCGACACAAGTCGGAGATGGTGAGCTGGGGCCTTTTGTGGCACAATGGAGCCGGTTGCGTCTTTGAGGAGGTACGCGCCACCAGTTGTGCGCCGTAAGACGATGTAGGGACCCTCGAACTTAGGGTCCATGTTTGCTGAGCGGGGCGTCACGACCTTGCGCATGACCAACGAGCCGTCGGGGAAGTTCTCGTGCAGGATTTGATGCTTCTTGACAAACTGGTCGTATGCCCGCTTGGACGCATCCTTTGAACGCTCGTGAGTTGCTGGCCAAACGACCTCGGCCATGTGCTGTGCCAAGTCGGCGAGCTGCTGGCGCGATACGGGTGTTGCAGGTACTGGCCATGCTGAGTGCTGAGGCGGCACATGTGCTCGTGCAAACATGAGTGAGAATGGAGTGGAACCGTGGCGCGAGTGGACGGCAGTGTTGTAATAATACTGGATGGCGCGGATGCGCTCGGGCCAGCGGACAGTGGCACCTCTGATGTCGGCGAGGAGCGAGGTTTTGATGGTGCGTACAAGTCGCTCGGCTGCACCGTTGGCCTGTGGATTGTAGGCGGTGACGCGGCGGTCGTCGATTCCAAGCTTGGATGTGAGCAATTGCACTGAACGGTTGACAAACTCGGTGCCGTTGTCGTGCTGAATGATGCGCGGGATTCCAAATTGGCACACGAGTTCGAACAACTTGTCGGCAACATTGTCTGCTGTGATGCCGCGCATTGGGTACAACCAGGCAAAGCGGGTGCAGATGTCAATGAATAGTAACACGTGCGTGTAGCCATCAGACGGATCCAGCACGGCACAATCGACGGCAAGGTGATCCATGGGCAAGGCAGCGTGGATCATTTGCGGCGGGTGGAATCCTTGGGTGCGCACCGAGTACCGCTGGCAATCAATGCATCGCTGGGCAAATCGGCGGCAGTCTTGGAGCATGCCGGGCCAATGCTTGCCTTCATGCAGTAACCTGTCGCGCAGCGTGCGGCCCGAGAAGTGACCTTGTTGGTGGGCAGCTTCGAGTGCAGCCTCTCGTTCTGATGCAGGGGTTGCTGGTCCATGTGCGGCAAGTTCGACAAGGTCTGTCAGCTTTTGTTGCTGCGAGTCGGATTGGCTGGTGGGATCTGTCTCGGCTGCTGCAGCTGCAAGCACAACGGGATGGTCCACAAACTCGCTCTGGAGCAGTTCCTTGATGCGTGCCGCCGAACCATGATTCCATGCTGCTGCCTGCTTGTCCTCGGCCACGAGACCTGCGACCAGCTCGTCATACTCGGAGTGCAGGGCCGCGGTTGGTGGTGACAGAACCGCGTCGTAGACAGTGCCGAAAAGGTGTTGATGCGCAAGGTGGATGGCGAGTGGGTCTGGGAACGCGTTCTGGATGTCGTAGTTGGCCAAGAATGCGGCGTCGGACTGGTCCTCTACTGCCAAAGCAACAACGCTCGCCTCACCCCCCTCCAAGTCCGATGCCTCGCGTGCTGATGACTCGGGAGCCTCCGGGCCCAGGCGCTCGTTCAACTCGTTCTTGGCTGAGTCGGCCGTCACAGTTGAGCGCGGGTATAGCCGTGAAAGGCAGTCGGGCAACACGTTGAGAATGCCCGGAATGTGCTCGACGTCAAATTGGGCCTCGAGCAGTTTGTCGAGCCAACCCTCGAGCATTGGCGTTAGGTTGGATTGGTCAAAGATGTGCGTGAGCGCCTTGTGGTCCGTGAAGAGCGTGAACCGGCGGCCCGCCAAATAGTAGCGGAACTTGTCAAGAGCGAATATGATGCCGCGGAGCTCCTTCTTGGTGGCCGAGTAGTTCCTTTCCGACTTGGAAAGGGCGCGGGAGGCGATGGTAATGTACCTGGGCTCGTCCCGAGAGCCCTGGAACAGCACGGCGCCGACGCCAACGTTGGAGGCATCTGTGGCAACATAAAACGGCTCGTTCCAACTGGGCGCATGCAATGGCTTGGCCTCGCGCACCGCTGACTTGAGCTGCTCGAATGCATCTGCACATGCCGGCGTCCACACGTTTGGGTCGTCCAAGTCAATGTGCGTGCGGAGTCGCAAAGCGTCGAGTGGGGCCGACACAGTGGACATGAGCGGTATGAAGTGCCGCAAATAGTTGACGAGGCCCAAGAAGGATTGGACCTGAGTGCCAGTTTGCGGCTCTGGGAAGTCTTGAATGTCGCGAATCTTGGAAGGGTGCGGCCGAATCATGCCCGCCTCAATGACGTGACCAAGGTACGATACCGAGGAACGGAAAAAATGCGACTTGGGGCGGCCAACACGCAGGTTGAACTTGTTGAGGCGGCGGAGCACCTCGGCAACATGATTGGTGTGCTCCTCGACGGAGTCGGAGAAGATGATGAGGTCATCAATGTACACACGGACGAAAGGTAGGTCGGCAAAGATGGCAGACATGACGCGTTGGAACTGAGCAGAGAGTGCCTTGAGGCCAAAAGGCCCACGCCTATACTGGTACTGAACCCCACGCCAAGTGAATGTGAGGTACTTGCGGGAGCGAATGTGCACTCGGAATTGATGGAACGAGCCAATGAGGTCAAGACTGGTGAAGACGCGGGCACCACAAGCATCATCAAGATGGTCAAAGATGAGTGGTAGCGGATGCGGCTCTGCGGGAGTGAGCTTGTTGATATGGCGAGGATCGATGCAGACCCTGGCACCTGTGACATTGCCATTGGAGTCGTACTTTTCCGTTACCACCAACCGGCAGTTCCACGGTGAGGGTGGTACAGCCCGCTCGATGACTCGATCAGACAACCATTCTTGCACCCGTTCATCAATGTGCTTTTCGCTTGCACGCGTCGGATGATGGGTCTTGCAGTAAATTGGCTGGGCATCCTCGGGCACTTGGACGTGAATCGTGGACAGCGGGTGCGAGCAAGCATTGTCCGGCGGTATGGCCTCATTTTCCTCGAGCAAGCGGGTGATTACGCTGGGAAGCTCGTTAACGAGCGATGGGGCGTCCTCGGGAACAGCATGAACACGGTCATCTGGGCTGTCGTCCTCCCTTGGCGCAGTGTCTCCGGCCGGGTTGAGACCCGAGATGCTGATGCCGAGTGCTGGAAGTGTATCATTGCCAATGAGGGCCGGGAGCCGGCCCGGTAAATCATGCACACGGAAGCGGCAAACGACAGATCGACCGTTGTAACGAACGAGGAGGTCAATGATGCCCTCGCACGGCGACTCGCCGCCCACGCCAGTGATGGGGCCTTCTGTTGTCGGCGGGCGGATGTGCTTGGCGAACGGCCCTGCTAGTTTCTTGGGCAAAATGTTGCGGTCGCTGCCTGAATCTAGCCGGCAGAGGACACGGGTGGCGGCAAGTGCATGGAGATCGACAGTACGTGTTTGTTCCACAATGGGCTTGCTGTTCCCAGGCTTGGACTTCAACCGAATGCTGTGCTGTGGAGCCACGACCACCGGAGCAAGTTCAATGTGCGCATCCGGGCGGTGTGCTGGAGACAAGCGTGCATCATGAGCAAGAATTGTATTATTACCATCAACTAAGACTGCAAGAGGACGTTGGTGTCCGTGCGGCAGTGAGTGGGTGTGGCTAGACGAATGAGCTCGGTCAAGAGTCGTAGCGACCACGTTCTGTTGAAGGCAATAGGGGTTTGTCAACGTGTGACTCGGCTGAGTGACGGATAAGGACGGAGGCAAGTACGTACTCGCAATGCCGCTGTCGGGCGTGTCCGAATCGTCGCGGCCATGTTTGCCAGGGCGGGCCAGGGCCTCACCATGGAGTGCGAATGCTGCATCAACGCCTGTGGCCTGCTGCTGGGCCGTGGCGAGATAGTCGTGGGCTTGAGCGACGCCCACATCATTCGTCTCAAACGGAGACTCCTTGTTCGCCCACGCGTGCACCTTAACTTGTTCCATGTCGATGGTGGCGAAGAAACGGGCGAACCGGTTGCAGTTGGCGATGGTGCTTGCCAAGTGCGTGCGCAAAAAATCTGCCTCAGGCTGGCCTTGCTTGGCGGTCGCCTTGGCCACGGCAGCGACGCCCTTTAGGGCGCCAAGCGCCCTGCCTTTGGCACTCCCCCATTCCTTGCCACGAGCCTTTTGCGATTGAATCGCATCAAACAGCTGCTGAAATGCGTCTTCTGGATTCAAGAGCGCCACTTCAGACGAAGCGAAGGCGGGAAGCTTGGTCGAATTGGGGACGAGCGCGAGGGCGTCGGCGTACTTGTTTCCGATGGCAAGGTACTCGGCAAGTCGACGGCATTTCACCGTCGGATGATGAATCTCGTGGTCCTTCTTTCCCGAGTGCGTGCAAAAGTCACATTCCTCGACGAAGGTAATGGCCACGACTGGCTTGTCGCGACGGAATGGGTTTGCGGCTGGTTGGTTGCTTGGCTGCGTGCTGGCTGCCTTGTGCTTGCCCTTGAAGCCAGTTGCCGCATGGTTGGATGAACCGACATTGTTGCTGCTGTTGCTAGCCGCGGCTGTTGGTTCGTTGTCCTTGAATTGAAAGGGTTGGTGGACGATTTGCCGCAAGGCTTGCTTGGGGATGGCCGAGAATATGTGTTGGTCGATGGATGCAAACAGCTCGCGCAAGGTCGTTGTGCGATCGTATGCCTTGGCTATCACGTTCTCGTTGACCACACCCGGAAGGCAAACTTGAACGACGGATACGGCGTACACCTTGAGCGCGGGAATCGCCATCCACGAATCGTCGTCTTTGTCCAGGCCGAGAGACCAGTGTGGACGAGACGCGTCAATGTACTCGTTCAAAAACGAGCCGACAGACTTGTTTGGTTGTGGGGCAACGGACAGGTGCGCATGAATCAGCTTCACGCGGGCAAAGGGCGCGATGTCCTTGAGGAACTGTTGGACTAGTTCCTCGTCCGACAAGCTGTTCTTGTAAGCGAGGATGAGTGCGCTGGTCGTGCGGTCCAGCTTGGCGGGTGCGAGGCGCTTTAGAATGATGACGCCAGGATCTTGGACGTTGCGTCCAATCGAGATGACCTGGTCGAGCCACTCGAAAGGGTCGGCGATAGCACCCTGTGCGGACTTGCCCACCTTGTTGCAGCCAGGGCCAGAGTAGGCCGGGAACTGGCCAGAGGTGATAGCTTGAGTTGCAGCAGTGTTCGGCGGGATTGACGGGTCCCCTTCGGCCTTGGCAAGCGATGCAAGATGCTTGTCCATGGATTCGACCACGGCAGCAATGCACTCGATTCGGTTCTTGAGCTTACGCTCCTCGTCGGGCGGGAAAACACCATCCTCGTGAGTGGCCGTCCAAAGTGCGCCGGTGCACGCTTGATGCTCGTCAACAACGAGTTGCCTGGCCTCCACGTATTGTTCCAAGGGCAAGGTCTTGAGGGCACCGAACTGGATCCGGAAGGAGAGTTGCTGCACGAAACGCATGCGATCGCCCTCTGAGGTGGAAGGGTCGAGCCACCAGGCAGTGACTTGAGTGGCCGAAGCGACTTCAAGGTAATCCTTGTCGAACGGCATGGTTCCAGAGCGCTGAGGGCAGTATCGGATCGTGGTGCGGGTTGTGTGTGTGTGTGGTATAGCAGTGGGACTGATGAGACTGAAAAAAATGTTGAGTCGTAACGAGACAGTCACAACGGAACATATATGTTAAGGTCCAGCTACTTAGCTGGAGAGCTTGAATGGGTTTTGGGTACACACACATAGATCACAACAATACAACAAATGGATAGCCGGATCGGTGGTCTGATCCGTGGTACACAATACATACTAATCTTGGAGCAAGCTGACACCGACAAGGCTTAGCTCCAATCCGATCTGACTCACTTGGTTCGTGACGCGGCCAGAGGCCACAGACGCAACACCCATCATGGGCAAACTAAACCGACATCATCCGACAATGGCTCGCCCGACTCGACCGGGTCAGTCTTCAGCAAATGGCAAAAGAAGTTTTCTCGAATGACTGGATTGGGCCTATCCGAAGATGAGCGCAAGGTTGTCGAAGCCGAGCGTGCTGCCGAGCTGTCGGAGGAGCAGTTCCAAACCTGCGAAAAGTGGAAGGCGGATTTGCTTCGTCACAGTCCCCTTATTCGATTCCTGTCGCAACATTTGGAAGCATCCGGATGCGCATTTTCTCGCCGGCACTTCATTTGCCAGCCTTGTGATCCGACTCGGTCTGGCGGATTTAGCCCTGAGCATGGCGTATGTTATGCAAGATGCAAGCCTCGATGAGGCCATTTCCGTTCCATTCAGATACTCATGTCGCATGCTTTTCACTATGCATTATCCAGGTCGTCCTGTGCGAAAACCGGCTATATTCCAAGTCCCATCTTGAGGAAACGATGGCTCACGAAATGATTCACGCTCTCGACCATTGCCGCGCCAAGCTCGACTGGGACAACTGTCTTCACCATGCGTGCACCGAAATCCGCGCCGCCAACCTCTCGGGCGACTGCCGATGGTCCAACGAGTGGATGCGTGGTAACATGGCCATTTCCAAGCAGCAACAGGCATGTGTTCGCCGCAGGGCCATTCTGTCGCTCCGCTCAAACCCAAAGTGCAGTGCGCCCGGTGCCGCCGAGGAGGCCGTGGCCGAGGTGTGGAATTCGTGTTTCAATGACACTTGGCCGTTTGATGAGGTGTACCGGTAGGAATCAGGCGTGTCCACACCGAAGATTCTGTTGTGTTCTTGGTTTTTGTGGTGGGTGCCTTGCGGTTTGTTGGTACATGTGCCATGTTGTAAAGTAGTTTGAAGTATATACAGTAGTCTTGTGCGGTGGAAGAGTGAACCCGCAGCGAACAGGAAGAAACAGACTGGCAAAAACAAATATGGCAAACGGAACAGGTAACCCCGCGATGACGGCAAAAGTTCAGATGCGACAAGTCACATGGTCGAAACGGAACATTAAAGAAAGGTAATCGGGCGGGTGGAGAAGAAGAGGCAAGGACGAGAGAGCAGATCTGATACGAGGGGATAATGGAATACATGGAAGGCTGACAGGTACTATGCGCTACCTTTCTTTCGGTTGGGATTTGAGTCTAAAGGATGCCACCAGCTGGGAACGAGCGACGAGCCTTGGAATTGACCTCAAGTTCAATGAGCGCCGCTTCCATTCCCACAAACACGGATCTCGAGTCTGGGCTAAAGCAGAGGCCAGAAATGTGCTGCTCGACATGTGGAGGAGCGACTCGAACAACTTGGCGCTCATTGAACGTGCGAGAATCCACAAAGTGTACGTGTGATGTGTGTTCCGTGAACGCGAGCAAGTCCATGCTCGCAGATGGAGAGAATTTGATGCACCTTGCTGCGCCCTTGTCGGACGTGTGGGCCTTGGTGAGGAACGTCGCCATAGGTGTGGTCGACCGTTCGTCCCACACAAGCACAAGACCATCTTGGGACGCTATGGCAAACTTATCGCTGGTGCTGCTCCAAGAGCAAGAGAATCCGGCCGAGCTTCCCGGCGCGATGAGGGTTTGGGTCTTGGTGTAAGTGCCATTCGGCGAAACATCAAACAAGAATACTTGGTTCGTATCGCCAACAGCGACAAGCTTCGTGCCGTCAGGACTTGCAGCGGCTAGGCAAGGAACAGTGTCATGACAGTCATGCCAAATGGGACGGTCCAGCAAGGTGCATGAGCATACCGTAGTTGACGGCTGTGGGAAGCGACAAGCTCGCAATTCGATTCATCGATGGCATGTTGTAAATCTTGATTGTCTCGTCATTGTTACAGACGAGCAATCTTGACTGACCCCCATGCTGAGCAACGACGAGCGAATTGTTGATACAGCCACCAACGGACAAGTGCTGAAACCTGACGGAACACGTCAATGACGACGTTACTAACGTGTTACTGAACGCTGCACGATTGAGGGTCTGCAAAAGCGCACACGAGCGCTCTCCGTGGGAAATGGAGTATGTGACGCGCATACCAGTTCGAGCGGAGCTCCCGGACCATCAGCTGGGACCGCTGTCCTCCAACGACGAGGTATCCCAGACTGATTGAAAAACCAGTCAGCTCTATTACCCGGTTTGAGAGGAGACGCAAGGCATACCCAGTTGTCATACACGTTGGCGGAAACGCTAGATCCTTGAGAACGGTAAAGCTCTACAACAAGCGTCAGGCGGTTAGTCATTGAGTGCGAACACAGCAATTCCGAGAAAAAACAGCCGCGAGTCGAACCGAGCGAGTCTCTGTGTTGTACAGATTGACATTGTTACCGCACACGTAGAGAACTTCCTTTCGCGAAGTTGGACATGAGATTAGGTCTCGGAGTTGCCAGTGTTGGATCGTCGAGCGAATCCCATGCCTTTGCATGGTTTTGACGTTGACAAACTCCACGTCGTCACTAAGATGGCAAAAAAAAAAAACAGAAACGCGGATGTTAGCAAATAACAAGGATTGAAGTACATTTCGATACCGATTCCACCGGACCTGATACATTGGAGAACCGTCATCATCAAAGTTGGAAGACGAGGATGTGGGAACGTGGACAAGGCCTTGGACCAGCGACAATTGATCGGCAAAGAAGGGTGGGTGGCAGGACCGAAGGCGTGGCCCAAACCAGAAATGAGAGACACAACACGGCACACTGCTTGAACCACGCGGCTCAGAAGGCGACGTCACACGCCTTGATAAAGACAATCGCAGGTGCAGCGAATGGACAGGTATGGAAAAGTGGGTTGTCAGGTTCGCGAGCCAGGGCTGTGGAAAAGAGAGTTGAGGCTGAGAAATGAGAGTCAGGCAGCGGGATGCGTCAATGGTGGGCGATTGTATTGCCGAGACTTGTACATGTGTTTCGTGTTAGACATTGACACTAAATCAAGTCATTCGTTATTCCTTCCTCTACTCCAACCTGTAGTCATCAGTTGGTCAAGTGACCAACGCGTCATGTGGCTGGCTGCTCTCAGGCTGTGACTGTTCCCACGTCTATCCGCGGCATTCTGTCTGTCCGGCTTGAGCTTTTTCAGGTTATTTTACGAAATGTTCCATTCAGTTCAAATCATGTACCTGCACGCCAAGCATGTCTACTCCCAATAGTAAGCGAGGTCCTCTGCAGATGTGCACACAGAGAGCGATCGTCAGCATATGAAGAAGAGGGCGTGTATCAAGGAATTGAATGCGAGACACGCCTTCATCCTTATTTTTGTTATCCAGTGTCTGCTTCTTCTTCTTTTGCGGCGGGGCCGAGCGGAACACAACTGGTTTACCTGTCTGATAATGGTGCAAGTATATCAAGGGTCAGCGCTGACGGCACGAAACCCAGCCATGTCTTGGGAGTCTGGCACAGTGCGTACCTTTTTCTTGACTGGTGCTCGAGCACGCTCCAATGCTCGCTGGATTCGTTCTTCTTGTAAGAGGCGTTGAGCGTCCATCTTTTCTTCACGCAGCCGTTGACGGCGCTCTTTATCCTTGATTCGCTCGGCCTTCTCGACCTTTTCTGGTGGCATCAACTCGATGGCCTCAAAGAGTTGCTCGAGGCGATTTTCGATTGCCGTGAGCATTTGCAACGTCGAAATGTTGGTATCGCTGTCTCCGAGGCAGCGACGATACACCTCCTTGACCTTGAAGTTAAGTTCACTGAGCACTTTTTCTTGATCTGCTTCGCTGAGCGATGATGTGAAGAATCTGTAGAATGTCTGTGAGCATCGCAAGCAACTTGGCTGGAATTGTAACTTTGTAGAAACAGACCTGGCTTTCTCTTCTAATGTCCGCGCCTTGTCCTCCTCTTTTGAAATCGCTCCTTGTAAAAATTCGATTTGCTGCCGCAAACTCTCCGTTTCGGCGTCCATCCGCTGCTCGGTCTCAAGAATCTTCACCTTGAGTTCCTCGAGAGTCTCCTCGGTTTCTTGGCAATTTTGAATCAGCGACAAGTTGTTTTCTTCCAACTCAGAAAAGATATCAAGCAGCTGTTGCGGCGTTGTGAAGTAGAGTGGTGGGACGGCGTTAGGGTCCTCATCGTCGTCGTCCGAACATGCACCTGCGTCGTTTGAATCTGCGTCGTTGACTTCAGCTTCTTGAACGGCTGATTCGTTTCGGCGATTGAATTGGACCTTGCCCTTGGCTGTCGTGGCCTTTTGAGCAGTCTTTTCCCGCTCTACACGGACCCGAAAGCGATGAGGAAAATGAACACCAAAGGCCCACATCTTGTTACCAAGTGAGTGTGATTCGATGGAGAACACATACTTGAAGATTCATCAATCGCTTTTTTCTTGGCCGTCCGTTGCTTTTGATGCTGTGTCATCCACTCGCTGGGAGTAAGGCTTTCGAGAAATTGACGATAGCGTTGATAGTCCTTGAGTTGATCCTCATTCTTTGACATGTCGGAACGAATTGCCATGATTTGGAGGTTGAGCTTCTTGATCTCAGCCACCTTTTCAAGCTTTGCTTTGGTTTCGGCTTCAGCGCTACGCACAGATAAGTCTCGTCTTGGTTAGCTGAAATGTTGTTTCGGCTCTGAAAGGAACCACAAGCATACCGCTTGATTGCCTCGACCGAATTTTTGTCATTCTCTTTCAAAAATGCGTCAAACTTAGCAGCATCTTCTTCTAGACTGCGTTCGTCGTCCAACAGCCGTTGCTCCTCGGATTGTGCAATGTGCTCCAGCTTCTTGATTTCATCCTTCTTGACACCAAGCGCAAACTGAAGGAGAAACATTTCGCGTTTCTTGGCAACAAAGTCGTGGAGGTTTTCTTTGCCCAGCTGTCGGTCTTTGGATTGACACGGTTACCTACGTAGCGCCGTCATGGGTATGCCAGACAATCTGTTCCCCGTACCTTTGGCTTGTTGGGAGATGAGCATCGCGTCCGCCTCCTTCTTTGCCTGCAACTTTTCAAACAACTGGGCATTATCCGAGTCCTCCTCCGCAAGAAGCGCCTTGAAGTTGCGACGCTGATTTGCCTTTGGACTATATAAGCTCGCCCGTTGCTTGGCCTTATCGCCAGGCGTTGATCCATTCGGAGATGGGGAACCACGTAGAGAAAAGACTTCATCGTCATTCGGGACACGGAAAGGGTTGTCTTGTTCAAAGCCGTTGTGGGACTTCTTTGGTTTGCGGGAGGCAGATGCTGTGACGGCCGAGGGGGTAGCAATGTCGGGGAGCCTTACTTTAGCTCCAGACGCAGACGGCGGCCCTAGATTGGTCTTTGTGGGAGGTGCAAGCTGTTGTTCGTGACAAATTGGAGAGCGATGACACATCAGCGGCCCACCATGAAGCCAACATGAGAAGGTATGTTAATCTACCTCAGCCATGGTAACACGCTGATAGTGTATTGCGGCAAGTTGTTTGCTTCATGAAATGCAATGTGCGCATGTTACGTTAGAGAGTATGCCGAGGTTTCCTGAGATTCCGTCCGTAACAGACGTGACGACATTGTGACGCGTTGAAGGCACACATTCCACCATGTCCGCACCGACAGACAGGAACCAACCACTTGATGACCACCGCACATACTTGTATAACTAATCCAAAATGGTCGAATGAACACGAATGTCGAACAAATGATTGCACCCATAGCAATGGATCGCAAAGATGAACGGGCCCGTATATACGGAGGTAAGGATGCTACGACCAGCCACAATCACGCAACTACAACAGCGGCGGCGGCAAGCACCAAACCTCGCCAGACATCGCCGATGGTCAACGGATCTCAACAGCAAAAAGCTCTAGAAGTGACGGAAACCGCACTTTGGAAGGAGTATGATCGCCTCAAAGGCATCCTCAAGGAGCGCGACATTGCCCTGCTTCGGCTCAAGGAGGAGAACGCGGTGCTGAAGCAGGTTCGAGATCCTGGTCATGATTGGATTTACGCGACGAGGTCTTCTCATCAAGAAGTGAATATTCGTAGATTGACCGGCGGCATCAACGGGAATTGACCGAGCTTGAGGCGCAGAATGAGGAGGCACCGCGCATCATTCGCGGGCTACGCGACGAGATTCAGGGTCTCAAGGTACTTCCCACACCTATTGTGGTGCTAGCCTGAATCATGTGTGGCTGACGCTTGCGAATGACAGAACAAGCTCAAGGAGAGCTACGCCTTTCAAGGCACGCAGGACCGTCGGATCCGTCATCTTGCCGAACAAGTTGACCAAGCCAAACAGGACAATTCCCGGCTGCAGGAGCTCGTGACCCAGCAAGACCTCAAGGTTCGCAGCGAGCTTCAAGAGGAAATCAACCAATGCCATCAGCAGGTCAGTGAGCATGAGGCAACGCGCAAGGTATGCTGCAAGAAATCGTATGCACATTGCATAGCCAATGACATTCACACTTTGCTCTCCTGTGATTAGGAAACGGAGCACAAATGCGAACTCATGGAGAAGAACTTTGCAACGGAGAGCATGAACCTGCGCATCAAGATTCGCTCATTGGAAAATGAAAACCAGCTCTTCAAAGACAAGATCCAGAAGCAAGAAAACTTGATTCGGGTCCGTATACGTTTTCATTCTCACCATAGGCAATCCACACAATGCCACCAACACTGCCATTTACAGGAAAAGGATAAGGATATTGCATCTCTTTCCATCTACAAGTACAATGCCCTTCATCGAAAACCAGAGCCCTGCAAAGCCTGTCAAAAGCGTCAAATGGAAGAGCGTGAGCTCCATCGTCGCAATGAGATCCTTGCCGCTTTACCGAAGCTTCCGAAACCCAGGGTCAAGGTAACGAGTGCATCTTCAGTGCAAGTGCACATGGACCTGCCGCCACTCTCATCCAAGTGCCAATATGACCGTGTCCACCTAACGTGCAGCACCAACGAAGACATGACACGCCCTCGGACCTTCAAGTTGGTGCCCGGAGTATCTGCAACGTTCGAAATCGCAGAACTTCCCACTGGGCGATTTTCCTTCTTCCGAGCGGTGGCATTCTTCAAAGAGTTTTCGTCGGAACCATCAGAGCATGAGACCGCCTTTGTTGGTACAGGCGCCGGAACAGACCATGTCTTCCCCCTCAATACTGAAACAGCTAACTTGTTGTACCATGCCCAGATATGCTGCCCAGCCCGCCGACTGCACCAACGCTTTGTTCGCAATGTAACCCGACCGCGTCGCAGCTCAAAGTCCACGTCAACATTCCTGCTCCCTCACATGGGGAGACCCCGCGCGAGCGGTTCGCATCTACCAATCCAACAATGGATCGAAATTCTACCTTGCGGCCGAAGTGCAACCGGCTGCAAACCAGATTCCCCCAGCCCAAGTTAGCTGGGATATCGTCAATCCCGATCTAGCGGTCCCATACTGGTTTTGTGCATCTGTCATCAACGAGCTCGGCGAGTCGGCTAAATCTGAAGTTGCAGGACCCATTACGCTGGATTTCCCACCAGATCGCCCCGGCCCACCCAACGTGAAACGCCACGGAGTCGATAGCGTTCAAGTTAGCATCATTCCGCCCAAGAGCCGTGGCGAATCTGACGTGGTCATGTATCGCGTTTCATGCCACACCGTTTCGGCGTCTGACGATGAAAAAGAGGTCGATGTCCCAAGCGGAGAATTCAATTCACATGGCTATGTGGTCATTGATGGGCTCGACGTTGGTGAGCACTATGTGTTTGCAGTGACGGCAAAGAATGCAGCTGGATGGGGTGAGAAGAGTGCATTCAGTGAGCAAGTTCATTTAGGTACGTTTTTGCGTTCAGCTTGTCGTTGCCAATGTCCTCGACATTCTTGTCCCCATTTAACGTGTCCATTGCATTCTTCAGAGGACTGCTGCCGATTCCCCCACCACCACAGTGCATTATCCTTTCCGCTACAACTGTCCGCTGCCTGTTGTACTCTGCTCATGATCCAGAGCAAGCACCCCCAATCACTGGATACAAGCTCTGGATGTCTCGCCGCCACGACCTCAGCGATATGGCCGTTGTATGCCCCTTCATTCCCACGCAGCCCAATATGACCTCGGAGCACTTGTTTGACAAGCTCGAAGTCGGCGGCAACTATTGGTTTGCAGCGTCGCTGCTTGGCCCAAGCCAAGAAAGTGGATTGAGCGCCGCCGTTTGGGTGTGCCTCGCAGCTGCTATTCCACTGCCTCCGACCCCACGTCCCTTGACTCCCAAGCAACAGCCAGCGCCCGCTCCCGCGGCTCCGCTTGCGCCTGTTGCGCCGCCGCCGAGCAATTTGAATCGAGCCACCTCTCGCTCCATTGATCTGTCGGTTGCTCAGCGCGTTCAAAACCTGTTTCGCGGAAACCCAGCATTTGCCATTCCCGATGATATTCGGATGCAAGCCGAGGCAGATGGTGTGCAAGTATTTGTCACCAACGGTTACACGAGTCCGGCGGCAATGGGCAAGCACCGCGGGTCACTTGAGAGTCTATCTGGTGGCGGATTTGGATCTCGAAAGGACCTAGCCGCTCAGAGCGGGTACCAATCAGGAAGCGGTGGGCTGGCGGGAAGCATTGGCGGGGCAGGAGGGGCGGCGGGTGGGAATCGAGACACGGATGGAGGACCAACACGCCCACCGAATGCGAACTTGACGTCTGGCCCTGGCCCTGGGTCTATCATGCGGACAACAAATCAGGGAGGCGCGCCTGGTCTTGGTCTGCCATCAAGTGCAGAGAGGAGGCGCGCACCCGCAGGGCAAAAGAAAGCGGCAGGAATGACGGGAAAGCGAGTTATGAGCAGGAACGAGTTGGCCAATCGTCATTAAGCATTGATTGGCACATTTTTTGTCTGTTTTCTTGTAGTTGCTATTTCCTGTTGGACCAAAGACCTAACATACAGATACACTCGGCATTCAAACATCGTGAAGTAAGAACAAGTCAAATGTGCAAGGGACGCAATCAGCGGCGTCCGCAAGAGCACTACAATGTGTGAATCTATTTCCACAGAAAGACGACATGAACATGAAGACATGAAAAACAAGTGGTGAGGTACAGCCAGAGAGAGAAAGATGGTCGAGATTTCGGGACGAAGAATGAGCGAGCAGTAGAACAGTCAATTAACACAACAACGTCCGAGACTACCAAATCTGGTTCATGATCTTCATGGACACTTCGACACCCATGAAGCACGCAGCGTTGGCGGGGAAGGCGCGGACCATGGCAGGTCCTAGACCCCGGAAGAGAGCGCCGGTACCCTCGTTCTTGACGGTCTTGACGAACACGTCCCGGACGCCAGTGTAGGTGCCAGGAGGCGCCGTTTGGAGGCGGGACTTGATGACGTCCAAAGGCTGTTGTGAGTGGGGAAACCGCATGGCGCCACAGGTCAGCGAACAACAAGATCAGAAGCAGAATGAGCAAAGGGAGAGAGACGTACAATGGCCACAGCCCAGTTGGCCATACCGGCCATACCACCAGCCATGAAGACGGCAAACGCGGAAAGATCCTCGGGTTTGGCACCCTCGGGAGTCAATGCACGCTTGATGCCCTCATAGGCCACAAAGTAACCCACGGATCCAATTCCGTCACGAAGCAGAGTCGCGGTCGTGCCGGTCCAGAGACCCTTTGCGCCCGACTCGGCCATGATACCGCGCGCCGCATCCAGCGGGCCCTTGTACTTTGCGTTCCCCTCTGTTTGGACTTGCAGGACACACTTGATGCGCTCCATCGGGGTCATGATGAGGGTCGTCGGGACGGCAGAGAGAGCGCCGGCGAAACCGATTTGAGTGAGAGAAAGAGCTTCTCCTGGGTTCTGTTAAACATGGACAGAAATGCACACATCAGAGTAAAGCAGCGTGCAACCAATCCAGTAGGAAAAAAAAAAAATTGAAGGCACGAACGTTGCCGCCCATCCAACGGGCGAGACGCTTGCCTTGATCGTAACCCCAGAAGCACACGGAGAAGGTCGGCGTAACACCAATCAAAGGCGTGGCCATGCCGCGGTACAGGCCACGGAAACCCTCACGGGCGACCGTCTTCTTTGCACAATCGATCATGCCCGAGTAGGCGTTGCTGGTTTGGAGGCGGACCTTGAGCGTGTCGAGCGGGTGGCCAACGGCAACAAGGCACATGCCGCCGAATCCTCCAGAGATGAAGGACTTGACGGCCGAGGGCTGGCCCTTGGTGGCGGGCGGGCGCGGGCGCGGGCGCGGAATCCTTGGTGGAGGTAGATGCTGAGGACATGGCGGCAATAATGGCGGGTGTGGGCGGCGGAGATCAGATCGTGCGAAGGCAGGAGCTACAGTGCGTGGTAATGGGCTTCGGGTGTTGGAGCGAGAGAGAATTCTTCAGATAAGTAATAAGTACGCAAGAGGCACAGTGGCCGCGTGAATATTCTGCTCAGCTCGAAGTTGAACCCGAAGCACAAAACATCGACGGGCCATCGCGATCGGCTGTTGGCCATGACCCATCGCGATTCGCGAATCAAGCAGAGCATTTGCAAGCAGAGCAAACAGCGCCAGAGAGACATGATGTCATTGAATTCATGCCATGTGCATGCCAAGTGTCAATGATGAGTGAGAAACTCTTATGTATGAAATAATACCCAGGACTGAGAGCACGCAATGGACACATCCAGCGACCAAGACACCTCCTCGCCACCCCCGAGTCCGCCCACGACGCCGCCACCACTCGCCTTGCCCAGTACAAGCGCGCCGCCGTCGCGGCCAAGCGCCTCAACGACAAGCAGGCCGCCCTCGACTTTCTGCGCTGCGCCAAGCAGTGTGAAGCCATCCTCGAGCACTGCGAGTTTGCTCGCGAGGGCGTCCTTGACTGGGCTGACGCCAGGGACTCGCTGCCGGCGCTCCCGCCGCCTCCGCCGCCCCACATTCTCGCTCAACTCAATGCGGTTGCCACCCAGGCGGCGCCTTCTGCCTCGGGACCTACTCTACCGTCCCCGCAAGCATCGTCCACCAACCGCCCTTCATCACTTCCCGCCATTCTCGATGCCCTGCGGTCACAGATCGCGTCTTGCACGGCAGCCAGCGCCTTCTACTATGCCCGCAACGACAAGACGCGTGCTTTGCAGTTTCACCGCTACAAAAAGACCTTCTCAACCGATGTGGCGGCGCTTGAGGCCATGTCGCCAGGTGATCCGCTCCCGGCGATTGACACGCTGGATGTGACATACCAACGAGAGTTGTCCTTTCCGCACTTGTCAATGGAAGAGTACGAGGTGCTGATTGAGCGCGCGAATGGACTCAGTTTGACAAAGAGTGGCCTTGCACCTGGCTCATCAGTACCCGTCGTGGTCATTTGGGAGGTCGGGTACCCCGAGGCCACTGGCAAGGGCGAGACGACTGTGGTGAATACCGCATCAGCGGATACAGGTTCGTGATCCTGGGATTTCGAGTGTCTTGCATGAATGGTTTTGACAAGATGTTCCGTGTCTCTAGACATCAACCAGTCGTTTCGTATTGGAATCGGGGATCGCAAGAACAAGGCTCTGCAACGTCACCTGGAACGGCGCAAGGCATCCCTGGAGGTGCTGTACCAATCTGGAGGACTATTTGGCTCTGGTCTCTTTTCGTCCCGGGTTTCCCTGGGCAAAGCCCAACTCAAATTGGACGCCTTGTTGACCAAATCCGAGATTCACGAGGTTGTCAAGGTACATTGCTCACTTCTTCTGTTTCCATTCAAACCACCCAACTATGCCTAACACTCTCACGTTCATTTGACCAACAGCTCGTCGACGCCAATCGCCGCCCAATGGGTGGCTCACTCGAAATCAGAATCCGTATGCGCCAGCCTCTTCTTCGCGCAGATGTCGCAGAGCTCAATGAGCGGTGGATCACGCTCCGCCGGTCCGATGCTGGTGTGCCCGTCGTGTCTCCCACAACCGCCACGAATCCAAGCACGGGTTTGCAACATCCCCCGTCGCGCTCACGGTCCCCGTCCCCGTCGCCCAAGCGTCAACAAGCCACCCCCATTCCGACAGCCCCAGATGCACCCCCTTCGCCTGCAGTACCTACGCCGGCTACGCCCGCGATCAAGCCCGCTGCCGCATCGGCCGTCGCATCACCCGCGCCTCCGCAAGCCAGCGCACCATCTGCTGCACCTGCAGCCGCCATCGCCGACGTGTCCACGGCACCAGCATCGACAGACGACCTCCAATCCTCGCTCGACTACTTTGAATCGCCCGACTCTTTGCAGTCGTGCCTCGTCCTTGAGCACGAGTTGCAACTTCTTGCAGGCGCCTCGGGCGAAGCTATTGAAGACCGGCGATCGGCATTGCAGCTCAAGCTGCAGTTACTGCAGCTCAATGTGGAGATGGGCACGTTGACCATGGAGGCATACAAGGCACAGTTGGAACGCGGGATCGCAGACGCGAAAAAGCATGCGGTAGCATTGAAGCGTGGGAGCAAGTTGGCCGAGGCTAAACGAGTGTTGGGATGGATCAATTTGATGAAGCAGGAGGTGGGCGAAATTGAAGGCATGTTGGCCGGTGCTGCTCAGGAGGGAGAAGGAGAGTAAAAACTCAAAGCAAATGGTGAGTGGGAAAACAATTTGTAAGTCTTCACCTAGACATCATCTTGCAGTCGCAGCAATTACTCTTGAATGCAACGAAAATTGATGCGCTATATGAGGAGGAAATGACAGAGGTGACACGAAAATGAGCATATGGATGCAACAGAGACAAAATTCGATCAGACGAGGTAGCACCGAAATGCGAAGTACACACAGTAAGGAAATAAGGAAGGAGTAAACGTAGGAACCGGGTAGGGAAGTGGGGACCGGGACAAGGAACAACGAATGAAGGAGGGATATATACACCAGTTAAAGCGTTGCTGGCACATACACAAGAGTCGATGAGGGGGTATTGCAATCAATGAGCGTGACCGTCGAGGCAACCTCCATGGCCATGGTGATGTGACGACGAATCCGAAGCACTGGCACTTGAGCTCGACCCGTGCCTGGGGCAGCGTGGTGACACGGAGGGCTTGGCCGCGTTGGCGCCGGAACACACGCCACCGTTGCACAGACTGCTCTTGCAGTGCCCACCTCGCTCAGAGTCTTCCTTGGCCATTTCCAGTTGCATGGTGGTGTGATGGATGGCGTACTTGGAACACACGAGTGCTTGAGCCGCTTCCAGAATCGCCTCGTACTCGTGCGTCAAGACAGTGCGGCGGACTTCAATATGGCACGCCATGGCGCATTTGCCCATGGTCAGTGTCCAAATGTGCATGTCGTGAACGGCAAGGACGTTGGGAATGGAGGCCAAGTCGCGCTCGACGGCCTGAGGGTCAATGTGGGTGGGAGTACCTAAGCACAACGTGATTGTCAACACAGGAAGCAATGGTGAGAAGGTTGCGTGTCCTTTGGGCTGTTCCCGAGAACAAATTGGCAAAGAAATCGGAGCATACCTTCCATTAGGACACGAAGAGCGTCGCGAATGAGGGAGAAGGTGGTAAACATGACGATGATCGAGAAGAGGAAGGTGCAAATGGGATCCATGATGGACAGGTCGGGCCGGAAGTAGATGATGAGCGATGAGATAATCACTCCAACCTGTTTGGGATTTCAATCGAGATCAGCGCGAGCTGTCGCAAAACTGTTGCATGATCAAGAAAGCCAAACTACGCACCGATTGAACAATGTCGCCAATAATGTGAATGATGGCAGCGCGCAAGTTGACATTGTCGTGGGAATGACCATGCGAATGCGAGTGAGAATGGCCCGCCTCGGCATCGGAATGGGAGTGCGAGTGCGAGTGCCCGTGGCTGTGTCCATGGCCATGACCATGTCCGTGATCGTGTCCATGGCCGAGGGCGAAGATGAGGCTACAAAAGAGCGTGTTTGTTTATCAGTCGTTTGTGGGGTCGAGGACAAAGTGAAGAGCGCATGAGTAGCTCCAATCATACATGAGGTTAACAACCAATCCCAAAACTGACACGCCAAGCATCACTGGAGCGTCGATTTGCACAGGATTGCGGACACGCTCAACAGCCTCCATCAAGAGCCACGCTGTCACGGCCCAGATGAGCAAAATGGAAACGATTGCGCCCAAGATTTCGACCCGATGGTAGCCAAACGAGTGCGTCGTGGTGGCCTTGCGGCGGGCAAGGTACAGCGCTGCCAATGAGATGAGGAATCCACTCAAGTCGGAGAGTAGGTGGAACGAATCACTCAAAATTGCCAGAGAATTGGACATGATACCGCCGACCAGCTCAATGACAAAGAAGATGGAGCAAAGGATGGTCGCAATCCAGAGTTTCCGAACGACAGCATCGCCTGCAGCGTCTGTGCCGTGGTGGTGCCCGTGGTCGTGTCCATGCGAGTGGTCGTCACCGTGAGCAGAATCGGCGGAGGACGCTGACGACCGAGATGAATGACGGCACAGGCAGGGGGCGAGGGCTGGGGTGGCAGACACGGCCACAGCAACTGCCAGGGCCGAGTCAAACGGATGCTCTTGAGACAAGGGAGCGAGCAACGGCGCCCGTTCTCCAAGCGTTGGGGACGCCTGGGCCGCGGCATCGACCGGAGGCGAGCTAGCATTGGCGGGCTTGCGAGCCATGGTGGGAACGAACGATTGCAGTGGCGGAGGGGGACTTGCGTCGGTAAGTTTCATGCAGCTTTTGGTTGCATGTGGTTCCCGGGGTACATGAAAACGAAGCGCTCATGCACAAGTCGAGCCAAGCAAAGAGCGGGCGTCGACCCAGCTTTATAGAGTGTTCTTGGACGGGCGCCGTGTTGAGAGTTTGCCAGCCCGCAATCCGATTTCACCAAGGCGTAAAGATTAGAAACTCTGGACCATTTTTGCGGCCTTCATCGGCCACCGCAGTTGACGTTTGCAAGCAAAGCTGCCCGTTTTTGCTGTCTTCCATTCACATTGTCGAGGCAACGATATTCCTTTTCCCTCACGGACGCTTGACTTGGAGGGTACTCACGCTGTACCTGGCCGGTCAGCCGCTGGTCCAGTGTTCCGTCGCGCAATCTCCAGCAATGTGTTGATGGCGAGATAATCAAACCAATGTGCGTTACTTACCAGCAGTGTCTGTCCTCTCGAGAGCTGCCCGCTCCCGATGTACGGTACGTCCCTTTATTAATAAATACTCATGATCGTTGATGTGATGCACACGGCAACCCCAAGAAGTGCCAGCCGGAAGCTCACTTGGCTCTCTCATGTGGAGACTGATCGAAAAGTGTATTGGGTGAGGCGACATGTTAAACGGTGGAGCGAATGAAATTGAATCGAGGCGGTCAAGTCCATGGAGTTCAGAATGATCGGTACTCGGTTGCCTAATCATGAACTCGCCTCAGTCGATGTCGTGCCTCGGCTCAGCACTGCGCCGACGGCAAGAGATTTGCCCTCCTTTTCGAGCTTTGCCTGCTCGGCTCTTTCAGCGGCGCGGACTTGATTGGCCTTGTGGGCAATGATTTGGGCGCGAGCAAACTAGACACACGACACCCAAGCAAGCAAGGGGTTGGGCAAGAGGAGACAAAGTGAGGTTGCCAGCAGGTGAAGGAACAATCAACATGGCAGCAAAAAAAAAAAAAAAAAAAAAAAAAAAAAAAAAAAAGACAAACCTCTTTGCGGTGGTGAAGGCACTCGAGGTAATCGGCCTTGACAGGTGCGCACTGAGTATGGGGGTCCTCCGAGGTCAGGAAGCACTTTTGGAGGTCTTGGTAGAAGGCAAAGCAGCGAGAGCGGCCGCCCGAGAGTCCGAAACCAGAGGCCATGATGTCGGTATGGCGGGTGGGTGCTAAAGAGTGACAATCCGGCTGGAAGTGCCCGGGGTTGGTTGGATGGCGGTCAGGCAACTGTCTGGCTGGGCGAGTCTTGCGTTGCGTTGCACTTGCATAGGGCCGTTGCCGTTGTCGATGATGTTTGAACGTTTGACGACCCGATATTAATATCATTAGGATCGGGCTCGAGCCCAAAGCCAAACGGATGCGGAAAGGATCGGCGACGTGAAGACGATTCGAGTGAGTGGTGAGCGGGCCGCCGATCGATCCTGCCAACATGCAGAATAAGTGGGCATTGCGTTTATCCACAACAGCAACAGCAACAGCAACGTTAACCGAGGCATGCATTGGCGCCCGATGTAGACCTACCTGTCCATGTATCTTTGACACACACGGCATCAATACGCTCAAGTCACCATGCTGGCCCGCTCCCTCTTCTCCACCGTCCGCCGGTCCCTGGCCACCGTCGCCTCCACTTCGCCCTCGGCTTCGGCCGCCGTTTCCGCCGCTCCCGTCGATATGGCGCCGCCAGTATTGGAGACGGCTACTGCCTTGCCTGCCGAAGAGGTTCCCACCGTGATCGTGCCCGTCTACCAACCCCCCACTGTCCAAGCCCTCATTCGGGACTTTGCCTCCCACAAGCCCGCCTTCATTGCTCAGCTTCCGCACTCCATTTACGCTGCCCCAGTCCGCAAGGACATTCTTCACCGTTGCGTCATCTGGCAGCGGGATGCCCAGCGCCAGGGCACTCACGCCGTCAAGGGCCGTGCCGATGTTCGGGGCACTACCCGCAAGTTTGCACCGCAAAAGGGTCGAGGTGCTGCCCGTGTTGGCTCTCGCCGCGTGCCGCTGTATCGTGGTGGTGCGTAGGCCTCCTTAACCCCCCGCCTTTTCACCTGCCCTTGCTCGCACATCATTTTGCCATGTTTGCCGAATGCTGATCCCCAACTCTCATTGATTTTCATCCCTTTTGTCCCCCTTTCAGGTGGTGTTGCCCATGGCCCGGTGCCTCGATCCCACGCCACCGAGTTGCAAGTCAAGGTTCGGGAACTGGGCATGCGCTCTGCCCTCGCTGTCAAGTACACGACCGACGAACTCGTCTTTACGACCCCAATCACCGATGCCTCCATTCCAGAAGGCAAAACCAAGTCACTTGCTGCTATCCTCAACAAGCATTACCCACCACGGTCTGCTGCCGGTGTCACTTTGGCAGGCAAACACGAGCACCGCAAATACTCTTCCGTCTTGATTGTTTCTGGCATTGAACAATCTCCTACCAAGCTCAACCGCGCCGCATCCAACTTGCCAGATGTTAAGGTCATCCCTGCGTCCGACATCAACGTCTATGATGTGCTGAAGCACGAGTATTTGGTGTTGGACCACGCTGCACGCAAGTTTTTGGAGTGGAGGCTCAAGCCGTCTTTGACGAGTTTGGTGTCTCGCCGTCGGTCGTAACCCTTGGTTCACGATCCGTGTGAGAATTGCGTTAGCTATATTAAATTGTAAGTTTCTTGAGCTGTTTCCCCCACTTTGCTGTCTCACAAGATCCTGACAACACCGAGGATGAGGATGTCATCACCATAATGCTCGCTCGTTTTTTGCTTCCAGAGTGCGGTGTCCCATCGATTTTCTGAACGGCCATAAAGATCAAGTATCAACATATCTGTCAGTCATATCGATGGCCGGGGAGTCTGGGCGACACACGCCACTTCGATCTCCTAACGTGAGACATTGGCACACTTTTCGCCCGCTTCAAAAGTGTTGGGCGGGGGCGGTTGGCGCGTGTGACTAATGCGCTCCCGATAAATCCGACAGGGATTGAATGCTTGCAAATTTCAGCCGAAACCCTCCGTCACCCTGTTGAAAATGTACAGAGCAAAGCATTCAGCCGAATCTGGCCATGATGTGCTCAAAGGTGCAAATTCCTTCGCGGCCCATCCTCGCTCTTCTTCTCCCGGTGACAACCCTTGTTGGCGACGCCTGCACGCCACTTATCTCCACAGCCACCAACTGCCACGTCGGCACGCATACATGCATCTGTTTTGCTTGACGGACATACACTTGTGGAAACGACATCTACACCATCAGCCTTTATACTACGCCCATCCCGCCCTGCCCTCCCTCGGCATCCCGGTCATCCGTTTACCGTCCGGCCAACAGGTTGCACACAAGCAAACTGAACCTTAAGATTCAACCATGACGCCCGAACCGCCAAAGTCGCCGTCTGCCCCGCCGTCGCCCAATGGCACCGGCAACAAGCGCCGGGGAAATCTCATGTTTTTGCTCAGTTTGCTCTGCAAAACCATTCCGGACGTTGCGCACGCCATTGTCTCTGGTCCGGAGCGCCCAAATCGCCCCCGCGGGCTCGATGTCTTCATCCGTTTTTTCCGCGCTGCTAGCAAGCACAAGGAAATGGACGTTTACCGTGCCCGCTCCATTCTCAACACGCTCAACAAGCTGGGCGAAAAGCAAAAGCAACCCGCTTTGAGCAACACGAATTTCATCCCGGTTTCCTGGCACGCCCAAATTGTCTCGGACGATTCCCACTCCGTCAATGGCCATAACGTTGGCGTTCGTACATCGCTCCCTGCCAAGTATCCCAACCGCTGCGCCTATGGCACCGAGTGGAGTGTGTCCGCAGAGTGGGCGACGCCAAACGACCCTGCTTTGGACATTGATTCCTCAAAAGTTATTCTTTTCTTGCATGGCGGAGCGTACACCTTCTCATCGATCGCCTCATACCGCCATTTTGTGGCGCCAATCGCCAAACGATTCCGTCGTCGCGTGTTCAACGTGTACGTCGGTATCATGGGAGTCTGTGCCGTGGCCCACCGCTCTTGCAACTTGCAACTGTACTCATCAATGAGCTTTTCTTACTTTGTAGCGAATACCGCCTCGCCCCCGAATCCCGGTTCCCGGACGCCATCCACGACGCCGTGTCCGCGTATGCGTACTTGACTGAAGTCGAAATGGTCGACCCGTCCGACATCACTTTTATGGGAGACAGCGCAGGCGGGAACTTGGCCATGGTCACTCTCCTGTTTCTGCGCGACAATGGCTACCCGCTCCCATCTGGCGCCATTCTGCTCTCGCCCTGGTCCGACTTGCGTCACAACTTGCCCAGCTACCAAGAAAATGCCCGATTCGATTATATCAACCCGTTTGACGATAGCCCGTCGATGAATCCCGTGCGGTTGCTTGTTGGGGACGCGGACTACTACCCGATGGTGACCTCAGAACCATTGCTTTCACCTGTTTTGGACAAGGGCGATACGACGCGTCCCTTGCCGCCCATCTTCATTTCCTCGGTGCGCTGCGGTTTCTTGCCCGGCTTTTCGTCCTCACATGATGTTCATGGGGCTGACGTCTGCAACAAACACAGGGTGGCGACGAAATCTTGCTCGACGAAAACATTCTTCTTGCCGCCAGTCTGGCCCGCCCTGGTGTCTCGCGCGCCGTCATTCACGAGATTTACGAGCACCAAATTCACGTATTCGCTTTCCTCTCGCCGCAGAGTCGAGACACCAAACGTTTCTGGTCGCGTGCGATTGAGTTTATGGAGCAATTGGCCGACATCAAGCCAGCCGCAAGCACCAACATGCATGCCAGCAAAGTGGAGGTGGTCCTCATGCGCAACGGCGAGCTCGCGTCGCGTGGATTTGCCGAAACGTGGCACACGCGTTGGGGCGGGATCAAGGCAACAAAGGCGCTCGACTGGGACCCGGACTCGTGGCCCGTTGATGGATCAGAGTTGCTCATCGCCAAGCCTGACACTCTGCCCGCGACGGCAGACGCAGAGTCGAGCGAGGACGTGGATGAAGAGAACGCAATGCTTGAGGGTGTCGTTCCTGGGGTGGCCAGAGAGCAGCAGCACTCGGTCAAGGACAAGGATGGAAAGGAAGAGGCCAAGGTAGACGGAAACAAACCTGCAGTTCCCCCGTCGACGTAAGAATATTTTTTCCCCCAACCTCTCGCTCCCCAAGTCTTCAATGTCTCTGAGACGCTTCTTGTGTATGCTTCCCCACGTATGTGTTTATTCACAATCAGAATCAAACCAGGACCATTAAGGCATACAAGAGTGTGTGGAGATGGAGGTGAGCATGGAAAGTTGTGACACGAAAGAAATGAAAGAGAAAAAAAAAACAAGTCGAAGTGATGTGGAAAGGCAAAAAAAATCATGATACAGACCAGGACTTGCTGCCCAATCACATGGTCCAATCGCGCCGAAACATCTTTTGACGATTCTGGGTGGCATCCGACTCCCTTCTATGTAATCAAAGACAGAGTGAATAACGAGGGGGAGGGATCCCACAAACAAAAAAAAAAGGCGTACTCGTCAAAGCTGCGCTTCTTCCTTGGGGTGTTGTTTGCGCTACTTCCGGCGGGAACTGTGCGCACACGTGACGGGGAAGCTTCAGAGCCCACCTCACGAAGTAGGGGCTCAATGCACTTGCGGAATGCTTGCTGGACAACCTCAACCTTTTCCGGATTGGTTGCGTAAACGCGCACAACAGTTTCGCAAAACGCGCGAGGGACGAGCTGCGAAGTTTCGGTGGATTTAATGGGGATCTTGGTGCTGTTGTCGTGCTTTCCGAAAAAATTAAGGCGCTGAACGGGATCTGTTGATACAATGCAAGAATTGGAGGAGCCCGTGACTGCTTTGTACACAAGGGAGAGAGTCAATGGCGGACCTTGGTTTTTCATGCCAAAGTGCAGGGAAGCAACATCAACACGAATGTCGTCGTCAACAAGCCCTGCACTTGGCCCGGCGCACGCAACAATGTGGGCAGGTGTCAAGTTGTGCTGACAGAGACGTATAAATCGGTCAGTGCCTTGTAAACCTAATGGGAAAACAACAGGAAAAGTTGACATGGTCGGTACGCACCTTGATGTGTTGCGTGTGACCATACTCGACAACCACTTCGTCGCAGCAGCGATAAATGTCGCGTGTCCGGAGGCGCTTGAGAAGCCCACGCGAGCGTTCCAAGAGCGGGTCGGATGAATACTCAATGTCCCGCAAGATGCTGTCCGTCATCCGTAGGTACAGATCCGGATCATGAATGGCTTCGTCAAAGCGCAACACCGGGTTCGCAGCCACCAGCGCATCCTTCATAAGCAGCTCGATGCCGTTGCACGTTTTGTGGGTGTAGATACGTTTGAAGAGTGAGTAGCGTGTGTGGAAGAGCTCGTAAATGTTCCATGCTTCCTTGACCTGTGAAAAATCAGGAAGAAATGTGAGTAGACAGGCGGGCGCTGTGACAAAAAAAGGGCAAGGAAAATGTACGTACATGGTAACAGATTTCGGAATCAATGACACGATAATTCTTGAGAAGACGGGAAGGGTCATAGCTGGTTTTCAGCCCGACATTCATCGTATCGCGAATCTAAGAGCAAAGTGCGGGAAGGGAGGGGGATCGAGTTAAGCAACCATTGGTATGCACGAAAACCGGAAAAGGAAATGCGGACAATGTAGTCAAACTTGTCAACATCAAGCGAGCTCTGCTTGTTGGCAACAATTTGGTAGAGGAACTTGCGATCCCTGCAAAGCCACGGACAAATGGCGTCAGCTGCAATGAAAAACCGTGCGTAGAAGTATGCCGTACGTGTTAGGCGGGGGCGTGCCATCAAAAAGTGAGGTGACAAGCTTTGTTTGATCCGTTGACAAGTCAATTCCATTATCGTCAACGAGCCGATGGAACATCATTGTGGAGGCATCTTCGTGTGACCAGTTGGCGTTTGGGCCGCTATAAATTGTTTTTGAAAAGTGAGCATGATGTGGCAAATTAAAGCAAGAGTACTTCACGTACATGATGGCTGGGATGACGCAGCTATCAAACACATGGGAAAACGGGCCGTGTCCTGCAGACGACCAGTCGTTGAGGATGTGAGCTGACAAGTATAACTGCATTCCTCATGTTGCTTTCGAAAAGTACCAAGATCATGACAAAGCCCTGCTATGCGAACCGCTTGCACCTCTTCTTGCGACACTTCGAGTTCGGGTTGGGTGGACTGGAGACGTTGAATCATGTCTCCAGCAAGGTGACCGACACCTGGTGTTTGTTATAGTAAGTGACCGTACATCACGAGTTGGACATGCACATGTGTCGACAAAAGCAAGCGAAGGTGTCCGAAACGAACCAATGGAATGCTCGAAACGGTTGTGAGAGGCGCCAGGAAAGACGTAGTAAGCAGTTCCGAGTTGTTTGAGCTCCCTAGGAGGTACGATGCCTCGTTTAGTACCGGCCTGGGTCAACGGGCCTCACCACCGGAATGCCTCCATTTCCCAAGGACACTGTTTTGACACACACCGGAGCCGTTGAAATTGCGGCGTATCAATGACATCCCATGACAAGGCGTCAAGGGTAATGTCGCCATGACAAGGATCATGGACCATGCGTTCAAATGACATGATGTTGTTCGACGAAGCGATGCCAGGTGGAATGAAAGGGATGTCGCTGGCGTTGGACTGGTCGATTGCGATCGCGAACGAGGGACGGATTGGAGTTAATTGCTGCGACTGCTAATTCACCATTGTGACATGTAATTGCATTGCATAACTGACATGCTTGGATGGTGATGACACGGCTTGCTTGGTCATTCAATGCTGACTTCCTACAGGGGAACTTGGTTCCCCTGCTTCCAACTCCCATGATTGCTGGAATGGTATGTACTGCCTCCAGTGAAAACGGCATGAGCGACATTCAGTAAGCGTTCCGTGTATGAATTAAAATAGTTGAGGAAAGTCACACTAGCAGAAAATGAAGGGTGATGTTTGTACAAGCGAAGGATCGACAGAGATGGGACTTGGCGACAGGGCCGAGAGAAAGGACGCCGAGAAGGGAACATGGGAAGAAAGCGAGAAGACAATCATGTATGCAAGAGGTCGTCTGTTTAATCAACGATGGGATGAATACCAAAGAGTCGGACCCTGTGCATGGCCGGAAGTTTGGCAATCAACACGACGGCCAGGCACACGAGGTTGATGCAAAATGTTGTCACGTCGTAGTTGGTGTAGTGAGCTGACATGAGAAATCTGGGGGGAAATATGATGCAGAAACGATCAGCGGATGCTGTTACAGGGCGACCATAGGAGTGAAAGTCGTACAGGCCAATGGGGACCGCGGTGAAAAACTTTTTTGCCGGAGTGAATTGGGTCTCGTTGTCAATTTGCTCCCAGAGGGTGAGGCCGTCGCAAGCTCCTTGGTTAAAATCAAACGGCGTGCCGATGAGCCAATGAAACATGATGAATGTCACCTGCCATTAAAAAAAAACAGAGGGAGATGTAAACGATGTGTGGAGTTGCGGGCTAAACCGATAGTGGAGCAGCATCATACCACATTGAAAAGCACATTGGTCAGCGTCCAAGCAAGCTCGGACGAGATACCCGGGATAATTCCAAAAAGAACCCGGAGGGCGAAAATGACGAGGAGTGTTGTAACCCAAGACCCTAGTGACGTACATGGTACCGCCAGTGTAAGTTGGGAACATGAGAAGGAGCAGCAGTTGAAGTAGGGGCAGGAAGAATGCAGGGGCATTGCAGGGGCATTGAAAAAGGGAATGCACCTTTGTAATTGACCCAGTCCCAATTTGGGTTGGCTTGAGCAAGGGAGTCACTTTCTTTGATGAGCTGCTTTCGTCTCCTTTCAGCGTAAGACGGGTGGCGGTTGTGTACTCCACGTCGAGGCATCGGTACTGAGTGTATAGGTGAGCGGGCGATGAGAAAGACTGGAGCCCAGAGCAGGCAATGCTTGACAGTTGGGAGTCGGTTGCAAGATGGCACGGAGGCGTCAAGGAGACAATAGCCGAGGTATGTTCTGTTGGACAACCGGCTTGGATTTTGCGGATTTCACAAGTTGCATCAAAAGCTTTCCATTGCTGACAGAGGGAGCAACATGTACACTTTGTATATGAGCTTGAGCAAATCCACGGTTGGCGTTCATCAATGCATCATCATGGCGACTTGCTGATTGCGAATTGCCGAGTTCGCCTTCTCATTCTCATCATCGTCAACGTGGCTTCTCGGAGTGCTGGGGCGAATCGCGAAGGTTTTTGGGACTTGTTGGGACGTTGTCGACAGACATATCGTGCACACATAGGGTGTGGGAAAGTGTGATGAAATTTCATGTGAAAATTAAAAAAAACTTACAGACTGACGGGGGTGGGCACAACAAGAATTGACATTGTACGAGCAGGTCTCAGCGTTGTTGATGGATTTTTAGAACTCAACATCGTCTTGCATCAAATTCCCAGCAAGGACGACCTTTTCACCAGGCTTGAATGCAGGCATGCCGAGGTATGGACAGCTTGAGCAACGGAATGCGTCTCCAAGGTAGCACTATCAAGCACGTGAGGTCGGCGAGGTGAGTGTGAACAAAAATTAGTTGCGCAAAATGATTCGAATCAAAGACGTACATTTCCGCATGAAGACTTGACCGTTGGCGGCACAACATTCGTAATGGGATGGTCGCCAAAGTCGTCAGTGTCTTGAATGACGACTGCGTTTCGCTCCTCGGCTGCCTCCATTTCCGCACGACCACAGGAACAGTTCTTGCATGCTTTCCGCTTGGTTTCGCAATTGCTAGGCTCTAAACGATCGGGACGCATGGTCAATCCCGTTGCGTAAGGTGGCCAAAGTGAGTGCCACATGCGACTTGAAACATACGGGACAGAAGCTCCTTTGCGGGTTTCACGAGGTCATCCTCATCGAGCAATGCAT
Organism: Catenaria anguillulae PL171; assembly: GCA_002102555.1. Lineage (NCBI taxonomy): Eukaryota > Fungi > Blastocladiomycota > Blastocladiomycetes > Blastocladiales > Catenariaceae > Catenaria > Catenaria anguillulae. The sequence continues at coordinate 577,668 of MCFL01000010.1, forward strand.
CCTCGTCAATCAGCTCGTCATTCGTGCTGGAATCCATCGCAGAGGCCCAAGTATTCGAGTTGCTGGAAGGGATCAGGTGGGCGTACGCTTCTTTTTGCGCAATGAAAGCGGCAGGGCCGCGAGCGCCCCAACTTCGTATGTGGGCTTTGCAGCAGTGACCTGGGAAGAGTGAGCCAGAATTTCGTGTCAACAACAAGAGTTGTCAATGGTTGGTTGCAAGGGGATGAAGGCGTACACATGCAACCGTCAGCGAAGACGACCATGTCGAACCATCGGCGACGCCCCACTGGGAGAGAACACTCTCAGCCTCAGAAGACGACAGTGGTTTGGTTGCGACTTGGACGTCCACAAAGCCTGCAAGCTTCAGATGGGACGCAAGATGTGTCACACTGCGCACAGATTCAACTGGGATTGGAGAGTTCTCGGTTGCACAAACGACCTCCTTGAGCAGCAAAAGGCCACCAGCACGAAGGGCATAAAGTAATTTGCCCAACGCAGCAGTGGAATGAGGGATGGTAGCATTTGCGTAGCCAGAAATGACATGTGAATGTGTGCCGTGCTTGAGGTTTACTGTCGTCAAGCAGAGTATGGAATGTGAGTACGGGGCAAAGGACACTACGGTGGAATTGTAGAAGATGGAATACTCACACGTGGGGATGCGGTCCAGTTGCTCAAACGCAACTGAGCCGGCGGAAACGGCTGCCTTGATGGGGCCAAGAGAACCAGCAATATCACTTGGAGAGGCATTGGCGTTGCCGACAAACAGTACGTCAGCGTTGGCGGGGATGGCTGGGATGAGTCCGTCGGATGTCAGACTCGGGGACATTGTCGAATGGGTTTGGTTGCGCTGTGTGAGGTTCGGACGTTGCTGAAGAGCATCAAGGCAATCACCATGACATGAGGGAGGAGTTAAAACACATTCAGGGTCTCGAAGGCATTCTCGTTGACCATTTGTCATCATCCCATTTCGCGAGACAAACTGCCGATCCAAAGTGCAACCCCTTCAACCCCACTGTGCAGTCGCGCAACATCAACACACAACTTATCCAAGCTGCAGGTTGGGAAATACCATGAAAAGATTATTGTGTGGATGATTTCATGGTGTGCAAATGCAAAGCAAACAGTGACAAAGGCAACGTAGTGAGAAAGACATGAGAACAAAACCACAATCTAAATTCTCAACAAAATGAGCGGGAAATGATTCAGTGGCAAGGTCTATCGGGTACAGTTGGAATTCGGCTTGAGATCGAAAAAGAGAAGGTGTAACAAGTATGTTCACAAATTGATCGAGAGAAAGCCCCTCAAGCTTTGAACGAGAAAAACGTCGACATGCGGCGCTGGGGCGCATCGGAAACGACTGATGCCGTCCCGGAAAGGACTGAGCGAGCGCCATCCGTGCTAAAATCCTCAAAAACGCAAAGGGGTATCATACCCTTTGCAAGGACAGAGTTGTGTGGGGAGAGAAGGCCAGCGTAGCACCAGAAATCGTCAAAGGTCTTGATGACCAACACACGGTCATTGACAGAGACCTGTAATTCGTCATTCATGTCCGGTTCAAAGTGTGCCGAGACAACCATCACTTTTCCTTCCACGGAATGTGGGTCGGGCAAGACTGACGGCTTCGGTGACGAGGGAATCGGGGGGACAGCGGGAACTTGATACACGTTAGGAGTGCTGACGAGGCGCTGGAGCGCGTGCATTGGTTCCGTGTGCATCGTCGACCTGCTCCCGGCTTGGGAAGTCTGATCACCGACCATTGCTTGCAGTGCACGGACAGCAGACTTCGGGTCCATTTCGGTTGTCCTGACGCCCGCGGCTTCCAAGGCTGGCGGTTGTTGACTTGTCTTGGGTCCATTGGATGGAGAAAAATTGGATGGCGTGGGCGTGGATTGTGCGGATCGGGCAGATTGCAAAAGAACCGAGTATGATTCAAACTGCTGGAAGTTTGTCGGTGTGGGAAGCACACCACTTGTTCCCGTGGGAGATGGTAAGGATTGCTGAGGCTCTGGGTTGGGTGGGACAAAGGATTGCCTGCCAACACGGTTGACAACAGGGGCACCAACAAAGGGCGACGAAGGGATGGGAACATCGAGGGATGGCACGGGGTGGGAATTGGAGAGCTGGGCGTCGCGGGAAGTGGTAGTTGGTTTAGTTGGAGTCGCACGGCGGCGTTTGCAGTACAGCAGGCCCAGGATGGCTGCGGCCAGAACCACGACAACTCCAGCGACAATGCCAATGATTGCGAGCGTGGAAAGTCCACAAGATGCGGTTTGGCAGGAATGCGCACATGCCTGTTGATGGATGTAATGAGCACAGATATGGGGTGGGGGGGTTCATCAACGAATGTAATGGTCAACATACTGCATCGCGAGAACCATAGCCGCAGAGTGAATCCGCCTGAATTGCCTCGGCCTGCACACACGTTCCTGGCTTTCCATTGAAGAAATTGCTGATTTGGTTTGGGGTATCGGAGAGGAAGGGCGGGCTGATTGAGGATTTAACAGCACTGGCAGCGTCCAACCGTTGTTGCGGAGACAAAGCTGGACATGTTGCAGACGACTCAATGGCGGTGATTGCGCTAGCAAAGAAGGCGGAAGTTGAGGGCCCGCAGAGGATCGTCGAAGCCGCATTGTTGCCCGAGCACTTGTCGGAAGCCGATACCAACCAAGTGCAAATGAAGGCGTTGAAAAATTGCTGTTGGCTCAAATGAAGACGGGGTCAGTCAACCGTTTCAAGTCAGGCAGGCCAGGGGGTCGTACCAAGTGATCCTTTGGAATATCACAGGCAAACAGAGGTGCGACGGGCATGTTGGCAATGAGCTTGCGCATCACAAGGTCGTCAAATTGCTGTGGCGATGAGATGACTGCTGGCTGAGCGGGTGCACTCTTTCCAAAGTACGAGTAAATCTGCGAAACCGCCCAGGTGAGGTTGCCATTGACACTCACTCCGGTTGGGTACCCGGGGCAAGACGTGGAGCCACTGAGCGGCACACAGGTATTTTGGGATGGTTGTGCCATGATGTCGACGGTTGTTGGACGGCCAGCTGTGTCGAGTGCAGAATTGAATAGCTGGGATGATGGGTGGACAACCAGATGGAGACGGATGAGAAGTGGCACAGATAAATTGTGATGTGAATGTTATCAATGTGCTGCGAGTGAGAATGCAATGCAACAGCTTTCCGGTACATCGAACAAGTGTATAATGCTTATCAGGCAGGAGTATCAGGCTTGGCCGCTGCTGGTTGTGGGTTTGGAAACACATTTGGAGCCTTCATTCTTTGGTCATTGCTGGTGCCATGCATACGCCCACGCCACGCTGCGCCACCACCGGCCACTCCGCACGAACATGGCACTCTGGTTCGACGCGAGATCGACTTAAGTCACTCCGACAACATCAAGCAGGCACATCATTGTATAGTTATGCGCAACAAATTCTCGCATACGATGGATGCTTCGTAGACACACGGCGCAACCCAACGCAACACATTCTGCAGCCAACCAGATCCCCTTTTCACATATCATTTCGTTTTCACTGGTGCAATCCCGCTCGAGCCTTTTTCGATCCCAAGAATGGCGGACTCCGTTGATCAACAGTTTGTCCTGGCCCTCATCTGCCAACAGCTTCAACACTATGGGTTCACCCCCGTTTCGCAAGCAGTTGCAGCCGCTTGTCAGGTGGCCGATTTCTCCATTGATCCTTCGGACCGCCTTGCTCAACTGCTTGCTCGCGGCCTCCAATCCGAAAACGAGCCTGCGGATGACAGCGCCGCTCCAGCTCCTTGTTCTTCTTCGTCGTCCACGTTGCCGATTGTTAAACCAGAACCTGGCGCGATTCAAGTCAAGATTGAAGGCTCACATGGATCTCAATTGGAAGACGTTTCTTCCCCACACGGAAGCGCATTTTTCCGCTTCCCTGATAACCCACCGACTGGTTGCGCTTTCTCACGGCAAACTTTGGGTGGTCAAATGACTTCTGATGATTGCTGACCTGTACTTGACGACTGCACAGAGGACAAGGCTTATCCGGCTCCACGCTTGACTTGCTCCTTCCGCGTTCCCCATCCCATTTCGACTGCGGGGTTTTCCTTCGATGGGGCACATGTTGCAGTAGCAACGTACGACTCTGCTGTTCGAGTATATGACGCGCAAGACTTGCGCTCGTCGCGTGAGGTTGTTGTCAAGACGTTGACCGACCAAGGAGGGGTACGGTCGCGGCCTTTTTCCAATCCTTTTCGATTGTCGGTGTCGTGTCTGCTCACGTTAAATACTTGTGTGAAGGCCATCCATGATATCGCTTTTCACCCGAGCAACCTCATCATTGCGACCGCAACCGAAAATCACGATATTCGCCTCTACGACCTCTCTTCGACGCAAAGGAAATCGTTCAAGTGGCTTGTCGAGTATGTCAAACCCCAGTCCCACATCATTCCTCTTACCCTGCCACTTCCTCACCCATAACCTGGTTTACAGTTCGTATCCTATTTGGTCCACAGCGTTCCATCCATCCGGTCAATATCTATTCGCGGGAACTGCACACTCTGCGCTCCGGATTTTCGACGTCCAAAACCTCAAGTGTTTTTCGACCGTTGTCACATCAGCGTCGGACGAGACAGCGGGAGGTGTCAGTAATGGGATCTCTTGCGTCCGGCCCAGCCCCGATGGACGTTTTGCGGTCACGTCGACTCTGGATGGCAACATCCGCTTATTTGACGTCGTGAGCGGGCAATGTGTCTCGACGTGGCGCGCTGCGCACAATGGACATCGTGTCACGTCATTGAGTGTTTCAAAATCTGGCGCATACGCTCTCTCTTCAGGTGAAGATGGCACTGTACGACTGTGGGAATTGTCCAGTGGGCGGACGCTGAAGGTGTACTACAGCAGCGCAACAACGTGTCCCCGTCGCCCAGGCCCAGCGGCGTCCATCGTTCCCGGACCACGTGCATCATTTTCGCACGATGAGCAGCACATTATCGGCACCAGTAAGGCAGGTGTCGCTACTGCGTGGGATTGTGTCACCGGATCGATCGTCACAGAGTTCGGAAGCTCAGGCACAGTTTGCTCTCTGGCGAATCCGATTTACCGCGATAGCATTTGCTGGAACCAGGATGGTGATGTTGCCTACTTTTCATCGGCGTGATTGTATCTCATTGTCGAGAAGCGACGACGATGGCAAACTGATTTCAATGATAATGATATCGATATTTATGATTGTCGTGTACTCCCTCACTGGCGTTCCAGCGCAGAATATTCACTACACTGAACTCCAGACTCAGTCATGCAACTGATACCTAACCACTGAGCAAACATGGCCGTTTGAGGATTGGCGTGGAGGCGATTTGCGAGTTGGCGGTGGTCTTCAAGCAGTGGCTGCAGATGAACAGGTCCAGTCACAGCAAAAGATGTCTGAGCATCGGGAATCAACAAGTGACCATCAAGGTCACCGCCGCCGAAGCGGCGCAGCAGCTCCACTTTGGCTTCTTCAACTGCCGCAGTCAGCTGGCTCCAGTTGTACGATGCGGGTTGGGAGTTTGCATGGCGAGGCATCAAGTGGTGTGTCGCCTTGACAATCGCCAACCAATCCAAGTCGTAGCGCAGCGGGCCAACCGAGCCTTCAATTTCAAGAACTTGCAGAAACTGGCGATTGGGTTCCGCCTTATCCAACGCAAGAAACCTGGTTACCCGGGTGGCCGGGTCCGGTGCGTTATGCATGGTGGTTGGTTGAGGACGACGGAGGTGCGAAAAGGATGTGATGTCGGGAGTGGTCGCAAAGTTGGAAGTGGAGTGCGAGACGATGGCCGGGAACTGTACATGTAAATGGCCTGCAAACCAGTAACGCGGTTGCAAATGGTGAAGCAAATGCTCCATTGCCGGGGATCCAAGGCGACCGCTGCGGATCTGTGATCGTTGTGAGCAGTCAAATTACAAATATTCGCCGCGAAATAGGACAAATGGCAATGAGACACGCACATCTTCGTCAAAAAAGGCTTTTCCGTCAGCAGCGCTTCCATGTCCCCGTGAAAGGCAATATTGCGTGGCCAGTCATGTGACAGGAACACATCAAGGGATTGCTTGTACTGTGCAAACAAAACGGCCAAGCATGTGCCGGTCAGCATGACGACCAGAGTTGCTGGCACCATTGGACTCGAGACGTTCACAAAACGAAGACTTGTCGTACCAGGGAGAGCTGCATTATTTCGTGTTGGCGGGTATGATAAATGGAGCGAATTTGATCAGGGGAGTACGGCGCTTGTTCGTGGTGACCTGTAGGGTAGCAGAGTCGTCAAGCGATGGTTTGCTGTGTCGAGAACTGATCATGGTCACGATACCTTTAGTGAAACTGTGGTAATTCCAAACGCCGCTCGTACCACCGATTCGGAGGCTGCCGACGCGAATGACGTTGGCCCATCCCATGAAGTAAATGTTCCTGGCGGCCCATCCGCCATGGTATCTGCGTGATACACGATCAATCAGCCTGTCCAGAAAAGTCAGGTCAAAGCGGCCGATCCCAAAAAGCATACAGTTCCCAGAGATACGCCGAAGACTCGTGGTTACCACCAATGAACATTGTCAGGTAAGGCGCCGTGACCTGCCCAGAGTAGTATCGGTGGAAATCGCCCAAGACGCGGTACTTGGCTGGGACGGAGATGTTGTCCAGATCAGCGGTGTTGCGGATGGCCTATTGTTTGGTTCACTCGCATGGTTCGTCAGTTGATTGGCAGTCCACCAAACCACGAGTGACAGCTGATCGAAAGCACATACTTGGAAATCACCGTTAATGATGACCAAATCGACCGTCTTTCCGGACGCGAGTTCGCTCTCCTTGACCGAGGCGTAGATGCTGTCAAGCTTGCCATGTCCACAGCCGATGACCGCGATCTGGACGAGAATGCATGTGCATGGCACGCAAGAGGATCGCAGTTTGGGATGGTGAGCTGGCCAAATCGGAAGGGGCAGGTGTGGCGGCATTTGGCATAGGGGTGGGGCTAGGTTGTACCCGCATGTTGGCGACGTTGTAGTGAGGGCCGTGCTGGCAGATGAGTCGTGGTTGAATTCGGGGTGATGTTCCAATGCCGGATGTGATTGTCCTTGAGCAGGTGCACAGGGCCGTATACATGAGGATCGATGAGTCGATCGAGTCAGGGAATACATGTTGAGTTGGAGACACATGCGTGTGAGTCACGCAGACATGGTTGGCGCTCGTGGTTGGATGGATGATCGATGGGCGCCGATCTGAGCTTTGGGAGGGCGATCACCCAACGCAAACACAAACACCATCTTCAGAAGAATCAATGGCGCAATGGAGTGCGACCAATACATAAGAGCAGTAAGACCATCCATGCATGCCTAGCTGCCGCACCTGACATCCGAGCAACCAAGTCATCTGGCCCTTCAAGCTGTCCCCAACCCTGAATCTTCCCAGTTTCAAGATCATGGCCGACGTCGCTGCCCTTGAAAAGCGTTTCCGCCTCATTGGCCTGACCGATGTCAAGGCCAAGGAGACAGCCAACAACAAAAAGCTTGCGCCAATCCTCGCTCAAGTCCTCGATGATGTATGCCAGCCATGCCTGCTCCTGCGTCGGTGCCTCCAACTGGAGACTCTCCCATGCCCCTATCCTGACGTACCCGCCCCCGTCATCCTTTCGTACCTCCTTCTAGGCCAATCTGGCTGATGCCGACATCCCAAAGCCTATGGGCGCTCTCTTTTACAATTTGGCCACCGTTGCCACCAAAAACACCGCCCCCCATCTTTCATTTCTTGCTCGAGAGATTGCTAGCAATCGCCTCAAGTCCAATGACCAAGTCTCGGGTATGCAACTCGTACTTCCGCGTGACAAGTCTCCGAGATTGCTGGAGGGCGGCCACCTCAAATGGTGATCGTGTGATCTGACATTTGTACTGTTCGGTTGTTGTTAGCTGGTGTTCGTTTCTTTGACAAGCTGCATGGATCCGACTTTGAAATGGCCGCTTTTGAAGCAGAGTGTGGTGTTGGTACGTCGGCACTTATTTCCCTGCCCCGTGATTGATTGAACCAAACACACTGAACCACCGCCCACCCCATGTTGTCCATGCAGGTGTCGATCCGACCCCCGAAGAAATCAAGCAAACGATTGCATCGATTGTGCACGCAAACAAGGCCAAGATCGAGGCCGACCGTTATCGTTCGCTCGGCTTTGTTCTTGGTCAAGTTCGCAGCTCGCCTCTTCGCTGGGCCAACGCAGCCCTAGTCAAAACCGAGGTGGACAACCAACTTGTTGCCTTGCTGGGTCCCAAAGATGAGCGTGACGACCCCAAACTGCTCAAGCAAAAGGCCAAGGAAGCCAAGCAGGTGGTGACGCCCGCCAAGTCAGACGAGAAGAAGACCGCTGCTCCGGTAGTTGAGGAGCCCAAGCTTGACCCTGAGGCCATGTTGCGCAGCATGATCATGGAGGGTGAGATGAGCCGTTTGCACAAACCGGGAGAGAACCCGCAAACGGACCCCAAGTTGATGGACGAGCACCTGCGCGCCACCGGCGGCAAAGTCTTGACCCGCTTCCCGCCCGAACCCAACGGCTTCCTGCACATTGGCCACGCCAAAGCCATCAACATTGACTTTGGTTACGCCCAAATGCACGATGGCATGTGCTACTTGCGGTATGACGACACCAACCCGGACGCTGAGGAAAAGCGGTACTTTGATACGATTGAAGAGACGGTTCGCTGGCTTGGTTTCAAGCCTTGGAAGATCACGTACTCGTCCGACTACTTTCAGCAACTGTACGATTTGGCCGTTCAACTCATTAAGTACGACAAGGCGTACGTTTGCCACTGTACCGGTGACGAGATCTTTGAACAAAGGGGTGGCGCCAGCAAGGGCGCCCGTTTCGAATGCATCCATCGCAACCGGCCAATCGACGAGTCGCTGCGCGAGTTTGAGCACATGCGCCAAGGACGCTACGCCGAGGGCGAAGCAATTTTGCGCATGAAGATGGATATGACCTCGGGAAACCCGCAGTTTTGGGACTTGGCCGCCTACCGCATCAAGTACACTCCGCACTATCGCACTGGGTCGGATTGGTGCATTTACCCAACATATGATTACACGCATTGCCTCGTCGATTCCATCGAAAACATCACGCATTCCCTGTGTACGCTCGAGTTCCGTCAATCCCGCGAGTCGTATTATTGGCTTGTGGATGCCCTCAAGTTGTACAAGCCTGTGCAATGGGAGTCTGGGCGCCTCAACATCAACAACACCGTCATGTCCAAGCGCAAGTTGAACAAGTTGGTTGAACTTGGTATTGTTCGTGGGTGGGATGACCCGCGATTGTACACCATTGTTGCGCTTCGTCGCCGCGGTGTGCCGGCCTCTGCCATCAACATGTTTGTTCGGTCCACGGGCGTCACCACCACCAATTCTCTCACCGACGTGTCTCGCTTGGACACGTTTGTTCGCTCCGTTCTCAACGATACCGCGCCCCGCGTCTTTGCCGTCCTGGACCCCATCAAGGTCACCATCAGCAATTTGCCAGACGACCATTTGGAGTGGCTCGAAGTCCCCAACAACCCTCGCGATCCGTCTACCGGCAACCGCCGTGTCCCGTTCACCCGTCAACTGTACATCGAGCGTGACGACTTCCGTACTGAAAAGTCCAAGGAGTTTTTCCGTCTCGCGCCTGGCCAAGCGGTTGGCCTCCTCCAAGTGCCATTCCCAATTTCGTACATTAGCCACAAGGTGGATGCTAGTGGCCATGTTTCCGAAGTTATGGTCAAGTACGAAAACACTGGCGACTTCAAAAAACCCAAGACGTACATTCACTGGGTGGCGCATGCGCCGAAACAAGGCTCGCCGGTCGCTTTTGAAGCTCGCGTGTATGGTCCCTTATTCCGACACGCATTCCCAGAAGATGTGCCAGAAGGCTGGTTGAGTGACGTGGATCCCCAATCGCTTCAAGTGCAGGCCGCGTTTGTTGAGGTTGGCATTCGTGATCATGTCATGGCAGCCAAGAAGGCCATGAATCGCAACGGTGTCGCATATTCGTCGTCCAAGGACAATGCTGGTCCCCATGCCGAGGCCACTGATGCTCAGTTGCGCGCAGTTGAGCAGCTCAAGTTCCAGTTCACGCGTGTGGGGTACTTCTGCTTGGATCCCGATTCTGATTTTTCGACTGACACGCCAAGCAACTGGAAGCTAGTGTTCAACAAAACCATTGGCCTTAAGGAAGATGCAGGGAAGAAGGTGACAAAGGCATGATTTTTTTTTGTCTGTGTGCATTGTTGCATAGCGTCACACCATTGCCCAACTTGAGCCATACATACATAAATCTTGGCACTGCTCAACTGATTCGAGTTCAACGTTGTGTGGCATGATGCGAAAGGTGTTCATCGAATCATACCTACCATCTGCTGAAGGGAAGTGTGAAGTAGCTCCAGCCATCAACTTGTGATAGTCGGACGTTGTGTGTCAATCTTAACTCATTGAACGTTGTGTCAACCTCGAGCTTGAGCACAATGCAAAAGGTGAACGTCTTCTTCCATAAAGCACTGGCATTGGCGTTTTTTTTGGTCACTACACATTGAAGTGAAACCAAGCAGAATCTTGAAGGTACAGACAGAAGCAAATTCAGAACTAATAGACAAAAGAAGCGAAAATGGCAAGCAATGTGTAGGCATTGCCATGAGTCAAAGAGTAGAAGGAGAGCGAAAAGAATTGAACAAAGAATAAAAACAAAAATCAAACCAACAATCACAGTGCACAACATAAACATATGCAAAATAAATCAAGAAGTTAAGCACAGACGAGGGGAACATGTCAAATGAACAGAAGCATCAAAATTAGGAAAGATTCCAAGCGCAGAGACAGCAGTTGGGATGTGAGGGACAAACAGAATGCGTACCTGATGCACCCAACATGGTAGCAAAGCGTTGCTGTGAGTCCAACCAAACTGGGGTTGAGAGAGCACTGGCATTGGCGACATTCCGCTCTCTGCCCTTGGAAGTAACTTGAGCAAGTGAAGTACATTTGACACTCTTTCTCCCTCCTTTGGCCTTGCCCGCATCTGATAAACACTTGGCGCTTTTGGCGGGTTGTGAAGCTCCAGTCCAACCATAGGCCAGACGGCGACGTCACAAATGATAGCATTACCCAGGTGCTCGCCCAGCTCAACTTAATCCGAATTCCGGTTAAGCCATGCATACATGCAATGAATGTGAGCCAATATGTGAATGAGGTTCTTAGCCAAAGCGTCCCAGGGACTGTGGGAAAGTGGCATGGACGCTTCCATTTGCAGTTTTCATAATTGTCTGTCGCCATGGAGGTCAATCGATGCCAGAGTTGTCATAAAAACGAATGACCATGGTCACAAGGATGTCCCACATTTCTCCACAACTGAGTTGCTTCTTCCAATCTCAAGATACTTGTTGCCGTTGTTCTTTCTTGCCCAAGCCTAGAATTGTAGTTCTCGCCATCAGGCGACTGCAGCAAAATGCAAATCATGAAACAAACACTGAGGCCACATGTTTCTTGTTGTCCTGAATCAATGTGGAATTTGATGCCCCCAGAACAAACGCCATGTCCAACTGAAATGACTTGCCAGTGATGCAGAACACTCAACAATGATTGAAACAGAACTGGTAGACCAACCAGATCTTGTCACGTTCAACAAAGCAATTTGTAATGGCCACAAGGTGACAGGCTTCTTTGCATCATTCGCCGACGACGCTTCAGTCACTTTCTGGTGCAAAGTGCTCACTGGGCGTCTACCCACTTGTGCCCAAGTACACAAGTACTGGCCCAACCAGGTTCCATCTGGCTTGTGCCCCCTTTGTAGTGCCATGGACTATCACGACCACTGGTATGCGTGTCCAGAGCTTGCACTCCATCTTTGGACGACCAAGGTGGGCACACATGCGCAAGTACAAGCACTATTGCGCCGCCACAGACTTCAACCATCATCCGAGTGTGCAAGATTGCCGGTCGACCACATCATGGCTACCCAACACATCCAGGCAACTGCAGCATGCATAGTTGATGCAGGGTTATGTTGCGATTTTCCTACGCTGGCCCCAGTCCTTGTGCAAATTGTCATGATTACATCGTCCACAATCAGAATGGTCCTCTGGAAACAGCGGAGCAAGCTGGTTGGACCCATAGACGCCACTGCTGATGATGCAACTCCAGACCACCCACGTTTACCATGCTGCTGCTGCCCGGTGCAGGCTGCACCAATTCATAAGCCCCCAACACTTTGGTTTGTCACATGCAGCCTCACACTTTGTCCACAAGGTGCGAACGGGATTGGGTCCATCACTCGGCTCAGCATCAGATTCAATAGCACCAGTCTCGCTTGGCAAATGGCAAGCCCACAACGCGTTTCCTGGATTGGTACTGACAAGATTTGGCTTCTCAGAGTCTAGGCAACACTTTCCAACCCGCGTTAGGGTTCAAACGGATCCCCACCAAGTTTTGTTCCATCCCTTTCACCTGCTGCCTTTCATTACTGACCTAATTGATGACCTTTCCTTCCCTTCCTCCACAAAACGATGCATTCCTCTCCAGTTTATCCCTGATCTGCTTCTGCAACCCTCAGTTCCCTGATCCGATTAACCTCTTTCCCACAGTCTTTTGATGCTTGTGTGTATGATTGCTTGATGTCATGTCCCAGTTGGTGTTTCCTCCTCTTGCTCATTGAGTCTTAAGCAGTTTCAATGTTGCCTCTCTTTTCTCTTGATACTATCCCTCTAACTTTCAAGAGCAAGAAGGTTACAGATCCAAGACACTCAATAGATGACAAAAGCAAGCAGAGAAACTGGCAAGCAATTGGTGGTAGGGGCACTTGGCCTTGGGGACAACAGAGAGGGTAAGGTAGAGAAAGACAGAGAGAGAGAGAGAGAGAGAGAGAGAGAGAGAGAGAAAGAGAGAGAGAAAGTAAGCAGATGGAAAGTAACAGGGTCTGAGGTCGATGTTCAGCCACACCATGGATGCACAAAATGAACCCCATGCACACAGAACCAAGAAAGTTCGAAGTCAAATAAAGGGAAACAGAGTCAAACCAACGGTGAGCATACGAGGACAAGGGAAGGTTACGCCATAAGTGCAGAGGCAGCAGTTGGGGAAAGCAAGGGGACAAAGACAGAATGTGTACCCGACTGTACCCCGACACAGGTAGCAAAGCGTTGCTGTGAGTGTTCAAACCCAAACCTGGGGGTTGAGAGCCCTGGGAAGGTGCTGTGGAACCACCATTCGCCAAAGGAGACCGGTGCATGCGAGGCTGATGAGGAGCCAACGAGGGGTGGGCAGCCAGCGTGGCACTCGTAGATGTAATGTGCGGCAACAAGCGCAAGGTTCATGGGCGGCTGCTGGGCCACTGGGGTGCATGCCTCCCGACAGTGGGGACATTGACATGGCTGTCAGGCCACAAATGGATTTTCTGGCGTGTGTTGCTCAATTGGTCCAACGAGCCTGCAACGCTCCTTCCACAGCACAGTTTGGATGGTTGTGGAAGCAATTGAGACAATTCGCACAAGGATAGACACGAGGCTGGGAAATTGTTGTCGCAGGTGAACCTCAACCACGCATGCTGCAGTTGCCCATAATTTGGCTGGATCCATTAGCCGCTTGACAAGTGTCTTTGCTGCCGCTTGGTGCGCCGTCATCCTGCGACGCCGTAACAGCTCCACGACTTGCTCGTGCACATCTAATCGGCATGTCCAGAGTATGTTGGCAAGTGTGCGACACTTGAGCCAATGCTGTTGATCGTCGAGAGCACCGCAGAGCACACAATTTGGGGACGGTACCCGCTCTGGCCAATACTTGTGGAGTTGAGCACAAGTTGGCAGGCGACTCGTCAAAACCTTGACACGGAACGTGACTGATCCGTCGTCGGCAAACGATGCGAACATGGCCAATGCCTTGCGACCATTACAAATGGCCCCATCAAACGCCATCAGGTCAGGCTGCCCAACCAACTTGAGCATATACAAGTACAAATTGATGCGGGATTGCATCTGTGCTTGACGCCAAGTTGCGCGGCCCACCTGTGTGTATACCAACTCATGGCCCACCTGCACCAGTGCGCCGAAGTCAATTGCGTCCAGAAACTGTGGTGAAAAGGCGTACACCTCACGGCAATTTGCACCACAATGGGCAAGCTCGTCAGCCTTCTTGTTCCCTGCATCCCCATCATGGCCCTTGACCTTCACGAGATCCAGCACGAGCCTCTTTTCCTTAACCAGTGCACGAAGGACAAGTAACAAGTCGTGCAGCGGCGACGGGTGACGTGGCCCAATCGCCTTGGCATCGGGCAGGCCCAGAAACATGGGAACAACCTGCACGGTGACAGCCGAGTCTGAAAAGACACGCGCATGCGATCCGACAGGGAGCTTGTCAACGATTGCAATAACAGCGGCGATCTCAGGGCGTGATGAACTAGTCGGAGCGGGTGGCAGTTGGCCGAAGACTTCCAGGTCGAGCTGGGGGCAGTGAGCACCAAGTCCCATAACGGCATCAGTCGTATCCGTAGCAGGTTGCAGCGAGCCGTTGGTCCAACAGTCAAGGATTGTGCCATGGTCGCCGCGAGGTCATAGATAAAGCAGTCAAAAGGCGGGTAGAGCACTTTGCGACGAATCTGGGGTCCGTGGTGAGCTCGGTTCTGGACCGGCAACGGCCGGCGAGTTGCGTCGATTGTATCTTCGATGGGGACGAGCTGGTACTGGAGCCAAACGCGTCAAGCAGGGTGTAGCAAGTGCGGTATCGGCCAACTTCGACTTTCAACAACCAGGTGACCCGCTCAATGCGTCAAATCCGATACGGCAAGCTTGCCAACCGCTGCAACATGTGGCGGCAGCAGTCTGGGACGGCGTCGAGCGTGAGATCTCTGAGGTGGACGTCGCAGGAGCGCTCAACCGGGTGAACCTGGAAAAAGCGCCAGGAGAATCGCAACTTGGGTACCGCCACTATGCAGCACTAGGTACGGTGGGACACAAGGTACTTGCGCGACTGTTCACTGATATGTACCAGGAAGGTTGGACCCCCGACGAGTGGCGCCACGGTGTCATATTCCTCACGCCGAAGAAACCCGAAGGGTATACAGGCGACGTCAACAACATGCGGCCAATCACGTTGCTCGAGTGCGCGTCCAAACTCTTCAACTCGATTGTGTGGAACCGCATCCAATCGGCAGCCGCAAAGCACAAGGTACTACGAGGTGCAAGGTTCTCGGCGCTTAGAGGTACGGACACGAGGCTACCAGTGGACGTGTTACACGGTTTAGTGGCGCAGGCACAAGCGGCGGACTCGGATCAGGCGTTGTGGGCGTACTCGGAAGACAAGTCGAAAGCCTTCGACACGGTCCCGCACCGACTTGTACGACTGGCACTTGAGCGCCTACGGTTGCCAGACCGATGCGTCGACTTTTACTGCCGCAACTTCTTGCAAGATCGTACAGCCTCGGTCATCACAGCCTTTGGCAAGACCGACAAGTTCAACCTTCACCGAGGCATACCACAAGGTGCCGTCGAGTCGCCGTTCCTCTGGAACGCGTTCTACGACATTTTGTTGTGCGCGGTCGAGGATGCCTGTGAGGGCGTGAATCTCGAAGTGCGAGTGCCGAAGGTCGACGTGGGGTCGCGGGTGGGCGACTCGGAGGTGGTGGCAACGCGAAAGTACGTCGCGATTGGGTACATTGACGACGCCATCTTCTTCGCCAAGACGCGAGAGGAACTGCAGCGAGTGGTCGACCTGGTGGACGAGTTCAACGAATTGGCTCGCATCAAGGCAAACGGAAGCAAAGGATTCGTGCTGGCATTCAATGCTCGCGACGGTGGGGCAGGCACAGTAATGTCGCAAGGTGTGGTGGTGCCCCGGGTGGGTGTAGGAGACGCGCGTCAGTACCTGGGTGTCTTCATTGATGGTGCAGGGCCAAGGAAAGCGACCGAAAGAGCAATGCTCAGCTCGGTCACTGGCGCCCTCAACGTGCTGCGGTCAAAGCGCATTCCAGCGCAGATCGCCACCTACGTGATCAACGCGATCATCGTTCCATCGGCGGCCTACCGTGCCTGCGGTTTCGTTCCTTCTCCCTCGTTTCTTAACCGTCTCGACGCTAAACTACGCAACGCACTCAGACATGTAGCTCGCCTCCCATCCAACACTCCAGCCTCGGTGCTGCACGACGAGTCTACGTACGGCCTGAAATCAATCGCACGTGCCTTGCTCTCCTCGAAGGCCTCTTGGCTCAGGTTTTGCCTGTCTCAGCCAACAACAAGTGAACACTTCCACGTGGCTTGCGCCCAGGTTGCTCAAGCCCAGCGTGCTCTGCACTGGTGGACCTCCCCGCTGGCATACCCACCATCGAGCATCCGCTCCCAGGTCGCCCAGAGAACCCCATCACCTGTCATCAACCTCCTGCCCCTTTTCTCGCGATCGTTTTTGTCCATCCACCTTGTCGGTCGCGCTGATCCGTTTCTTGTCTCACCCTCTGACGACATCCCCCTTGAGTCAGTTATTCCTTTCGACGTTTTGCACATTCTCAGACCCCACCTGCTCCGCTCTCGTGTTTTTTCCCTTTCCCCTCTGATCTCTACCATTTGTTTTTACGACCAAGACAGCACCACGACCCGGTTTTCAAACGCCGTAGCATCCACTCGTCGCCTCCTTGCACCCCGGTGCCGAAGAAATGGGCGTGTTTTTCACGCGCTCCAACGACTTGTCGATTGCGTCGCCACGCGGTGCGCATCGCTCGGTCGCACGCTCCACCCGCTCACCGCGCCGCGCCATGTCAGGCAACCGTACTACCACGTCGGCCAGCTTTTCTTCTGGGAGAGCGACGGCGCTGTAGTCTTTGGCCTCTGCGCCGATGTCGACCGCCGAAGTGACCCCAACGACACAATCCTTTTATTGCGACACCTCCGGCCATGCCGCTGCCCACTGGCCCACCAAGTAGCGCCCGAGCCTGGCTGCACCCTGCTACACCTCTGCCTCGATTGCGACGACCCGCTCCAATGCAGATTTGCGCACGACCGCCTCAACAGACCAGACTGCACCACCGCAGTACCACTTTCGCTCGCCCGGCCAGTCTCCGCTCTTCAATCAGTAGATCGACGAGATGGCCCAGTTGCCTTTTTGGTCCACGCTCCAGATTCTGCCCACCCACACCTGTGCCCATATGTCCAGCTGCTGCGAGAACCAGTGTTTGGCGATCCCAATCGCGATGTGTCAGACTCCGGGGACCGCTCAAGCGACAGCGACGATGACGACCCACTACACGCCAGCGAGCCGGCTATTTTCGAGTACCCGCCAACGTCAAATCATGGCCCGTTCACGCGGGCGTCGTGGAAGGTGCTTGATTGTTGGACCGATGGCTCACTCCAGCCTGCCACCAGCGCCTCGGTAACACTTATGGGTTTTGGCGCACACTGCCCCGCACTTGGCATTGAGCTTTTTGGCCGCCTCCCCGCGGCACCAGCCAGCTCGACTTGTGCTGAGCTTTACGCTGTCTGCGCACTCGCTGCATACCTGCCTCCAAGTTCTCGCGCCCGCGTCCACTCTGACTCAGCAGCAGCGTGTCTCCTTGTCACCACTACACTCTCGGAACCCACCACAATCACCGCCGAAATGCGCTCGCCGCCCACGCTGCTCGATCTCCTCCTTGTTTTGAGGGCAATTGTGCGCCGCCGCGACCTGAGCATCACCGTAGTCAAGGTCAAAGGCCACTCAGGAGACCGCAACAACGACAAGGCTGATCAGCTTGCGTCGCGGGGGGCATCTGCGCCTCGGGCGTGCAGGTTTAGCAAGGAATTCCTCGCAGAGATCGACTTTGGCGCACTGTTGCAGCTTGGGCACTTGCCAGTGTACACCAGCCTTGGCAAGGCGCTCCAGGCGGCATCTCGGGCAGAAGCAAGGGTGCAGCTCGCAAGCCATGTGTACAAGCTCGTCCCAGAACCTGACATGCTCATATTTGCAAAGGCCATTCGCAGTGGCCGCAAGCCCGCCGCGCGTGTCGCATCATTCTCCCTGGAATCTCTGGTCACTTTCCGCGTCAAGGTGCTCACGGGACGGCTCCCAACGCTTGCCCAATTGCACATGTACTGGCCAGATCGCGCCCCGTCACCGCTCTGCACGCTGTGTGGCTCTTTGGATGACCAGCAGCATTGGGTGGTGTGTCCAAGGCTGGCTGACGAGCGGTGGGAGCTTGGCGTGGCGGCCCACAAGTGCGTTGAGCAACTTTTGCCAGGCGCTGACACGACTCTCGCAGTCCAGGCAAGAAGTGTGCTTGCCCACTTGTTGCACCCAAGTCGCCTGCGCGCAACAGCAGCGTGTGTAGTAGACTTGGCACTACGCAGGAGGTTCCCCGGACTTGCATCCCAGCTCCCGCGGATTGTGGCAAGTGTTTCGCTGCTCATCTGGTGCACGGTGTGGAAGCCCCGGTGTGAGAAGGTTGGCTCGATTGCTCCACCAGGCCAAGACAACCGAGGCGCGACCAATTGCCTCTGCCAAGTATGCACGACCAAAGGTCAACAACAACGTCAAGTAACGGCACCTGTGTCTGCAGCTGAAATTGCATGCCACTTCACGCACGAGTTGGCTGTTGGTGCTCCACCCCTCCTTGGTGCTGCCCAAGACGGCATCAGGCCGCTTCCGTGGGCATTCTGGCATCACCTTGGTGCCATGCCAGGCCTGGCACAACCGCTATTCGGACTCCAGCCATCAACAAAACGTTTCGTAAACCGGGTTGTGGTGCGCAGCTTGTCTGGGCCCCACACGACTTTTGTTCCTGTCCTCTCCCTGCCACAAACCTAGCCCCCCGACAGTCACCCCGCCCGCCTCACTCCCTCTTCTGGACTTCCGTTGGAAAAATGAAAACCACCGCAAAAAAAAAAAAAAAAAAAAAAAAAAAAAGATCGGATGTCTCACATGGACTGTTTGTTTCCCACGCTCCCCTGCATCGATTGTCATACGCCCGCGCCTCGACCCCCCCCCCCCAACCTGCACTCTTGATGCTGCCTTTGCCCTCACCTTGATTTCTTGCCCTTATCACCATTGGCTCACATATTCTTCCTTCCCCCTCCCCCCCTCCCCCCCCCCGCCCCACTGTTGCCAACCGCTCCTTCCATTGTGTTGTGTGCCTGTTGCTGCCTCTGGCAGGTGTATTCTGAGTGTCTGTTTGAATTATCCACCCTTTCCCTTCCTCTTTGGGTGTTCAGAGCTGATACGATTTTATAAATACATGCAACGTGGTTAACAAAAAAAAAAAAAAGGATTGTGCCATGGTGCGTTGTGAGTGGTTGCGTGACATTGGCGAGAGGTGGAGCTGAGTAGGCTGAGCTTGAGTGGTGGCTGTCGTCATCACCGTCGCTATCGTTGCTGTCTACATCCATGTCGTCTTGCACATACCCAGGGAAGAAACTGGACATGCACGGGCAGTGCTCGGGCAATTCGTGGTTGGGCGCAAGAACAACATATGCGTCCACACTGTCCTGACGCTTCGTGAGAGACTTGGCTGAGATTGGGTACGTGTACGCAAGTGGGATGGTGATGAGGCAGTCAGGCACGTCACAAGTTGCCGACGACAATTGGCAGTTACCCGTATCGCCACAGTCAAGGCATAAATGGAGGAGAGTGTGGTCAGGAGGCACAACACCCTCGTCAAGCATCAGGCAAGTGCATTCTGCGAGGTGGCCCAGCGTGACGACTGGTCCGTTCACCGTGTTTCGGGAATCAACGGCAACACACACACCAAAGGTTGGCAGCCCATTTTCCCCCAAGAAGACCATGAGTTGGCCAACATGGTGTCGCAGCGCAAGGGCCAGGCGGGGCTGAATCGGCATCGCAGCGACTGGGCCAAGAGATGTGCACCAGTCAGAAACGGCGTTGGTCAAAGCAACCAGGGCATTGTGCAGGCGACCACGGCGAGGGCGTCTCTTGGCAAGCAAATGTCGGATAGAGGCAAACACGTTTGCATACCGTGCTGGGGTACTGTCCTGGTCATGAAAACAACAAAGGGAAACAACGAGGGGAGAAAGTGAGCAAGCACCAGCATCATGGAGATGGGAACGCAAAGTATGAAGAACAGGCGACGGAATAACGGCCTCCAATGGTGTCATCCACTGGACAAACATGCGAGGAGTGTTGTCCAACCCGTCGAGAGGCTGCAATGCAGCTTCGATGGCCTTGGTTTGATACCCGGACCCGGAGGTTGTTATCTCCAGTAGTTTTCAAATACATGCAATGTGGTTCAAAAAAAAAAAAAATCCACCGGACAAACATGTAAAGGGTCAGCACGCCCAATGAGGTGAATCGAGGTGAGAGAACCAGAGAGAAGGGGAAGGAGGTTCAAAATCGGGGAAGCAGGAAGCCCTTGTGGCATGAGTCGGCTTGGCGGGTGTGAAAGTGGGTTAGCCCACCACTGGATTGCACGTTGGGCGCGAAGCCGCAGTACCATTACCCGCAAAGTGCAACCTCCAGCAATCGAACTGACGCCTGCAAAGCATACCAAATTTTCCTCAAAAGATTGAAAAAAAAAAAGAGCAACTCGATGGCACACCCGCCCCCTCATGATGGTGGCGGTGGCCAAGAACTAGACCCAAGCGCGATGGACATGGATGACGCGTCACACGAACAAGCCCAAGGGCATCAAAGCAACGACGGCTTCACTGTGGTGGTTCACCGCGGTCGTCGCCAGAAAAGTATCATGAAAAGCGGTGCGCTTACTGGGCCCGCGGACGACATTGGTAACGTGGGCCGTATTGGCGAATTGAAGCTCGGGTACTCTGTCACACTGCCCCTGTCGCTGTTGAACGGCAAGGGCCCGAACAGCAACGGCATGCGAGTGAAGGAGGCACTAGGCGTCATGGGCGTCCGGCCAATGGATGCGTACGTAGACAAACACAAGGTGGCCGATGGCCGAATCGTCCATCATCTGATCTTTTATGTTGTGGGTACACACGACGAACATCGTCGCATGCCTGACCACGTCCTTGTTGAAGGGCACGAACCGTTGCCAATGGCGCGTCACGTTTGGAGCGAAACAGAAGATGGTGCAATTAATTTCCACACTGCATGGGTTGGCCCAATCGGCTTTGGCACGCAACGGGTGGAGCTGAAGGAGTCGCTTGGCCGTTTGTGGAAGGTCCAGTCTTTGCACGAGGAAG
Organism: Catenaria anguillulae PL171; assembly: GCA_002102555.1. Taxonomy (NCBI): domain Eukaryota; kingdom Fungi; phylum Blastocladiomycota; class Blastocladiomycetes; order Blastocladiales; family Catenariaceae; genus Catenaria; species Catenaria anguillulae. The sequence goes on from MCFL01000010.1 coordinate 598,790, forward strand.
CCGCGCGAGTTCACGGCAGCCGCTTCATGAGGGTGTCGTTTGAGAGCGAAGCAGACATGGAGGACGCCTTGGCCAGCAAGCCTGTTTTCGTCGGTCGCAACTACCTGTCGGCATATCGGGCCATAGCGGATTGGAAGTCACAATTCGAAGACGCTGCACGCACACTCACAATCATCGTGCCAAAGGACGCACTTGCTGTCATTGACCGCCAAAAGTTCGCGGGCAAGGTGATCCGCACAGACAACAACCGTGGCCGGGATTTCTCGATTGTGCATTGGTTATTGGACAACCCAGAAGACAAGGCGCACGCACTAGAATTCAACGGACACCACTCTCTCATTGGCCTCCGCTTGCGGTACTTTGGACGTGAAACAAAGCTCTGTGGCGCATGCTACTCCCCGATCACCTGTCAACTGATTGCGGTGAACGGCAACGGATCCAACGCGAACGTGCGCGTGACCAATTCCCCGCTCGGCATCAACAGAGGCAGCATGGGCAAGGAGCGGCGAATCCCCGCGTGCAACCCGGGGTCCCATTTGCACAGGCAGTAGCAGGGGCGATGCCTCAACAGAACAGGCCGGGAGCGGCTGGTGCTGGACAAGGAGCGGTTGCTGCCGGACAACAAGGCAATGGAGGCGGCCAACAACAACAACAGCGTGAGGGATTGGCAGCCAATAGGGGCGCCGACTTGACCATGGCCGGCTTTGCCGAAATCATGCGCGCTCACTCAGAGGCCAAGAACGGCGTTTCATGCAACTGTTCAAGGAGCAGCAGGACAAGCACGAGGAGGAGAAGCGAGTGTGGCGGGAACAAATTGAACAAGTTTCGCTTCTGCGCGAGGCGGTCCTCAATCTCACAAAGCTGGTGGGCCAAAGCGGAATTCGCAACAACATGGACGTCGATGGAGAGGACAACGTGCGACTGGAGCAATCGTCTCAACGAGCAACAACAGCGGTGGCCCAGGAGGTCGCTGGAATTCTCTCGGATAAAATTGCGGCCGAAGTAAGCACGGTCGGCCAGACACTCGTCGCCTCGCTGGAAGCACTGATAGACAGCAAATTGAGAGCCAAATCGTACCCGACTTTAACAGAAGACACATTCCGAGGCCCAGCGCCGTACCGCACGACCAATCGCCCGAGGATGCACGACAGGGCAGCCTCCATGTCGGCCATCTTTCTACCTAGTGGTACAGAGTCAGGGACCGCGAGCTCAAGTCCAGTAGCAGCGCTCGATCTAAGCTTGCCACGCACACTCTCGGCACCGCTCGGGCTTCCGCCTAACACTGGAACGCAGAGGAGTGCCTCTCCTCAATGATACGAGCCCCTCTTGTCCCAACCGATCCCGCTGCCAAGCCACGGCGGCGGACAAAACTGCAGGTGTAACGATTGGAAGTCAGACTCAGACACAAACAACAGCTCAGATACATTCAGAATCACGCTACGACGATAACAACACTCCCCCTAAATACCCCTCGCATATCTTGGCTGCAAACATTGGCGGCTCCATAGCACACGACCGCTTGATCACAACCCTGAACCGAGCAACTCAACTGGGCGCGGGAATTGTGATTCTCACAGAAACAAAGATTGGCAGAAAAGGAGTAATGGCGCTGCACGACGACGACCGACTGGAGCAAGAATGGATTATCAGGGTAGCACACGATGAAAGCCGGCCGAATGGGTCGGGAGTCCTGGTTGCGATGCACATGTCCGTTGCGGCGTTTGCTGGTCGGTGGCAAGTGTACTCGGGGTATCTTGTGTCGTTCACAATCCAAGGGCGGGAGGGCTTCAAGCTACGAGTAGTGGGCCTGTATGCGCCGCCAAGCCACGATCAAATTCGCGGCCAGCTTTTGCAATGCATCCGAGGCGAAATGGCAGGTGCTGACAAACGCGGTGAGCTCTTCATGGCGCTTGGGGACTTCAACGAGCGCGACGATGCCCGCCATAGACCAATAGATTCCCTCCTGACCGCCATTGGGATGGTTGACCTTGCACGCCACCTCAACTCGCTGGATGGCACACACGACGCAGGGGGACGTCTCGACCGGCTATACTGCTCACCGGGGGTGCTAGGGATGATACACGGTCTCGACTTGCTAAACGACGAAGGCTTTGACCACAGGCGCCTCCATGTCCGCACCTCTCTACACTCACATCTAGACAAATCCATCACCGACAAACAGCGTGCTGCACGGAGGGCAGCGGCAAGAGACGTGCTCGACCTTGATTCGGCTGGCCCCAAGCACTGGGGTAAATTCGTCAACGGCGTTGCGACAGACCTGGGGCTCAGGATTGGCGATGACAGCGGCTTACCGCCGTGGGTGGATGTGGACGCCGCTGCACACGACCCAATGGATGAACAAATGGCGGTGGTGACTGACCGCTCGGTTGATATCCGCGAACGCTGGGACGCCTTTGAAACCGCCATGTCCCACGCTGCACGCACATGCCTTCCACACAGACGCCGTGGGGCAGGACGCGGTGCGGGACAGATTGCTCGCCCACCACGGGTGCCCTCGGAACGGACAAGGGCCCTTGCTGTTGTGAACCGGATGATCGTCGACCCGGAACAGATGGTGGATGAAAGCTCAAGGCTCTTGCTTGCTGATGTGGCACCTGAACTGGAACTTCCCGCGACCTTGGAACAATTGCGGTTGACCCGCGCACGTCTGTTGGCCGACCAGCGCGACCAGCACAAAGCAGCTACGGCTCGCAAGATTGAAGATGCAATCCAAGCACGGGCTGAACGCTTCTCGACCCAACCTGGCTCTGTGTTGCGGTCATGCCTCGATCGCCAGAGGGCGCCGGCCACCATTGACCGCATTTTGAGCGGTGACGACATTGTTCTGGACCCAATGGCGGTGAAGGCGGCAGTGCGGGAGCAAGTATCGCGGGCGTTTGATTACCAAGAGCCTGGTGACCTCGCCTCTGCGCCCAGCAGTCTACGACAAGCGATCCAACCTATCAGCCACGTCGAGGACAGCGTTTGGCAACCAGTACATGATGCTGTCACGGCTGGCGACGTGGCAACTGCCCTTGCACGAGTGGACGCGGACAAAGCCCCCGGCGAGACGAAACTCCAATACCGGCACTACACGGCGTTGGGACGGGTTGGGCAGCAACTCTTAGCGGACCTGTTCTCGGACATGTATGCCGCAAATTGGGTACCTTCAAACTGGCGCCATGGAGTGATTTACCTCACGCCCAAAAAACCGGA